>CM065925.1:48450521-49650521 GCA_033439105.1 Magallana nippona
CCAGGCTTCTAGCCTACAAGTTTGTGTACTTACATCCTGTTGAATCAATGGAGTCATCCGGGGCAAGGTCGTTACTATGATGTTTATGCTGTTGTCATGGAGATAGTCAGTGTTGTTGTATATACCAAGCTACGTAAACAGAACAAACAGATTAGAGACTTAGATCGAGTACTTACATCAGGGTGCAGCCTGTGAGAGAGGCTGGGGCGGTGATCAGGGATGGTTTGGGAATCGTGGTCCTTAAGATTGTCAGAATTGTTGTATACAGAGTTCTAAATCAGATAGAGGTCAAAGGTTAGGAGAGGTCATTGTCACAACTTATTTATGACATGTGCTATATTCAGATTGAGTGTCTCTTAAAAGACGTCAATGTGAGAATGTGTAGAAAGAAAAGTGTAGGTGATTTGGATAATTTTGTTGTGGAATCTAAGCATGGGAAAAATTCATAGCAAGTTCTCTGTGATGAATATATTACAGACTGAAGAGTAAAATAGTATTTGACATGCAAATAACAAAATATTTTTCACAACTTCCAACTCTTATATGTACTTCAGCTAATTTCAGTAAGTTGTTCTTTAGCACCATGTTATTCACCATTTGGATCCATTAGTTGAACAGTCATAAAGAAATCAAAATACCAAGAATGGTCAAACATTGCAGAGATTACCTTAAGATACTGCCAGGCCAAGTCTATAAACTTGTTGGTCTTGCCATATCTGTTCAGGACATACTTGCTGATCCTGGGAAGGAGAATATAGGGCATGCAATTAAGTCTTTAAAACAAGGACATACATTGATGATAACTAAACAAGTTTTCAGAGACAATAAGGATTGGATTCATATCATAGTATACATAAATTTCCCTGGTATATGTTTCTCTTAATGACAAGTTTTTGGAATCTGATTCAGTCTTGACGCCACAGTTTGTTTGATTGAAGAAAGATTCTTCACATAAAACCATGCCTTATGATGTTAGCCATAATGGGATGCATGTCAAAAAGCATCAACAACACACACACAAACTACGAAGATATTTCAAATTGTTAAAATCTGCTCGATTGGAGTTTATATAGAAGTAAAGCAATTTAAAGCTTTATAATTTAATTCTGGGTTAACACGTCACTTGATTGGCTAAACAAATTTATTTAATATATTGTATAACATATATAGCTTCGCAGTTAATAAAGCGTAAACTGCCCCAAGTTATGTTATATCGTATAACATACATGTAGGTAGAAATTCAATTTATTCCTTAAATAAACACCAATAACCAAGCAAAGTTCTTGAGGTGCTATTGCATAAATAGATTAACTGACAATGTTCCATTTACGATAATAAAGATTGGAACACTTTACAGGGAGCTCTAATTGTACATGTGTAGTTGTTATACAGGGAGCTCTAATTGTACATTGTAGTTGTTATACAGGGAGCTCTAATTGTACATGTGTAGTTGTTATACAGGGAGCTCTAATTGTACATGTGTAGTTGTTATATAGGGAGCTCTAATTGTACATGTGTAGTTGTTATACAGGGAGCTCTAATTGTACATGTGTAGCTGTTATACAGGGAGCTCTAATTGTACATGTGTAGTTCTTACCAAGTAGATATGTCCCTGGGGGCCTTCCTCCATGCGTTTTCTGTGAAGAACTCGTATACAACCTCATTCTGGAAGATTCCCTCCGGGGTCATCCCCAGACCCACCATGGAACTGTTGGGGAATGCCCTCCCATTGAACGGACCCTACAAAAAGATTTAAAAATCAATACCATCAACAGACCCTAGAAAAAACTCACTACTCATTGCTAGAGCATTAGAGCATGAAAGAAAAAAATTCTGGTTCCTTCACATGAAAACAGTGCTATTTTCAAAACAAAATATCTTTCAAGCCTGGCTTTTGTAATAAAACTTTATATCCAATATAAACACAGATATAAATGTATATGTAAAACGGTGCCGCCCCCCCCCCCCCCCCCCCCCCCCCCCCCCCCCGTAATAGATAAAAGCTTCTTATTTATCATGAGTTTTAAGATGATCGTAAGATTGCATGATTACAGAGCTCATATATTTACACTATGCAGGTGAAAATAAGAGTTTCATGTAATCTTATTTATAATTCCACACATTTCTTAACAGAATCTAAATAAAAGGTATTTCATGTATACAGCTTCATTAATAATTTTAATTATTTAGTACTCATAAGTTCCATGCCTACCTCGTTTATGAGTTTCAGGGCCCCATAGAGCTCCATAGTCCCGCCAAAGTCGTGCAACATGCACCAAATAAATGGCTGACCATAGTATGATTCTGTCTGGGTGTAAATCGGAATTATTTCTGAGTACAGGTCCAAGACTATCATCTCACCCTGTCAAAAAAAAATAAAAAGATCATCATGACTTGAAACGTAGATCAGATTAAAGTCACTTAGAATAGGCATTAATTAAACTATTGTATAAAAGCAAATAACACATAATCAAACAGACTTTACATAAATGGAAGAAGTGGGATGAGAGCACATTTGACCTTGGACACACCACTGTATCTGACTTCACAGTTATGACTAGATCGACCCAATAATATAGTTACATGTACATTATCACTTATTGAAACACACACAGATTGTCTTCAGAAATAAAGGAGTAAGTAATCAGTCGACATAAACATTGGACAATGGTAACCTGTGGTACAGCGGTAAGGAGAGCCTTGATCTGGGGTTGTTTCCAGAATCCGCCATCAATAAATAGCCATCCCTGCATCAACCTACACAGAAGATGACATCATATCATCATTCACATCATCACACAGAAGATGACATCATATCATCATTCACATCATCACACAGAAGATGATATCATATCATCATTCACATCGTCACACAGAAGATGACATCATATCATCATTCACATTATCACAGTCAACAATTGCAGCTTTTGATAAGGAGTTTCAATGTTCCCATGCTTACCAAATGGCTTTGGAGTCTGCTTCTTTAAGACTCTTGTAAATTGTGCGACCAGAGAGAGCTAAGTACTCGGTAGAACTGTCAAGAAAAGTAAGACACTGTACTGTGAGTTCATGTTTAGAGGTCAGGGCTGCATTTTACAAAAGCACTTACGACAAAGTTATAAATATTTACAATCCCGTAGTACGATTTTTAATGAACAAAATTTATAAAAACTATTTGTTTACAACTAGTTCAATTCCCATTGTTACATTTCACAGCCATAAGAATAAAACATTGATTGGTTAGTGATTAATTAATATTCATTAATTTGGTCGTAAGTCGTAAGTTCTTTTGTAAAACGCAGCCCTGGTATCCAAATCTTGTAGAGTTGTCAGAATGCAGGTAATGTATAGTAAAGACTGGAGTAACTTTGTCACCGGTAAAACTATTGTCATTCAATTTGCTAGATACATGTATATACAACAACTTTATTAAAGTTAATGTAAAACTACTCCTCAGCAAGACTCTTTCACATCAAAGATAAAACTACTTACTTTGAGCGAGGCTCCATCTCGTTAAAAGTATCGACGCTGTAAACGTGGTCCACACCAAACTCATACTCCATCTGTACAATACAAAGAGAATATCACAACAAGCACCACACAGAACTTGTATTTACATAAACACCATAGTCATGTACTGCAAAATCTAATGGGGGTCACATTTAGAGGAAATTCAATTCACCTATAGTTTGATTATATTGAGCTCAGACCAGCCCCCTTAACATGGTCTGTCAACTTTAGCAATGTACCCCTTACAAGATATTTGTCTCCGTCATCCTCACATCCATGTTAAACATGTGTTATTGTTTATTAGGCAAATTTAGTCTCAAAGAGTAGCTTGAGATATTGTTGCTTTATATTTCATAAAGGTAAATTCAAATGCTTGGTGATTAAATGATTTGTCATAGAAGTTTCGGTGAGTTTTATTCACCTGCCAAAAAAACGAAAACTTTGAATGGGCCAAAATACAAACCCAATACATACATGTACATATGTTTTTTGTCTTACCTCTTTAATAAAGCGCACTGCTATCTTCATAAACAATGGATCATTGAAGTCTAACAGATAGTTACTGTAACAGACAAACCAAATGTATAGCATACAACTACACAAGTACTGTACATGCTTAGGATGTGTTTGTCAAATACATATCGGTAAAAATTCAATTCCAGAAAGGATAGTTACAATGAGTTAACAGCTACATGTGTAGGTTTAGGGTTTTATTAAACAAATAACCACAATATACATAACTACAATGCTCAGCTAGGGCAAACTTGGTTACAGAGAATTCAGTGTCAATTCACTTCTACGTATTTAATATAAGTACAGGTTCATGATAGCTTGTTTACAAAGAAAAAGAACAGCATGCAATATCAACAGTGGTTTTTTACAAAAAAAGAAATATTAATTGAATATTCAATAAAACTGACTTCATCTAATACACTAATCTTCAATGCAAAGACACTGATTTATCTAAACTATAGATATATAAAATAATCAGGAGACTCCAACCATCCACATAAACCTGTTGGACCACTTTTCAGCAAGGTTCATTCTAAAGCAGCATTTATTAAAGGGTGCATGAATGTCAAAAAATAAAAACTGCCATTCACAATGCATGAACAAACACAGAGGCTAACATTGGTATTAGTGCTACTCATCACAAACATTGTCCACATCAAATTAATCAAAACATAGAGCTGGAGCTGACATTGAATTGGATGAGGGTACCTCAATTTATTTGTAATGAATTTAGAAAAAGGGGGGGGGGGGGGGGGGGGGGGAGAACTTGCATGTGTTTAACTCAAATAAACAGACACATAGAAACAATCTCTACTTGATTTCATTCATAACGGCTCCTTTCCCATTGTTAATAATCTCAGTTCATTGAGTGCTACCAGATACAGCCCCTATCAGGCAGCTCTTTTATACATCAAACCGATCTACAGTGATGGGGACAGACTATCTTACCAACAATACGTCTTATTAAAATACATCCAGTCACGCAATCGAGATACATTGGCAGTTGGAAAGTGTCTGGAATTAAAAAGGAAGTGGATTTGAGGAGAATTGTGGGATATTTCATCTTACCAGCAATAAGTCTTGTTGAAGTGTCCCCAGTCTCGGAGGCGAGACACGTTGGATGTGGGATAGTGCCTGGAAAAAAGCAAGGGAAGTGAAGGGATTTCTGGGATATCCACACTTACCAGCAGTATGATTGGTTAAAACCTGCCCAGTCGGTTAGTCTGGACACATTGGCTTGTGGGTAGCGCCTATAAAAATATCAACTCTCACAACAGGTTCTACAATTATCTGAAAATAATCTACTCAGACAATGGAAAAACACATAATATAAAAATACACATATAAAAACACGGAAAATTTTGTGTGTATAACTGTACATCACCCAAAAAAGTAAAAAAATGTCATTGGGGACTATAAACTCACTTTTGTCCAAAACAAATCTTTAAAAACAGTGAATATTTTAGATACACTGATTTGTTGTTTAAATAACTCCAAGAAGTTGTGTTTTGTTGGGTTTTTTTTTTACTTTTCATAAAACACAACATTTATTTTCACGTTATATCTTGGATTCTGTAAACCAACTTAACCACTATTATAAATAGATCCCAAGGGACAAATTTACATGATCCCATGGCAAAAAAAAAAGGAAACAAATTCAAGAACTGCAAAAAACACTAGATGAGATTCCTTGTAAAATACCTCCCATGTAAATAAAAGTTTGTTTATAGCAACTAAAAATAGTTTTCCATTCCTAAATAAAACAAGAAAATAATTATCTCTCCATATGGTGAACATCCTTAATCCAACGCCCCTGTTTAGTTTTGACTTACAGAATGGTGGCCTCTGGGACGTGTCCGGCGAACCCTGGAAGGACGGGAATCATCCCAAGGGACCGCATACGCTCCAGGATCTTGTGTTGTAGGATCAGCTGGTCATCTATCCAGTTCTGGGTGATGGGCCCGCCCCACCCATGCATGTTCCCCATTCTTGACCTAAAGCAATATAAAAATATGTCTACTGAATTACCAAGGTATAGAGGTAAAGGATAATGTGGTAAAATTTAATTACATGAAGATATATTTAAAAAAAAAAAATTTCAATTATTATTTTCTTTTAAGGGGAAGGTTAACTGATTTTAAGTTTTATATCTAAACCATGGCAAAAAGAAAATACAAATATATGCTAATAAAATTCCCATTGTCGGTATGAAGACAATAAATTTCTCACCAAGCTAAAAATGCTGGACCTCCAAAGTGGTCCTGAAGATCCCTCATTGTAAACCCAAGTCCCATGTAGACCTGGAGAAACAAAACAAAATGGAGAAAAAGGCCATCTCACTAATAGTCCTCCACAACTCTAGTGAAAATTTTCACATACAAGCCTGAACTTCTATATTCCTTCAACATATGGAATTGAAGCATAACAGAAGGTTCAATTTAGGGGGAGAAAACAACTTTTAAGAATTAAACTTTATTCACAAAATACAAAAGTCTCTGTTGTATTCATACTCTGGACATATCAGGAATGACATCTACGAGACTATCAGAAGGTGCCCCTTTCAGCGGACTCACCCTCTGGAATATCGCCTCCTGACCGGTGAAGGCCAGAGCCATGTTTATCCCCCTCATGGCCATCCAGTCCAGGTATGACTCCCAGTCCTCCCACTTGAACCAGACGGAGGAGTAACTCACGGTACACACGTTCTGAAAGAACCGGATCCTGGTCAATAAAACAACAGCATGTTAGTCCATAGAACACGGAGAGTGGCAGTTTCTTGAGAAATTACTGAAGATAACCAGTTTGCAAAATAACTACAATAGTATGTGAATTCATGTCATTCCATTTATATTGCATAGTGCATTGCAATTGATTTGTCTTAGAGATGATCTCAAATGCAAAACAAATTACCGTAATTTGCCGAATATAATTTTTTCTAGAAAATTTCTCTGCGAGAAAGGAGTGCGTATTAAAATCCCAATGGAATTTTGTCACTTTTTTTAACAGGTAAAACATTGTCTATCATAGTTCAGTACATAGACTTTATACCGAAACGCTACTTCTGTTTATTACCGCATTTTTAAACAGTTGAAAATTATTGTTAGGGCATATTTAGCAGAACATGTTTTACTCTTAATCCGTTAATAGATTTAAATTGTATTAAAATGGCCATTTAAAATTACTAAAATCTGTTTATTTAACAATCCAAGCTGTGCATTCACCATCTCCGTGTATGCCACCATTACAGATGTTACTAATAAATCTGTGCAATAGATCACGATTGCAAGCGTGATTGAGTTAGCCTACTGCATATTTTTCGTATTAATATGCATTTTATAGCTGTTTTTAGCACATGAATAATTACACATTAGTAACGGACACCCTAAACTTACTTGTCATTGGTTGTGATATTCACGCTGCCTCCCTCGACTTTGGGGAGGGGGGATGGAATGGCCATCTGTCTCCCTCCCCATGTGATCTGACAGTTACAATAATTGGTCAGGTAGTAGTACAGCCCCATGGCGGCTGCCACACCTGTTGTCCCGGTAATCTCAACATACTTTTCCTTGGTGTTGATCTAAATTTAAGTGATAGCACAATTACTGGTAGTGATACAAAAACACTTGAACTATGCTCTCAAAATATAAGTAGGATCGGTGTACTACCGAATGTTTCTCTTTTCATAATAATCATGTCCAGCCTGTTAGTCTCGCCTTTTTTTATCATACACTAGCTTTATAAAGATAGTTCAAACTATGTGCAGCACCATTAAATTCTTAGAAACATGTTTTATTGTTTCCTGCAGGAACTAAATTGAGGAAAAGAGTTTGGTGTGTTGGTATTTTAATGAGAGTAGATCTCTTACAAGGAAGGTGTCCTTCTCTTTAGGCCCTATGTTGGATTGAACCTTCACTTGGAACTCCCCAGCTCTCGGTCCCAACACTCTCTGGTACAAATCTTTAGCCGCATCTTCTTGTTTCCCCACTGATGCCTTAGGCTTTAAATGGGATAAGGACTCAAAATCTGAAAATTTCAAAATATTGTCATTGCATTAGGGAATGTAGATTGTATTTTTGGATATAAAAACATGTACACTCCAACCTGACACTATTTCATTATACTAGTAGTATGTTGCATGTTTTTTATCTTTTACCTCAGTCATGTACTATTTACATGTATTGAATTGATCAGAAATATAAAGACGGTCGCTTTCTGCATATATAGGGTAACCCGAAATACCAAAATGACAGGATTTACCTAAATGACACTAAAATCTCCAAAATGACAATGACATTTATTAAAAATTTGTTTTTTCTCCACACATGTATACTTAATTATATCCATTAAGACCTTTTTTGAACATCAAATTAAAAAAGAACATTTTATAGCTCGTTATTCGATAGCATAAAGAACCATAATGCATGCCCTGTCATGGTGGTTGCAATACGCTAATATGAATCATTAATTTTATTATACTCTGTCCTGAGTTTTTGCTTCCACCACTTTTCGCTTGTTTTTCGATAATCATAAATAACTTTGTGCTCAAACTACGTTCATCCACTAATATGAAAAATGTCCAGATTATCTGTTATGAAACACCCCTTCTACCGCTTCAGGTTTCAATACACAACCCAAAATAGAAAGTCTATGGGGATTTTGCATTGCATCAGCCATGAAATAGCCCAGGTGATAATGTTAAAAAATTATGCGAGGTGTTCCTAGTAACTCCGAATGGAGAAAAGATGTAAACATTTCCCATTATAAATCTTTGTTTGAAATTTGTTTTCATTCATGTGGACTTTTATGAGTGAAAAATGATAATGTGTCAATGAAGATATCTTGGATATTTTCCCTTTTATTGATTTCAACAGTATTTCTTTCACAGGTATGTGTATTTTTATTAAAAATCATCAAAAAGTGATGGAAGCAATAACTTGGGACAGACCATAATGCATATGTATTCAATTAAGATATTCATTTTATAATTTATACATTGTATGCATAGACCTATAATGTATTCAAGATAGGTAAAGTTGTCCTAAAGCAGGAGTCCCGTTGGTGTATATTAAGATGTTTAATCGACCGGTTACTCACCTTTACAGTTCACCAGAATCAAATTCGTGAACAACACAACGACCTGAAAAAGAAATAACATTACACAAGCCGAAAGAGAAAAAAACCCACTATGTATCGTAAGTTTCCAAAAGGTGCACTATTTATGCATGCTCAAGTTATCCTCTTTTTAAGAAACATAGATTTTGTTCCTTGAATTAGTAATTACCGTTAAAGAAATCATTCTATCATGTTTCATTTCTCCACTTGCTTGATTGATATCATGTGAGGATGTTTGTGTCATGTGACTTTTGAACAGCTAAAACTAAAACAAGTACGGGAAAAACCCGGATTTAGATTTTTTAACAAGAAAAAAAATTTTACGTGAAAAGATTTCAGAGTAAATCATAGGACATATATGGTGGATATATATGATGGTATATATAGGATATTATTTAATATCGACTGTTCTCCTTACACGATAGGAACACAGTAGCATGCATAGCCTACACTTTATACACTGGGGCTTGAATTCCTCTGCTGTACAATTGAAGTTCGGATAAAATATAAAATGCACAATATTATCTTTCTTGTTTATATTATAACTCTGCCCTATCAACCAGTCTATATATGACTCATTTATACGGTTGTGTAAATTGATATTCTTTGATAAATATATCCAGTTTTCAGCTGGTTATATAGAAAAAAAATATTTGCCAATTTATTAATTAATATATGTACGGTATCATTTACTATAAAATAAGTGATCATTTGATAAATGCACTATGATAAGAAATACAGGTAAACTATGAATAAATTGATTATGGTTAATTTTATATGCGCATGTGCGAGATCTTATTCGAGGACCGAGGGCGATTTCGATTTGTCTATAATGGGTTCTTCGCTCAGCGTGTATATAGCGTTCGGTTAAACCTCGCTCATGTTTTTATTTTCTGCCTGGGGGTCCATGCAATAATTCGAAATGCTATAGAAGACCTCCTCAGTTTGGAAAAATACAAAATAAAAACATTAGGAGAGTAATTAAATAACTTATTTTTTAACCCGTGAAACTTGAAGAGGTGCGTGTTCGAATGGGTCTACTGGAAGAACGGTTAGAGTTAGATATACTAAATAAATATTGAGGTGTAGAATATGGTATTTTCATAATCAGTATGGTTGAGTGCCAGTGTTAGATTCTGGTGTTTTAATTATTAATCCTGGCGTCGTAGCATAGACCACCACCCCCCCCCCCCCCCCCTAAACGGGTTAGATTACCCCGAAGGGAAAAGCGCCCGAGCATATAATTCCTTATCTGCAAAAAATCAGTACAAAGTTTCCCCCTGACGGAAAAACCACATTTGTAAAAATGTCCCCCTTCTGTTTCCGGATTACATTACCGGAATCCTCTATCCATGTGTTAAAACGTGATTTATTTTACTGTGGTATTATATTTTACTACAAAGAAAATAAATCAAACTTATAAAAGAAATTGATGATTTTTTTTAACTGATCAATTAATTATTATTGAACATTTCATGTTACTTAAAACAAATATGCATTCTCAAATTTTGTAGATATTAGAATAAAAGAAATAAAATCATATCAATGATTGAGCTCATTAATTTTATAATGATCACAAAATGAAACAAAATTTTTTTTCGCACATCGATGTTGAAGTTTTTACGCTTAAAACCTTTGAACTGCATAACGTTATGGTTAATGTTTCCCAAAAAGACTTCGTTGAAATATAACAGTAGGGTTTTTCGTAACACGTCGATTAAAAGAAATGTATTTTGCAGTTTCAGCAAAAAAAAAGAAAAAAAAAAGAAAAAAGAAAAAAAAAGAGATTTGTACCGTGTCTGTTACTATACGCTGTCCCAAGTTTCTGCGTCCACAACTTGTTGCTTAATATTGATAATTATTTTATAAATACCTTTGTGTTCAAACAACGTTCATCCACAAGAATTAAAAAAGTCCAGATTTTCTGTTTTGAGACGCCCCCTTTACCCCTCAGGTGTCAATTCACAACCCCCCCCCCCCCACCCCAAAAAAAGGGAGAAAATCTACGGGGATTTTGTTTTGCAAACTACATGAAAAGTGTCATGTTGTAGTAAATTTTGAATTTACTGGGTGGGTGTAAATACAAAATTTACAACATGACAAAAGTACCAGGATGATGGCGTTGAAAAGTTGTGTTGTGTGTCCCGAGTACTTCCGAATTGAGAAAAGATGTAAACATTTTCTCAGTATTATAAATCTCCGTAAAAAAAGTTTTAGTTTATGTTAATTTCTTCTGGTAAAAATAAAAATAGACGAAGTGTCAATGAAGAAATCTTAGATTTTTCTCCTTGTATCGATTTCATATTGTACGGTTTTAACAGGCATGTACGAAATGTGTATTCTCGTCAGTTAAAATTGATCAAAAAGTGACGGAAACAGCCGCGGTAACCAGGGACAGACTATAGAAGTAGACTTATCGTTTATCGTTTATGTAATTTTTTTTTTTTTAGAGAAATCAATTATTTAGTAACCGAACTTTAAATAAAAAATATTTACTTCTTCCAACTTCATACCTATAGAGAAAGAGTTCAGGTTTTTGAATTCTGATATATAATTTCACGATTATAATAATCTATCTTAGGACAAAATAATAATAATATGTGATAAATCACATGGTCCTGATCAAAATTGAATGACTAATAATAATTAAGAATAGGGTCCAGATGAATCAAGACAATTCTATCACCAAAAAGATATATAGCTACAACAGTAACTAAGAGTGGGTAAACGTATTGTCGGGGAAATACTGATATCCAGGTGAGGAATCGGTTCTCTAGCGGTGCCGGAAAGGTTGATAGACAGGCGAGCTTAATATCCGACAGTACTTTATTTAATTTATGGGAAGTGATACTCAGATATATAAAAGATGTAGTTCTGCACTCCTTCACTGTCGGCCAATTGAAAATATACATATTTCATATCCCGTCCGTGGCTAAAAGCATGTACCAAGTAAATCGAAACATGTTAGGAACGAGTTGTCTTGCCTCCAACAGATTGATTGCAAAAATTGCTATGGAAGTATGTAGTCCCGACTTACAGTGCATAAATCCCCGACAATTAGATCTGCAGGTGCCACAGAAAGCGCTAGGGAGGAGAGGTGGCATTTCTTTTGGCTCTAGTGACAGTCACGTTAGTTTGACAAAGCCGCGATTTGAGGTAAGAGTGTGCGAAATGAACGGAAATGGAGGAAAGAGAGCTTTGATCCACACATGTTCAGTGATTGTGCTGTGTTAGTCGGCGCTAGTCAGTATTCTCTGATTGCTGTTTCGAGAGATGAAAACGTGAAAATTATTGATATGTTTTATCTTTAAAGGATTGTCGATATTTTGCTCACATTGGATAGTTTACAAGGTATTTTGAAATATGTATATATCAGTACATCACCTGTAATTTGATACTACTCATAGACTTTTGAGCACTAAGAAAATTTTTTGATAGTTGTACAATTGAGTATTGCTTAGTTTTGTTTAATTGAAGTGCTGCTTAGTATGTGGTAACCCAAAATCATTTTAAGTGATCTCTTGATGAGGTTTAATTCAAGTGTTCCACATAAGTTTTATGATGTTTATCCATCCCTTCTGTACATGTAAATGAATTGAGAGAGAGAGAGAGAGAGAGAGAGAGAGAGAGAGAGAGAGAGAGAGAGAGAGAGAGAGAGAGAGATTTAGAGAGATTTCTGTGATAATGATTAGTCCAAATACTAGTGTAGGTATCCATGGACAAAGATGGATAAATAATTGGTAAAGGGAGTAAATAATATTGATTGATTTCTGTTTAAGATCCTCTAGAGGTTGTTTCACTGATACTATATTACACAAAAAAATTATAAATGTGTCCAAGTGCAGTAGATGAATGATACTTAAAAAGTATTCCAGAGAGGTTTCAAAATGTGAGGACTCAACTTAATTGTCAATTTATTCAATGGCATATATATTTTCTATTGATCAAGTTTCTTGAATCTAAATTTTTCATTAGCAAAATATAAAATTCTCATAAACAATTCAGAAACTTGCTCTTATAACCACTGTAAAAAAATTTCTGGTGATGAATATGTGATGTCCTTGAACTAATACATAGCAACTCCTTAACGGCCTCGTCAACATCATACAATTCATATTCTATTTATGCGAGTTGTGTACACACAATACCATCCCATCACAGAATCTAGCTGCTGTGATTTGAGGTTTGGTGTGTTTAACTTTATAAGGAGTCTCAGGGTAATTGTTGCTTTTCGGTAATCCACAGAGTGGTTTAATATATCAATTATGAAGATTAAAGTAAATCCCTTTTGAAGGTCATTTTCTGTGAGATTTAGTTTCTTTGATGACATTCCCAGATGTAACCTGCATGTAAACCAACACAGTAACCTTTGAGGTAAAATTATTATCTAGCTTCTCATGTTCTAGCACTGCTCCAGATCGGAAATGTCACTAGATGTTTGTACGCTATATCAGTACCCACTGCCTTTAATTGTTGCTTTTAGAGAAAATGTAATTTGAAGTATGGCTGCCTTTCTGAGTTCAAAGCTCAGTGAAATTCAGAACTCAAATTGCTACAGTTCTTAAATGTTTGTGATTTTTATATGGCATGAGTTTGGACATATTTTGGGTAGATCTGCATACACTACCTGGATACAGATCAGTAGAAACATTAGTTCATGGGAAATAATGCTGGTCAGAAAAGATATAAAGTCAGAGTGAAATCAAGACAATTGGGATGCTTTCTTTGTTAATCTATCTGTTAGTATTAGATTATTTATTTTTTACCCTGAGTGTCTTTTATCAGACCCAAGTCTTTCTCAATGTGATGTTAAACTTCTACTCCATGTAGTTCACTGATGAGTTGCAATATTCGAGCCCTCCCTTACTTTATGCAGATGTTCAAGCTTCCCAAGAAATGTACAAAAATCCAAGAGGTTTTCATTACTACGGATATTTCCCCTCCTGAAAGGTCGAAAGCCCCAACCCTTATCAATCATATCTTTCCAAAACACTACGCACATATTTGCAACTCTGTGGTTTTTGATGAATTGCTAATACACTTTTTAATTTGATCCAATTTATTCCCTGCACAGATGAGGGAGTTATAATTCTTTGACAATCTATGAATTATAGATTTGATGTAATTATTTCAAGGCCACTCATGATTGATGTTTCAATCTTTTTTTTCTATAATGGTTCTCTAGTGTACTTAAATGTTAATGTTTATATATTACCTGGAAAAATACAGAGTATGATGATCTGTCAAAAGAAATGTTTACCAAGTCTAGTAATTTCCTACCAGTAATTGATTTATAAAGAGGAGCCAAGTACTTGTATACTGTCTGGGAGATCTGATTAGTTTCATGGGTAAATGCAAGCATAACATGAAGTATGATTTTTATGTCAATGCTTTGTGTAATTATAAGTGCTAGTGTAATGATATACCAGTGTTTTGTGTTATGATATATCAGTGTTTTGTTTAATGATACATCAGTGGTAAATGGAATGATTAATCTGGGAAATGCTAAATCAGTGCTTTATGTTATACTATAGATGCCTTATTTTACGTGAGTACTTAATTCCGCGATTCAACTGTTTTGCATCAAATCGCAAGAATATAAAATCGCAATCACCAAATTTTTATCACAGTTTCATTAAGTTTCATCTGTCCAAAAATTGTAAGCGAGATTTTAAAATCCGCAAGATGTGCTTTCACGCGATTTTACACAAATATTAATTCCTCACTTTAAAATAGGAATTTACAGTAATTATTTCAGTGCTATGTTTTACGATATGTCAGTGCTTTGTGTAATGATATATCAGTGCTTTGTGTAAAGATATATCAGTGCTTTGTGTAAAGATATATCAGTGCTTTGTGTAATGATATATCAGTGCTTTGTGTAATGATATATCAGTGCTTTGTGTAAAAATATATCAGTGCTTTATGTAAAGATATATCAGTGTCTTGTGTAAAGATATATCAGTGCTTTGTGTGATGATAAAGTAGTGCTTTGTGTAAAGATATACATTGTATCAGTGCTTTGTGTTAAAATATATCAGTGCTTTGTTTAATGATATATGTGTGATTTGTGTAATGATATATCAGTGCTTTGTGTCAAGATATATCAGTGCTTTGTGTAATGATATATCAGTGCTTTGTGTAAAGATATATCAGTGCTTTGTGTAATGATATATCAGTGCTTTGTGTAAAGATATATCAGTGCTTTGTGTAAAGATATATCAGTGCTTTGTGTAATGATATATCAGTGCTTTGTAAAGATATATCAGTGCTTTGTGTAAAGATATATCATTACTTTGTGTGAAGATATTTCAGTGCATTGTGTAATGATATATCTGTGCTTTGTGTAAAGATATATCAGTGCATTGTTAAATGACATATTAATGCTATGTGTTCATAGTATTTTAGTGCCATGTTATTATATATCAGTGCTATGAGTTAGATAGATATATCAGTGCTATGAGTTAGATAGATATATCAGTGCTATGAGTTAGATAGATATATCAGTGCTTTGTGTAATGATGCAGTGTTTTATGTTATGATATGTCACTGGGGTTTTTTTTGTAATGATATAAAATTGTTTAATGTAATGACATGTTAGTGTTTTGTGTAATGATATATCAGTTCCTTATGTAATGATATATATCAGTAACCTCTTTTCCACAGATGAAATGCATTAAATTTTTGGTCAGAATTTTGTTGATTAACATTAGGTTGCTTTTCTCTTTCCCTGAACAACTGAATTTTGTGAATGTCATAAGTGTCATGTCAGAGTTTATTGTGGGTTTCACACGTTTTACAGTCTTTGGATTTAAGTCTAAGAAATAATTTTTTTAATTGGTCATGTTACCCTTCTGTTGTGAACTTATTTAAAGAGAAGTTCAAGATCATCTTATTTAAGTCAATTCTAATTTTTAAACATGTATGTAATTTTATAAAACCAAGGTACAAGGTAGAAATTAGTAAAATAGGTGAGAATGAACTGACAGTTTGTAACAGATTTACTGCTATTTAATATATCGTGCTAAAAAAAAATTTGACCAAGCAAGGCACCAGAAATGGGCATCAAAATAACTAGGTAGTTACAAGCATGAAACTTGAAACTTGTGAGTTATTGAGTCTCCAGTGAGACCGCTTGATCTGTGTAATGTTGACAGGACAACAGGCGCTTCTGTATTTGTGACATTCAACAGTATTCATTATATAGAAGGAAAAAACCTGCATGAACTTTTGATTTTAGCTCCGACATATCACAATTCAGGATTATTCAAGGCTGTCCGAGATATTTTGAGTGAGTAAGCAGTACATGGGGCTCTTTCTCTGTTTCTCACCTGAGGATTTGTTACTTGTTTTGTTTTTTTTTTTTGTGTGATACATGTTACGTGTATATCTCACTTATAATTTATATCGTAGGCAAGCTCCATCATTCTCACTTATATCGTAGGCAAGCTCCATCATTCTCACTTATATCGTAGGCAAGCTCCATCATTCTCACTTATATCGTAGGCAAGCTCCATCATTCTCACTTATATCGTAGGCAAACTCCATCATTCTCACTTATATCGTAGGCAAACTCCATCATTCTCACTTATATCGTAGGCAAGCTCCATCATTCTCACTTATATCGTAGGCAAACTCCATCATTCTCACTTATATCGTAGGCAAGCACCATCATTCTCACTTATATCGTAGGCAAACTCCATCATTCTCACTTATATCGTAGGCAAACTGCATCCTATGCTCTGTGTTCATTCAGAGCTCTCTCAGGAAGGTTATCCTGGCTGAAACACTGGGATCATCTTTGACTGAATGTCCATTGCTGGTTGGTCTCTCAAAAAAAAAAAAAACTTGATAAACTGAAGGCATTGGGACAGATAATGGCTGTACAACATGCAGTGTGAACACATTTAACAAGTACTGGAGCGCCATGTATAAAGACACTCTCAGTCAGGGACACTACAGCTGTGAAAGACTTTAGATGAGAGTAGACATAAATTATCTATTAATTCATATGTTATGCAATTTTATTACAGTGAGTTCACACCTCTAAGTGTGAGAAGTAATATTCTATTTAATAATCAGACTGGAACCCATACAAACTGCTGCACAAAATGGAGCTTGTTTACTGACCCACTTGCATCAGGCCACCTGCAAGCTATAACTTCTTTATCTGGCAGATGTAAGTGGGATATTGTTAATTGCTATAAAAAATTGCCTCACATGTTAATACATACATATATTACAATTTCTTTGATTTTACATAATAACAACCCCCCCCCCCCTTCTTAAAAAAGAGGGGAAAAACAATAAGGCAAAAAGACGCACACACAAAATGTAATCAGTTGTTTTTGAGTGGTTAATTATAGCTTAAAATCACCACCAACTCCATGACTAAATATTGAAGTCATATACCAGGAAGCCATTAGTGATAGTAAACAATGGAACAGTATACAATACACAGTATACTGACTGCGCTTTGAGAGAACATCAAAGGCAGCTCTTCATAGGATGACAGGCCTTTGTCTGTTGACAACGAGTCGAATATGATCACCTGACAAGACAATCATTACCTGATTTCTGGAGTTGTCAATTTCTCGGCAGATCATTAGTTGATTTATTGGGGGAATTGATTGGAAATCGTTGGCTCAACGGAATTAAAAAAACAAAAAAGGGGAAAACATGTGTGTGGCTTAAATTTATAACAAAATTAATGTCAAACATCACTACATGACTTTATAAAAAAGCTAATGTCACACATTGCTCTTTCATGTTCTGTTTTCCTGCATCTCTGCACCCCCACCCCCTCCCCTACCCCCACCCCCCAAATCCCTCTTTTCTCTACTGACAGAGTTAAAATTTCAGATTGAAAAAAGATATCTATGAAAGTTGGTCACCTGATCTGCTTGGCTATGTTAAATCTTTCTCAACAAGCCATGTTTAGAATATCTGGTAATATAACAATTCCCATAAATTGATCCTACAGTAACATATTAAAACATTACACTAAAAGGAAGATTGATATTGCTGCTAAACCTATAGCTGATCGTTGGTTCTAAGATTTACAAGAAAACACTTTTATCATTTACTCTCCTGTTAGTCCAATGTTGATTGCTCACCTGGTGACTTATAGAGATTGATACTGACATTGTAAAGAGCTAACAGCAGAGGTAGGTGAGTTATTGTAGAATTGTTTTCAGTAAGTACGTGAGGTTCAGATTATAACGAGCTCAACCACCCCTTGTGCTGGATTATAATGGGTGTGACATTAATTCCCAATGGCAGCAGCGTATAATTATGTGACAGCTTAACTTCAATGGAAGTACTTCATCTGTCGATGTAAGTAGGTCGTTGGGGACAGGAAATCGGAACAGCCTCAATCTCAGTAGCAGAACTCTGTAAGAAGTGTCAGAACTACATCAGCACGCCAATCTTACCTGTTGACCCTTATTAGTGGGTCTCCTTATAGGAAATAGCCTCCATCCATGAACATGTGGTTCATCAAAACAGAAACAATACTGAGTTCTTCCATTGGATCCTAATTTGACCTCTTCATTACTGTAATAGTGCTTTTTTCATGCAGCAATGCTGTGAACTGACCAGGAAAGGTTTGTGAGATTTATTGAGTGTATTGGACTTGTATATCTACAGACCACACATCAGACTTTGCCTTTAGATCAGGTGTTATGCCAGCTGGCATTTAGTTGGAAGCCTGGTTTTTACAGATTTAGTAACATTACAAATATTCAATATCTGTTTGTAGGCTTAATTCAGTTTGATTGGCTAAGTAAATTAGTTTGTAATTTTTAAACTTTTTTTTTGTTTCCAATATCACAATGACTTGATTGTGCTTATTTTAAAAATTCTTTCAAAATTGCTAATATTAATGGGGACAATTTGTTTTTGTTATTTTCAGTATATATTATCATGTACTATATTTATACCCATATAAACTGGGTCTTTTTTGATAAACATCATGGTGGTTTATTCAGCATAAACTGCTCAGACAAACTCAGTTTATTATTGTATGAATTCAGGTGCTGTCAGGTTGTTTCTGTAGTAGTTCTGTTTTAATCGCTTGATTACGCCGGAACAATTCCTTTAATGTTTTACTGAGCTTGATGGTTCAATGTCTGTCATAACTCAATGTCTTATTCGTACTTTGAAAGATTATTTACCGCTTGATATGGCATTACTTTTATTCTCTATAAACTGCATTTCATACGTCCATCAAACCATTTTGTGTTATTATGTTCGGAGTTTCTCATTCAATGGTTTAGTGGAGTTTATCGTTGTCTTCTCCAGTTTTGAGTTTGTTTTGGCATCCTTTCCTTAACATCGTCATTTGTGAGATGACATTGTACTTGATGTGAATTATATGAGGAAATATATTTCATTCACATTAGAAAGACTTTACAGCCCAACAAATGCATTGTATTTTAACAGATTAATTAGTACGTACTAGATGTATGTGCTTAATGTTATTCTTGTAATACCTAGCTGTGATGGGAAGTACATGAAATTGAAATCTTCATGCAGGTACCAGAACTTCTAGGAAATGATTGTAGGTTCTTGTGCAGGTTTTGGTCGGTAAACTTGCTTGAAAAAAATGAAAATTCACCTCTATTTTCTAAAGACTCAATATGAAAAATGATGAATTGATACTGTAACAGTGAAATGGAAACAAGTGGATCCCTGGGCATTGATTATGTACTCGTGAGTGTACTCGTGAGTATACACGTTAGTATACACGTGAGTATACATGAGTATTGTGTTTATACAGAGCACCTGTTTATACTTGGTCAGATTTCTATAGCTTGTAACTATAGCATAGGTTGTTATAGGTAATTTCATCAATGGGGCTGGTTATTGGTGTAAGGAAGCTGCTGACCTGGATAATGGACAGTTAAAAAAACCCTCAGTGCTGTTTTACCGAGAGGATGCACCGATGTCTGAACTCACCCTTTTGATGTGAAGGAGGCTTTTATGTGCTGAGTCAGACCTTGACATCAATTTGTCATGTATGATAAACAGGGAAATCGTGTCAAGCTTCTACAATGGAGTCTAGGGCTTCATTTGCCTATCTGTGTCTAAATCTTTATTGTGGAGGTAGGATCATTGATCACAGGGTGAATTGATATGTCTGAGAGATCTGGACCGTGAAATGAACCAGAGACAAATCAAAATGCAGACTAAGGAAATGAAGCTATCGTATGTCACATGGTCATCTGAGGGGTAAATCGGGTCTTTGATGTCAACGAAACAGCGACATTGTGAAAAATATGCTAAAAATGGACAGGATGACCTTTATCAGTGATGATAAAAAAGAAACACTTTTTGAGTCAATTTTTTAAAAAGCATCTTGCTGTATCAGACCCTCCCACCCACCCCCCCCCCCCCCCCCCCCCCCCCCCCCCACTACCACTAAGCTACAACTGATTTTCCATGCCTAGACAAATTTCAGTTTCCAAAACAATCAACACCTTACCAGGTTCCACAGGCTTAACTTTGATCAAGGTAACAAGGGAGAACTGTTGAGTATTGTGGATAGTAAATGTTTGTGTCAAATTGTGTGCTGTTCTTCACTTAGTTATGGGTGTGAGGTTGTCCTTTAGCTTTTGACCCCTGACCCCTAACCCTAGAGGGCTGTGATGATCCTCCAATGATCCTCCTCCAACAGCAAACAACAGAAACAATAGAGTGCTAATTACCTGGCACTTATGTAGAAACACCTGATGGTCATTACAGGGACCATTAAGTGGCGACTTCAATGCTGATTCGGTCTGAGCACGACCAGTTCTACACTGGAACAGCATGTAACAGCTGACTGGGCCTTTTAAACTTCTCTTTTCAATGCCAGATTAAGTTATAATCTGAAGTAGACTTTTTTCCTTCTCTCCTGCTATCACCTGTCAAGACAACAGGGTAAGTATATACCAGCTATTGTAAATTGTGTACTCTAGTAACAAAAGAAGCAGGGACTTCTGATAAATTTCCTCTCCTTCTGAGGGCTCTGGAAAGTGTATTACCAAGTTTGTGTTGAGGAGAATTCTGTAATCTCTGTCAGTGGATTACACACATGTAGCCCTGGGAGAGAAGTCAATCAGTGACCTGGTGAGAGGAGACTGACCACAGTGACCCCAGCAGGTGCCCTCCAGTGATAAAACTCCCCCCATTCAACTTGTGCTGTTTACCCAGAGGTGATAGTATTGAGGAACTTTATCTAACCTTTATAGTGAGGGGAACATGTTGCTTGGGGGAGGGGAGGGTTAGGGGGTCCCACAAGGGGTAAACCTGCAGTCATCTACAATCTGTGTGAGCGGGGGACATTAGTATTTGGGAATGTTTGGTTGACAGAATCAGAAACCTAGGAAGGACTGGTAAGTACTATGTAGCACTATCCATTGAGTTCCACCAAACTTCATATTTACCATGCATATGAAAGGATTTTTAAAAAAAGAGAAACTGAAAATGATTTAATTTTTTAGTGTTTGCACTACAGAATTTCATGGAATAAAAAAAATTGCAGAGAGAGAGAGAGAGAGAGGATCATAAATCAATGGTTGATTGTCAGAGCGAATAGCACATGCCAGTATCGCCATAAGGATAAGTGAAGCATTTGTAATGAAGCATGGACCCAAGCGATGAGAGCTGAAGTGAGTTTGGACACCCAAGGTCATTGTCTGACTCTGTTCCTGGGGCGGCTCTAGAGTCGCCTTGTTGTTGTTTCTGTATCAGATCCTGATGTCTAGGATAAACCTTGTTGTGTACACACCGAGTGTGCAGGCTGATAAATTTGATTCATGATTAACAGAGAGGCATCCACAGAAATCGGTCAGGACTAAGATGATCTTGTGTGCGTGATGTAAACGGGGCAGAAATTTAACCTTCACCTAAAGGAATTACCCTTAAAGCTTCAATTGGTGAGGAGAATTTTATAATTTTTTCAGGGAACTTATACGGAAGTACTAAAGTATATAAAATACCAGCAGAGGAAGAATTTGTTTGTAGTTCCCAACAAAACCTGGTTTATTAAACTGTTACATCATCAGATCTCCAAGGTTTGTAAAGTTAGAAGACATGAAAGTTTAATCACAGAGGAGAAGAATTTGGTGTGTGTAACCAATACTGAGACAAGATGTTGGCAGTGTTAGATCAGATTGATGCTATGTTTAAATGCCTGAGGGGGATTCAAATTAATGCCAAATCGGAGGATTGGGTGTTCAGTCTTGGGGAAATTGAGTTGAGTCTTGACTGCATGTATGTATGTCTCACTGAAAGTTGATTTATGGCGAGTGTAATCAGATGAATGTGATGTAGGAATGTCTTCTATGTGATAGAAGCTTCTGATTAAATTTCCTGATGCCTGACTGACTCTTCATTAAGTGCAAGGCAGTCATGATATGATTTATAGAAAAAATCGGCGACGGGAAAGAAAAACACACCCAGCACCGAGTCTTCTTTGGAGTCGTCTGCGTCATCGTAGAATTAACGGTACATTAGTGGATACACAAATTGTGTGTAATGTACAAGTTTGACAATCAGGTCTTTCGCTCGAGTAAAAGCATATATTAGCCTAATCATATTTTACCCCTCTATCAATATTTTAAGAGTTGTAAGAAGACATTTAAATCCAGGTGAAAGAACTGGCTGGAGCTTTTTAAACGAGCCTGACAGCAAGATCCCTGTCAATGTTGGGAGATAAATAACCACAGACTTCAGAAAGGCCATTATATCATCTGATACTTAACAGGTGCCCTTGCAGTCACTGATATGACGTCTTTGTGGACCTAGATATTGTAACATTTTGGGTAAACGTCCAACTGTTACAAGCTATAGCTCTAAGTAATGGCCCAGGACAGTAGGGACTAGAAGAGAAAGACTTACACTCTTGTGTATGTTGTGTAGGGTTCTCAGTACATTGTATGATATACTGGCTTATTCCATGGACGTCGGTTTATTCTACTCTTCTGAAAACAAACCCCAAAGACCACTACTTGTAGAAGGTGAATGTGTATAAGCAGCAGGGGTGATTCCATGACTTGTAACCATTAGTGTACATGAGGACATGTTATGTAGATTTTTCAGCATCTGTAAAGAAACATTGGATCATTTTTTAGTAGAATTCTATCAGTTCCACTCTTCATGCACAGCCTGCACAAGAGAGAGGCAGGGAAATAGGGAAACACATTGATTGATCGGCCGATTTCACACAATCCATACTGACTGTCATCTAGTTGTCCCCTAGTTTAAACGACTGTGTATCTAGGTCCACAGACTCTACTGGTTGTTTTCTTCTGGCTTCATACACAGTGAGGTATGTAAGCAGTTTTATTTTGTCCAATTAAACTTTGGATCAAGTAACAACTGACCAACCTGTTCTCAGGGTGAATGATATTAGAATCTCTGTGGTATAAAATATATCGGTAAAATTGCTTACCAGTAGACAAAATGATGTTGTATATTATACCGTATTAAGTTTTGTGTGAATTAAAGTGGAGGCTTTTGAGTCTAATCACATTAAGATGATGGAAACAGGTGGGGGAAAGGGGATAGGTGGGTCATTTGTGGGGTCTGTATTAATTGAAAGTTGTACAGTGAGATAAATGTCTAGTGAAAATATGGTTAGGGAAATATTCAATGCAGGAATATGTGTTCTAAGCTAAAGGATAAATTTATCAGATATCATTAAGTAATGAGTTATCCAGTATTATATGATTATCTAACCTAAAGTGTTGGATCATTGCTCCAAGATGTAGGAAAGGGTCCACAGTTTTACAGTACATTTAATCGTTTGGGTCATAGAGATGCACAATGTATTACCTGTAGAATGGCTTTATCTCAGTGACATCAGAAACACACCTTACAGACCTTGTTGTGAGGACCCCTCTCACAGATAACTACTTGACCTTGTTCTATATAGTTGTACATCACTATAACCAATTAACAGGCCCCCATTAACTCTAATGGACCAAGATTACTGTCCAGCCAACCTTGTTGTGACCTCATGACCTTTCATGATTTGTGATGTTACTTAATAAATTGTGTTTGGTTTTCATTAAGAGAGCTTGGTGGTTTTGGGCATTTTAAGACTGTTTTGATCTCCTTTAGAAGAAGAACTCTATGTAAAAATATATGAAAATAACAAAATTTAAAAGATAAATATTTGGATTTTTTTTATGAAATAATAGTTTATACCAGTAGCTAAATGGGTCATATTTTAAAACTTGAGGCGAATCTGATGGTTAATTTGTTGTCAATGACCATTGAGTACAACACTGTTTCCTCGCAAGTCCCCAGGTCCCCCAAAACCCTGGCCATGAGACAGAAACCATGAATTTCTGTTGATTAAAACTCCATATCATGATGGTATTTTCTTCTCCCTGTGTGCAACTTCATTTGCTATATGAATTACTGGGTAAACAACATCCCCCAAGATTGAGGTGTCAAGTCAGAAGTTCTCGCCTTTCTCTGAACAATAATTCCCCATGTGCTTTGCTAATTCAATAAAAGAGCATTTGATGTGAGTGAGTGTTAGCAGTTGTAAATCACTGCATCAGATTGAGGGCTAGAGTCAAGAGGTTCCTGCTTGCCGATTTCTTTTTTTTTTTTTTTTATACATTTTATGCATAGGAATTGTCATTTTAACCTTGTGCGTTGCGTTATGCAAGTTGAATTACATTCAAGCTGTAGTCAAGTAAACAGCACTTTCTTTGGTGTAATAAGATAGTGTCCTTGAATTGAGCATTTTATTTTTTTTGGTTTCAGAGACGAGGTGGAATCTCCTTTGGTCAAGACGACAACAATGCGATTTATGTCAGGATGCTGGGTATGTACAGCTCTATACACTGAAGTGTGCTTACTTCTGGATTATACGTCCATAATTTAATGATATAAATGTACAGTGTGCACACTGATTGTGTACTTTTGTCTGGTTCAATACCATAATTAAATAATACATTTGTAAAACTCTAAAACAATTTGACAAAAATTGACCCAGCATATATTTGTTGTGATTCGATAGATACCTGTGTTGTAGATGTGTGTGCATCTGGTTTTACACTAAGATTTATTACCACTGATACTATGCTAATTGATCTCTAACGAGATGTAATTAACGAGATTCAATCTCAGATTGACAATGTCAAGGAGTGCACAGCATTTTCGTATTCACCACTGTGGATGCTGATAACTCTATATGGTCCTGTTGTTTTTTATGTAAGGTGATGTCCGATTGAGGGTGACACTAGACACAGAGAAATCAAGCCTTCATCCTCAAGATCGAAAGCTCCTTGAAAGTAGGTCAAGTTTATTAGATTGACCTTATTAATCAAATGTTTAAGGAGTTGAACCTAACTGCATTGCCATGAATCAAATCAATTAGTGTTCATTTCTCATGTGATAGTTAACATTCTTGCATTTTATGTTTAGGGTTGCTGTCAACAGACCAAAAATCACGATTATCGTCACGTTTTCAAAGTTTTAACAAACACCGACGGAAACGGAGTGCATCAGAGAATGCGTCTCGCCAGCTGCAATCCCTGTTGGATCAACAGTACTCGCACCAAGCACAGGTAAAATCTCCATCGTTGACGTCCATTTTTGTAGTCTTAGTTCACAACCATTTAGGTTAAAGTAGCCATCTTGTAAGGAAGGGGTCTCTATTACCTTGAAATCTTGTCTTTAAATCTTGTGTTTTAATTATTTGATGTGTGTATTTAGGGGGAGGGATTTTTTCAATACATTCGAAATGTAGTTTGATATACATGTACTAACTCAGTATTAGACTTTTATACAGTGTTGAAATTTTCGTTTGACTAAAATCAACTCTTTTATTCTTCAGGAGTTGATGAGCCAACTAAATGTGTGGAACTTTGATATTTTCAATTTAGACATTTTAACCGGGGGTAAGTGCCTTGTGTTGCATGTTGCTGGTTCAGCTACGCGGCCTGTCCCTGTTGCTGAATATTTGACCTCTCTTTGACTGCTATGCAGCTTTCCAATAACACTGTGCTTTTTGCAGGGAGGTCTTTAACTCATGTTGCCATCCATTTATTTAAGAAGTATAACCTAATCTCTGCATTCAAACTGGACTTCATTCAACTCATGCAAACATTTAGTAAGTAAACATAAATAATCAAGCAAATATTTTCCCACAATTTCATCAACCAATCGATAATTATATTTCAATATAATAACATCTTCAAATTTTTATGTTATCATATGAAACAGAAGATTAATGTTGTGTTACAAAATAAAATGAACATCTTGTCCACTTATTTTTTTAATAAACGACTTAACAATTTTCACTCTGTTGTTAGCCCTAATTGAGAATGGTTACCATGGAAGCAATCCTTATCACAACTCTGTCCACGCTGCAGATGTCACTCAGGCGATGCACTGTTACCTACAGGAAGTGCAGGTAAGAAGTCAAAAGTCAACCATGACACGGTCAAATTTCCCTAACTAATGCTGATTTAGATAATTCTAAAACCTCTTGTAAAGCAAAATTAAATTAATCAAGTGTATTTCTGTACAGGATATATAAAAACTAATTTGACTGATCCTAATTTATTGGTTGTACAAATCACTTTTTATGCACTCAGGAAAAACAACTGACATGAAACAGATAGTTGATCTGATGTTTTGATTTCTCAGTAGTAGATGCATCTTACATTAAATAGATTTCAACACTGATGCATTGATTTCTTGATAGTACTGGTACATGCATTTGACATTAAACAGATTGTAGATCGGATGGATTGATTACTTGGTAGTGAAGTATACTTGACTTGAACTCTTACAGTGTACTTACCGAGGACAAACACCTATTGTTGATTGTTTACCCAACAAAGATACAATGCCCCTCAAAAAGAAGTAATACAGATTTAATTAAGTTGCATAGCTTGGCTTAGGGGGTTTAACTGGTGAGAGAGTTGAAGAGGATAGTGTATTTATTTAATACTTTAAGAAGATCGGTTTTACTCTGCTCTGCAAGTTGTGCCAGGGTTATATCATAGGATAACCATGCATGATCAAACAGTGCAAGAACGTTAGGTAACCGACCACTAGATCTAGGACACTGTCAACAGTTTCTCAGGAAGGATTAGTTACAGAGAATTATGTTAGCCTAACCCTAACCCTAACCCTGACATAGAAAACAGAGAGTACAGTTATGCTGTTCAGATTGTAGTCGTATACACTGTTGGGTGGACAAGTCAATGAACCGGTCCTTGACCATTACACACTGTCTGATTCACCAACAATGTGATAAGGGGATAAAGAGACCCTAGATTTAATAAATGGTTTTCCAAATCTGTTAAAAAAAAAAATGCAGGAAGTCTCTTCCTAATGGTGTGCATGCATTTCCCACACACATCATTATGTGAGGAAATAAAAAAAGAAAAGTTGATGCAAGTATTTTAACTTTAAAATCCAAGAACAAATAGAGTTGACCGACATGTTCACTGATTGTTTTTGTTTTTCTTGTAGTTAAGAAATTCAATTCCAAAGTTTGAGGTCATGACCTCTCTGCTGGCAGCCATGACACATGACCTTGACCACCCAGGAGTCAACCAAGCATTTCTAATTGCAACAGCTAATCATCTTGCAGATCTGTATCAGGTAATTTACTACACTTAGCACTGTAATTATTGCAACATTTATATTCTTTTTTGGAGTAGGCTTTGGTGTTCAATGAAAAAAAGATAAGATATATCAATCAGATATTGACTGTGATAGGATTAATCAATCAGTGATTGACTGTGTAAGGATTAATCAATCAGTGATTGACTGTGTTAGGATTAATCAATCAGTGATTGACTGTGTTAGGATTAATCAATCAGTGATTGACTGTGTAAGGATTAATCAATCAGAGATTGACTGTGTTAGGATTAATCAATCAGTGATTGACTGTGTTAGGATCAATCAATCAGAGATTGACTGTGTGTTAGGATTAATCAATCAGTGATTGACTGTGTAAGGATTAATCAATCAGTGATTGACTGTGTTAGGATCAATCAATCAGAGGTTGACTGTGTAAGGATTAATCAATCAGTGATTGACTGTGTTAGGATCAATCAATCAGAGGTTGACTGTGTGTTAGGATTAATCAATCAGTAATTGACTGTGTTAGGATTAATCAATCAGTGATTGACTGTGTTAGGATTAATCAATCAGTGATTGACTGTGTTAGGATTAATCAATCAGTGATTGACTGTGTTAGAATTAATCAATCAGTGATTGACTGTGTTAGAATTAATCAATCAGTAATTGACTGTGTTAGGATTAATCAATCAG
The DNA here is from genome assembly GCA_033439105.1 of Magallana nippona. NCBI lineage: Eukaryota > Metazoa > Mollusca > Bivalvia > Ostreida > Ostreidae > Magallana > Magallana nippona. Next base: position 48,478,953 of record CM065925.1, read on the forward strand.
AGATTGACTGTGTGTTAGGATTAATCAATCAGAGATTGACTGTGTTAGGATTAATCAATCAGTGATTGACTGTTTTAGAATTAATCAATCAGTGATTGACTGTGTTAGGATTAATCAATCAGTGATTTACTGTGTTAAGATAAATCAATCAGTGATTGACTGTGTTACTTTCAGAATACCTCAGTGTTGGAGAATCACCATTGGCGCTGTGCGGTCGGTGTTTTATATGAGTCAGGACTATTCAACCATCTTGACCAAGACGTATGGTAAGCGCTGAGGCCCTTACTGCAGTAGGAACAAATGTTATCTTTATATGTTGGTAAATATTTCTACAAAATGTATTGATAAATCAAAAAAACTTTTTTTTATTAGGAACCAAATACTGGGACAGCTTCGTTCATTGATATTAGCTACTGATATTACACGACAACAGGAATTTCTTAGCCGGTTTAAGGTAGATATTTTTATAACCTGAATTACTTTGCATGAAGTAAAGAAGTTTATAAAACGGACCAATTTTTTTTCAAATGTCATGACAACCTACTCTTATATTACATGTACAAAGTACGGTAGTCTGAAAGTAATATGCTTATTCTAAATGGTAATCATAATGGTATTTCAGAAGTACCTGGATGATAATAATCTAGATTATAAGAATGATTCGCAGGATCGAATCTTTTTATTACAGGTAAGCTGAAATTTTTATTGATAGAAGAATCTATTTCAACCTATACATTTGATAATGAATATAAAAGACTAATTTTTTTTCATTCTATAGATTAAATATTAATAATTTGTAAACATATTTTTAATTTTTTAAAAGTTTTGAATTTAATGTGTTAAAAATTTAAAGAAGGACTTTCGTATAGTTATTAATTTAGAATCAGTTGTGCAGAGTTTGTTACATTATTTTAGATAGCCTTAAAGTGTGCAGATATAAGTAATCCATGTCGAGAGTGGAGTCTGAGTAAACAATGGAGTGATCGAGTCTGTGATGAGTTCTTTAGACAAGGTGAGTCTGTGATGAGTTCTTTAGACAAGGTGAGTCTGTGATAAGTTCTTTTGGCAAATTGAGTCTGCGGTGAGTTCTTATGGCAAGTTGAGTCTGCAGTGAGTTCTTATGGCAAAATGAGTCATTAGTAATCATTGATGAGTTCTTAGGGCAAGTTTAGTCTGTTATGAGCTCCTAAGGAAGGTGAGTCTGTAATGAGCTTTTAAGGCATGGTGAGTCTGTGATGAGTTCTTTAGGCAAGATGAGTCTCTGGTGAGTTCTTTTGGCAAGGTGAGTCTACAATGAATTCTTAAGCAAGTTAAGTTTGTGATGAATACTTTAGGCAAGGTAAATCTCTGATGAGTTCTTTAGGCAAGGTGAGTCTGTGATGATTGTTTTTAGGTAAATTGAGTCTGTAGTGAGTTCTTATGTTAAATTTAGTCTATGGTGAGTTCTTTAGACCATTTCTGATGACTTCTTTGGCAGAATGAGTCAAGGATTCAATTTAATTTGTTTAATGCAATTCTTTTGGCAAGTTGAATCAACTATTTCTTGTCTGGTATTAAAGCCTTAGAGGATTCCCATAGACTATGTGAGTTCTTTAGGCAACAGTTTTTAGCATGATGTGATTTTTATTAAGAATGTGTAATTACATTTTAAGTTTCATGTTAATAATAATTGTACACTGATCTTTCAATCATTATTTTTGGAAAATTTATGTGTCAGGAGAAAAAGAACCACCACAAATTATCATGTTTTGATTATATGATATGATGCTAAATTTATTAAACCTCATCCTTCCTCATTATGTAGGAGACTGTGAAAGAGAGTTACAGCTTCCAGTGACTCCTATGTGTAACAGATTAACGACCACAACAGCCAAAATACAGGCTGGTAAGTTATCTCTAAATTAAATACAGACCTTTAAGTTACTAATAAATAAAATACAGGCTGGTAAGTTACCAATAAATAAAATACAGGCTGGTAAGCTACCAATTACAAGTAATGAAATACATGCATGTACATGTACCGGGTAATATACAAATAAATAAAATACTGCCTAACAAGTTACCAATAAATAAAATACAGTATGGTAAGTTACCACTAAATAAAATAAAGGCTGTCATTAAATACAAATGTTACGGAAAGTCATAGAAATATCAAAGGCAATGAACTAGCATTTATTGCACAAGTCAGAAGTCAAAATAAAAAGTTAGAAATAACAGGCAGAGAAAACACTTTGAGAATTATTGATGAAGTTTGTGGATTCTGTTTCAGGGTTTATGGAGTATGTGGTGAACCCGTTGTTTTTCGCGTGGCGACAGTTCCTTCCTTCAAAGCTCAGTCATACGATGCTGGATAATGTTGCTCAGAATCTCAAGCACTGGCAGGATGTGATCACCCGGGAAGAGGAGGGAAACAAATCCAAAGACTCGGATGAGGAGGTGGTCAATGAGGAGGAGAGGAACGACACGGTGGAGGACGGCAGGCTCCCCCTGAACTACATCCATATCACCGACGACGACAGTAACTCCGTGTGTACAGACAGTCGCCGCGGCAGCTGTAGGAGTTTATCTCCCGTCCGAGAAATCACGGAAAACGGCTGGGATCCCGAGCAGAGGCGACACAGTATGCCTCCCGCGTACATCAGGAGGGAAATTACGTGTGTGACGATTCGTAGAGACAGTGTTCCAATGGCCCAATATATAAGGCGAAGGAGTCTACCCACAGCCATGTTGGTTCAAACAAATTCTCTAGAAAAACTCTCTGGGAAGTTATCTGCCCTTGCCCAGCGGCACAACATGGCAAACAAAAGTATATCTATGGAGGAGTTGATGTCTCGTCCCAAGATCTCTAATCTGACGGCCAGTTACGAAACAAACTTACTGGCCAGTGGCCTCTCCGTCGTGACGGACCCATACTCAAAATCCCACAGCAGCATTGTTCGATTTCTTACAGTACCTCAGAACTCCTCTGACCCACCTCATGATCCTAGTCACCAAGCAGACTTGAACACATTCCCATGGTCAAGCAATAACTGTGCTCAAAACTGTGATCAGAAAAATAAACATATAAATGATTCAGACTGTATCAAAGTCAAACGTATCAGTGACCCGGACTGTATAGGAAACTTGAACTTAGCGGGAACTTCCTCAGTCCTTCCCAAAACCCACTAGTCTTTCATTAGTATAAACCATTTTTATTTGTAAAAAATGAAAATTTAAAAGGGTAATTATTTACAATTTAACTGATATGAAATTTATATATATATATATTTATATCTACATTAAATAAATTGTTGTCATAGTTTTACATATTTTAATACTTCATTTTAAGTGTTTTAGAGGGGGTGTTTTGTTTGTTTTTTCTTTATTTTCTCAGGGATGGGACCCTGACTAAGCTCCAGTTATGGGTATATACAGTTTGTGAATAAAATAGATGTAAACTAATATGATGTTGCAAGATGATGTTGGCATATAAGCTTAAATTAGAAAATTCAAATATATTATTTGTAGGATTTTAAGCACATTATATTAATAAGAGAAAATGACAAACATATTCATGTTAAGAGGAATGGTATTGAAAAAGGGGCCCTTACTACACATTTTAAACAAAGGATGATGAAAGTAGCTAGCCCCTTTTTATACGATGAGTCAGAAAATCTGCCATGATTTTGATAATTTTAAAACAAGACTTTGTTATGATTGACGCATTATCGATGATTTTGTACACCCTATTACAGTGATTTCGTTGTGGTTTGTGGCTCTGCCCTTTCAATGGATCAAAATGAATAAAATGGGTGGACCTTAGTACAATAGATGATATAAGGCATGTAAAGTCATGTTGAATACACTTACCAAATGTTATGTGATATATGTAGTACAAACAAGTATCATTATGAAAGGTTAAGCAAGTTCACATTAGGTAAACATCATTAGTTTTAAACTAAACTTTAGTTTAACATTTTTTTTACAAGTTACACATAGGCCGTTGAGGTACATTTTTCTCCTTTCACATATAGATAAATTTTGACAAAATTCATTGACCAGCTGAAGGAGAAAAATGTACCCAACTGCGCTTGTGTACTTTAAAGGCTTTTAAATGAAGGGTGGAGTTAAACATCTACAGGGATTGAATGTAAACAGTGTACCCCTACCATATGATGTCTACAGGGATTAAATGTAAACAGTGTACCCCTACCATATGATGTCTACAGGGATTGAATGTAAACAGTGTACCCCTACCATATGATGTCTACAGGGATTGAATGTAAACAGTTTACCACTACCATATGATGTCTACAGGGATTGAATGTAAACAGTTTACCACTACCATATGATGTCTACAGGGATTGAATGTAAACAGTTTACCACTACCATATGATGTCTACAGGGATTGAATGTAAACAGTGTACCCCTACCATATGATGTCTACAGGGATTAAATGTAAACAGTGTACCCCTACCATATGATGTCTACAGGGATTGAATGTAAACAGTGTACCCCTACCATATGATGTCTACAGGGATTGAATGTAAACAGTGTACCCCTACCATATGATGTCTACAGGGATTGAATGTAAACAGTTTACCACTACCATATGATGTCTACAGGGATTGAATGTAAACAGTGTACCCCTACCAAATGAGGTTTTATCTTCCATGTGATTTTTTTTTTTATCTTGGGTAAGAAAGGACTTCTCCAAGAGTACATTATCAAAAATAAAGTACATGCAAAATAAAAACAGAAATTCCAAAAATTTATTTTTTAACCAATTTACTGGGGCAGAATTTCACATCATCATTTAATTGATGGGGTGTTTACAGGGTTGAGATGCTAATATGAAGAATAATGTATCTTGGTATTAATTAATCAACATAATTATGTCATATTAATGATTTTAATGTTCCTCCATTAGATTGACTCTAATATGTCAAAATTATGTGATGCAGGTGAAGCAAGAGTTATCTGCCCTTGGTATCATATATAAAACATTTCCATTCAGCACTGAAAATGATAAGATATTCAGTACTTCTTTAAATGGTTTCGCAAATTTTAATTCAAAATTTATATCGAGATTCTAAAAAATAACTTAGGTGCCACTCACTGTCCAATTGTTCCATTAGCACCTTAAATTGTTAAAAAGGATTTTTTTTTTCCTGACAAAAATTTAATATTTGGACAATATAGTACTAAATGATTTTTATACAATTTTAACTCCCTGGTTAACGTAAATATGGTATATATATTACACAAATATATTTGTAATTGACTTTAAGGCAATAATTATTCTGTATATATCATAATACTTTTAACAGCAAAAGTGGTTACAATGTATTTGAAGTTTTTCTTATTTTTGCACAAACTAAATGTTTGTCTTAGACATAATTTAATATTCCTGTGCAACTCATGGATTTCGATGGTAACAAATGGTCAATTCCTTTTACAGCTGTGTCATGTTCTCATATTTATTGTATCTGAAGCTGATTATTCTGCCAAAGCAATTGGGTTAAAATTTTTACAGAATTTTGGCCACAGGGGAATTCAAAGTTAGATGGTAAATAAATATAAATGGGAACTGTTACTCAGGTGGGTGGCAACTGGCACATGGGTCTCTTGTTTAAGTCACCCCTTGGTAAGTTTTTTAATCAACTTCCCTTTAAAAAGGATTCTCTATTTTAACAAAATATGTATTTCACCTTAGGATAATATTTGAGCAACATGGCTGGATTTTGAAAAGGGGAGTTGATGGATGGATGCCAAAAAAAAGGTGACTAGAAAATATGTTGTTAAAGCTCATCACAACACATAAAAGGCATTGTCCATCATATTCCTTTTCTTTGCCTTTCCTACAACTCCTACACCAACTTCTTAACAGTTCAAAGTACTTCACTGTACAAGCTAAGCTTTGTGAATGAACAGCTTACTGTTTATCCAGTGTGACTCAGTCGTAATAAAAGTTTGCACTTAATATTCCAAGTCAGGTTATATACAGATCAATGCATTTCATAATACCAGAAAATGCACATAAAGCAACAAGATATAAATGCAGAATCTAAGATGTTTTACAGTTTAAGGATCAATATGAATTATAGTTGTGCAATCAGGTGTAACAAATGCAAAGGTGTATTTACCCATGTGTTAATATCAACGATAACATGGCATTTACCTGTTTATGAGTCTTGGCAATAGGAATCTTGTTCAGCCTTTTCATCAGCTAACAAAGAATATAAACAGGCTACCATCAAGCAAGTTTCCACATTTAAATGTGTGCAGTCAACATTCCACATTAACGTCCAGGCAAAACATGCTGTACAGCATCATACAAAAGTGGCCCAAACTTTGATTTCAATACACAGATCTTGCATTACCAACCACCTCCTCCTATCCCCCACCCCCAAAATAAATTTTGTTTGCCATACATTTCATTAGATATTTAGTGACAGTCTTCACTGTCAATTAAAATACATGCCATTAAAGCCAATTTCCCACAACCTTTTTTGTCATTTACCCTCAGTTCACAACTTCCTTAACATTGACAGCTGCTATTTTTGCCTGAATAAAACATGTGGAAGTAATACACCACATATTGTATACTACCCTCCATTTGTTCCTTGTGCACACACTGAGTCAAGCCTTGCTTTGTTGAGTACAATGTTGCGAGAAAGCAAAACAAGAATTAAAGGTTATGTTTAATGTATAAATATAATAACATAAAGTGTATATAAAGGTTTGGTCCCCGTCAACAAGTGTTAACTAAATGTCTCCACTGGTTCTGGCCTGAATTGGTCCCGCACGCGCTATGTGGAGAATCAGGAATGTTGCGCAGCATGTGCTCAGGTTCTATGCTTCCTCCTTTTTGCCGTGTTTGAGGATTCTTGTAAATTCTACGTAATCGAACATTCCATTCTTTAAAGGTGCCTCACGAAACATTTCATCGACCTAGAAATCAAGCAAGAATTGAGAGTGGAGTCAGACTGATTAACAGGCCAAACCACTGTGTCATTTCTATTTATTTGTTTACTACCAGGGAATGATTCACATCAAGCTTTAAATTTTTATTGAGATCTGGATGAAGGTATAAAGTTTACCTCATCTTCAGTAAAACGATCCCCCATGGTCATTAATAAGTCCCTTAGTCTGTCTTCATTGATGTAACCTTCAAAACAAAATAAAATTTTCAAACAAACGCAGCAGCTGAAATATCACAGTAAAAACTCCAAGCTTTTCTCCGAAGTTAATATCAAAGCAAATGATGTGACGTTATAATGTTTACAAAAATTCAAAACTTACATTCTTTACACAGAGCAAACATACATCTATAAATTTTAACCATACTGAATCAAGAACATAAAACACAAGAATACCTGATGCATCTTCATCAAAACAGGCAAATGCATTCTTAATGACATCTTCTGGGTCTGTGCCATTTAATTTCTCTCCAAACATTGTCAAGAACATGGTAAAGTTTATTGGGCCTGGGGCACAGGCCATCATCTCGTCCAAGTATTGGTCTGTTGGATTTTTTCCTGTTAAAAATGAATTCACATCTTTAAATACAACCAATGGGTTAAAATTTAAAGCCAATAATTCCTGACAACAAACTTTACTGTACAGGTTTAATGCTTTTGTCAATAATGTGTGTCCATTTAACCAGTAATTTAGATATATGTCACCATCACACAGTATGGTATGAGTGTAACTGCTGAAGATTCAAATACTATGTAGATAAAACTGTTCCTTTTTAAATTTGGTAGAATAAACAAAATGTTCATGATGCTGTGACTAGTCAACTCAGTGTAGCACTAATTCATCTGTACCTAATGAAGCAAGCATATCAGCTAAATCCTCCTTGTCAATGAAACCATCTCTGTTTTGGTCGATCATGTTAAATGCTTCTTTAAACTCCTGAATCTGGGCCTGATCAAACATGGCGAACACATTGGAAGTGGCCCTCTGGGCTCGCTTCTTTGTGGTTTTAGACTTTGTTTTCCTGCTCGACATCTTGTAGCTGTGTGAATCAAATACAAAAGAAAGATATATCAGGGACATATATACTAACTAACTTAGTATATACTTCCCTGGATTTATGTTTGTTACTCAGTACAGTATGTGTTTACAGTGTTAAAAAGGGAATGCATTCAAAAATCAATTTACACAACTGATCCATGTATTAATCTTTTGAGATGAACTGATAAAACCATACTACAACCTCAACATCAATTAACGTTAATTGACATTTACAAAATCGTGTCTGCAAAAATTCAGCTCACTATACTACAGCCATGGTGTAGATTTAAAACAATAATGCAAGCTATAGCTGGTCAAAACAAAGATTTCTATTAGCTTCTCATCTACTTACGTGGATAAATGATTTTAAATCTAATAAAGTTTGCTTTCTCTGAACGTAAATTCTCCGACGGGGAGGATATGACTAACAGAGAAGGATTGTTTTGTGTGCTTCATTCCTTAAATTCCATTCTTGACCTGTTTCAAATCCGGAAATGATTTCCAAACTTCAGAGTTTCACAAAACTATTTACAATTACAAAATCCCTCACTTATATTAAGCATTTTCTAACAACTTGAATACATATGTAGCTTAACGAATCATTTAAAACTACTTACAATCTACGTGCGAAAGAACACAGAAACCGGAAAAGTTCGAAAAAAAAAGTTGGCTTTTTAGACAGGAAGTCGGGTGTGAATTGGCGCGTGCGTAGTAATGTTTATATGCGTTCATTCCCCCCCCCCCCCCCCCCCCTCCCAAAGTACAATCAGTTTTTCTTCCACTTCGAATTCCGTAAGATTTTTATTTCATAACTTGTTTTTTGTGATAGCTCCAATTCACAGACACATATATATAAATACACCATTATATACAGAATTAGAGTAAAACGTCTCCAAATGAAAAGGACACGCCCATTCAGTTTTAAAAGGTAGTGGGGGGGGGGGGGGGGGGGGGGGGGGGGTCACGATCTATATAATCTGATAATTTTGTTGTTTTAAATATAATATAGATGAGTGGATTTGATATATCATACAATTGTCTCTGTGTTTTTCTTTTGGGAGGGGGGGGGGGGTGTGATCAAGTAGGTGAACACAAATTGGCTGTACTTATATTTTCCGTGACAACTATATCGCTGTAATTCTATTTATTCACAATCCTGTGGTATATGATTAACACTTGTGAGGTCGGGATGAATAAAAGTACTTTTCAATTCATGTAATATATTTCTGTACAAAAATTAAACTCTGCCCAAAATGTGCCGAAAATTGTATATATATGTGTTCATACGTATCATGAATTTCAGCAAAGAACCTCCTTTATACTAGAAAAGAGTTAAGAACCAAACTCTTTTATGTCAAATAAAATGCATAACAATTAATTAACGGGGATTCAAAGTGTTTCCTTCCGTCTGCAGGGACCATGATTTTTTCGTATTTAAAATGAAAGCGGGGTTATACCTGATCATCAAAGAATTACCCCCCCCCCCCCCCCCCCCCCAGCGATATATTCACTGAGTGAAATTACATGTACTATAACAAGCCAATATCAGATTTATATCTATAACAAGTCAACAAATCAAAAACTGATTTAACAATTCAAGAACATATCATGCAAGATTTTGAAGCTGTTTGCAGATTTGCGTTTTGAATATCTCCTGATTGAGAGACGTACATTTGTATACATGTCCGGTCTGCTCCATTACACCTTTTGGATTTTTTTTAGATTCGTTTAAAATGACGCATTAATTGTTAAAACTGGCATTACACGCAATTTTATATGTAAATTTTTTTTCTTTGAAATTCCAACTTTAATCTTGGAATTTCCAACTTTAAAGTTGATTTTTCCAACTTTAAAGTTGGAATTTCCAACTTTAAAGTTGATTTTTCCAATTGGAATATCCAACTTTAATCTTGGAATTTCCAACTTTAAAGTTGATTTTTCCATCTTTAATCTTGGAATTTCCAACTTTAAAGTTGATTTTTCCAAAAAAAGGTTGATTTTTCCAACTTTAATGTTCCAACTTTAAAGTTGGAATTTCTAACTTTAATGTCGGAATTTTCAACTTTAAAGTTGATTTTTCCAGTTGGAAATTACAACTTAAAAGTTGGAATTTCCAACTTTATTGTTGGAATTTTCAACTTTTAAGTTGATTTTTCATGCATCTTTAAAGTTGGACTTCCCAACTTTAATCTTGGAATTTCCAACTTTAATCTTCTGTTGTTATTACGATAAGTTTTTCAATTTCAGACGAATTTCTTTTAATAAGTGATCTTTGTTAACGCCATGCAGATACAAATTCCAAGGCTTTGTTTTTATCTTAATTGTCTCTTAGTGTGCTTCTGTCTAATCCTGCATTTAATTAACGACACCCTCTTGTTTTACATATTAAGATAACATTTATTTTAATTAAATATTTCGATATTTGATATCTGATACTGTATACATTTAAACGTTTCAATCTTATACATGTATATTCATATGAAAACTTCTAGTTCAGACATATACAACTATAAGTTAATGCACAGTTTGCCTGTGATTTAATGTATACTGTTATATTTATATTCATGTATTTGATTCAAAATTATTTCGATATTTGATATCTGTTACTGAATGCATTTAAATGTTTTAATCTTATATATTTATATGAAAACTTCTAGTTCAGACATATAAATAATCTGTTTATGCCCAGCTTGCCTGTCATATAATGTAAACTGTTATATTTACAAGAAATAAATTCAATAAAAGTTGGAAATTCCAATATTAAAGTTGGAAATTCCAACTTTAAAGTTGGAAAAATCAACTTTAAAGTTGGAAATTCCAAGATTCCAAGATTGAAGTTGGAATTTGGAATTTCCAAGATTAAGGTTGGAAAATTGGAAATTCCAAGATTCCAAGATTGATTTTTTTTTTTTATAATATATATTTTTATACCTTAACGCGTTTTAATTTTTATTGCTTTATTACACCTCTGACTATGCCAAAATCCATGCATTTTAATTTAACTTTAAAACAAAACGATAGACGAAGGCTTTTTGTTATTTACATTTAACATATCAAAGAGGAAAGGTTATGTTTCCATGTTATGTAACATTCATCTAAGCGCACGTGATCTACAACAAGAAAATGTACAAGCTACTGTTATCCGTTATTATCAGGACTCGATTATTTTGCGAAAACCGTAAAGTAACATGGAGGACAGCGGCAAAGTTGTCGGTGTATAAAATCTTGTTGTTTACAATTTCGCGTTAAACATGTCGCAAAAGTCGATTGAGGACACAATTATAGACGTCGTGAGGGATATTTTAGTAAGCATCAATCAAAAATTTTTGTCATACATTTAAACAGTGCTAAATACTTGAAATTATACTTATGTTTTATTAACACTGATTAATTCAATATTACCTGATCAGCTGCTGATTACACACTTTTATTTTCGTTGTACCTATTCAAAATGCTCAGTGTTGCTTGATATGTTAGATGAGCTACAAAGATGCTCTTTACATGGGACACAGAAACATTTTTCTTAATTACTTTCTTTATTATAAAGTTTATATGTATTACGGCATCCAGTTTCATATCTGCAAGTAAAAAAATATATTTTTGTATCCTTATGTGCCCATATTTCGACAGTCTTTATCTATCAGTCTTCTTTTATAATATGTTTTTTGGTGTGACCATTTGGAGGGCGAAGCCATTAGCACATTTACATTTATCACTATCAAATTCACTTTAAAATTAAAAAAAAAAAATGCAAAATAACGATGCTTTGGACAATCTGCAAATAAAATAGATTCTAACAAATAGTTTCAGAATTATTTGGTTAAACTCTTTAAAGGAAATTTTAGTCCATATCTTCCAGACATTTGTGTTTGTATCTCCAAAATATAAAACAAAGATGTCGGGATGATAAGGACAAATGAGATTTTGACGCAAGATTTAAAATGGCAAACAGTATGAACAGTCATCTTGAACAATGATTTTCAAGTTCATAGGGTGAAGTCATGTGTCTCTAAAATTCTTTTTATTCTCACATATACACATTAGCTATAGGGAGAGCTTCGCCCTTCAGTCCGTGAGAGAGCTTCGCCCTCTAAATTAAATAAACAATAATTTGTTTATCACGATTATCAATTATAGCTTGTTTTTTTACATTAGCTGATCAACCTTTTTACATTTTGTTACTTCCATTGACAAAGTATAAATTCATTGTCAAAACAATGGGTGTAGCCATTACTAGGTCCTAAATTTGACACTTTAAATTGCCTCGTCAGTTAAAATCTTCACAACATTACATGAATCTTTATGCAGTCTTTGCAGACGATACATCATAGGGTTTGTCATAGCATTTTTATTTTTGTAGTACAATAATTTGAATTCAGAATAAAGGTGGATTAACAAAATTTGCTTGTTTTGTTGAGAAAATTTTATAAATTAATTACTGGTACTTCCTTCTTTGAAGTGCATTTTAATACTGTGATAGTGAATACTGGGTCAATAGATCATTAGTCTACGGTAGTACATACAAAAATATTTCTGCGAGAAAAAACGAGATGTAAACAAAAGATGAACATCGTCGAAATTTTGACCCTGTCGATTTTAGGACCTTTGACCATATGTTCCATGTGGAATCTTAAAAGCCTCACAAGTGATGTCAAATACCCACTTTAAAAAAAAATCAATACAATTTAGCTAGCCTTGCAAAAACTTAGACAGAACTAATAAATAAATAATTTTAGCACACAATTGTCCAAAAGGGTTATAATAGACTGTTTTGGATATACATTTGTAATATCCCAAAATGGATATAAATTTACATTGCATCAAATGGAGAAAAAAAATTACCGGTATTGAATTTAAAGATTCTTTATATCCTCTTTGGGATGTACTGTCCCAAATGGATTTATTTTTTTTTACTCAGTTGGGTGATTTGTCCCAACCTGTTATATCATTGGGAAACTAAAAATTTAATTTTTAAAAATGTTCACAAAGAAATGAGTACATAAATATTGGATCTTTCATGATTTGCATTTGCGATGGTATATGATTTTTATGCAACAAATTGTGTGTTTTCTATCCCCGAACCTTGGCGAAGGGATAGACAACACACAACAAATTAGATAAAAATCATTTACCATTGCAAATCCTGAGAGATTCTTTTTATCACATGTTTTACCATGTCTTTTGTAAATCTTTGATCTTTTCTACAAACGTCATAGTTGTGAGCCGCTCAACACATCTACTACGTCAAGATGTCAACAATTTTACGCATGAAAAAAACTCTTCAAGCTTAACAAACATTTAATTTTTGAACATATTCTGATCAATTTTTGAAAGTAAATTCATGAAACAGCATTATATACTTCACAATTATAACTCCTGATTTTTAACTTTTATTTTGTTACTTATTTTGCCCCTGCCATGAAATGGCTGGAGCATATAGTGTTACCCCATTCTGTCCTTCTGTCATTCCGTCGTCATTCATTTTCCGATCATTATCTCAACAACCGTTGCTCACATTCAACTCAAATTTGATATATGGATGTGTCAGGTAGAGTTTGAATTTGGTTCCAGTCCAATGATTTTGATGGAGTTATGCCTCTTGAACTTTGAAAAAATGGGAAATTTTCACCTTCCCCTCTCTAACTTTTGAAGGGATGCATATATAAAGCTGATATTTCATATGAAGGTTATTTTCAAGAAAATACAGATCAAGATTGAAATTAGTTCTGGTCGGATGATTTTTAACAGAGTTATGCCTCTTGAACTTTGGAAAAATGTGAAATTCGTAGTTTCTGCTCTCCAACTTTTGAAGTGATACGTATGCAAAGTTGATATTTCTTAGAAGGTTAATATATTAGAAAATACAGGTCAAGTTTGAACTTGGTTCCAGTTCAATGATTTTTGACAGAGTTATGCCTTTTGAACAGAAAGAAGTATTTTCTTCTTACATGTACATGCAAAACACAAAACATGTATAAATGATGTATAATTAACACAAAAACAACAAAACTTATGGTTTAGCTTATAATATACTTGATGGGGCCTCATATTCGTTCAAAATTCTCTGATCAACTTTGTTGGAAGTCAAACTCTTCATTACTTTATTAGTCCAACAGAAATTTTTTTTATGAGATGAGACAAGGACAGATATGTTGCTGGGAATACCATTTCAATCAAGAGCTATATATGTATAATCTCATATTTATTATTTGAATATTGTATACTATTTGCATCCCATGAAAATTTGCAGAAGAGATTCAGGATGCATAATTTTCAATTCAATTTTTAATTCTATTGATAGTCACATGCACTGTTTCTGTTCTTTATAGCATGGCCAAGCCATTGAGGCAGTCCTTTGTTATGTTATTGTATTGACAATGATGTGTTTTGTTTTGTACTTTCAGCATGGTGAAGCCATTGAGGCAGCCCTGTGTTCTGTTATCTTGCACACAGAGGAGTCTTTACAATGGAAGAGAGAACACTGCTTCAACAGCCTCAAAACTGCCCTGGCCAACGTTCCCCAAGTAAGGTTAATCTCAGGAATGGTATTGTATACTGATAGTTGAAATAAGTAGATTTTATGGTTTACTAAGACAAGAACTGTTTCACAGCATGATTGATATAACATGTACTCACGTCTCTTCATCAGGAAAGCTTGGACACTGCACTGAAGTGTTACATCACACAAATCTACAATGTTCAGAACGCCAGCAGGGTGGAGCTCCTTCTGGACCTGCTGGAGGGGCTGGTGGAGTACAACGTAGTCCCTGCAAAGTAGGTCATCACACTTAAAACAAACTCTTTGAAAGTAGGTCAACACGCATAAAGCAAAGTCCCTACAAAGTAGGTCATCACACTTAAAACAAAGTCACATCACAGAGTCCCTTCAATTTAGGTCAAAGTCCCTGTAAAGTAGGCCATCATCCTATAGACAGTCAAGTAATTATGAAAAAGGATATGCATTTCAGTTAACAATCAAGTTTATACAAAATAGGTTATTATTATAATAAGAATATATTCACGACAAAGAAAGTCAATATTGACAATTCAACCATTCTTGATATTTTATGCTTAAGAATTTATAAGAGGACCCCCTCTTTTGATTCTGTATTACCGGTATTGACCCAGTTATCTAGATGTACTGGTGCTCACAGATTCCTTACATTTAGGCCTATTTGTGATGCACTGTTGGACCATGAGCTGCTCAGCTACAAGGCCAGCCTTATGTGGACCAAGACGTTTCAGCTGATGAGGAAAATCATCGGCGGTGTGGACTACAAGGTGCTGGATATTGTCTTAAAATTCATCAGCTGTTCTTGTTCAAACTATAACAATATGAAATTAAATATACAATTATGAACAATTTACTTTTAATAATCTTGCTGTAATTGTATGGTATATGAGTACTTTGTTAATTGGTACAGGGGTGTAGAGATTTACTGCGGGGCATCCTAGAGAAATGTCAGGGGATAAAGGAAGATGAGAATGTGTCTGTCATGCCAGATATTGATACCCCAGTCAATGTAAGTATCTCATCCACATGGTCAATCAAGTGTGGATGTATATATATTGGATATTGACTCAGAATCACAGAATATTCAATGATTGATAATGTATAGAACAGAAATGAGTTGTCAGTGAAAACAGAAGAAAAGCAGTGAGAAATCTTATTTAATTAAATCACTTCTTAATAGAAAAGTGTATAAATGTTTTTCCCCTTTAGTTGGTGGCCCACATCTTGGATCGTAATGTCTGCTTGTTACCAGCATATCTGGCAGTGAATGAAATCAACAAGGTCTGTCCTGAGGACAGGAAGTGGCCTCACTGGGTAAGTCATAGGAATATACACAACCTGGCATGTCTGTGTGAAGATGTTGATCTATACTGCTTTTTTTATTATAGAATAAATAATAATTGAAGAAATTTTTTTAACATACCTGGGAATTGCATTTAGTCCAGTTTGCCTTGTTGAGATGTGTAATGTTGGTTGTTTAAAGCTTGTTAATATTCTTTATACAGAAGATGGGTAACATCCTGGCCGACTTTGTCCACAGTTTTCGCCCCGCTGCCCAGATGGTCACTGTTTCCGGTAAGTAATGAGTTGACTGATCACACAGGTATTTCTCCCCAGTCTAATTGATCCAGGAATTGGACAAGACAAAAATCCAACATGGTTGAAAATCTGTAGAGATTTGAGATAAGGAGTCAATATCGGACTCTGGATTGGCTAAAACTAGAATATTTACATGTATTAATAAATAAAGTGATGTACATGTTATGCAAGTAGAAATCCACTCTATTCACACTGCTTCCAATATACGATATCTCAGTATACTTCTGCTGTAGTATATTATATACTTGGCTAGATCAAAACACTTACACTTGTATAATTACATTTGCTTGCGTTAGAAAGCATATCAGTCTGCATGATGTTACAATAAAATTTTGTGCTATTGATGAAGCAAGTTATTCTTGATTCTTGTCCTTCATGATAGAAAATTGAATTATAAACTTAAGGAAGAATAAATTTAATAGCTACAATATCTATACTCATAAACTGTGTTGGGAAAGATTACAGATAACCACTTAGTGGTTGTACTCGTGTAAACTCTTTAGCTGTAGATTTCATATATCTCTGTCAATCTCTGTATACTCCTTTTGTGTGGTTGTACTATATCTCAGTAAACTTCTGTTTTCAGGTCGGACTCATCTCCTGCCGGTGGTCGGATATTCCATTGCTATCTCAACCAGTAACGTGTGGCGACTTAGCTCCTCCTGTCTCAAGTTCCCCCTCAACGGGCCCCTTCCTTATGACAAGGTAAGACAGGGTAGTCACAAAGGAACAATAATGGAAGATGATGATGTAAAATAGATAAATCAGTGCTGTCGTTGGTCTGTTAAATGAACTGAGAAGGTGTATCTATAGCATTTTCTTTGACCTCCAGGAACTGTCAGAACCCCAGACCGGGCTATTGCGCTATGTTCTGGAACAGCCCTACTCCAGAGATATGGTCTGTAACATGCTGGGACTCAATAAACAGGTACGTAATATGCTGGCACTTACTAAACAGGTACATTACATGGTAGGACCAATAAACAGGTACGTAACGTGCTGGGACTCAATAAGCAGGTATGTAACATGCTGGGACTCAATGAACAGGTACGTATTTTATCTCATAACAATTATATGATAACGTTGTACCGACATAAAATACATTACATTTAACATTTTTACATTATGATACAAAATTACATTTAATAAAGTTAAATCACATCAATTATTGTTGTTCATTTCAATTGTCATTATTTTGTTATAAAGAGTTAAATAGATTTAAACATCGGGCTCAAAGTTCCTAATATACCGCAAGTATGGTGGTTAGTCCAAATGAAAGTAAACAAAGTCTGTTTTCTAATGGATTACAAGGATTTATATAACCATATAAATAAAACAAGGAAGTTACAACAACGAACAAATAGTTAAAATAAATGATGCTTAGTTTTAAATGAAACGATCACGCCAAGGAGGAAATAATTGAAGGTTCAAAACCCAGGAATCGTCACAATATATATACACAAACACACACACACACATATATATATATAGGTTGTGAGATCAAGCCCCGGCCAGGGCTGAGGTGGAGCTCCAATGTAGTGAATTTCCCTGTGCTTTATGTATATCTATATCATTCACTATGGGCAGGTATATGTCAATTTTAGAGTTATTGCAATGTATGTGCTTATTATATGTATATATCTATGCAATGTGTATCGTTCCGATCCTATCAAATTGTCGTTTAACTGTATTCCAACTGTGTCTCAAACGATCGTGTAGTGAGCGACCAGCGCGCTAGGTTCCGTTCGTCATCAAAAGCAAGATTTTTGTCTTGCCTAGATGGCTGAGTGGTTAGCGCAGTGGCCGCTCACTGCTAGGAGAGTGGGTTCCAGAGGTCGTGAGTACAAGCCCCGGCCAGGGTGGAGGTGGAGGTATGGAGGATTTTCTTTACATTTGACATGAATTGATGATTTTCTTTACCTTTGACATGTATTGATGATTTTCTTTACCTTTGACAGGTATTGATGATTTTCTTTACCTTTGACAGGTATTGATGACAGGTATTGATGATTTTCTTTACCTTTGACAGGTGAAGCAAAGGTGTGAGGTGTTAGAGGAACAGTTGGTGGATCTTGTTGTCATGGCGATGGAGAGGTCCGAGAATGATGACGCCTCCAACGACGAATGCCTCAGTCAGTTGCTATGGCAACATTTATCCAGCCAAGTCATTTACTTTGTGTTATTTCAGTTTGCCAGCTTTCCTCACATGGTTGTTTCCCTTTATGAGAAGGTAAACAATAAGGTCTTGGATAGATTTAAAAGTGATCAACGATTCTTTATAAAACAATATATTATGTACGTGTAATGATTGAAAATACTATGAATTTCTGCAGCTGAAGGGTCGTAACCTTAACAAAGGGCGAGACCACTTGATGTGGGTCCTCCTACAGTTTATATCGGGCAGCATTCAGAAGAACCCGGTCAGTCAGCTAACAAAGATTAACTTGTGTTTATTCTAAACAAATAGAAAAAAGGATTCTCGATCTAACAGAATTTATTGAAAGTTAACAAGAAATGCAAGTTAAAATGGCAATATGCATTGAGTACACATTTCTCACTTAAATACAAAATGTAGATCATAGCAATTCTGTCTTATCCAATTAATGTCTCTTATTATTTGTGGCAAGATGCTCTCTCATTTCGATAGAACATGATAATTCTGCCTTATCCAATATGTGATGTATTGTGGGTGTTTGACAGCTGAAGGAGTTTCTGCCTGTGATGAAGCTGTATGACCTGTTGTACCCAGACAAGGGGATGATCCCGATGCCGGACGTAACCAAGGCCCAGTCGACCCACGGCGTAGCTGCCACCTGTATCTGGATCCACCTTAACAAGAAGGCCCAGACGGACACCATCAAGCCGCCTCGCCCCACCCCACACGCCCTACAGGAACACTGCGAGTAGGTCATGGCCAGTCATAATCACTGATAACTGTAAAAGAGGTCATTGACACTGGTTGTCAAGTATAAAAACAGCCTGTGATAACTAATTAGACTAATCATATTCGTTAGACTTGTCTCCCATTATGTGGCAACAAATGTACAGGATTACAGGAAATGTTTCTATGTTTCAGGTTTCTGAAGCAGAGTTTGAACAACAAGAATCTGTCACTGAATGACTACAAGATAGCCCTCCTATGTAACGCCTGTAAGTACTTTATCAGTACTGAAAAGTTCTCTAAAGAGATTTGTCCATGTTATAACAGAGATATTTCAGTAATAACCGTGCAATGTTTATTACAGACAGCACAAACAATGACTACTTCAACCTACCAATGGGGAAACTGGTGGAGAGTATCTATGGCGACAGTAAACACACAACATTGTTGCCAGGCAACATAGTGGCCTCAGCTCCGACTCAGCCTCTAGCCATGAGCCTTCTAGATTCCCTGACAGTTCACGCCAAAATGAGGTTGGTCACTTTGTCAGATTCCTGGATTTGAATTATGACTTGGAAATAATGATTTTATAAAAGAAATCTGTGTTTTTTAATTTATGAGTTTTGCAGACCATAATACAGTTTTAAGAGAGATAAGACTTAGTATGACTACTGTAGATTCCTAATGAAACGCGAGGAATTAATATCTGCGTAAAATTGCGAGAAGCACATATCGCGAATTTGAAAATCTCACTTTTATTTTTCGGACAGATGTAAATTACTTGAAACTATGATAAAAATTTACCATTAGCGATTTTATATTCTCATGATTTGATGGAAAACGTTTGAATTGTGGAATTAAGCACTCGCTTAAAATAAGGAATCTACAGTAATCTTCTTGGTAAATAAGATTCATGAACTAGAAGAATTCATTTTCTTTTGAACAAAATAAGTGTCTAGCAGACTTAACACTTACACAGAGTTTTGCTGCCTTTCTTTCAGTTTAATACACAGTAAAGTTCACTGTGACATTTCTCTCTCTTTCAGTTTAATACACAGTATAGTTCACCGTGTGATAAAGCAGGCCAAATCTAAGGCCACCATAGCACAGTCTCCAGCCCTGATAGAGACTTACAGCCGACTGCTGGTCTACATGGAGATAGAATCTTTGGGGATCAAAGGATTCATCAGTAAGTGCAATAACAAAAATCCAGGGATGAATGTTACAAAACAACTTATGACCAAGCCGTAAACCTTTACATTCTTATAGAATGCTTCCCATAAAATGTACACAGAATTTTTGATTCACACCTTTTTCAATCTATTTATAATATTAGTCATATTTTGCTTGTATTGAGTTGAAACATATTAAGTTTGTGAAAAATGAGCAATTATAGATTTGGTCTTAAGTTGTAAGTCCTGTTGTAAGGTTCTCTCAATTTTGAAAAGTTAAAAATAAGTACATGTACATATATTAAGAGTACATGTGTTCTTCCTTATTTATTCGATCTGTAAGGGAAGGAAAAACCATGAATACATTTCAACTATAACACTGTCATTGTTGTGATTGTTGTTGGATTTTTAAATTTTGAATTGACATTGGAAAAACTTCAAACTTCTTTAAAAAGAAATGAAAATAAACATCTGTTAATTAATTTCTTTGATCATTTGATCTTTCAGAGTATAAAGATATATTTACTTGTTAAAAAATGAAAAATCTGCCAACATATGATAATTCTGTCACTTTCTCATTACATTTCATTTTTAGACTTTTTTTTTTACAATTCAGTCTGGTTTGATATTGGCTGTGTAGATGACTTCCCTATCAAACTTTTTTTAGCTTTTTAAATTGACCTAGTGTCAGTAGAGTGATAATTCCTGGAATTACAAATATTTTTTATTGAAACCTTCAAATACTTTGCTATTATGGTTATATGAATTGAGCATTTTTTTCCCTACATTTTAACAACATAGCCTATGAAATGCAGTGTTTAGTATCCTGTTGTTTTAACATGTTTTACTGTTTGATGGTCTCCAACAGGTCAGTTACTGCCCACTGTGTTCACACACAATGCCTGGGGCATCCTCCACACACTGTTGGAGATGTTCAGCTACCGCCTGCACCACACCCAGCCCCACTATCGCATACAGCTGCTGAGCCACCTACACCACCTCAGTCAGTCACCACAGACCAACCAGAACCAACTACAGCTCTGGTAAGTCAACCAGAACTAGCTACAATTCTGGTAAGTCAACAAAAACCAACTACACAACTCTGGTAAGTCAACCAGAACCAGCTATAGCTCTGGTAAGTCAACCAGAACCAACTACAGCTCTGGTATGTCAACCAGATTAAGCTACAATTCTGGTAAGTCAACCAAAACCAATTACAACTCTGGTAAGTCAACTAGAACCAGCTACAGCTCTGGTAAGTCAACTAGAACCAGCTACAACTCTGGTAAGTCAACCAGAACCAACTAAAGCTCTTTTAAGACAACCAGAACCAGCTTCAGCTCTGGTAAGTCTATTAGAACCAGCTTCAGCTCTTGTAAGTCAATTAAAACCAATACAGCTCTGGTAAGTCAACTCTGGTTAGTCAACCAGAACCGGCTTCAGCTCTGGTACGTCAATCAGAATCAACTACAGCTCTTTTAAGTCAACCAGAACCAACTATAGGTCTGCTAAGTCAACCAGAACCAGCTATAGACCTCTTAGGTAAGTCAATGAGAACCAACTACAACTCTGGTAAGTCAACCAGAACCAGCTTCAGCTCTGGTCAGTGACTTAGCTATATTTAAATGTATCAATAGGAACAAGTTTCAGATCTGTATTGAATATTGTAGATTCCTTATTTTACGCGAGTACTTAATTCCACGATTCAACCATTTCGCATCATTGCTAGAACATAAAATCACGAACGCCAAATTTTTATTATAGTTTCATTAGCTTATATCTGTCCAAAAAATAAAAGCGAGATTTTAAAATCTGCAAGATGTTTTCTCAGGATTTTATACGGATATTAATTCTTTGCGTTTAATAAGGAATCTACAGTAAGTCAGATCTTGCTGCCTCTGAGGAGTTGTATCCATATTGAATTGTAGTAGGAAATATCAAGGTCAATTTGCAAGACATTTTTGCAATACATGTAGGTAATATGCACTGTATGTTATTCATTAAATAATTTCTTCAAAAAATCATTTCAAGGGCTTTCAAGATTTTGCTATAAATCTTGAATTTCAAATTGTTTTTACATACCCTATCCTTACCTCCTATGAACTTTATACTTGCAATCTTTTAGTGGATTCATTTAGTTGCCTCTCAGTCTATCTCTATCTGTCCTCAGTATGGAGAGCACGGCCCTCAGGCTGATCACGGGACTCGGTAGTTTTGAGGTTCAACCACAGCTGTCCCGGATATTCAATGAACCAGGGAGGCCGGGGTTCTTGTCCAACGAGTCGGAGGAACTGAACAGGGTGTTGGTTCTCACCATAGCCCGGGCCATGCATGTCACAGGTGAGGGTATAAATAGAATAAGGCATAGGGCTTCATTTTTAGCTCACCTGAGCTGAAAGCTCAAGTGAGCTTTTCTGATCACTTTTTGTCCGGCGTCCGTCTGTCCGTCCGTCTGTCTGTCCGTAAACTTTTTACATTTTCGACTTCTTCTCCAGAACCACTGGGCCGATTTCAACCAAACTTGGCACAAAGCATCCTTAGGTAAAGGGGATTCAAGTTTGTTAAAATGAAGGGCCACATCCTCTTTCAAGGGGAGATAATTAACAATCATTGAAAATTTGTTGGTATTTTTCAAAAATCTCCTTCTCAAAAACCATTTGGCCAGAAAAGCTGAAACTTGTGTGGAAGCATCCTCAGGTAGTGTAGATTCAAATTATTCAAATCATGATCCCCATGGGTAGGGTGGGGCCACAATGGGGGGTTGAATTTTTACATAGGAATATATAGAGTAAATCTTTAAAAATCTTCTTCTTATAAGCCATTTGACCAGAAAATCTGAAACTTGTGTGGAAGCATCCTCAGGTAGTGTAGATTCAAGTTTGTTCAAATCATGATCCCTGTGGGTAGGGTGGGGCCACAATGGGGGGGTCGAATTTTTACATAGGAATATATAGAGTAAATCTTTAAAAATCTTCTTCTCAAAAACCATTAGGCCAGAAAATCTGAAACTTGTGTGGAAGCATCCTCAGGTAGTTTATATTCAAGTTTGTTCAAATCGTGATCTCTTGGGGTAGGGTGGGGCCACAATGGGGGGGGGGGGGGGTCAAAAGCTTTTACATAGGAATATATAGAGTAAATCTTTAAAAATCTTCTTCTCTGAAACTGATCAGCCAGGAAAGCTGAAACTTGTGTGGAAGCATCCTTAGGTAGTGTAAATTCAAGTTTGTTCAAATCATGATCCCCGTGGGTAGGGTGGGGCCACAATGGGGGGTTGAATTTTTACATAGGAATATATAGAGTAAATCTTTAAAAATCTTCTTCTCATAAACCATTTGACCAGAAAAGCTGAAACTTGTGTGGAAGTATCCTCAGGTAGTGTAGATTCAAATTTATTTAAATCGTGATCCCCGGGGGTAGGGTGGGGCCACAATGGGGGGTTGAATTTTTACATAGGAATATATAGAGTAAATCTTTAAAAATCTTCTTCTCAAAAACCATTAGGCCAGAAAAGCTGAAACTTGTGTGGAAGCATCCTCAGGTAGAAAAAATTCAAATTATTCAGATTATGATCCCTGTGGGTAGGATGGGGCCACAATTTGAGGGGGGGGGGGTGTCAAATTATTACATAGGAATATATAGGGAAAAACTTTCTAAAACACAAATTGTCTAGAAAAGCTTTAGTCAGTTCAGTCTTCAAATAGTCTAGATTAAAATTTGTCAAAATCATATTCTTCAGGAGTAGGGTTGGGCCACATTGGGGGGGGGGGGGGGGGGGGTTCCAATTTTTCAAAGGAAACCATTTAAATTGTTCACAAAAATTCAAATGGTTTTTATATATGGTTTTACTTATATGCAAGCATTTTGACATATTGTCGATTCTTTAAAATTGTTTAGACTCTGGCCCCTGGACAATTCTTGGACCTCAAAAGGGGTTCAAAGTTTGATGTAGGTTTATAGTCCATATATAAACAGTTGTTTAGGTCTGATCATCTCGAGAACTGCAATGCTCAATATGTGATATGACTGTAAAATCATCCTGTTACAAAGGGGGTCAATGATAAACAGAAGAATATGCAGGGGAATTTTTTTTTTTATACAGGATCTATTATACGACATTGTTCAGATATTTTGTATATGACTCTATAAAGCTGATTTTATTATGTCTGTTGTTGCTCAGGTGAGCGATGTGGCCCATGGGCCTCTTGTTAAGTGTCATATACAGATTAATGTAATGTATTTTTGAAGGAGGGTGTTGTCAAATGATCAGAACTATAGTATTAAGAATTAGGTATAGACTTCACATTTACAGGTACGTGTTATTAAGTTTGTTTTATTTCCTAATGATTAAATTATGCATTGAATTCTGCTAGATAAAAGATGATGGAATTGTTTAAGGATAAATTTCTGTATTTTATACATTTTGAAAAACTTTCTTTTATTGAAGGTGTGGACAGTTTTTCATCCACCTGGCCGAGAGAGATTCTGAATCAGATCATGGCTAACACACCCCACAACTGGTCCCCCAACACGCTGGCCAACTTCCCCCCCAGTCTGGCCGAGTTCTTCCAGGCCCAGCCCCAGCACCGAGATGACAAAAACACGCTCAAACGCAACGTGGAGGCAGAGTATAAAAAGTGGAAAAGTGAGTCATTGTAGATACTGATTCATGGTTTATAAAGACAATAACAGTGGAAAATTGAGTCAATGTAGTTTCTGATCCATGTTTATAAAGACACTTCTACATGTACCAAGAATATAAAGATGTTGCAAAACATGAATAGGGAGAAAGAATGATGCTGAAGGTCTGTGAGAAATACATGTATCTGCTATTTACTTAATATCAAATCGATATTGGTGTAAATATTTCATGTTGAAAAAGATTTTGAAGAATGCTTGCTGCAATCTGACACATTCTTTTGTTGTTAAACTAATTGACTGTTGATTGATTCTGACAGCCATGACCAATGAAAATGACATCATAGCTCATTGTTGTAATCTGACATTATCTCTAGTTATAGTACATGTACTAATTAACTGTTGATTGACTCTGACAGCCATGGCCAATGAGAATGACATCATAGCCCACTTCTCCATGCAGGGCTCCTCTACTGTGTTCCTGTGGTAAGTAGTACACTGACCTTTATACAATTTTATAGATCTAAGGTCAAGGTCAAATAACTTCTATGTAAAAGCCTTGTCCAGAGCATATCCTTCCTTCCCCCAACTTGGACCAGATGAACTTGTTCTTCACTTAAAAAGGGTCCTTTGGTAGAGGGTATGCAGTGATCTTCATCCAATTTTATAGATCTAAGGTCAAGGTTGAATAACATTTACATAAAATTCTTTTCTTTTGGCTTAAACTGCAACCACGTAGTGCCTGTGGGAAAAGGGTATGTTGTGAAACAAATTTCATCCTCCTTTCTGTCTAAAGAGAATAAAAGAAAATTGAAAACGCAATTTTTTTTTCTTCCCAATAAAACAAAAACTTTCCATAGTACAAAATGGTTCTATTTGGAGCTACTAATATCTTATCGCCCTTTGCTAAAAGGGGAGGCTTTTTGAGATGCATAGTCACCATCTCAAGATGAAACCCATTTTTAAACTTGAATTCACTAGATATTCCAAACACAAAAATGCAAAAAATGAATACAGTATATTAATTTATATTGTATTTAATTGATAATTGGATAAATACATCTACACTCTATGTGAAATGTACAGAAAACCTTTGCAAGCTTTAGCGTGTTTGTATTTGTTCAATATTTGTGCTGTTTTTCAGTATTATATGGAAGAATTTGTTGGAAGAGAATAGAGGAATAACCCCTATAGCATACAAGTAAGTCTACTGGAGTATAACATGGTTAATATGTTATAGAGTATAGTTATATGTGACACAGAAAGCTACAATCAACATTTGAATGTATACTTATCTCTCTTGGTTACCTCTGAACACAAGCTGTCTCAAGAAAACTAAACTTTGAATAACATCTCGCACAGACAGAAAGTTACAGCCAGCATTTGATGTACTCGATCTGTCACAGTAGTACAATATGTAAGCTAAGTTCAGACATTGATGTATTGTCTGACTTCAGGGTTTTGGATCGCCTGGGACCTCGATCTGTCTCAGCACATTTACGGACCTTTTCTGATTACATTGTCTCCGAACTCAATCTGAATTCTGCTGGAGGACAGCATTTCCATAAGGTAAAGGAAAGTTAATAATTTTTTGCATATGTGTTAACACTAATTGAGTACTCTTAACCAACTTTTATTCACAGCAACTTTTTTTCACTACCGGAGATACACTGGTTTGCAGCAAGAAATATTCATGACAATGAGGGTCTCTAAAACCTTGTTAAAATTTCTTGCATGCCATTAGATGTTTGTTTACAGTATATTAAAAAAAGAAATTTAGTTGATATTTTCAAATTTTCAAACTAATAATAGCACAATTTTCATCTTTCTCTTGTTTTTCAGGCTATTGACTCGTTGAATGAGATGGTATGGCGGTACAACATTGTGACTATTGACCGGCTCATTCTGTGTCTGGTAAGTACTCACATCCCTACAGCAGGATGAGAATAGTCACATCCCTACAGCACAGCAAAAATAGTCACACCCCTACAGCTGGGCGAGAATAGTCACATCCCTACAGCAGGGCTAGAATAGTCACCCCTACAGCAGGGCGAGAATAGTCACATCCCTACAGCAGGGCTAGAATAGTCACACCCCTACAGCTGGGCTAGAATAGTCACACCCCTACAGCAGGGCGAGAATAGTCACATCCCTACAGTAGGCGAGAATAGTCACATCCCTACAGCAGGGCAAAAATAGTCACACCCCTTTAGCAGGGCAAAAACATTCTGACCCCTAAAGCAGGGTGAGAATAGTCACATCCTTATAGCATGGCGAAAAATAGTCACATCCCTACAGCAGGGTGAGAATAGTCACATCCCTACAGCAGGGCAAAAAATAGTCACATCCTTACAGCAGGGTGAAAAATAGTCACACCCCTTCAGCAGTGCAAAATAGTCCCATCCCTACAAAGGGCAAAAATAGTCACACCCCTACAGCAGGATGAGAATAGTCACACCACTACAGCTCGGTGAAGATAATTTTTATGACTGATGATTAATGCAGGTTTGATTATTTATTCATGATTCAGATTGTATAGATATTTATAGTCTATTGTACAGAATCGGAGCCCACAGACATTCTCATATGCACTTACACACTGAATTTTTGTTGTTTTCTTGAGTACATCATCCCCTTTACTGATTTGCTCTTTCACACTCTCATGAAGGAAACTGCACCAATCTTGTCAACAAACATCTTCATATTTTCAGAACAGGGTCTTCGTTTGAATGCCTCCAAAAACTAAAGAATTTAACATTCT
The DNA here is from genome assembly GCA_033439105.1 of Magallana nippona. Classification (NCBI taxonomy): domain Eukaryota; kingdom Metazoa; phylum Mollusca; class Bivalvia; order Ostreida; family Ostreidae; genus Magallana; species Magallana nippona. Next base: position 48,506,516 of record CM065925.1, read on the forward strand.
CATTGCTCGATTGAGAATAATGAATAATCATAAAATATAATGAATATTTATGAAAACAAGTAGAGTTCATTGACTTGGTCCATGGTCACTCAGCAAGATTGGTTCCGAGTTTCCAGCAATGCTTCTTGTACAAATCAAGTAAAGTATAACAATGAATTCAGAGTACATGTTTTAGTAACTTTAGACAATCATACTATTTGATGATGGGTTTCATGCACCCTTTAGCTATTCTTTAGCTGAGGAATGTTAATTTACATCATTATGCAAATCAATATTCACATCTACACAGATCTATTCAGTCAGATACACGTATCTTGTATATGCATATACATATGTAATAGTTTTTCAAAAGAGACACGACCATGTGGATACTAGAGACGTTGTGCTGTATTTGAGCAGGCCCTGTACTGAATTAATGTTTTGCTTTGATGGGTAGATCCTCTGTTTGATGTAATGTGTTTGCTTTGAGCAGGCCCTGAGGAATGTGGATGAGGATGCCAGGCTGTGCTACCTCCTGATCCACATGCTACTCCTGAAACCCCAGGACTTCAAATCCCGCGTACAGGAATTTGTCAAGGAGGTAACAATATACCAGTAGTCTAGACAGCTGATGAATGTGTTGTATTCTCACCCAAGGAATGTAAATAATATAGAAAAAAAAATAAAGAAGGAATTTCAACGAGAAATGAAGTTAAATTTATTCTATTTGTTTGACAACGAATATTAGAAATGATACAAAGCATTTTACATGTGTATGTGCACTGACTGAATTTGTTATTGATCAGAATTCCCCTGAGCACTGGCTACAAAACAACTGGCATGAAAAACACATGGCTTTCCACCGGGTAAGTCACTCTGTGTATACATGTTAGGACTACTGTCTTACTTATACATGAATGTTGTAAGACAAAGCTATGACAGAAAGACTAAGTGAACAGTACTGTAGATAAAGTGAAAGATTCATGTCTTGCTATCATTGCCATTTACAGATTTGATGTTTTTGTTTGCTAGAAATACCCAGAGAAATTTTACTTTGAGGGTATACAGGACCTGAGCAGCCCCATTCAGCACCAGTACCTGCCCGTCTACTTCGGGAATGTCTGTCTCCGATTTCTTCCTGTGAGTATTCTGTTCCAGTTGTTAGGAAATGCTATTACAATTTTACTAGGTACATGGATATCTTAATACATGTAGATATTGAGAATCTCTATTACTTACAACAAACAATTCATGTAATCTAAGCAAGTTTTACTGTATTCATAATACCAAAACATGTAAAATTGAGGTATAAAGAAAACTGAGATAAATGATATCTTCCTTTTAATCAGTGTTAACTAATATTCAAGTTTTATGTAACAACAAGGTCTTGATTATTGTTTGGGACTTTGAATGACGGGCATAGAGTAGAGCTGTATTCCATACTCAGTGTTTTGTCTGCTCTGTAGGTGCTAGACATCCTGTTACACAGAATCCTGGAGCAGCCCTACCTAACGACCAACAACCTGAACCTGTTTGAGAAAATTCTGGAAAGTCTGGGAGTATTGTATAAATTCCACGGTGAGTGAGACATTGTCATCGCTGAATAATCCAAGCAATGAATGTATTATATAGGAGGCAGTAGAAAGGCAATCTGTAACTATTGAATCTTCATTAATATACCACCTGATGATATGAGTCTTTATATATACCAATGGAGTTCCTTTGTGTTGTAGATCACCCTATCACCTACCTATACAACACACTGCATTACTACCACAAGATCCTGGTCCAGAGAGCCGCCTACAAACGCAGGCTTGTCACCACCATCTGGAGTAAGTGGCTCCTAGCAATTGTCACATTTTACTTGGGCCTTTTGTGCTTTTGTTGTGGGATTTTGTATCTTTTTGCCCACTGACAATAAAAAAAAGGAGTCAACTAGAACTTTGAATTGCCCATAGTCTGTTTTAAAACATCACAGAAAGTCAATTTGAAGAAAGTGTAGTTTGGCAAAAATAAGTTTATTGCTGTAAAAAATGTAAACAGTAATACAATAATTTCTACAAACAATTAGCTCCCATTTTAAGTGAATGATAGACACTATTACAATAAGTTTAACAATATATGTCGTGTGGTCTGACTCCATGGATCTTGTTCCAGATGCCCATCAGGAGATCCGGCCCAGCACCTGGTTCCTGACAGAGGATTACCAGAGGTTCTCCCACGAAGAGAGTCTGGAGTGGGTCCCAGATCTAGATTACTACGTCCGGCTCATTGGCAGACTTGTTGACAGTATCTTTTGGTTGTTTGGATTTGTGTTGTTTTACCACTATATAGGAAAACATTTGAGGGACCCAGTTTCATTGTGAAAATCTCTTTATATGTACATGTATATTGAGGGTGTGTAACAAAAATGGGTAAAATTTGAGAATATCAGAATGTAGGTTTGATTGATGTCTACACTTAAGACACTTTTTGCCTTGACCTGTATAAGCTATTGATGGTAAGAGTCCCTTCCCAAACTGCGACTGGAGATTTAACGAGTTCCCAGGACCTGCTGCCCATGCCCTATATGTGACATGTGTGGAATTGATGGCACTTCCTGTCCCCGGAAACGTGGTGGGGAATTCCCTGCTGGATGTCGTCATGAAGAGTTCCACTCAACTACAGAGGGGCAAGGTCATGTCGTGGATGAACGCTGTAGGACTGGTGCTCACAGCTCTGCCTGTAAGTGTCATAGGTCATAAGGTCAAGGTAATATTATGGGTGAATGCAGTCCAACAAGTACCCTCAGCTATGTCAGTCAGTGTCATATGAGTCAAGGTCACATAGTTCAAGACAATGATCCAGATAAAAGTTGTCATTACTGTACCATACATCTATTTGTTTAACATTGTTTTAACTCTTTGACAGTCAGATATGATAGTAAGCGCTATGCAGTTTGAAGCTTTTATCCATTTTGGCAAATGTTTACAAAGATACCAATTTCTGAAGTGTTAAATATTCAGCATTATCTTGAAAATAAAAAAATCATTGTGTATTTTAGGAGACCTACTGGATCTCTTTGAACAACAAGATCGTGGAGACGATTTGTAGTCTGCCTCTGACAGTCCAGGGTGGGTGTCAGCCGTTCCAGGTGTTTAACTTCACCACCAGCCAGACAGTCTTTGCCGAGCAACACATGACCTACTTACTGGCTCTGTCTCACGCAGTGTGGCACCATGCGGGAATAGGACAATTATCTCAGCTCAGTGTGTGAGTATCTCAGCTCAGTGTGTGAGTATTCTCAGCTCAGTGTGTGAGTATTCTCAGCTCAGTGTGTGAGTATTTCAGCTGAGTGTGTGAGTATTCTTAGCTCAGTGTGTAAGTATTTTCAGCTCAGTGAGTATTCTCAGATCAGTGTGTGAGTATTCTCAGATTAGTTTGTGAGTATTCTCAGATCACTGTTGGAGTATATTTTCAGCTCAGTATGTGAGCATTGTAATAACAGTTATCTCAGCTCAGTATGGATATAATAGTATAACAGTTATCTCTTCTTGATGTTTGAGTATTTATCTAACATCTATTTAGGCCCGGTATGTTCATGTATTTGTATAACAAATATCCTGACTCGCGGGGATTTAGGTAACGATTTTATAGAAACAGTGTGTGAGGATATGTTACAACTACCGACTTTACCAAATTGGTGATACATGTATATGAATTACTTATGATGTTTACAGATTCTTACGGGACCACCTGAAGCCGGTGGTGAAGACGGAGGAACAGTTCCTGTACGTGTGCCACCTAGTGGGGCCGTTCCTACAGAGGCTTCACTCCGAGCGGACCCGCAGTCTGATGGAGGTCAGTCTTATATCAGTGACAAGGTCATAGCAAGAGGAGTTGCTTTTCCATGTAGAATTCAGAGCTTTAACACTTTAATCAACTTCTTGCTCTGGGCTAATAATCTTAGACAAGTTCACTTCTGATCACGGTCTCTCTTTTACAAAAATAGCAGATAGTGGAAAAAGAGACTAAGATCAAAAGTGTGCTCATCTAAGTTGTATGGCCTCGAGGCCTGTATGTGTAGATTATATTGGTTTCTTGTTTTGGCAGTTGGTTGTGGAGCTTTACGAGATCCTGGTCAATGTAGACAAATCATGTGACCACCTACGGTACCTTGACCCAATTACAGACTTCCTGTATCCTTTTACAACTGTATTTACAATGCACACCAAAAATATTTTATGAGTATGTTCAATTCAATACATCTGCTAGAAAAAAAAATTCTCTTATTACCTGGATGACCTTGACCCATACTTAGATACCACATCAAGTACATGTTTGTCGGGGACAGTGTGAAGAATGAGATTGAGAAGATCATCCGTAACTTCCGGCAGGCCCTGACCTTACGTTTGAGATTTATCTCGCACATAAACCTGGAGGAGGCCATGACTCCATTAGCCCCGCCTATGTCTACCTGAGGATCATTGCTGGACGGGTCATCCGTGAAATACTTGTACAGGACTAGCAAGGGTTCCTCTTCTGTGAAAAAGCCATGTGAACAATTGATTTAATGGTGCTATGAGCTGAACAACCCCCATTGTAAGGAGGGACAGAGAAGAAGACATTGTGTATTACAGAGTCCATTCTGTGGATTGTACATGTATGTGTTCACTTTGTGTAGCATTCTGTTGAGAGGTAGCTAGCGGACAGAATCCCAAGGTCAGTGGTCACCTTGTTAACAGACAGAATCCTGAGTTTGGTCTGATCATGTTAATTAAGACAATGCCAGCATTAGATCTTGTTTTCTGTAATTATGAATGAATCTGTGGGATGAATCTCAACATATTTGTTGACAATATATGTATAAACAAAATCCTAAGGTGGGTCTTGTTGACAAACCCCTAGAGGTCAGTGCTGACTCTTAGAGAAAATGTTATAAAGAACTTTTACTATATTAGGCACTTGTTTAGTTAGATTATTGTTATGTATATGTCAGTAATAAATGGTGTCAAACACTCAACGCATGTCATTCTTTTATTTCAGTCTGTTGAAATTACTAGTATACTGCATTACAATAACTATACTCAGGAAGTTAAGAAATGATAAAGAATTTTTTTATTATCCTTATAATTGTATTTACAATGTTCTAAAACACATTTCACATTTTAACCTTATTTACTGTAATTGTACATGAATTACCACACTATAAATTTAGTGCAGTTGTCCTCTTCAACTAATTCTATGTAGCTGACAATATGCAGCATAAAAGATAATGAGATATGTTTACAGCTTAACTGTGCAGTTTACAGTATTTCTATTTTAATAATGGAGGTAAGAGTATCTAATTTTGTTTTGAAAAATCACAATAAATTAAAGGATTAGACAGGAAATTTAAAACATGACTTACAAACTTACACCTCTGTAACTCTGTAAGATCTAAGAAAAGGTGAGTGGAGCAATCCAGCATTTTGATATAACGTACATCAACAATGAAGATCATTTTTTGTTAAATACAGATATTTATTGCACACAAAATTATTGGCACATCTTTAAATGCAAAAAAATTAAAACATTGATAGGTACATATAAATTTGTTGTAGTTGCTTACAAATGAAAATTTGGCACAAATGCATAATATACATGTAAAATATGGACGGATATAAAGACATTTTAAAAACAATGATAAAAATTCTTGGTGTATTAACTCAGATTTTATACCTACATTTATTAATAACAATTGGTGTATCAAAATAATCACATTGTACAATGTATTATATGCATGTATTGTCAATCATTCTTAAAGTCCTATCCAGCACAGTTATGAGATTCTAACACACTGCCGACTCCAGACTGTCGTAGCTAACGAAGGTGTCTGCCGATTTTCTTGGTGTCTGTAACGATGTGTCGCAGATACCAGGGTCTAAGTCTGGCCTCTGGACTCATGTTTGGTGAAGAACTCTGTCTCACTTATTTCTTAGTTATCAAATCCTGGTCAGTGTTAAATGTTCTCTCCATTTAGTTGCTGCATAGCTGTAAGCAAACAAAAATTACCGTAAGTACTTTAATTTGAATCTTGTGATAAAGTTTTGAAAATTGAATTTACTGAGATATTGCTCAAGAAAGCTGAGATACGATAAGATAAAATGATAAGTTAAACATTGCATACGTCTGGTAGCTAGGAGAGTGTTGCCATGACTACAGGACAGGGAGACCACCACAAAGGGATCCTCTCCCATGAAGGGAACTTTCCCGGGCTCAGTTGGATCTTCCTCCGGTCGTCCTAGACGACCCCTTGACTGGTTCCCAAAGGAGTACACTTCTCCTTCTGCGTAGAAAGTTTAAGAAAATACTCTTTAACAGTCGTTTAGACACTTGAAATAAAGAGAGAATGATTATAAAAAAAAAATTGTTTTAAATATACTGTAGATAAAGAAATTTTAAAACCAATTGTTACCATCAGCGACTATCACGGAGAAAGTGTCCCCACATGCTACCATGGCAACCTTCTGAGTCTGAGCAATCTTCACTTCCTGTGGCTGTCTGCTGTTGTTGGTCTGGTTCCCCAGCTGTCCAAACTGGTTCGTACCAAAGGTGTAGCACTGACCCTCAACTAGAAACAGATCCATACACGTGCATGTGTTAGTAATAACTCCAACACAACTGAATACAATCTTTCTAAATTCAAAATCATGTTTGTTGGCATGAACATTGCAAACAAAAAGACTAAAGGAATAGTGGTGTCTGTATGTTTGTTGGCATGAACATTGCAAACAAAAAGACTAAAGGAACAGTGGTGTCTGTATGTTTGCTAACTATTTGATAATAATCATAGTTGTCATAAATCAAATCAATACTAGGTGTGTTACCAGTTACAGCAGCTGTGTGGGAAGTTCCCATGGCAACACCTTTAACCAGGAGGTTTCCGATTGGATGAGAGGCAGTTTGAACAAAAGTGTGAATTTCATCGACCAGCTTCATGCATGTGCCATCTGTGGCGATTACATCCAGAGCTAACTTGTTGTACCTGCATGTAAAAGAGAGTTCATTACTTCATCTGATACTGAAATCCTTTCTAATTCTGTGTAAATGTTTTATTTTGCTTGCACAATGCTTAAGGAGGCTAGGTGGTCAACAAATGAACCATCAGATCTGCCTTAAACTTTGAAATATGATATTTTTGGCCATAAACATTATTTAGTTAAGAAAAAATCCAAATAATTCAGCTCTAAAATTCCAGTATTTTACTATATATTTATACAGAACTCTTCATCTTAAGGAGGTAAAGACAGCCTAAAAATGGCCACGATCATCGAGCCCTTTTAAATGTATATGTAATAAAAGTGTTGCTCTTTATACCAAAATTCTAGTATGTACACTTGAAAATGAATTGTATTGTCATTTTGTGATACCTGTTGTACATGTATTGTTATTTTGTTACCTGCTGTACAAATAGTTATTTAGCGGTGTTGTACATGTATTGTTATTTTGTGTTACCTGTTGTACATGTATTGTTATTTTGTGTTAGCTGCTGTACATGTATTGTTATTTTGTGTTACCTGCTGTACATATACATGTAATTTAGTGGTGTTGTACATGTATTGTTATTTTGTGTTTCCTGTTGTACATGTATTTTAATTTTGTGTTACCTATTGTACCTATAGTTTTTATGTGGTGTTGTACATGTATTGTTATTTTGTGTTACCTATTGTACATGTACATGTATTTTATTTTGTATTACTTGTACATATTGCTATTTTGCAATGTTGTACGTGTTTTGTTATTTTGTGTTTCCTGTTGTACATGTATTTTAATTTTGTTTTACCTGTTGTACATATAGTTATTTAGTGGTGTTGTACATGTATTAATATTTTGTGTTACCTACTGTACATGTATTGTTATTCTGTGTTACCTACTGTACATGTATTGTTATTTTGTGTTACCTGTTGTACATGTATTATTATTTTGTGTTACCTACTGTACATGTATTGTTATTTTGTGTTACCTGTTGTACATGTATTATTATTTTGTGTTACCTACTGTACATGTATTGTTATTTTGTGTTACCTGCTACATGTATTATTATTTTGTGTTACCTACTGTACATGTATCATTATTTTGTGTTACCTACTGTACATGTATTATTATTTTGTGTTACCTACTGTACATGTATTGTTATTTTGTGTTACCTGTTGCTGCCACAGCACAGCAGCTTGTTGTCCAGAGTCAGAATCATGGAGCAGTCCACCCCACAGTGCACGGAGGATGGACGGAGAGGCTCAGGGATAGCGACCGGGCGGGGTGAGGAGTGAGATTCCTGGTCCCCTAGTCCCAGCCGACCTGTATAACATAAAGATTCACAACAGTGATCACAAGTAGTAAGTTACTTTAGATATATCCAATGAAGATAAACTACAGGTTATCCAAAATTTGCTCAATTAAGATGATTAATCCAATAGTTTAAATTTGAAATGATACTATTGAATATGTACATCATGTCAAGCATTTTATGCATAGTAATTCTTCCAAGTTTGATTTTTAATCTGCCTTTGATCTATTTACCATTGTCACCTCTACCCCATGAAAACACCTCATGCTCATTGGTCACCGCCAGAACATGTGAGGCACCACACGACACCTGCACCACCTCATAACCCAGTAAATCCTCCACTATCTTGGCCTGGGAGAGAAATTATTTTATATATTATGATAAATTTTGGAAAAGTCAGTACTAAACACGTGGAAGCTGATTTAGAATACAGAATTACTGGTACCTGTGCCACGTCATTATAGTTGCCGTGTCCCAGGCAACCGTACACCCCACTGCCAAAAGTCATCAAAATCCCACGATCTGGAAAATAAAGAAACTTGAGTTTCCAATTAAGTTTCTTGTATTGTCTTCATTTTATATTCGCTCATTTTCTTCTTGTGATATGGTTTTTCATGAAGTTTATGTTTCACTTGACACCTTACTTAGGAACACTAATTTTGCATGTGAGTCAAGAATTTTGTATACCTGTGAGACAAGCTGTAAAGAGGTCCCCACATGCCACCTGTTGGATGTTGACCCCTGACTGACCCTCCAGATACCTGGGTACGTAGGTGAGGGTGTGGCTCTCTGTGGCACCAGGGATCAGGGTGTCTGTTCCTACATTGGACGACTGTAACAGAGTGAAGCTGATCTGTTATCACTGTCAGAGGTTGCTTCATAAAAAATCATGACATTGACCTTGTCGATATCATTGTCACAGAGGTTTCATGAGAAACTTGAAATCATATCATTCAATTTTTTTGAAGACTTGCACTGATATCGACCATGTGTACTGATATTGACTTATTGGATATATATATATAAATGTTTGTACTGATATTGACCATGTTGTCTCAGATTACCTCCCACACAAACAGGCGGCCGTTCTTGGTGACCGCTGCCTTCTGGGTGCGGCCCGTTGACACCTGGGTGACCTGGGTATCACTGCTGGGGAGGGGGAGCTTTACCGGGGTGGACACCCCTATCCCCCAGAAAAAGACGGAACTCAGAGCGGGCGGCTTAGCTGACAGAGCATCTACAACAGTTAACGATCATATACTGAACATAAATTACATGTATATTGTACTAGATATAAATATTGTTAATTTCATGTACATCCATATGATAAATCTGAATCCAAACACATAATGAACCATATTGTACGAAATTGAGAGTCTTTCAAGCTCTGGTGGAGTTTCATTGAATATTAAGAATTACAAAATATTATATAATTTCTGTTCCAGATTCCTTCATAATGAGATATATGACTGACTGACCTCTGGGGGTCATACTGCCTCGGGTGGAGAGTCGACTTCTAGCGGCGGCGGTGGCTGGGGGGAGAGGGCGGCTCACTCTGTAATGTAACAGTACGTACAAATATACAGGAAATCAACAAGTACATAGATCAGTAATATCGTTTTAAACCACTTATCCTCAAGATATTCAGGCAAAAATAATATTAATCAAGATATGCTTCAACTATTTCCTTGGACAGGATTTAATAAACAGGAAATAAAAGATTCAACTATGTCAATAAATTAAAGCTCCATAAAGGCATGAGGAACTCATTAAGTGAACAATCATAATCACATACTTAGTCGAGTATCTAAAAAACTTGCATTATCAAATTATTGACTCTGAATTGTGGTACAAATATTTGTTCTATTAACTGAATCAAGCCCTGACCTTGGGCCCTCACCTTGTACAGGGGACCCGCCCCAGGTCGGTGTGGAGGGTCATCAAGGCATTGATTACAATGGGCTGGGCCATGATCTGATTGATGTTGGGGCGCTTGTTGGGATCTAAATGCAGCATTCCTAGGATCAAGGCCCGTAACTCCTCACTGTAACTGGCAGAGATTGGAGAAAATGTGCCTCTCATAATTTTTAGAATGAGAGCTGGTAAATTCTGCAGCAGAAAAATGAATAACATAGAATAAACTGTCTGATTCATACTGACCATGTTAATTATGTCCCACAAACACAAATATTGCATCTGCTAGGGTTTGAACCCAGGTCCTCTGGCATACAAATGCTGAACTTTACAAATCAATCAAGCTCAAGGGTTAACCCACTAGCCAGAGCTAGAAGGAATGCCTTATAACCGATTCTTCTACAATTATTGCGTGTTGTTTATTACTTATAACTCACCGCTGCTTCAAAGGCTCGCTTGAGACTGGACAGCTCGTACAGCACACAGCCCAGGGCCCAGATATCACTCTTCTGGTTATATCTGAGTACAATAAGGAATCATATGCTGCAAATCAAGCACTATTTATGCATCTGATAGACTTTCCATAATAAGATGGAGATGATCAACCGATTTTGTCAGTCATCAATAAATTGTTATTACCGGTAGTATACTAATCAACATTTATCTACCGGTATATCATTGAAGTTATATTGTACATTTATCAAATTGGAGTCATTGAGGATACGGTTTTCCTTCACACAGTTCAGGAGAAATGTAGCATGGTGTTCCAACAACCTACAACACAACAGATTACAGAAGTGTAACAACCTACAACACAACAGATTACAGAAGTATAACAACCTACAACACAAGAGATTACAGAAGGAATATGATTGGACGGGGAATAAATGAACCACTTCTGTGCAGACACTTATACAGGGTTATTTTCGTCCATTGTTTTTTTTTCACCCTTCTACCATTGGGAACAGTTTCAACCCAACTTAAATTTGCCCAAACACAGTTACAAATACTGGTATAAATACCCTTTCTAATCAACACATTTATTTCTAAAAAAAAAAAATATTTCAACCAGGCTCAATCTGCGAGGGTGAAAGGGACAAAAATAAAACGAGGCAAGTATTTCCCTGTAAACAGTTAATACAAAAATTCTAACTACATGTATCTTCTTAGAATACACAGCAAATGTAATATGTTAACTTTAAAGTATTCGAACCATCTTCAGTTTACTGGTACTAAAGATTTCATCCTAAAAATGATCATAAGTCGGCAGAATTAATCACAGGTGCTTTGGAAAGACTTTCGAAAGCATCAGTGATTAAAAAAATATAAAGATATGTCCTTACAGTATAGGCTTTGCTTTTACTGCTGAGAACTTTAGAAATTCCAAAATCCCCAATTTTGACCACCTCTCTTTTTTTGTCCAGTAGGATGTTTTGTGTTTTTAAATCTCTGTGTAAAATCTGCTTGGAATGAACATGCTGAATGGACAGAAGCATCTGTGCAAAAAACTTCAGAATCTCCTGGAAACAAAACGGGTATAAATGTATTTGATTAAATTATTTTTATTTTTTTTTTAAATTAGTTATGCTCATTTAAAATCGTGACAAGAAAAAAAATTCAGTACATCTGTGCAGGTAAAGTAAACAAATGCAGTTGAATATACTATAGTCTGATATTTCTGTAGTACATTTGGACAATATTTGATAAAAATACACATACCTGTGGAAGAAATGTAATTAAAATCCATGAAAGGGAAAATATCCAAGATAACTTCATTCACACTTTATCATTTTTCACTCAGAAAAATTCACAGGAACAAAAACTGATTTCTTACAGAGATATATAATGGGGAATGTTGACATCTTTTTTTCATTCGGAATACCTCGCAAAATTTTTCAAAGTCATCATCCGGGTCTGTTGCAATACAAAATCCCCTTTGACACCACATTTTTAAGCAGTGTATTGAAACCTGATAAGCTAGAGGGGGCGTTTCAAAGTATAAATCTTGGAAATTTTTCATACATCTGAATGGACATAGTTTGAACACCAAGGCATTTACAAATATTAAGTAATTAAGCAAAATGTGAATCGAGGATATCTTGGGACAGAGTATAGTCTGCAATGAGATTTTTCCTGTCAGAGTGACTATCATGATCAGACTTCATTGAATAAGATAGTGTAGCACACAAGTTGACAAGAAATTAGAATAGTAATTGAATTTAAATTGAAAAATTATCTATGGTAATGTCTTACCTCCTCCTCTAACAGAATCCCATTCCTTGACTGCAGGTAATCCATCACTGTACCACCTAAAGGAGCAACATATCAAAATCACAACCACCTAAAGGAGCAACATATCAAAATCACTACCACTTAAAGGAGCAACATGTCAAAATCACTACCACCTAAAGAAGCAGCATATTAAAATCACTACCACCTAAAGGAGCAACATGTCAAAATCACAACCACCTAAAGGAGCAACATATCAAAATCACAACCACCTAAAGGAGCAACATATCAAAATCACTACCACCTAAAGGAGCAACATATCAAAATCACAACCACCTAAAGGAGCAACATATCAAAATCACAACCACCTGAAGGATCGACATATCAAAATCACAACCACCTGAAGGATCGACATATCAAAATCACAACCACCTGAAGGAGCAACATGTCAAAATCACAACCACCTAAAGGAGCAACATATCAAAATCACAACCACCTAAAGGAGCAACATATCAAAATCACAACCACCTGAAGGAGCAACATATCAAAATCACTACCACCTTAAGGAGCAACATATCAAAATCACAACCACCTAAAGGAGCAACACATCAAAATCACAACCACCTGAAGGAGCAACATATCAAAATCACTACCACCTTAAGGAGCAACATATCAAAATCATTACCACCTAAAGGAGCAACATATCAAAATCACAACCACTAAAAGGAGCAACATATCAAAATTACAACCACCTAAAGGAGCAACATATCAAAATCACTACCACCTAAAGGAGCAACATGTCAAAATCACTACCACCTTAAGGAGCAACATATCAAAATCATTACCACCTAAAGGAGCAACATATCAAAATCACAACCACCAAAAGGAGCAACATATCAAAATCACAACCACCTAAAGGAGCAACATATCAAAATCACAACCACCTAAAGGAGCAACATGTCAAAATCACTACCACTTAAAGGAGCAACATGTCAAAATCACTTCCACCTAAAGGAGCAACATATCAACATCTTGAGACATAAACTGCAAATATTTAGAATGATTTGTCAGGTATAAAGTTGCTACCATTGATAATGAATCAAATTGTTATTAGTAATTCAACAAGCATTATTTTACATTTTAGGTAACACATTAGCGGTAATTTCTTGTGATAAGATGAGGACACAATTTTTCCAATATATGACACTTTACATTGTGCAGTCTACAATTAATTGTATTCAATATGTCCTTACTTCAAGTAAAATGACAAAATCAAAACCCCAAAAAGTCCTCATTTTGTAAGTTTTCAAACCATGTCTCAAAAATTATACACTAAAAAAAGAATTATTTATGGTAGTATGGGACACATCTCGATATTAATGTGGAAAAAAGTACATTAAAATCAAAATACTTTCACTGTTTCAGAATTTTCAAATTTTACAATATTGGACCAAAATATATGTTTTAAACATTTTGAAAATGCAAAAATTATAAAAGTAACAGCAGGATTTGAACTCATGACTTACAGATTCGTAGTTAATGCTACACTATGTTCTTAGATAAAATTTAAGGGAAAGAAAAAGAAAATATTATATAAAATTATCAGGTCTAGTACAATCACTAGATTTAGCTACGTAGCTTCATTTACCTACATAGTTTTATTTACCTATACCTGAAGTAGGTTTATTTACCGTTAGCTACCTTTATGAAATTTTGCTTTTTATGTAAAACAGACAAAAAGTTGCAAGGAACAGTCTATCTATATTTGTACTGTGTAGTTTTAAAAAAGCAACCCAGAGCAAAAATAGTTAAAACATTGCTGCTTTTGAGCAGTTTTAAGCAAAACATGCATTTCTATTGTTTAACTGTATGACGCCTAGTGTGCGATGAGGCATGGATAAGTGTGATAACTTCACATTGTGCTGAATTATTTCTAATCAATTATCATGTTAACCAGAACTGTTCTTCTTAACACTTCTTAACACATAAATAGTTATACATATATATAGCCTCAAAATATTTTGAACTTTGACTGCAATTGCACTGAAAGAGAAACATTTTCAAGAGTGATTTTTTCATGAATTGTTTTCAGATCAGTTCAAACTACTGCTGTATGCTGTGGCTTTTTGAACAAATGCCCATTTAAGAAAAAAGTATGATTGAGTAGCTACATAAACCTATTTCAGGTAGGTAAATCTAGCCACAGTCAAGGGACATAATTATTTGCCACCTGTGCGCAAATCGCGTTGCGTTTTCTCGCATAGTCGGTAAAGTAGGACTGTGCCCTATCTATAAACACAAAATATTCCTTTTCTAATTTTAACTTTGTGATGTAATACTAAAGTTGATGACGTATACACAAGAATATTGTCCTCTGCTGTATTGTTTTTCGGTAAATTTATACCAAAACAACATGAGCCGAAAGGGAAAAGAATTATGTACCAACGTCAGAAATATGATTGTAAAAGCTTTTAGAAAAAACAGAAATACATTAGGAATTTCTAAATCAACAATTCGAAGAATTGTGGAAAAATTTGAAGAAACGGGACATGTAGAAAATCGACAAGGAAGGGGGAGGAAGAGAGTTTACAGACAGAGATATAAACAAACTTTTGCAAGTAGTTATAGAAAACAGACGAAGAACTTATGAAGACATAACTGGTATTGTTAATGAGGGCAACAACCATAGATTTTGTACCAAAACTATAAAAAGAAAAATTCAAGAGCTTGGATACAAACGGAGGGTTGCCAAGAAAAAAGTCAAGATTCGCGACGTCAACAAAAAAGTGTGTGTAACTGGTGTAAGGAGAGGAGAAATTGGACTGTTTATCATGATTGGAGTAAATAGGTGTTTAGTGATGAAAGCCAGATAGTAATTGGAAAAAATAAGAAAGTTTATATATGGAGAAAAGACAACAAAAATTCAATGCGCAACTTGTGTGTCCGCCATCTCGACGACATCTGAGTATCATGATCTGGGGATGTGTATCTATAAAGGGTATAGGGACTTTAGAAATGTAGAAGGTAACATAAATGCCAGAAGATATATTGAAATATTAGACAATAATCTTTGGCCCGTTATAGCCAGACTTTTCCCTGATAACCAATATGTATTTATGGACGACAATACTCCTGTACATATAGAGCCAATTTAGTAAAAGAATACATTGCCAATAACAATATAATAACAACATCATGGCCTTCCCAATCTCCTGACTTAATATCAACAAGAACATTTGGTTAAAAATAAAAAGAACACTGGAAACCCATGCCGAATTCATTAACACAAAACAGCAATTCATGGCGGAAATTCGGACTGCCTGGGAAAATATACCTACCGCTTATATTCAGGACCTGTATGCGACTATTCCTGGAAGGCTAATTGAAGTTTTAAAGATGAAAGGCAATCTAACGAAGTATTGAGGTAAGAGAGGCATTTATTAAGTTTTTTTAATAGATCCTAAATATCAAGGTGCGCAAAAGTTGAAGTCTTGTGGCCATTTTGAAGCAGCGAATAATTATGTCCCTTGAATGTACATAGCTTAATCTAGTGATTGTAATGTTCTGGACCTGATTATACCGTACTTGATTTAATTGTTTATTTCGATAGGAATTAATTAAATTTTAGTTGGTTGTGTCACCGTTACTGGTAAATGATGTTTAATTTTTCAATGTAAAAGAAAGAAAATCAAAGCAGGATTTTAAGTGGTAACCTTGTGCATATTCCATCACAATCATCAGTGCCTTATCCTCCAGGAAGTTCTCATAATACTGGATGATGTTGGGGTGGGACAGCATAGACAGGACCTTGACCTCATTCAAGGCCGCCTGTCGCTCCTCCTTGGTCATCTGTTCCACGGGAATTTGTTTGATAATGACCATCTTTTTATCGGCCAGTCTCTGGCATAGGTGCACTGTTCTAGAATACATACCGGTAATCTCTTTTCATTGCATTGCAACTGTCAGGTATCATTATCCAAATCAAAAAATATAAAATTAAGTATAGTTGAAATATTGCTTATAAAATTTATGGGCAGCATTGTCAACAGAGTGACTTTAAATAAATTTGTTAATTAACAGTTAGAATTTCCTCTGCAGAAAAAAAATAAATTCTTGGTAAGAACTGATTCCGGTACAGTTTTCTCCTATTTTGGATAAAAAAAGTGGCATTATGAATGCAAAAGAGAAAATCAAGTGTTCGTAAGAGCATAAACGATGTCGCGTTTTACCCGTAAGCTCCTCTTCCGACCACTCGAATTTTTTCATATTTTTCCATTTTTTGTTTATGACAATTCAATGTTGATTAGATGCTTTTAATGAAACATACATTATCATTTTATAAAGCGTTTTTATAACCTTGTTATTTTTATCGGAACTCCTCTCTTATTTTCCATACCTTGAATACCCCATCAATGGCATCCTCACTGGTTTCAAGGAGTTTATATAGAAAATGCCTGCAGCAAAGCCGATGCGTCGTAAGTTTGTCAAAACAACTTGCTTTGTACATGCTCATTACAACAATCAATACTAATGACAGTTTGTATTTAGGTGAGAGTCCGATTAATTACGTTACGGCAGGTCTGGTCCAGCTCAATTTATTCAGCATGCAACGTGTAGATTTGTAAACATGTATTAGGCCTATTGGATAATGGATGAATGTCAAATGTTGAAAACATATTTTTTTGGTAGAGTCATTATGTAGTCTTTCATGTGACTGTCATGCAGGGTAGATAACTGATGCTATTTCCATGGAGAACATGAACACTGATTTATGATGCATGATTGATATAAAGACTGTCTGTGCTTCTGACTTGTCCTCAGTATTGCCTTAATTAACTCAATTTAACTGTTAAACAATTACCACCAAAGTGGCTACATTGTATGCACTTATTTGGCAATTTCATTAATATTTAGAGAAAGTATTCAGAAAATACTATCAAATATTGGGGTTTTTTTCAGACTAGAATGGCCTTCTGTCGTCAGATATTAATGTGTCACATTCGACATCTTTTTCTTTGCATTTCTTTTTAACATGTATGTTCAATTTAATGAAGATTATGGTACTCCACAAAGGGAAAATGCTTCCTGTCTATGGAATTTGTTGAGTTGTTAAAGTCCATAGAAGAACGAACTTTGCCTTGGGTTAACAAATTTAAACTTAATTCCATCTCTTTTCCCCCAGATTCAAGGCAGACATTTGAGAACTTGTGTGAATAGAAAATGGGCGAGACCAAACCTGGAGCGGGCACTATGGAACTCGAAGTTGTTCCATTCCAGTACAGGTACGCACGTCCAGGAATCTAACAAGCCCTGACTACAATTTATGAATCAGTATTAACACCTCCAACATAAATAATTATAAGTTGAGGAGCACAAAGTGCAGGGTTTTATTTTTTATAACAGTATAGATTAGACATCTACATGTATCATTTCATGCTGGCTTCTAAAATGGTAAATAACATCCTGAGTTTGACTTTGCATTTACCGGGGTTACCCGGGTATACAAATTTTTGTATTAACACCAACTCTTACAAGTCATTGAATATCACATTTTCAATTTATGTACATTATCCAAAAGTTATACAAGATCTTATTAATAACTACATCCCAATTAGATTCAAGGTCTTAAAACAGTGTGATAGCTTTATCTTTTAATACAACTCTAATGCTCGGCCATCTATTTCCTGTAATATATAATATCAGTCCGATTCTGCTATTCTCAGTGTATCATGCAGACAACAATAACACAAACATGCCCTTCATGGTGACTTTGTTTACTACACGCGGCACCTCGGGAATTTGGGTTCCTCAGTGATAAAGAAACACATATCGATCCACCAGCCAATATTTTGTCAGCAGTGATTACATTGGCCATTTGAAAGGTCAAATTGAGATGAGCCCATACAGGATTGTTGTTATATATAGCATATCGTAGAGGAGTGGATTTTTAAGTCTAATTATAATTAGAATGGTTGAAATGGCAGACTTTGTTTGATATTTCAGTGGTATTTGGAGACATTGAACAGTTCAATCTGTCAGACATTGGGGAGGGAATTCGAGAGGTCCACATCAAGGAATGGTCAGTAACCAGCTGTCTTTTGTGCATCTTATCTCTGTGTTCTGATTAATAAACTCCTTGCCAGCCCATGATATACAACATTCCTTGTACACTCCTTGTTTATGACATGAATCATCCATGTGACCAATGAGTGTCCCTAAGACCTTTGTATGTCTGTCTGTCTGATTCTGTGTGTCTATCTGTAGGTTTGTGAATGTTGGGGACCATGTGAACCAGTTTGACAGTATCTGTGAGGTCCAGAGTGACAAAGCATCGGTGACGATCACCAGTCGATACGACGGCTACATCAGGCGACTGTACTACGAGGTGGATGATGTGGCCCTTGTTGGGAAACCCCTGGTGGACATTGAACTCAGCAGTGGATCAGGTCAGTGTAAACACCACAAACTCTGTCATAACATTGCTACTATTGACCAATTGGTTAACTGAACTAGGTTTTTGTATTCATTCTGCTTCTTTTTGTTGTAACAATAGAATTGACACAAAACTATGGTTTGTGTGTGGTTTGTGGAAGTCAAATGAACACAAAACATGTTGCTTGTGACCATGTGAGGACCCAGTGACTTGATGTAAACAATAGTTGATGATTCATTTTTATCATTAATTAAAACTCTCAACATATGAACAGCACTGGAATTTTGTATGAGTGTTTACTGCATCACAATCAGCTCTTTGTTTGTGTGTTGCTTCAGCCAGTTCCAGCTCCGAGGCGATCGACAGTGACAGCACATCCTCGTCAGATGATGAGTACGTGGTCGGTCAGAAGATGAAGACTCAGGCTGTGCTAGCTACTCCTGCAGTACGCAGACTGGCCATGGAAAACAAGGTATGAGACACCACTAAAAACTGTAAAAACAAGAAACATAGACACCACTAAAAACTGTAAAAACTAAAAACAAGGTACGTAGACACCACTAAACACTGTAAAAACAAGGTACGTAGACACCACTAAACACTCTAAAAACAAGGTACGTAGACACCACTAAACACTGTAAAAACAAGGTACGTAGACACCACTAAAAACTGTAAAAACAAGGTACGTAGACACCACTAAAAACTGTAAAAACAAGGTACGTAGACACCACTAAAAACTGTAAAAACAAGGTACGTAGACACCACTAAAAACTCTAAAGACAAGAACGTAGACACCACTAAAAACTGTATTATCAAGGTACGTAGACACCACTAAACCCTGTAAAAAGAAGGTATGTAGACACCACTAAAAACTGTAAAAACAAGGTATGAGACACCACTATAAACTGTAAAAACAGGGTAAGCGACACCACTAAATACTGTAAAAACATAGTACGTAGACACCACTAAAATCTGTAAAAGCAAGGTACATAGACACCACTAAAAACTGTAGACACCACTAAAAACTGTAAAAACAAGGTATGAGACACCACTAAAAACTTTGAAAAGTTTTAAAAGATTAGAAATAAATGGGCTATTAACTTACAGGCAATCTGCTGTATTTTCCCTGAATTTGTAAACTGTTTTCAGAATAATATTATGTTGAGATGTTTAATGTTTTGTTAGATTGACTTGAGGAATGTACCTGCCACAGGTAAAGATGGGCGGGTCCTGAAGGAGGACATTCTGAGCTACATAAAAGATGAACAAACACCTAAGGCCCCTAGCACAGGTACTTAGAAATTGCAGTTGAAGATTAAGTTCATTTCAAATTGATGATTCTGTATTTTCCTAATGGTATCACAAAGTTGCAAATCTTGATGAATTATAGGCTATTTGCTCCAACAAAAGCCAATAAATAATAACTATGTACTTGTAAATACTGAATGAATGAGTGATGGATGTTTAAAACTCATGAAAACATCAATTTACAGCTGACAAAGCAGCCCCAGCTGCTCCGCCTCCTGTCCAGAAAACCCCACCCCAGAAACCCTCACCTCTAACCACACCAGCCAAAAGAGAGGCGGTGATTCCAGTGGGAAAAGATCACACAGAGGTCATCAAAGGAATCAGGAAGGCAATGGTGAAGACGATGACAGAGGCTGCCCACATTCCAACGTTCGGGTACAACGACGAGATTGATATGACGCGACTGGTTGAGCTCCGGAGGGACATCAAGCGTGTCACCGAGAGCGCCAGTGTCCGTTTCTCCTACATGCCCATCATTGTGAAGGTAGGGAAAATTTATACTATTTTTCTCCTGCATGCCTATCTTTGTTAAGATACTAGTAGGGAAAATTTGTATTACTTCTCTCCTACAAGCCTATCATAGTGAATATAGGGAGAATTTACATTACTTCTCTCCTTCATGCAAATCATTGTGAAGGTAGGGAGAATTTATATTACTTCTCTGAGTCACTCTCCTACATGTCCATCATTGTGATGATAGGGAGAATTTATATTATTGTAGGGAGAAATATATTAAATATTCTCTTTCTTCTACATGAAAATTATACAAAATTGTTGCATTATTTGAAATAAGGAATATTTTGAAATTTTGTTATCTGGGTCACTGAATTGACATTGTTGTGTGTTTGCAGGCTGTTTCCCTTGCCTTGACAGAATTCCCCATCCTGAACTCTATCGTGGATGCCAATTGTGAAAACATTACTTATAAGGTAAAAACCAAAACATTACATATAAGGTAAAAACCAAATTACTTTACCTACAAAGTACATTTACCTGTATAAATCATCAAGTAATGTATACTGGTAAAGCACAAGTAAGTGAACAAATTTTATAAAAGGGCTATATTAGTTTTTAAACACAGTACATATTAAATGTGACTCAGTGCCGTACTAAATAATTGATTTGAGGTACATTCAGAGGTGTTTAATTTGGCAAGGTAGTGGTTAAATTTTCGTAAAGATGTAATAAATGTTTTCTTTGTTTGCAGGCAGCACATAATATTGGTATTGCCATGGATACCCCAGAAGGTTTGGTAGTACCCAGCGTAAAAAATGTCCAATCTCTGAGTATTTATGATATTGCAGTGGAACTCAATCGTATGCAAACCCTCGGGGCGGCGGGAAAGTTGACCAATGCAGAGCTGGCCGGTGGGACTTTCTCCCTGTCCAACATTGGTGTGGTACGTGTTAACCAGCAGATAACAGTATTTATTTGCACTATAGTATTGTGATTGTAGAGCATATGAATATATTACGATAGAGAGGTAATTTTATCTGCATATTAAATATGTATTTATTTGTAAATGTGTATAACTTCTGAGTTAATTCTTGAAAGTTTTTATATAAATATATCACAAGACTTGGTCAGATTTGTTTTCAATATTTTTTCTCTGCTTTTCACTTATAGATACTTCTGATCTAAACGATAATTTTTAGTAATTCTCCCTACATGTGACTGTCTTGTCTTTTAAGAAATTGTCATAATTTCTATTCTCTGTCACATTGTTTTGGAAATGTGATTACAGATTGGAGGGACCTATGCCAGACCTGTGATCTTACCCCCAGAGGTGGCTATAGGAGCCCTAGGAAAACTTCAGGTTTGTCCCCTTCCAGCTTCTAATTACTGTGGTTTCATCAATATTTGTTCAATACATTGGCTAATTATCATGGATTTCATTGTTGAGTTTTTCCAGGAAGTTTAATGTTCATCGAAGTGCAATTCTAATAACATGTTGTATTATGATCATTGTCCATGATTTACATATCTTTGAAATATATTTTCATTAAATAAACAAAAATGAGTCTCACAAATAATGATGAAACCATATTATTTGTTTAATATCATCCAAATATGTAATTAATTAAAAAATATTTATTTTATTATTGAAAATTGAAATGTTGGTAGCAATTTAAGGTTGTTGATTTGAACATAAGCACTGTTTTGATATTGTTTTTTAGACGCTACCTCGCTTTGATGACAAAGGTAATGTTATCAGTAAAGAAATCATGTGTGTGAGTTGGTCTGCCGACCACAGAATTATAGAGGGCGCCACCATGGCTCGTTTCTCCAACCTGTGGAAGTCGTACCTAGAGAACCCCGGGCTGATGCTCCTCTACATGCGGTGAAGTCACTGTGATAATCGAGGGATTTTAGCGTCCTCGTGTTTCGTTTGCTCATCTATCATGTTATGTCTTTGGAAGAACTGTTGCAAATGCGTGGACAGTTAGTTATCAGTATTTGGAATTGTTGGGAATTCTTTATGATTCAATCATGAGAATGTGGCTATATACATCACTGCATTGATTTGAGTTTGCAAACAAAAAAAATGGTCGCAATGTGATTAACTGTGGTTTCTTGTTGGAATGTACAAGACTCTACTTACACGTACCTCATGCATCATCTGTTTACTGTACAATCGGTACATGTCACCTGGTGTGGCTAATAACTATATAAGTGTATTTTAAACTGAATCTCATGAAATTAGATATACAATCATGTGTGCATAATTGTGAATAAAATGATTACAAGTCAGATGTGTTTTGATTTTTTTGTTAAATTAGAATTGCATGATCAGTTACAGGTCATTTTTGCACAATACATTAACTACCTTTAAGGTTTTAATGAGTAATTTTAACTCAACATTTTTGAGGAAGATGTGTATGCAGAATTTGATTTTCTCACCATGATCTATTATACATGGCTTGATCTATTATATATGGCTTGCATTTCATATGCACGACCCGTAAGAGTTTCCCCCCTTTTGACGAACTCTTCAATGAACCTTGAACTGGAATGTGAAAGTAGACTGCAATGAACTCTCGGAGAGTTTTATTCTTAGTTTGGATCATTAACGTTTGTTCCAGCCAGCCCACTGGGAATACAGGTAGTCTTGACAATTTCAATCTTATCTTCTACAAAATCTGTAGGTCTGATTTTTTTTTTATCGACATGTTAAAGAGCATTTGTGAACTGATGATCAGCTGACCGTATATCTGCCATTGTACATATAATAAAACATTGTTGTAACCTTTTGTGAAGTTTAGAGTAGGACTGATTGGATTAGTTACCAATGAAGAGTTTTATTACATTTTTATTACAAAAATTTGAATTACAGAAACACGCCATATGAATTAACAGTTCAGTATTATCAATATGCTCAACAAGATACAGGGGTACTTAACAGATAACAAACTGATTAAACTTTTATATGACTGTCAGACTGTAGATGAAATTTGATGTACTCGATACATAACCAGCAAATGAATTCATTGCAGGTCATAACTTTATGGAAACAATTTGACATATATATAACCTATAAAATAATGTACTATTTTAGTACCAATAAAATACTGAATATCCAGTTTTTTTCGCGTGTTACAAAATTTGTGAAAATGGGGAAAATGTATAGTATTTTTAATTTGCATCAGTCATTTTTGGGGATTTTATAAGTTTCTTATAGAAAATAATACAGAATATAATTGCTGCATATTCAAAATTTTGCGATTTAAAAGAGATCGCAAAAAAGGGAAAATTAGATCATTGCGAAAATTACCGGATATACGGTATATGTGCTTACAGCAATTTTAACAGCATTACTTGTAATATGGAAAAACGTGAAAATTAACACTTTTCATCAATCTTGAGATCATGCAAACTTTTGTATAATAAAGCATTAGTATATGATATATAGTTATGTAACACCTGTGAAAGTAGCTTGTATTATGATTACATGAACACTTCAATTACATTTGTAAAATCTTTTAAGGTAACTATCTAATGCCCAACTTGCCTATTTGTTTATTTGGTACAAACATCTTTTGTAAGTATTATATAATCTATTGATTTATTGTTGTCTACATATACATCTTCCTTATTTGTCTACAATAAATATATAGAAACTCGTAAAACTTCCTCTCTGTTGGCCGTTGATTGGAAATAAACGATATTTTATCTTACTGTCTTATTGAATAAAGTGTGAAAAAACTTCACATTGAACATGATAAAAAATATCAAGACATATATTGAATGTTGTGCATAAAGTAATATTGTTATACTCTGTCCCTGGTTTTAACTGTACCAACTCTTTTTGACAATTTTCTAATTAAAATACATGTACCAGTAAATACCGTATATTAAGGGGAAACATATACTCATTAGAGAAGAAAAATCAACACAAGGAATAAACTGGAAAGGAAAACATTCATAAATAATCTTTATCGACTTGTACATCCCTCATGTACCAGTACATTTAAACTTTGAATGTTTTCAGTTTCTTCTCTGAAATGACTGAACCAATGTTAACCAATATTTTTTTTATTGAATCAGATACCTATTATAATAATAACCTGTAATTTGTATGGGAATCAGAGAATATACCGTAGATGAAATTCACGACCTCCAGCCTTTATGATATTCAACTGTCATTAAATGTCAGATTAAATATACATCAAATGACACCATACGAAGCACCTGCACGTCTCCATCTACTACAGCATGCTTCTTGTTCATAATAACCTATTGATGTACATGTATTTATTAATTAATGACTACCATATCAGGCAATAATAATTTGCATATTATACAATAACAAATGTATAATCTGTGCATATCAAACAATAATTATTTGCTTACTAAACATTCTCAATAACAAATGCATAAACAGCATTACAAATGCAAAGTAAACAGGATGAAGATGTTTCATTTTTTTTTTTTTTCAGGTTTCTTCTGGCAAGTGACAGACTTTCACTATGACGCAAACTACAGCACCAAGGGCAATCCATGGAAGATGTGTCATGACTCCTCGGATGGTAGCTATAGTAACAGTATCTATGGAAACTATCAGTGTGATTCACCATGGCGTCTGATCCAGTCAGCTACGGCAGCCATGAAGAGGATCCAACCAGATCCAGACTTTATATTATGGACAGGGTTAGTATTGGGGTATTTATTATGAAAAAGGTACACAGGTTTTAGTTAAGATTGATTGATTGAGATTAGGTTGTCCTTTATTAAATTTGTTGTATTATATATTAATGTTGTGACATATTAAGTTTTGCAGACTTACTTATTGATAATATTCTGTTCATTTAATTTAATTTGTTTTAATTAGTGATTTGATTACATCTTTGTATAGAGACAGTGTCCCACATGTGTCAGATAGTACCCTTGACCTACAAAAGAATGCACAGAACATTGGCAACATTTCACTGCTCCTGCGGTCTGTGTTCCCCAACACCTCTATCTACCCAGTGCTGGGTAACCATGACGAGTACCCCGCGGACGCCTATCCCCCCGCCCCGGGCTCCGACTACTACACAACCATCCTCCATCAAGCCCACTTTGACAAGCTTCTGACGAATGACACAGCTGCCGAGTTCCAGACAGGTGAGCGGATTGTTCTGGTTGTTCTACCTGTTCAGGAGTGGATTTCTATCTTTTTACATAATGTCACCAAAACAGCACCACATGTAAAAGTTGTTTAAAAGTTAAGATTCAACTGGGACTCAAACATAGGGCCTCTGGCACACCTTGTCAGTGCTCTAACCACTGGGCCACTGAGACCTATTTTATTGACTAATAGTCACATACAATGTAAATGCACACCTGTAAACCTGGTGACATAAATGTAAAATTGTGATTTTGCTTTGAGAAATCTTACATATTACATGTTTACTGGTATTTGAAAATATGGTTTTTAAAGGAAAATGTTTTTAATGATTTGAAAATTTATGTTATTTTACCTCTACCTATAATTCATGAATTATTTATTGATTTCACAAAGCATGTTGGTGTACAACCACCTGATGTATACTGCAGATGTTAAGATGAAAGAAATGTACATTCAGACTATTCTAATAAGTGTTTGTGGTGGTTGAGTATAGGGGGCTATTACTCGACCCTGATTCGGCCGGGACTTCGTGTCATGGGACTGAACACCAATCTGCTGTACTCCCAGAATAAGTTGACGGGGAAATCAGCCGACCCAGCCCAACAGTTCCAGTGGATGACCACCACGCTCAGTGATGCACGAAAGAACAATGAAAAGGTCAGTGCTCAATTCACATGTTTATCAGAGGGAGTAAGCATGAATCCCCAAAGCGAGGAAATACTTCCCCCAGACAAAGTCGAGAGAAATATTCCGGGATCATGCTTTCTGTAGCAATATGGACTGTTGTATTGTCATTCGAACATGAAACTGATACATTATACTCTCCATGGTTATTGTTTATTTCCACTATAAACGGGTTCCTTTGGAATGACATAGACTGATTAATCTAACGTATGATTCATTGTATTATAAATGTAATGTAAAATAAGTATTGGAATATTACTCACACCACATGTCATCATTTTATATAACGAATATATATCTCACCCCTTAGTACTTCGTTGTTATATTCTGATATGATATTTCTTATCCCCCCAGGTCATCCTTTTATCCCATGTTCCGCCGGGATTGTTTGAGAAGTACTCTGGTCTCATGTGGTTCTACAACGAATTCAACACTAAATATGTCCGCATCCTGCAGAATTTCTCGGATGTCATAACTTCCCAGATATACGGGCATGAACACACAGACAGCTACAGGGTTCTAAAAGATCCAAAAGGTAGTCTGCAAGAGGAAAGCCTCTAGAAGGAGGCTCAAGAAATATTTTTCTTATATGAATTTAAGTCAGAGCAGTTAAAGCATAAAAATAAATTAATAAACGTTTAGTATGTTGTGACTTTATAGGCGATTGCATTGGCCATAAAAGGTACAGAAAGGATTTTCTTATCATGTCATAGATTATTGTAGACAGACTATTCAGTGCCAGCTTTACTTTGACTTGCAGGTGCCCCTATAGGTGTTTTATTCCTGGCCCCTGCGGTCACTCCCTGGAACAGTAGCCTGGCTGGGGTGGGAGCCAACAACCCATCCATCAGACTGTACACGTACAACAGGAGGGACGGCACCGTCCTCAACTACCAGCAATACTACCTCAACCTGGCCTCCCTCATCAAGGGAACGGCAAACTGGACTCAAGAGTACGACGCCAAGAAAGGCTATAATATAGGGAACTTGAGTCCAAAGTCCATGCTTAATTTGGCTCTTTCCTTCGACAGTGATAACTCTGTGATGTTTACCAAATACCTTACGTACAACTCCGTGAGCCAGGCAGTGAACCCAGCGTGTGACTCGGATTGTAAAATGGTTCATATCTGCTCCATCACCGAGCTGGAGCAGGTCAACTTTGACCTCTGTAATACCGTCGACCCAACCCGAACCACGAAGTCGCCCCATTCTTCCCCACCCACCCATCACCGTCACCCCGTGAGCAAAATGTACATCTACATCATCGTCGGGCTGGCGGCTGTTGTTTTTATCCTGTTTATTGTTGTCGGCATCATTTGTATCAGACGCCGACGACATTTCATACCCTACCGTTTCTCAAGGTTTTCCAACTCACTTGGGAAAGGACCGATTAATTAGACATTGCCTAAAATTAATTCTTTTATTTAGAGTGACATATGCTAATAATTCAGAAGAACTTGATTAAGATTACCGAAATCAAATTAAGATTCTATTTTACATATACTGATAGATGTATATGTAAAAATACAAGTAACGTCATTTCCTGAATGATTAATGGATTTTGACATACTGTGGGCATGTAACAGTTGTCTATAAGGAGCCTGTGATATTATAAATGATTGTGGCTACATGTACTAGTTGGTACTCTTGAAAAGGGGGGGGGGGGGGCTGAATCAAGAACTACTGGGTGTATCATAAGTGCCTAACTGATGCTCAATTTCTTCATCATCATCACTGTTCTACATTCCATGGTTAATGCTGGTTCATGGAATAAGAGAATGTACTTAAATTTCAATGTGCTTCTCATCAACATTATGTGTTTAAAATATATCCATGATTATCGATTTGATTTTCAAATTCTGTAATAGCAATGCTTTATAATCTCAGTTGGGTTTGGAACAATTAAGATGATATTTCAACACATCTGATTCTCATCAAGATTTGGATTAATGGGTACTAGTATTACATATTTTTATAAAATATTTAAGCAACAAACAAATTACCCTGTTATATAAATTATGCCTGTATTTCTTCTATTTTGTACAGTTATACTGCAATTGGTGCCATGGGAACAGTGTTGGTGCTAAGTTGTAAATAAACAGTAATATATAACCAATCAGTGCAATACCTACCTGTACATTGCCTTTGTTGTAGCGTAGTTGTCTGTTAGGGCTTTAGGCATTGTGTATGTATGTGTGTGTGGGTGTATGTGTGTGTATGTGTCTTGAGATTGAGATAGAGTGTGAGTGGTGCAGACTTTGACCTTCACCTTCTCACAGATGTATTTTCAGTGTCAGGGTGTAGACTAAGATTTGGATAGCATGCTGTACCTGTGCTTACTGGACACTTTCTTGTTCTGAGTTTAAATTACATATACATGTAAGTCATTGGAATTTGATTTTAAAAAAATATGCGAGTATAACTGTGTGTGTATGGGTATTATGTAATTTTGAGATGTCTCATTGTCAGTGAACAAATAGAACTAGAATTTATCATAGAAATATTCTGTATGAAAACAGAAATGTTTCACAGATGAATCATTGCTATGAATTCCCGATGATATTCTTACGTAACCATTGGCTTTGATTAAATGTGGTTTAAAATAACATATGTACCGACAATTTTTCATATTTCAAATAAATGAGAAAAGCTATTTAATATTTATATGTATTTATTTATGTGTAGCATATGTTTTCATTTGTTAGAATACTAAATATTAAAGACATTTTCATTAATATGTATACATGTACATGAAGTACTATAAAATATTAATCCAATTTTCTTTTCATACTATGTAATGAAAGCTATGAGAGTCCCTAAAAAATAAGCAGCTCGCGATTTTTCACTTGAAAATAAAACCATCTTTAATGACGGTATAAAGAGGAATAATGACCCCTGTCAAATTTTAACGTTGATTTGACGATGAAATATGACCTTTTAGACTGTAGAAAAAGTATGACCCTTGAAATCCGCACATCTTACATGACGAAAAATGACACTCGTTAGATACTGACGCTCTGTAGACTTTAAATGATTAAGGATTTATTCATGTGTGCATGCAGACATGACTACAGAGAGAGAATGTTCAATACTATTAACGTCTTCATTACCAAATTTCTTAATTTCACGGCAGTGTTTTTTTTCACGGTGTTTGATTTTCGCTGATGATAGATTTTTCTTAATGAAAATATACGCTATTTTTCTAATACTTGCTTTATTTTTTGCTAAATTCATAATAGTGATTTTTAGTAGAGGTTAAGTAACTGTTTAACCCCTTAAATAGCTACAAGAAAAAAAATAACTATGTTATCAATGTGCAATATCCTTGCTTTTTCTTCTGGTCTATGTAAGTTAACCATTTTTAAAGATTCGTGCAATGGGTACCGACAATCTGATTAAATTCAGATCCTGGATTGACTCCTTTTTATTTAAGTAGCGACAGTAGAATAACAAGAAACGGAATTAAGAATTTCACAAAATCCACAAAAAATCAGATTGTGGAAACCGAATTCCATATAAAATGGGATCATTGAAGAGAATTTCACAATGCTGCGATGTTACGATAACTTCTATTTCCTATATTCTAAATAAAAAAAATATATAAGAAAAACATGTTTAAATATGTTTTTGTATGTTGTCATGATGTAATATGGTTACAAACGATGGGGTTTTTCTTCTTCAAATATACATGTACATGTATATACAATTTCAATTTAAAATCTCTCCACATGTTTGATGATTGAGATCGGTTTGATTCCCATTAGACATTATTTAGACTATGACAAAAATATGGAGCTCAGACCCACTCTATAAAAGAAAATGCGTTGAAGTTCTAAAAAATAACACTATTTAATTGGAGGTTTGATACGCATACGCCAGTTAAATCAACACATTTCAAGTATTTAAGTGTTACAAATCGATTTTATGTTAAATATTCTTTGTTTGGAATGATTTAAAAATTTTCATCAGATTTGTTGATATTTTAATTTTACAGTATCTTATCTGTCCTAATATAGGCATTTTATTCACCCATCTTTTAGAACTAGTTGGGCCTGTATAGTTCTTCATGTCCGTAGCAAATACCGTCACTAGAATCAGTGCACACATCAATCTACACGGGTGCGATCAGAAATATGGTGCAGGTGTTGCGTAACTATTCCGTTAGAAAAAACACATAATCATACACAACAAATAATTAAAAGAGATTGTGTGATAAGTAACGGATAATAATCATGAAAGTAATATAATTATTGTATTAATATAAGCAATATTCATTAGAGAAAATATTGTCAATCGAAGAATATTTTCAAGAAAAAGACTGAGGAGGCAGCTAGCATAGGAATATGAATACTTCACATTTACATTTCTTGGGGAAAGGTGTTTTTTAAACAAAATTCTTTTTTGATTTTGTTTTCTTCCACGTATTAAATATACATCGATATTCTAAACATTTGTTGTAATGTTGTATCTGCTGATCATGAATGGAACTATATTTTTCAGCGCAATTGTGTAAAAAGTACCTGACTATAGTAATATATCTTGAATAGATAGTAAGCACTGATCGAATATATTAAAAATTCTTTTCATTGATGATATCGTCTCACATATCGCCAATATTATAACACGTCAATGTTGTTCATGCAAGGAGTTTGATTTGGGTTTTTTTTTATATCACTGTTTTTGAATGCATTCTATAATAAAAGAGTTCAATAAAATCATACGATCTGTAAATTAGAAAATTAATTAATAGCATGTGCGGATCCAGAAATTTTTCCAAGGGTGTTGGGGGGGGGTATTTAAGTCCAGGTGGGGGTCCAGACTACCCCCTCTAGATCCGCGCAGTTTTATTTCACAAATACGTGTGTCATTGAAACATCCAATTGCACCATGTGCATTAATTGTGTTTGGCACTATTGAATAGAATTTTCAGGGAGGTAACTCTATTAAATAGACCGATCGGCGAAATCTTGAAACATGTCAACAGACAAGGTAAGTAAAAGATCTCGGTCTGTCGGGTAGTGGACCCTGTATACTTTGGTTGACGCTGGATGATGACATTGTCAGTATTTGTCAGTATTTCGAGTGAATGTCACTTAACAATCGATTGCACTTGCATGAGTGCACGGGTTCTGCACCTGCAACAATTAACTTATTTAATTATTGGCCACATGTTTTAAGCGGATGGATGGTCAACATACATGTAGAGATATAACTTTTCCAGTCTACGGAATGGCTCTTACACATGTGCTTTATTTCTGATCTGGTCCTTTGGTCTTTGTATGCACGCGGGTCATGTGAAAGTAGGTTATTCTGTTGTAAAATATGACCAGGGGCGGATCAAACTATTTATAAAAGCCCCACCAGGCAATGATTCTATAGAGGTGATGCATATAGAATCATAGATGGTGTGGGTGCGGGTTGGGTGGGGATGGCTATAGTAGATGGACCCAACAATTTCCTGATAATGGAGTAATTTCTCCGTATTAATTGAGTTAATTTCTATTAATTCTGGTTTACCAGGCATGTGGAAACAGTTAATTATCTTTGTTCATATTCAATTCAATTTCAATTTCAATTTCTTTATTGACCAAATAAGGGCCCTCAATGGGCAACATTTTGCATGTAGGACTTTCTTTCTGTATCTGCAGGTCAAGATAGGCATCATAGGAGGCTCCGGACTGTCCAATCCAGAAATCCTGAAAAACGGAAAGGAAGTGTCCGTGGACACACCATACGGAAAGGTAAGTAGATGTACTTATTATAGAGTTTGAGATATCAGTTTGTGTGAATATATAGGGGGTGTAAGGGTGCCCCCCCCCTCCCCCCTCAAAAATTGGCATTTTTCTTATTTCTTTTTTAGTGGGAAATATAGAGCGACGCTTTAAACAAGAACAAACTTTTTGTCACTTGGATAGATACACCTTTACTGAATATAATTTGTTTGTTCAATCAATTGCTCAATGTTTTCTTAACGAAAAATTGCTTGAAAACAAGCCTTTTAATGTCAAAAACATGAAAACAACGGGAAAAGGTTAACTTTTTGATGTCATATTTCAAAATTGTGGGCATTTGGATCAAAATGAAATTTATATGAAAAAACTTTACATGTGTATCTGTACAATAGAGAGATAGAAGCAAAGAATTAAATTAAATTGATGATGTTCATTTTAAGGGACCAAAATAGGCCCATATCATATGTAATCCTTTAAAGCTCTATATTACTATCTTTGAATACAATATCTACAAGCAAAAACATATTTATAAATAAATTCAATCTGGAATTGCAATTACATGTAGTTTAATGCATTGCATTTATGTGAGGAAATTGAATCAGTAAGTATTCTGTGAGTAAAGAATCAATAGCAACATCAAAACTAAACCAATCAGATATTAGCATGCAGCTATAATGAATACCGTAAGTTGTTAGTGGTGTACGGTGGCCTTACACTGGTCTTGCATTTTGTCAGCCATTCTTTGTGATTGTGCTAGGTATTCTTGAAAATTCTGAAAATGCCTGCTTAAACCCAAAACTTGACAATAGGCAGCTAACTTTGAAACTCAAGATTTGCATTTTCCATTGACAGTAGTATGGATGCAACTCGGTTGTCCAATATTAATTAATTTACCTGAAATGTTCAATGTTTTTTGGTCCCTAAATCAATGAATTATTACATTGTACCAAGCCGTCTGTGACTTATTTTCTTGAAGCTTAGCTAGATATTTTTTAGAAGAAAGCTAAATTTTCCCATTCTGTTGCTTTGATTTAAGCTTGTAAATGTATATTGAGCCAGAAACCTTTGCTTTTTGTCTGATGGCATGCCGGTCTCTCATTGTTAGCCCTCCGATGCTTTGATCAGCGGTGAAATAGAAGGGGTGCCCTGTGTTCTTCTATCCAGGTAAGTGGTGTTTAATGCATGTACATACTTACTTATAGGTTACCTGAGTGACCTATTATCACTGCCTCTCTATCCTCTTCTTCACTCCTAACCATTTTTTCTTGCTCTGAAAGTATCAGGCTCCAGGGCAATAAACTAAGATGAGCTCACTTGATTTTAATATAATTTTTAGAAAGGAGCATAAAGTGGAAAAGTGAGACTGAGATCAAAAGTGAGCTTGTCTGAGATTTTTAGCCTGAGAATCATTTTATCCATTCCTGATCTATTTAACCTATTGTTTTATGATTTCTCAGACATGGGCGTGGCCACAAGATAAACCCAACTAATGTGAACTACCGGGCCAACCTCTGGGCCCTCCACCAGGTGGGCTGTACCCACCTCCTGGTCACCACTGCGTGTGGCTCTCTACAGCCAAACATGCATCCCGCAGACATTGTGGTCATTGACCAGTTTATCGACAGGTGAGGCGCTTCTGTTGTTGTTACCATAGCATTAAACCAGACATCTTGCATGTATTTTACACAGTAAATGCAGAAATATTTGTCGAGTAAAAAATATAATTTCATTGGCAACAAAATTACAACAATTAGTTTGTTATTGTTAATTTTGAAACTGAACCCAGTGAAGCCATTTTAGATCACAAAACAATGAAATTTGCCACCCCCCCCCCCCCCCCCCCCCCCCCCCCATGTAATGTATGCTATTACAGTATTTAATTACCGTAAATTCCTTATTGAACGGAATAAATATCCGCGTAAAATCGCGAGAAGCAATTTTATTTTTCAGAGAGTTTTGAGCTTTATGGTATTATTACAAACATTGGTGCTTGCAATTTTATATTCTCGCGATTTGTTGCAAAACATTGGATTCGCGGATTTAAGTACTTGTGTAAAATAAGGAAATTACAGGTATTGTGTCTAATCTAATGCGTCTAGTTTTACATAGAACACAGAAACGCCAGCAGACATTCTTTGATGGAGAACCCACATCTCCCCCGGGGATTTGCCACCTACCAATGGCCGAGCCATTCTGTCCCAGAACTAGAAAGGTGCAGAAATGCTGGGAAATTATTCACTTCTTATAAAAACAATTACCGGTATACATCAATTAAAATATATCTCTGTTTAAGAATGTTGAGTACTATACATTTAGTTATTCATGAGAAGACTTCTTTTATTGCAGATTTTATACAACTGTGCCAAAGAGCTTGGTATATCCTGTCATGAGAAGGGAACCATCTTGACAATAGAGGGTCCACGTTTCTCCTCCCGTGCTGAAAGCAAGCTGTGGAACTCCTGGGGGGCACACTGCATTAACATGACAACAGTACCTGAGGTCTCTATCAACTACTCCCCCCCCACACACACACACTTTCCCCTCTCTCTCTCTCTCCTTCCTTTCTCTATCTCTTTCTCATTCAATGCTTTGCATCAACATGACTATAGTAACAGAGCTCTCTCCCCCTCTCTTTCTCTCTCCCCCTCTCTCTCTCTCTCTCTCTCTCTCTCTATTCTTCTTCTTCTTCTTCTTCTTCTTCTTCTTCTTCTTCTTCTCTCCATGCTTTGCATCAATATAACAGTACCTGAGATCTACCTCTTCCTCTCTCTCTCTCTCTCTCTTTCTCTCTTTTTCATTTTCATTCCTGAATAACAAAGGATTAATTACTCCAGGTGATCCTGGCCAAGGAGCTAGGATTGTGTTATGGAGCACTGGCCCTGGTAACCGACTATGACAGCTGGAAAGATGACGAGGAAGCGGTGAGTTTAATCTCGTAAAATAATACATGTACCCTGGTAATTCAGATTATGACGAGGAAGATGTGAGTTTAATCTCGTTAAATAATACCCTGGTAATTCAGAATGAAGAGGAAGCGGTGATTTTAATCTAGTAAAATAATACCCTGGTAATTCAGATTCCTCTAATGTATGGTGATTGTCAGAAAAACAGATGTTATTTACTTGTAGTACTCTTTTAGTGAATGGAAATTACTGTTTGATATTCCAACTGTTGAATTGGTTTTGTAATGACAGTTTATGAAGACAAAGTTTAAGGGGAGGTAATTTTGGATAGGTTCGCGGTACATGTAGATCTATTAAAGATGAGGATACTTGTGTTACAGGTGAATGTAGAGAATGTGCTGAAGACATTCCAGACCAATGCTGCCAACGCCACAGCTGTGATCCTGAAGGCGATCCCACAGATCGTAAAGGAGGACTGGGCAGCCACAATAGAAGAAAACAAGGTAAAGGGAGATAACTTAACAGAGGGGAGTCTGTGTACCAAGGAGCATAACTCTGTTTAAATATCTTTTACTTTCTTACCAGTATTACCTGTACATAGCAAATACTGTAATTTTGTTTCATGATAATTTTATCTCTTGTTTTCAGAAATTTGTCAAGATGAATACACTCCTCCCTCATAGCTACTAGAAACCAAAGTGTTGATTCTGATTTCTGACGCATACTTGACCATTGTGCATTATTGTGACGATCTGACAGCAAAGTATTTTTAATAAAATCACATTATCACACCGTTTGTTCTGTTATCTTTTTCAACTGGTTTAGAAACGTGTGCTTTAAATACGAGACAATGTGGCTGTTTATCATATGTTTTTCATAAAAGTCATACCTAACATATTAAGAATTTTAAAACAACACGTTTTGTCAGCACGGTAACATTCAAAACACTAACAAAAACATATCATTAGTTGACACAAAGAATATCATTAAAACACTTAATTTGAGGTTTCAATATTATTTGGTTTTAAGCCCAATGTATAGAGATATTACTTTCGACATTATGTGGTTTATTTTTTATGCAACACAAATTGTGACTGCGCCGTGACCTCATTTTTGCAGGATTAGATTCTAAAAACATGTAGTTAATAGAAATAAGGAATATATTTTATTTATTTCAAATTGTTTGAAACTATTGCAAATTATGTCTACCAAATTTTGTATTAATATGATGTTAAGTAAAATAGCTATGGCATAAGTCTTCGTATTCTTTGATTGGTCCTCGTACCATTAATGTACACAAATCTTCACGTCAGTTGACAATGGTTTTCCCGGGGGGTGTCAATTTTAACTGTTACCCTCCCAAACAGGCACTATTTATATACTGGTATATACGACCTTCACTGATGTGTGGAGGAATATAATTTTTATCTATAAAGTAATGTATTATCTGGCAAGGAATAGACATCTTCGCTAGCCAAGGGTTTATGATCCACCCTGCTCTTCTACCCGGAGGTAAATTTTGGTTTTCATAATTTCACATTTTTAGTAAAGTTTTTTTTCAATTGTACACCATCCAGATGTAACCCACCTTCCTTCAAAACTTTAAAAGATTTTAATAATGAGCTTTGTTAAGGGTGATTTTATATATCATGTATGAAACACAAGTAAAAATAGTTGCTAATAATGGAATCATCATGGTTTCCTTGGGCTTAATGTTCAGAAATATATAACCACTACCCGGTAATTTAGATTTTTATGAGCATACAGTCATGTATATGCATTGAATTTATCTTTGAAATTCTTAAAACGATTGTTGGTCGAGAAATATGTTCTCAAATGTATTTCTTATTGGAAATAATCCTGCTTTACTTAACATGTACTACTTTACCCCTGCGTTACTACATTGTATATCCTTTGTAATTATTTCTTTTCTGTACCTATGTAATTTTAATTTTTTCCACAATAAAAGTTGGGGAGAAAAACGTTTTTTTATTTATCTTATAATGTCAAAAAAATGGAATCACATTTCTTTGGTTAAAGTGAATTTCAATCAAGATGAAACGGACATGAGAGCACGCACCTTCCGTTTTAAAATTTCATTATCGAACACACTCCAGATACAGTTGTACGACTTAAATAAAAAAAAATAGCCCAGGGGAAAAGCAATTCAAAAAGAAACATATTCTTGTTTCTAATTTAATTGAAGTGATTTTATCTTAGTTCTTGATGTTATGCTTTCTATATATTGCTCATTATGTTAAATGTTGTTCCGGCTTATCCTATTCTGGTTTTGATGTCCATGTCTGATCCTCGGATA
Organism: Magallana nippona; assembly: GCA_033439105.1. Classification (NCBI taxonomy): domain Eukaryota; kingdom Metazoa; phylum Mollusca; class Bivalvia; order Ostreida; family Ostreidae; genus Magallana; species Magallana nippona. The sequence continues at coordinate 48,543,931 of CM065925.1, forward strand.
CTGTCTACCTCAGTATCTGAGTGTATAATGACAAACGTAAACTTGAATCTACACTACCTGAGGATGCTTCAAAACAAGTTTCTGCTTTTCTGATCAAACGGATTTAGAGAAGAAGATTTTTAAAGATTTTTCTTTATACATGTATGTAATTCTATGTAAAAATCTGACACCCCCCCCCCCCCCCCCCCCCCCCATTATGGCCTTACTCAACCCCTAGAGATGATGATTTGAACAAACTTGAATCTACACTACCTGAAGATGCTTTCACACAAATTCAGCTTTTCTGTTCAGTTGGTTTTTGAGAAGAATTTTTAAAAAAAATTCTCTATACATTCCTATGGCTCTGGTGAGATAAACAAAGCAAATCATAAACAGCTGATTGCAGAGACCACTTTTCTTTTCCTTTGTTCAGGGCTGTACTCTGGTAAAACAGTTGGGCTTTATTTGTTTGTTATCAAAATCTCCGCTAATCCTGATACACATTAAGTTACCGTATATGAAAATATAGGAAATAAATAACGTGTTCAAGATATTGTCGATATTCTTTTAATTTCCTAGACTAGTTACTTCGCTCTTATTATGTTAAATTCCACAATATAATTCAGTAATACACAATTTGCCAACTGGTACATGTTACAAACCCATCTTCAAATAATTTGAATAGAAAAAGAGGTACAGTATGTCTATGGGAAATTACAATTAATTGCTTGAATCATTAATAAAAGGGGAAAACGAACCTTTAGTGTACATTGTATATCATTACGGAAAAGGAACGTATATAACAAGACGGACCTTTTGTTATACGACACCGGAACTATGAACAGAAATGTACTGAACATACCACATACCGACAGCAGTTAGGTGGAGGTGAGACGCTTACATTTGTATTTTAAATCCTCTATCATATCAACCAACTTAAAATTGGATAAACGAACTTCTCAGATTGGTACGACTATGGAATCTTAAGTACCATCAGTCAATTTTTAATCAAAAGTTCATTCCTTTTAAAATCAATGAGGATGAACTTTTCGCATTGATAGAGATTTTTAATTCTTCAAATGTTTATCCATTTTTTGTTCAGAATATTATGTCATCTTAAAAAACCCGCGGTATTCGATTGTAATTTTTTTTTTAATTTTAAAACTCGCCTAAAAGAAGTCTGTGTAAAGAAGAGTCCACACTTTACTTCACTCATTGAAAGAACAACACTATAATTATACGCATAATAGCGCACTGTAGAAGGACGCTAGACTTTTATTTGATTGTCACAGAAAACAGCACAGTATTACGTAATGTAAACACAACTATGCTTCCCTCGCCGCCCAAGAAAAAACCATTGATAAAATCACAATGTTATGTCTACAAAAACTATGGAAACCTGCAAGTCCGCAGCAATTGCGAGGTAAACAAAATGAATGGCGGACTCATTCTCACAAACCTAATCATAAATATTATAATTTAAATAAACTTTAAAATAATCTAAATTTGACTTGCTCGGGTAGAGCGCGCGCTAGAAACTGAACTTCAAATCTAAGAATTCTACTCAAACACGTCATTCCCAAAACAAATATACGAAACGGAACTTCCGTTTCGGCGAAGCAAATTGTTTACATGTCGTTAGGACAACTATTTCTCAGTTCAGTTTCAGTTCAGTTTATTCTCTCAAACCATTAACATTCAATGGTACATGAGGTACATATAACATATTTACGTTAAATAGTAATGTCAAGGGTCTAATAAATGATATATATTATTATAATACAACATAGTAATACATGTGTCAATAAGTATAAATAAGAGAAAAAATAGTAATAACACAAAAAGTGGTAGAAAAAGTGGATGATCATGTAGAATACAGAGTTAATTGGTATTCAATACGCAAAGAGTAATAATAGATACTAAAATAGTTTAGGCTGGACAGCAGACTTGCTCCTGGATGTTCCAAATAAAAGTGCTTAATTTTTTCAATGTTTGATGTTGTAAACAGTTCCCTAAATTTTAATGTATTTGGTTTGTGACAGTACCTGGTTGGTAGAAATTGTTTACGTAAAGTTGAGAGGGATTTGCACTCGAGAGTAAAATGAAATTCGTCCGCTAATTTACCAATATTACAGAGTGTGCAGCTCCTGTCATTTAAAGGAATTCCATACCATCTACCGGTTTCAATCGGTAAACGGTGGTTTGATGTTCTGAATTTAATAAGTGGTTTCCAAAATTTTTTTGTAAGAATGCTAAAGTATTTTTCAAATCCAAAATTTTGTTTACAAATTTTAAATGTTTGACCCTTGGATGAGTTATGTATATCATTTGCCCATTTCTGAATAAACTGGTCCTGTAATCTTTGTTTGATGGCAGCAGAAATCCACTTAGCAGTATATGTTGCAGTACATTGTTCTGTCCAGATATTAGAAAAAAAAATCTAAAATATGTCGTATAAAATCAGTCCATGGATTTACACAGTCATTATTGTACATATATTGATTTGATAAATATTTGTAAACAGTAAACACAATCTTATTGTCTTGACCTTGGATCATTTTTGTCCAATAAGAAATCATTCGAGAATATACAGTGACATATAAAGGATAACGACCTGATTCACCATAGACCATATAAGATGGCGTACTACTTTTCAAACATAGAACATATTTTAAAAATTTCAAATGGATTTTTTCAATAATATATATATTCTCGTAACCCCAAATTTCACAACCATATAGCAAAACCGGTACTACTACTTTGTCAAACAAATTAAATTGTTGTTCTAGAGGTAGATTAAAGAGTCTTATTTTTCTTTTCTAATAATACTATACATAGATTTCTGTGCTTGCTCGACTAAGTGCTTTTTGGCTTTACAAAAAGATCCACTTCTGGAAAATACAATACCCAAATATTTGAATTCACTCACAATTTCAATAACATTATTATTACAGTAAAAAATATTTTTAGGCTTAGAGCCTTTTGAAAAACTAATATCTTTGTTTTTTCTACATTGACATTTAGTTTCCATTGGGAACAATACACATGGAATTCGTCTAGTGCTTTCTGAAGATCATCAGCGGTTTCAGTGCTGATAACCGTATCGTCCGCATAAAATAACAGGCAAAGTTTCAAGTATAACATCAACTCATCTTCAATTGAAGAGCTAATACTTTGTAATCCAACAATATTTTTATCTATTAAAAAATCTTCTAGGTCGTTAATATAAATAGAAAATAAAAAAGGAGATAAATTTTCTCCTTGGCGTACACCTATATTACAACAGAAAAAAATCGGATGACATACCGTTCATAGATATCTTAGATTTAATTCCTTTGTACATATTACGTATAAAAGCATAACATTTTCCCCCTATTCCATTATGTAGTAGTTTATACCAAAGTCCATTTCTCCAGACGGTATCAAATGCTTGTTTAAAGTCAACAAAAGCACAAAATATTTTTTTCTTTCTACTGAGTAAAGTATTTGATAAAAATTGAAGAGTTAGAATATGGTCCAGAGTCGAATGATTTTTCCTAAAACCTGCCTGACTTCTAGTGATGAGGTTAATTTCAGATGCGTACGTCTCTAAACGTTTGCTTAAAATACAAGTAAATAATTTGCCGAGACAGCTAAGTAATGTTATCGGTCTGTAATTTTCTGGCTGGGTGGGGTCGCCCTTATTCTTAAATATAGGTTTAATAATTCCTATCACCCACTCGTCTGGTACATAACCTCTATCGTAAATACTAACGTAACGCGAGAAATTAAAAATAATGTCATTTTTCGACGTAGAACAGTGACCCCCTAGCTGTAGAATAATTGGACCTTTTTGAAGAAAAAAGACTAAGGGGTCATTTTTATTCATGTTAAACATGAAGAGAAATGACCCCCATAGAAAAATGATCCCCGCTGTAAACAAGAATAATCTATATTCTTATAGGTTAACCCATTTCCAATATATTTGACTTTTAAATTACTTGAATTTTCACTCTGCTCAGCTGATTTTGAAGAAATCGCTGCATATAGTTTTTCATATCCGTACCAAACACGCTTTCATTAACACAAATTGATTATTAACAGTTAGGTCTCTTCTCTCGTCGACATATGGCCGGAAAATGACGCTGCAATAGCGTAGAAAATTTTTTCGTGAAAGGATTGAAGAGGCAGGTAGTGTAGTAATATGAATACTTCTTATTTACATTTCCGGTGAAAAGTGATTTTTTTTCAAATCATGTTAAGTAATGCTTTACACTACGTAGAGGGGGTACAAGCCTAAACATATGCGTATAGACTATTAGATGGAAGGAGAGCTTAAAGGCAATGGATTATTGTGTTAGACATAAAGCTTGGTTGCAGAAGAAATATAAGGGTGTTACCCAATGTCTGGAGTATTTGATGTGTAAAATCTCCTCAAAACCTTATTAAAATGCTCCTCATGTTCACAGTTAAAGTTAACATCTTAAAATATAAACCTAAATTAAAGTAAACACTTACAGTGCACTTAAGGTTGATGTACATGTATTTGCTGACAGCGCAGTTCTACAGCTGTTCTAAGTGATTAAAAATGCGTTGTTCTGTTCTTGTATGCGTAATTTGCATACAAAACAACACGAAGAACCCCATATTTATTGCTTTTCCATCATTAGGCAACAGTTTTGACCAGTTTTGGGCAGAAACAAGCCAATTAAAGAAATGTTTACATTTTTATTCTCAATTGTACATGATGGCCGCGCATCCCCAATTAAACAAATAAAAGAAACTAAATTTACCATATTAAAAAATTGAATAAATAAATTATATATAAAAAAAAAAAAAAAAAAATGATTATGTTACAGTTGTTAGTAAATCTTTGAACTGTAAATCATTTTTCAATGAAAATATTTTATTTGCTAACAAAGTCTAGCAAATCCTAGATACACCGAGATATTTTATTTTGTCAACGATATTATGAATTAAACACAATAATGTATATAACATCCTTAAAAAGATACCGAATTTCCAACTAATGTTCTCTATTACTTAAGGAAGGAGTCTTCTCGTTATCAGACATACTTCTTATATTAAGAAATTCATGAAATTTCTACACAGTCAAACAAAGCATATAACCAAATGACTGTCTGTCCATCTTGTTTTCGCCTCAAGGTTAGGTCAATGTCATTCCCTTTTTTCTTAACTTAAAGGATGATAAAAATAAATGTAGACATCTGTTTAAGATATATAAGTTTGTATTCTTCAATGAAACGATAGAATATCAGAATGTCTATCAGCTTATACTACTAAATTGAAATAAATATTTAAACTAAAATTGATATTGTTTAGACCGCATTTCCTCTAATTTTCTTAAATTTGATGATATTTTGATTATTTTTCTATGCTTCTAATAATGAATTATTTCTGATTTTTACATATTTTGGAGACGTTACATAAAGATATTAATTGACAGAAAAGCTAATATATTGACCATTTAATAAGAGAGAAAATCCTATTTTATTGATTTTTTTTTTTTACAGAAATCTATTTTTAGAAAGAGCGCCTAAAAAGCAATTAAAAATGTAATTTGATAGGCAAACCATATTTTAAAAACATATTCTGAAACCCAAGTATCCTATCATTAGTTCACATTAGTTGAAAAAATCCAACATTAATGTTAATAATTTAAAAATGCTATATAAACTCATGAATCTACAGGTATTCTGAATTGCAAAAACATTTGATATTTTCCTACGCCAATGTTCCGCCAAAATATAGTCCTTGTTAGACTCTTAACTTTGATTACTATTTCTATGCCAAGTTGTATAATGGTAAAAAAAGAAAGAAAAAATGATGTTTTAATTTACTTTCATTTTGATTTAATGAACATTTAATCAAATTTACTTTTGACAAGTCGAAAACCAGAGAAGACTCCTTCCTTAAGATTTGGTTTTTTTTTAAAGACTAATTCACAGAGAAAATTTCCATCATATACAGCGGTCAGTGAAATCTTGAAATATGTCAACAGACAAGGTAAGAACTAAATATTAGACTGCCTGTTAGTTAAATTTGTATACTTTGGTTTGCACTAAAAGAAAACTTGGTCAGTATTTCAAGGGATTGTCACCAAACTTTCGGCTCAGCTTATATGAATGCAAGAGTTTTTAGCTCACCTGAGCTGAAAGCTCAAGTGATCTTAACTGCTCACTTTTTGTCCGGCGTCCGTCTGTCTGTCTGCCTGTTTGTCCGTCCATTTGTAGACTTTTTACTTTTTTATCATATTCTCCAGAACCACATGCCCAATTTCAACTAATCGTGGCACAAAGCATCATTGGGTGATGGGGATTCAAGTTTGTTAAGATGAAGGACCATACCCTCTATCAAGGGGAAATAATTGAAGATTATTGAAAAATGTTTGGTATTTTTCAAAATTCTTCTAAAAAACCATTTGGACGGAAAAGCTGAAACTTGTGATGAAGCATCCTCAGTTGGTGTACATTCAAATTTGTTCAAATCATGATGCCCGGGGGTAGGGTGGGGCCACAATGGGAGTGGTCGATTTTTTTCATAGGAATATATAAAGAAAAAATTATAAAAAATCTTCTCCTCAAAAACCATTAACAAGAAATGCTGAAACTTGTGATGAAGCATCTTCAGTTGGTGTACATTCAAATTTGTTCAAATCATGATTCCCGGGGTCAGGGTGGGGGCCACAATGGGAGAGGAGGGGTCAAATTTTTACAACGGAATTTTTAAATGAAAATTTAAAAATCTTTTTTCCTTACAAAGGAATTTTTAAAGGAAATTTCAAAAATCTTTTTCTCAAAAACCATTCGGAAAGTCAAGCTGTAACTTGTGTGGAAGCATCTTTAAGTATTGTAGATTCAAGTTTGTTCAAATTATGATTCTTTAGACGTTTTATTCACATTATTCCAAGTGGGACATCGTATATGTATCCTGTAAACCAAATTTATTCGCGAACGAGAAAATTTCGCGAGATTCGCGAGAGCCCCGTTGTCACAAATATTTTTAAACCCTTGTCGTACAGTTGTATTAACATAACGGGTCGTAATTTGTAAATATACCCGTATACAATGTACCTGTAAACTTCTGTGAATACCTGTTCAAATACCGTGACGGTGAGTGACCACCCCTCAGCTTTCTACTTGGCAAGATACCATTAGCTTTTGGATATAGATACCCTGTAAATAACTCATCATAATGGCCACTGGAATGCAAAAACCAGTATATCAGAGAAATTCTGATATGTTTCAAGGTTCAAACCAAGTTAAAGACTATGAAAAGATCATGTAGAAAATCATGGAGAAATAACGAATGCAAAGTAATTCTGGACAAACGAAAGCAATCAATACTCTTTGCTGAGAATGTTTATGATGATTTCTGGGGAACAGGTCTAAACAAAGTCGGAACAGAACCTACCGATCACAGAAAATAGACTGGACAAAATATACTGGGACAGATCTTTCGGAAGGTCGTCAGCTCGAGAAGGCCACCTCGGAGATCCGAGTCTGTTCCCAGGAACCTACAGGCAGCTTCACAACACAACTTTTCACACATGTTGAGTTCTATTCAGAAATCTGATAAAAGAGCGGACAAACAGCCTTCTACTTGGCAAGTACACTGTCTCCGCGTCAATCTGTGAGGACCAACAAGCGCAAAAATGCATGCTGCAAAAGCACCGATGTCTCCTCTATCGGAGATAAACCGCTGGGTACGGACTATGATAGTGGTTAGAGCGCGCTCGTAAACTATGATGATCGACCCGGACACACCTATAAGGAAAACATGAAGCTGCAGAAATGTAGCTCCACGGGAAATTTGGGTTGACCGTAGATCTACAGTTCCGTCTCTCCAAAAAACTTTATATTTATTGCGCACAAAAAAAGTTGCGCGCGGTTTTAGACTTATTAAACTAAATGAGGAATATATTTTGTAAAACTTTTTTAATTGAATTGAATTTTTCAGCAGTGCTTGCCGACGGATTATTGAAGAAAACATAGAAGCCTAATGAAATTGCAGTGAACAGATTTTTAATTTTGTGTTCTGTCTACGCTATTTTGGGATTACCCTCGTATAGTCTTCTCTCTACTCCAGATTTACTTGTATTTTTCCAATTTATAAAGAAAAACTTTCCCACTTCCGGAAAAGAATTTTATTCGGAAAAGTCAATAGAGTGATTTTCAATTTTATTTGGAACAAATATGATAAAATTAAATGAAACACTTTAAGAGGAAGAGTAGAAGAAGGCGGGATCGGTGTAATAGACATAGAACTTAAGTTAAAAGCACTGAAAGCATCTTGGGTTAATAGATTATCGGATTCATGTTTGATTAATGAGGTCATTGATGCTTATTTGAAAAGGGTCAACCTGAATTACATATTATCAACAACTGAGAGAAATATTGAAGATTTGACAGTTATTATTCATCTTCCTAAATTTTATCAAGAAATATTTTGTTGATTTAATGGCTGTAAAAAACAAAAAAAAAAACAAAACATTCATAACATGTCAAATGTAACATTTGTACAGCAACCTCTATTGAATAACGAACTGTTTGAGTATAAAGGCAAAACGTTGTGTTTTTTTAAGATTGATTAGAAATCGAATATTATATGTAAAAGATCTTTTTAGGAAAGATGGTAAAATGAAAACACTAAGTGAATTATCTGATTTTTTGTCGGAAAAATGTTATTGGTTATGTGAAGATGATATTTAAAAAAAACGTAATAAGACGGTGTGTGAATTTTGATACGACATTTTTCAATACACAACAACTAATGTTGTGAAAAGCTTTACATTTTATTTAGGATGTCATACAATAACGGGAAAAATCTAAATATTTCTATGAAAATTTGTTGATTATTAAGTTTCAAAAACAGATTTATTAGTCCTAATATAAGAAAATGTTTAATTTTCCAAAAGAAAACTGGAAAAGTATATACATTATTAAATTAAAATCATATATAATAAAATCGCATGTGAATTTAATTGCAATATATTGAATAATATATTGAGCTGTAATTCATTTTTACATCATTGAAAGTTAATACCAAACAACAGTTGTGATTATTGTCAAGGCAAAACAGGGAATATTGAACATCTTTTTAAATGTAATAATGTTAAAGAATATGGTCAAAACTGTGTACGATTTTACAATTAGATATTATGTGTAAATATATGAGTATAATAGGTTTCTATTGTGAAAATAATTCTTAGGTACAATTTTAAAATAATATTATATCTTATGTTGCTTATAGAATTTAAGAATTTAAGATGTTATGTAGATTTGAGAAGAAAAATGAGATCTCTCAAAGTCTGAGAGAGTACGTAAAGAATTATTTGATAAGAGATACGAATTACATTATAATGTACTTGAAATCGTCGAAATATACAACAAATCTTAATAAATATATGGTAATTACTGTTATATACCTTAGACACTTAGGTTCTGCCATTGTTTATATGTGCTTCACCCGGGCACCACGTATGAATTGTATGTAGATGTGTTTGTCTTCCAGGTTAGCCAGGGTATTACATGTACAGTTACTTAATTAAGCTAATATCGCTTAATTTGTACTTAAAGAAAGATATATACCAGTTTTTACTAGATTCATACACAAGTGTTCTTTTGTGTATACATGTATATCATACGCAAACATTATGAGTCCTATTTATGCAACTCTAAAGATTATCGACGTCTGTATCTTTATTTCATAAACAATTATATTCATTTTGTATATGATAATATGTTGCTTTTTGGACAACTTGTTAGAAAAAGACTTTTTAAAATTCGTCTCAATAAAAGCATGTACATTTATATGCAGCATTAATATAAAAATTAAGGAATTTTACAAAATATATGTACGCAAATTATTTAAGTTTTTGTATACTTTGTTTGTTTTAAATAAATTCTAAATAAAATTTTAAAATAAAGTTTGTGGATATACTAGTAAATGTTTAGTTTCAGTGTCCCAGAAAGGACGTGTAGACATAAAATATCATCGTATTTACAAAGAAATGTATAATATACTGGTATTCCCTGAAAATTGAAAATCTATGTATCTTAAAAAAATCAAATTTGCTTTAGATAGAAATATTGCTGAATTCAATAACAATTTGTTACATAACATGCAGTGCTGTAAGAAAAGCATGTTTAAGTGACAAAAAGATACATGTAACAATTGCACTTTGTGTTCTGAAATTAAAGATATTATAAAATGTACAAAGCATTTGAAACATATTATCTGTAGTTATGAAAGTGAAAATTCAATAGAAAATGTTATTTTTGGGGTTTTTATTAAATTTCAATTTTAATTTTACAATATTTTATTATGTAACACATAAACGGATGGGATAACAGGCATTGCCTATATAAATCCTCTCCCACATACAAGGTCAACGTCATGTATACAAGATTTTGTGCTGTACAATATTGACAGTAATATTATAGTATATAATATATTGATAAATATATGCATAAATGTATATTTGTAATACATGACCAGAAATTACAATAGGTATAAAAGTACTTATTATAATATTATAATTTGTAGTAACTGGTAATGATAATAATAACAAAAGAGAAAAAATACAAACAAATAAAAAGCTTTATACACAGGTTTAGGTTCTGTGGTATAGGACAATAAGAAGGACTAGATGGATTATTCAAATCTATTTGTAGATTTAATAAATTGATGTACATATTTAGATATTGCAATATTTTATTCATAAGTAAGAATTAGGAATGAGTTGAACCCCAAAAGGTATTGGCAGTCTTAAGGAATCTATATTTTGGATTAGTAATGTCTTTGAACACAATATTTTGGACATTCAATAAAAAAAAGTGAGAACATGTTTCATAATTGTTACCACACATGTCACAACTTGGGTTGTCACTCAAAAAATGATTGCATAAATCAGCTTTCAAATTACTAGCTGAGTTAGGAAGTTGACAATGTATTATATTTTCCTTACGAGCACCATAGTTAAAGTATTTCTTGGGTTTTGAACATTGAATACATGTTTTTAATGGCATGTGTAAATGATGAGAGAGTTGGAAGACTACGGATATTATATGGGAGTTCATTCCAGAGTCTAATTGTTGAAGGTAAAAAACTTTTCGTGTAAGAGGTTGTTTTTGCTTGGGGGACATGAAATGTAAGGTTGTCCTGATTCCTCAGAGGATAAGAATTTTGAGGTAGTAAACAATGATCAAGCAGATCAACTAAATACTGAGGTGCTAATCCATACACTATCTTATAAAATAACACAAGCTTGTGTATTACTTACAAAAGCTTTGTTTGATAGGGTGTACCAGGGCTTAAATTTTTGGTAAGCACATTGAAAAACCACGTTTTGAACAGTCAATTTTTATGTAATACGAAGGAAATCAGTAACAAATTTCGGAGTTTTGTCCATTTTTGACCAATGAAATATATCTAGAATGCCTACAGTTCCTCCAAAAAACGGCATTAAAAAAGCTCTAAATTCCTCTTTAAAATGATATCAAATTCAATATAAGTATCGGGATTACTTTTTCTGTGATTTGATAGAGAATGTGAAGAAACTGTTTCATTTTTTACATTATTCCTTTAAAGCCATAAAGTACGGGAAAATTTTTCATCAAATCAATTATGACGTCATAATGGTTCCATCACCAAAAGGAGACTTTGGAATCATTTACTAGATCTTGACCTTAATTCAAAAGTTTTTAGAATGCTTTCAGTATGTTTTTTTTACCTACAGGTGATGATAGGGATCATAGGAGGGTCGGGAATGTCCAATCCAGAAATCCTGAAAAATGGAAAGGAGGTGTCCTTGGACACGCCGTACGGAAAGGTATATGACGCATGCAGCTCTAATTCCAGAATCATGGGATGATCCAGGAATGTGGAACAATTGATGTGGAACAATTGGTGACTCAATCAATTAGCGACTGCTAAATAGAAAGAGACATTGTCCGCAATTTCCAAATTATTCAAGAAGGAACAGTTTGAGTTTTCCCTCTGTTCTTAAAACGTGTGCATGACAAGTGCATGAATGCTTGAATTTCAAAACTGCATGGTTCTATCAAAACTTCATGCGTTATGATTAGAACTTTTCTACTGTCGATCATGGTTTCCAAACTGATTTTATTTTTTTAAAAATGGTATATAACATTTTTACATGTCCTCTCGGGCGAATATACCAGAATATTTGTCCCTAGATGACAGGAAAACCCTGAAGTGTTATGCCGCCATCTGCCTTCGGCATCGGTCGACATAACACTTCAGGGCTTTCCTGTCATCTCGGGGCAAATATTTTGGTATGTCGCCCTCGAAACCATGTAACATATGTATAAAATTGACCAGCTAGGAATAATATCTTAAAAATATTCCCTCTATTTCAATTCATCGCTTCTGATTTGCTGTTTCGTAAACGGTGACTTCTAAAATAAGTCTTCGCGACTCCAAAACAAGGTGACATCATAATAGGCAATTAGTCAAGGCAAGTAAACAACGGACGCGCAATGCAACGGTTTGCTATCATAACGTATAAAAGGACTTGCGAATTATTAAGTAAAAACAGGAAGAACGTCTGTAGCATAATTCCTACGGGCGGCGGAATATCACCAGTGACCGTCTGACGCCGAATGAATTTTGGAAATGAACTTTGCGCAAAATAGAATTCGTAAATTCTATGTTGAGGTGAAAAAAATCCGGCGATCTGTTTTGAAAGCCTTTCTTGATTTTCGGTTGGTTTCTTCATATAACAAAACAAATGCTGACTTGTTTTCGGGCAACTTTGATTATATTAGATCACTCGGGACAAATACATATTGCGCTCCGCTTCGCGTCCGGCAACATTTCGTTTCTCGGGGGGCTAACATAATCAATATTGCCCTCAACCCAGTCAATATTTGTATTATATTTCCCTGTCATCGTCATATTTTTCATCATATCCTACCCCTTCGGAAGTTCTGAAGCCACGTGATTTTTCATTTGATGTGTATGAAAAATCCCGAGGAAGAACATGCATGTACAATGTAATCAAATGATTAATTCTAAATTTTTAGATTTTTATATTAGGAAACTAACACAGGAAAAAAAAAACAGTTAAACATTTACTACGTCTGTGCTTTTCAAGAGTTGAAAAAGGAATTAGAATCTGATGTACTCTAAATTATTACCTGTATCGGTATAATAAGAGTTTATTGCATGAATCTTCGGGTAATATGAAGATTTATACCCCCATAAAAGTCAATATTTCCCTCTGGCGTTGCCCTCGGGATATATGATTTTCTTGGGGGTATAAATCTTCATATCTCCCTCACTGTCATGCAATAAATGTAGGACGATCTGATGGTTTATTTGTTGACCATTCAGCCTCCTTAAGGAGGTTGGCACCTGAAATACTAGTAATGTCAATCATTCAAAAACATCTTGGATATAAAGATGGGGACCTAAGATGTTCGTTTGTTTTATTTGTGACCCATGTCACATGCCATTTTTGGAAATATAGGGCCCCAAACAGAAATGATAATTTTCCTGAAATTTTTGCTAAAATTTGGCATGTAAATTGATTATTTGAAGAAATCAAACAAATAGTTATAGTTTTGAACTATTATTTAATTATGATTTTAATATAGTATGAAGTTGAACACATGTAGTGACTATTAAAGTAATATCTAAGTCAAAGTTTAAAAAATTTTGCTTTACTGGTGGCTTCAAATGCCAGTACATAGTGAACACAACAACGGATGTTACAAAATTTTGGAGTAATCAAATTATAACGCAAATAAAAAAAGTATTAGTAATATCATCATTCCAAAACTTTGCATACAAATAAACATACATTTAATGTATCATGTAAAAGTAAAAAAGTAGGGGTCACATCTCAAAAGTTTGAGATATAGGATGAAATAAGCTAATTTTAGGCAAAAATTGGAGTTAATTTTTTCTTAGCTTCTATGAAATATAAGCTAAATATGCCAAAATATATCGATAGAAATATCAAAATATTGTTCAAATATGTTTTTTAGAATATTATGAATATATCGTTATACACAAACTGTCTAGAAGTTTGGTCTGCGCTGAAAATTAGGAAGCTAAAGTAACAGTACTCTAAAAGTATTCAGTTATGAAAATTGTTCATTTCCATCTTGAAAACCTTCCGCCACAAAATATAGTCCCTTACTAAAGTCTGTAAAAAATGTAATTTTTTAAAAACAATTTTAACCTTCCGCCACAAAATATAGTCCCTTACTAAAGTCTGTAAAAATGTAATTTTTTAAAAACAATTTTATTCAATAAAGTTTATTTGGCATTGTAAAATATAAATATACTACTAGATTTAATATGTGATGCAGAATTTTCAGACTAGAGGTGGCCCAAAATGGCCTCCCAAAACCTAAGGAGCGAACCTCTTTAAGGACGGACGCGACGTTCTTCCTTGATAGATTATTTTTTTTATTTGCATTTAAACCTGTTCATGCCCAAAAGTTCAATGTGCATTTCCAGGCTATTTTTGAAATTAGAATATTTTAAATATTTCTTTTAATAGCATGCAGAATGCAATTGAACGCTTATCAATAAAGTCATAGTATATATATATTTTCAATTAAATCTATATGTACAAATAGAAAAATATCATATGATATGAAAATATATTTATGGAATTACGCAGTGAAAATCTTATTGCGGAGATAGGGGAAAAAGACAACGATGGAAGATAGGTCGCACTAATAAAGATAAAAAGTTATGCGAGATATTTTTCTGGATTGGAGCTAGATATATATCAATATCAAAGCTTGATATCATTGCATAAAAAAAGAAACATTTGCTTTTTGTCTGATGTCATGCCGGTCTCTCATTGTCAGCCTTCCGATGCTTTGATCTGCGGTGAAATAGAAGGGGTGTCCTGTGTTCTTCTTTCCAGGTGAGTGCTTTGGTCACACGTGAGTGCATGCTGTTTTGTAATCCAAATGACCTATTTCAGCTGCCTGTGGATCGTCTGCTTCACTGTAGTTTGTCAATGTTTTGATATTCTTGCATTATCACTGCGGTGCGAGATCGGTTTGTCCAGTGTCCGACAGCAGTGTGGGATTTCTCTGCCCTACACTGTGTATTACTACGCCACTGTAAAACGTAAAAAAAAACGTCGTCTGCTGTAGGGAAATGAAAAATAAGCTAATCCATTTGTTGGTTTGATTAATTACAATTAATCATATTTCCATTGAAAATATTGTTGTATGCTCTATATTTTGACTTGCACTATTGTAGTACGCGGAGGGATAAATCAAAAATAAAATTTTGAACGTCATTACAGAAAGTTGTCAGATATCGTTTTTTATGTAAGATAATGCGAGAAAAATAATCATTCATTACATACTCGTGTGGGATAGTGAAATTCCACCTTGGGGCCAAGATTCACCTCTAGGACTCGGCAGAGCCCTGTCCTAGACCGTGTGAATCTTTTCCCCTCGGTGGAAATTTACCATCCCACACTCGTAATAATGAATGATTCTATTGTTATCAACTCTTAGAGAATGCTTTCTTCTCTGTGTAAAAGGCTACAAACCTTCTCAACCCTTGATACTTTGTATTCTATACTTATATATTAAGACATTTTGCCAATAAAGTAATAATGCATGCACCAGAGTAACTGCTTACACCTTTGGTATTTCAACATGTGTGAGATAGTGTCCGTAAACTATAATTGAATTATACCTGATAAATAAGTAATCATTGTAAAATTAATTTAAAACGTTCTTTCATTTTCGATAAACCAGCCAGAAATAGCAAAAAAGAGATTGAGGTGGTGGACACGATTTGGCGGATCCAATTAAGCCAGTGGGAGTTAGCAACATAATATATATTTGCAATGAAATGATATTGAATGATTACGTAAAGAGTGACGTTTCTTGAATGCACAATTTTAGTTTTGATGGATGGAACTCATTCGCCATTCATTCGCCATTCATTGCAAAGGGCGACCTCTGGTGAGAGATTGGAATAGAACTTTCCAGAACGGGGCAAGAACGCGAGTTGACCAATTAACGTCAAGGCAAAAAGTGTAGGACGGGTTCATGATGCATTGTGGGCAGATACCTTGGATCGGACATCTTTGGTTAATACAAAAAAGTTAATAAATAAAATGGAATAATTTGATACGATTTTAGTTTTGATGGAACGCCAGCTTTCCAGAATGGGGTGCTCAGGAACGCGACTGGACTAATTAGCTTCATGGCGTGAAGTGTGGAGAGAGTAAACTATCGAGCAGATATCTACTAGTCCGAAATATCTTACATTTTCCTGGCTTTTTTAACGATTTTGATATTTTACTTGCCAGGAAAACGTCAGAACCGGCGCCATTACGAAAACTGGAAATTCACCGCCTCCATCTGGAAGCGGCATTCTAGACTCGATGTTAAATAAATAAATATTTAAAGTCAATAATACAGCTTAAAATATAATTTTACTGCACATTTTGATAATTACACTGATAAACAGTAGTGTTGTTGACCTATTTTCTCGCGAGATTTAAAAAATGCACGAAATAAAAACAAATATCAACAGTTGGATAGAATGTGTTCAATAGTCTCTTTATGGGACGTAAGGACCCATAAAAGCGATATTAGTGAGCAGTAAAATCATCGTCTTATTAATTGGTTGTGAGTGAAACATTTAATTCAACTCGTAAATATTTAAAATCGAGCCGATAATGCCGCCTCCAGTTGGAGGCGGCGAATTTCCAGTTTTCGTAATGGCGCCGATTCTGACGTTTTCCTGGCATGTAAAATATCAAAATCGTTAAAAAAGCCAGGAAAACATCAGATATTTCGGACTACTACCAACTTTGGTTTAACGTATGCAATAAATGCATAAACTAACGTTTTTTATACCACGCCAGATTAGAAGGAAACATTATACAGTGTTTTACGTCTGTGAATGATGTATGCATAAAACGGGGAAGTTAAATGAGAGGGGCTCCCAAATTGTTTTTTTCAAAACAGTCTTTTATCTGAAATTCTTATTTTGGACAATGATATATATTATTGTGACATTTTACTTTAGAACATGAATTTAAATATACGACGCACTAAATACCCACTCACTAGTTTAAAAAATAAATTTGTTATTATTTTTCAGTCAGCTGCAATAAAAAGAATTAAGGCCACGTACATGTATATATCATCCTTTTCAGATTTTTCATCTCTGCCCGTACCTTTATAAATATCCACCCATGCAGTTGGTTTTTTGTTTCATTTTAAAGAATAGGTTAAGAAAGCAATGAAGAAAAATTCCGGACACAGTATAAACAAAAATGAACCATATATAAGGTTCAAAATATTAAACATTGTGTCATGTTAATGTGTAAAGTGTTTATTCCCGCGCTTGTGTGGGATATCATCTATAGTTCTTTTGATTTCTCAGACATGGGCGTGGCCACAAAATAAACCCGACCAACGTCAACTACCGGGCCAACCTCTGGGCCCTCCAACAGGTGGGATGTACCCACCTCCTGGTCACCACTGCGTGTGGCTCTCTACAGCCAAACATGCATCCCGCAGACATTGTGGTCATCGACCAGTTTATTGACAGGTGAGGGGCACCTATTAAGTTTTAGGAACAGAAACCCGAGGTCTTGTTTTTATTATTGATAACTGATTTATAATGGATTAATTACAGTTTTGTAATGTTATAACAGGGTGTCCCAGAATATCTGAAATTCGTATAAATTGAAAAATATTTGGCCAAAACTTGTAAATTGTGACTCAAGTAAAAAGTAAAATCGATTAATTTTTCCCCACAAAAAAGTTTAGGAGGGAAACATCCTTTTATTTAATTTATGATGTCACAAAATTGCATCATATTTCTTTGGTTGTATTGAATTAAAACTGTATTATCCAATACAGACTCCAGATATAGTTGTATGAATTATTAAAAAAAGGAATACCCTGGGGGAAAGCAACTCAACAAGCAATGTATATACTTTAAATTGCGAGAAAATTTGAGAAAATGGGATCCATACAGTGGCTGTTGTGAGGAATTTTACTCATTGGTAAAATGGACGTCTATTAGAGCACTCTCTTTAAATTTGCTGTGTTTGTATAAAGAACACCCAATTTGTCAAAAAACTTATTAGTGTTTGTGAAATCTGTGGAGTAAAAATTTACGTCATATACATTTATAAAAATGCATTTGATTTTTTGTTAAATAATTTTTATGAAAAGTTATTCAAAGAGTAAATGGTATCAGATATTCTGGGACACAATGTATTAAAGAAATTTTATATGTAAACAATGAATTGGAGACGCAGATTTTGAGTGTTCTTGAATAGAAGTATTTGTCCTTCGTGTGTGAAGTACATGTACCTATGATGTCAAACTTATGTGTCTAGTTTTACATAGAACTCAGAAACGCCAGCAGACATTTTTTGATGGGAAACCAGTATCTCCTCTGGGCCTTTGTCATATACCAATGGCGGAGCCGTTTTGTCCCAGAACAAGAAAGGTGAAGAAATAAGGAATTACTCACTTACTCTAGAACATTGAATTCATATGGATATCAGTTTGTATAAAAAAATATCTCTGTTCAAAATTATATTACTTTATTCACAAGAATACCTCTCTTATTGCAGATTTTATACAACTGTGCCAAAGAGCTTGGTATATCCTGTCATGAGAAGGGAACCATCTTGACAATAGAGGGTCCACGTTTCTCCTCCCGGGCAGAGAGCAAGCTGTGGAACTCCTGGGGGGCACACTGCATTAACATGACAACAGTACCCGAGGTCTCTCCATCAACTACCTCTACCCCTCTCTCTCTCTCTCTCTCTCTCTCTCTCTCTCTCTCTCTCTCTCTCTCTCTCTCTCTCTCTCTCTCTCTCTCTCTCTCTCTTCGTAACAACCGGACAATCTAGAGGTATATCCCTCTTGATTCATCAGTTCTCCCCTCGTCTCCTTTATATTTTCACTTTCTGAATTACGACCAATAGAAATAAAATGAAAACATGACAAGGTAGTGGGTTTTTTTTAATCAGTAATGAAATTATGAAGCAATAAATAAATGATAATTCAAGATAATTGAAGATAATTCAATTAATAAATAATTATTTTAGGTGATCCTGGCCAAGGAGCTAGGACTGTGTTATGCGGCACTTGCTCTGGTAACAGACTACGACAGCTGGAAGGATGATGAGGAAGCGGTGAGTTTAATCTGAGGAAGCGGTGAGTTTAACCCGAGGAAGCGGTTAGTTTAACCTGAGGAAGCGGTGAGTTTAATCTGAGGAAGCAGTGAGCTTAACCTGAGGAGGCGGTGAGTTTAACCTGAGGAAGCGGTGAGTTTAATCTCAGGAAGCGTTGAGTTTAATCTGAGGAAGCGGTGAGTTATTTAAGGAAAAAGGAATCATTCTTTGAGTATTATGAGGTGATAATTTAGGTCTGGACGTGGTCAAATCCAATAAAGCCCGAATGATTCCTTATTACTTAAATAATTTTCAGCAATTTTTAGATTAAATATTAAAATACTGACATATGTTATTTTCATTTCTTTTATTTATGCGAAGCCCGCTTGCGCCCTAACAATACGTCATTTGATTTTATTAAACTGTACATGACAAAATCGATTCGTAGTGTTATCACAGACAGATACACTGAAAAATGTAAATATATATGTAATAATCCAAAGTCCGATGGTCTACGCCAGAGTCCGATGGTTTTTTGCCATAGGGACCAAAAGCTGAGTTTTCCATCTTTATCGTCAATTCAATTTGAATGAATTTTATTATAAATGGACTACTATCTATCACACTACTATGTACTATGGTTTGACACATAGATATGCACAACGGAAACAATGTGTTTTTATCGGAATGATTAGAACCATCAGACTTTGGCGTGTCACACCATCGGTCCTTGGCGACTGCACATGGACCATCGGATTTTGACGTGCTAAACCATTGGGGTTTAGCAAAGACCATCGGACTTCGGCGTGCTAAAATATTGGGGTTTAGCGCAGATCATCGGATTTTGGCGTGACCATCGGGCTTTAGAGTTCCATCACACTTTGGAGTCCTGTTAAGTAGTAATCCAGATTATTGCGTAGTATTCCTTGTAACTTCAATTTTAGTGTTGAACTTCTTTATAACTCCATGACATTTCAATTCTTTATATGTAAATTTAAGAAACATTTCTGCGGCGAAAAAAATGTGCATGTGTGTGTGTGTGTGTGTGAGGAGGGGGAGGGGGAGATGCTACTTGCCAGGTAATACTGTAGTAAAAGTGTTTATGTATGGTGCAATAGAACATTGAGGGGTTTGAATATTTTTGGATAGGTACATATCAATTAAAGTAGTTGATATTTTTGGTAAAGGTGAATGTACAAAATGTGAGAAAAACGTTCCAGACCAACGCTGCCAACGCCACAGCTGTGATCCTGAAGGCGATCCCACAGATCGTAAAGGAGGACTGGGCAGCCACAATAGAAGAAAACAAGGTAACTAGTAATAATAAAGGGAGATAACTCATTGTAGGATAAGACTGTGTACCAAGAGGCACAACTTTGTATCGAAATGTTTGATAAAAATAGAATACTTTCTTTAATTAAAATTTCGTTTTGTTTTTTTTTCTAGAAATTTGTCAAGATAAATACGCTTCTTCCCCATTACAACTAGAACTCAAAGAGTTGGTGGTGCATTTATGTTTTGTTTATGTAAAAATTAGTCGCAAAGCTGGTATTCATGCACATAATGAAATGATCCGACACTTAAATTTATGTAAACCTATTTGATGCCTTTTGTTTTGTGATTTTATGTATAAGACATGTAACTTGAATCATTATCAATGTTAATACACCAGATTAATATCAGTATACCGTTATTTATATTACAACCCAGTTGAATATTATTCCACATTGAAATATTTAAGTTTTTTGAATTTTGAATTTACTGCTAATTTGGTATGTGTGGATAATTTGAATTTTACAATTAACAAATAAATCTTCAGTGGATTAATTTGTGGAAGTACCTAAACAAATCCAGAATGTGTTACATATTTTACGAGGGCTCACTCCCGTGCTGGACTAATACTGGGCTAACCCTGAGATTATCTCTTGTTGTTGGACTTAGCCTCATTAAACCTTCAACAAACTAAAATTCGTTACTGTTTTGAATCTTTTATGTAGTGTCCTTCTGACATATTTTAATTTTAGCAATACAAATATGCATTAAGAATACTTAGAGTAGTCATAATGCATATTTTTATTTCAAAAATTAAAAATGTCAGAAGGACAGTAGACTTTGCATGGAATAAACTTTTACACGAGTTTGGGATGTATCGGCACCAAAGGTCTGATTACAACTGACGCTAGTTTATTGCTCAAAATCTTGCCTAGTGAATAATGAAGTAACTCAACGAAGAGATTAATTAGATGAAACAGTATGCGTTAGCTAATACACGCACAAATTTACATGATTAAGAGATTAACTTTACATCTCTGGTTGTACATCAGGTGGGATTAGGACTGTGCGGATTTACAAAGTTTAACACAGTTGTTGAAATTTTTGTAACAATTAACAGTGTCCGGAGAAATAAATTTACACGATAATTACGAACTGTCCGACAGATTCACACCTAGCTGCACGTGTCTATCCGAATTTTTTCAGACCGGGAGCTACAGACCTGCAGTTACTTTGAACCTGATTACAAAATAGATCAATTGTGCATGAAATTAAATAACCTTTTTAAATGTTACACAAGAGGATTGTTCTCAAATATTGTGGTTTCGTCAATATTCATTGAATACCAATTTCATGCATTTTGTTGTCAAGTTGATTGACAAAATTGAATGTTCATCGAAGTCATCATCATATTGTAAGGATCATTGTCATTGTGATTGAATTTACATTTTCATGAAACTTGTTTTATAAAATCCATGAAAATTGATGTACATGAATAGTGATGAAACCACAGCCACTATATAAACTCCAGTCAATGAAGGAAAACACAAGTCTCGCAGAACTAAGCTTTATTAATAAATAATAACAGAAATAATGCTCTAAATATATAACATTCAACATCATGCAGTTTCATCTGGGAAAATGTTCCTTGTAGTTAGTAGTTTAACTCAATGATTTTCACTATTGACAGAACACAATGCATTTAATGAAATACTTTCTCATTAATTAAAACTCAATGTCATCACATTCTCAGATTGACACATAATCACTTCATCACAGAGTTACACAAAATCGTCATCAAATCACATGAATTAACACAGTATATGTTGGGTGGTTGCTATCGACTCCTTTAGTGGTACCGGTATTTTGGACGGAGACTTCTAACTTCTGTATGGCACAATGTCTGTACATGTGTTGGGAGTGGCGGTCGTCATCTGCTCGTTGTCAGGACAACAGGTGTGGTTCAGGAGATGCTCGTACTTGCGAAGTTTATTGTTGAACAGTTGTCGAATGGACGAGTTGATGAATGGAACACACTTCCTCCGCCAGTGGTCACCGTCACATCCGGTGCGGGATTGGACAATTAGGCGGATTTTGGATGTAACAGCATCATCAAGACTGTGGAACCTGTTCCCATAGAGTTGTCCAATGGTAAACAGTCTCCAAACCAAGCCCTTGGCCAACAGGTGAGGTCTGCCTTCTGTCTGGGAGCAAAGCCGAGGGATGATGTGGCACCAGTTCTTCTCGGGGGAGCGCTCTGTTGGTCTGCTGATCCAGTATTTGTCCAGCTTTTCTGGAGTCTCGTGGAGGATCTCGTTGATGCCGTCACACTTTTTGCAGACCTTGGGGTCGGACTTGACACTGGAGGAACACCAGGCACGGTTAGTTGGCAGAAGGTCAGAGTAGCTGTACCTCTTCTTCTGCAGTGGATAGAGATTGACGTCATCTGAGTCCTCTGGATAAGAACGCTTTTTTGACTTGGAGGCAGACAGGATGTCCAGTTCTCGGATGTCGTCATGGAGACTCCGCTCATTCTGGTGAACTCGAATGCTGGGAATGACAAGGCCAAGGCCTGAGGGTGGTTTGTCTTGGCTCCTGAAAGGCTGTGGATGGGTAGTAGAGGCACTGTGAAACATCAAGGTCCTCGCTGGGTTTGTAATGGCACTGGTGGGGGAGCTTGGTGGCAACTGATGGTGTACATTTAATGGTGTGTCAGAAATCTGCTCCTCCAAGTTGACAGAAATGTTAGTAGTGGCTGGGTCTCTTGGAGCAGAAGACAGAGTTGCTGACTGGACGAAGGATGCCTGCTGGATTGGAGCATGGTTTTCAAGTCTGGAAGTCGTCAATGGATGGATGGTAGCTGGTCTGATCAGAGTTGATGCTGAGAACTGCAGGTTTGGTGCTGATACTCTTTGTGCCAACATCTGTGTTACAGGTGCTGACACTTGTAGGTCAGGTGCTGATATCTGCATGGTGAGTGGTGTCATCTGAGGTACTGACATCAGTGATGAACATGACGACAGCATGCTTGGAACTGTTGTCCTTGAGGGCTGAGAAAGTGCAGGCATCTGCTGTGCTGTGGGTGGAATCTGCTGTGCTGTGGGTGGAATCTGCTGGGTTGTGGCTGGAATCTGCTGGGTTGTTGCTGACATCTGCTCTATTGTAGCCAACATCTGTTGTGTTGTAGCCGACATCTGCTGTGTTGTAGCCGACATCTGCTGTGTTGTAGCCGACATCTGCTGTGTTGTAGCTGACATCTGCTGTGTTGTTGCTGACATCTGCTGTGCTGCTGCTGCTGAGTCCTGCTGTATTGTTGCTGGTATCTGCTGGGCAAGTTCTGTAACTGGCAGAGTTGGTGCTGACATCTTCCAAACAGGAGAAGACTCTTGGCTAGGGGGTGATATCTGTGGTGCTGGTATCTTTGGAGAGGGTCCCAACAACTTCTGGGCAGGTGCTGATGGCTGAGCTTTTAGAAGACTCTGCTGAGATGGTTGGACCAAGGTGGACTTGGAAGTGGATAATGTACCGGTACTTGGTCTAGTGGCATTAGCAGAATTGGAGGGCATCATCAGGGAAGATGGAACTGTCTTTGCTGACACAGTTTTTTCTTTGCTGGTTGACACCCGAGATGAACCATTAACTTGGTGGCCGGTAGAAGAGTTGGTTTGGCTGGAGGAAGACTTTCCATTAGAAGCTGTGGCATTGGTGCTTGGTTTGGTAGAGGACTGCTGTATCATCAACCACTGCTGGCGAATGTAGAGCTGGATGGAGTAGACATCCTGGCGTCTCAGAAGGTTCTTCTTCAGCAGGTAGTTGAAGATGACAATCAGTGTCTCTCGTCTCAGAACTTGACCACGCATGAGTTGCTGGCTGAAGGTTCTGGCTATCAAAGACTTCAACTGTTCCCTGGTCTGTCCATATGTTGCGAAGTAAACAAGAAAGGTAGCTGCCTCCTCTTTGATAGATGGGGTAGTGTTTGGTAGAAGGTTCAACTGCAAGATAACAGAGGATCCAGGTTGAATTGAGGATGGTTTTTTAGATTGAGTTGGTGCAGGTGGTCCTTGGCTTGAGGCTCCTGTGACATGTTTAGCTGGCTGAGGTTGAGATTGCTGCTGAGGCATCATCTTTCTCTCAGGTGCTGGAACTTGTTCCTTTCTAGATGAAGCTACAGCTGTGGAGGGTTGTTTGGTTGAGACTTGAGATGTCTGTACAGGACGCTGGGAGCTTGCAGAGACTATACAAGATGTCTGGACAGGAGGTTGAGATCTAGCAGTCTGTTCCTTTCCTGAAATTGATACCCTGGGAGCAGGTTGTGGCCTATCTGTCACTGATGATCCTTGGCAAGTCGTTGGTGGTGGTGATTGAGATGTGTTGTGGGGCTTATCGTTCATTGCTGGGATACTGCTGGTAGGTTGTTGAGTTACACTGGGTTCAGACTCAGCTGGGGCCCCTTCAATTATCCTCTGTATTTTGGATCGAACAATGGGTGGAATCCATCTGTAGTTCCTTGGACGCTGAACTATAGAGGTGTGGTCAGGCTGGTGGTGGGCTGTACTAGCTGTGTCTGGTCCACTAGAGGAACTGTTGCTGGCAATCTCTGTTGGTTCCTCCAGTGATGAATGGCTGGCATTCTCTGGTGGTTCTTCCAGTGTTCCTTGGCTGACATTTTCTGGTGGTTTCTCCTGTGATGATTGGCTAGAATTCTCTGTTGGTTCATCCAGTGATGCTTGGCTGGCCTCTGTCAGACAGGAGGAATCACAAGATGACTCCTGGGTGCTTGTGCTGATGTCCTTAGGAGAAAGAGGGTTGACCATAGTGCTGGTCCTCCTAATGATGATTGGTGGAACTCTCTCTGTCACACAGCTGGGCTCGGTTGTAACAACGACTGTCTTCTTTATGACGATTGGAGGAACAGTGGGTGACTGATCATTGGATCTGGTTGGAAGTCCTTGGGTTGCTGGTTCATCCCCACTGGTCTGATGTTTTGGAGAAGCAGACGACTGCAGATCACTGATTGTTGTCTCGGTGGAAGGTTTGGGAGATGACTTGGAGGTTTCCTGTTGACAGGAGGCAGTGCTTGTTGTAGAGTCGTCTTGTGATCTGATGAGTGGGACTTGGCTGGTGGACTGTAAGATGGAGAGGCGTTTGGCTCGGGCTGGAGTAGAAATTGATCGCTGCTGTTTCACTTTCATCAGTCGCTTGATGTGGGCTTTGGCTGGGTTTGGCTTGGTTACCTTGACCTTCTTTGTTCTGAAGCATGTGACTGGTAGAGTTGAATCCAGGTCCTCAGTGGATCCAGTGAAGTAGTTCTGTTTCTGTCTGGAGTTCAGCTCCACCCACTGAACATCACTGGTCTGCTGAACATTGGAGAAAGCCGTCACATCTACTGCTCTTCTTCTGCTCACTGCCTTGGATACTGTCTTCTGAACTCTAGAGGCAAAGTTTCTCATCTTGGTCACAAAGCCTGTCCTCTTTGGTGCAGTGTCTTTGTCCTTCAGATTGGTCTTCATTCTCCGAGGTGAAGGAACATAGTTGGCAGCTTGTCCATTACCACGACGCACATCACTGGAAGAATCCCTGAAGAGGTCTTGTTTGGCTTTCACTTTGTCAGGGCTGGGTCTGTGATGGTTCACGGCACCTCCTGATCGAAGTTTGGGAGTTGACTGGTGTCGGGGCAGCTGTCTGCGGATAATCTTTCCATGGACAGGACAGGGCTGTCTTCCTCTCTGCTTCCACAACTTGATTCGAGATCGAGTGAGATACCGAGCATCCTGGTGGATATTCATAAGGGTGAGAGGAGATGGACTCAGTTGCCTGGTCTGAGATCGGGTGAGATACTGAGCATGCTGGACATTGCTGTCGAGTCGAAGAGGAGTTGGACTAGATTCCAGAACCTGGCAACGAGACAGGAGGCGGGATCGTGGAACACGGTTTCTTGGTCGCCTCGTTGGGATGATGAGTTTGTGCAAGTCATGGACTGGGTTTGGTTCCGGTGAGGCTGGCCGAGTCTCTTCCACAGGTAGTCGAAGAGGGGACGGACTGGAATGTCGGGTGTAGGTCGTCAGCCTCACTTTCACTGGCTCAATGGGGTGAAGGTCACAGCTTTCTAGGTCAGACTCTGCGGGTTGGAACTGAGGAGGATTTGGTTGGTTATCATCCATCTGTAAAAGTGAAAAGACTTTATTACAAATAAAGCAATTAAATGAAAATCTCCCCACCACTTTCACTGATATTCCCTGAAACCTTGAAAATTTGATGGATTTCATAATATTAAGCACGTTTTTAAAATAAGTCACCTATATCTTGCATTGAAAATTACTTAAAAATAAGCCTGTTTTAAAAATAAGCCAGTATCATACCTGCATCATATTGAACACAGTATTATTTCATTGTATTACAAAACTCCATGACATTTATGATTCAACTAAAATTTAACTTTTCATTAACTCTTACATATGTTAACTAGATATCCTATTTTTAAAACAAACAAGTACTGTGGAATCATTAAAATTTGTGGAGGCCAATTTTCATGGATTGCTGAAATTTATAGGTTCATGGGGACGTATTTTTGTGTATTTCTTACACCTACAAAAGGAAATATGACTTTATAACCTTAATTTATCAATTTGTGGAGGATGTTAATTCATGGTTGAGAGGTACCCAGGAATTCCACAAAATTTGAGCCACCACGAAATCTAATGGTTCTACATTGTTTCACAATCCATCAATTTCAATTTATTGTTTTGATAATAAGCCATGCGACCAAGTGGAAGATTGTATTTGCTGACAAGGTCGTTGTATCGACCATAACACTTACGAAAAGATGACTTCAAACGAAACTGTTGATAGTTCTGTTTTATCAACTTGTTTGTCAGTAGAATAATTAATCATGATTTTGAAGAAAAAAAATCTGATGAGTAATGAACATGCAACATGCAATCATGCTTTTACATTATTTTTCTTTGGAATCATTTTAAGTTACTGTCTTAATCCTGTTAAATGCTATGAGAACAATACCGGTAATTAAAGTATATTGTCGAATATAATACGCAACGCAATTGCTTAAACAAAAATCATTAAATGTAAGGTTGTCAAGGGCTTCATTTTTATCTTTTTTTAAAAAATTTATTGTTGACCTAGAAAAAAGTGACATGTGGTGATAACGAACAGTGTTCAAATTTAAAGTCCAAAGGAAAATTACAAAACAGGACAGAGCAAACACAGACCTCTAAAAAAATAGAGGTTGGATCAGGTGCCATGGAGAAGTGGGCATCCTCTGCTGACCAGTCACACCCGCGGAAAAGTCCGTAGAAAATTAGATGATTAATCATGGTCTAACAATTAGTATGAAAAATGTCAGTCAGCATGCGACCCAGTGGAAGATTGTATTTGCTGACAAGGTCGTTGTATCGACCATAGAACTTACGAAAAGATGACTTCTACCAAGACTGTTGAAAGTCCTGTTTTATCAACTTGTTTGTCAGTAGCTTGCCTTGTCTTAGAAACTGTTCATACAAAGAGCATGCCCTTGCGTATCGAATTAACTGAGAGACAAAAACACCATATGCAGGTGATGAAGGTATATTGCTATATAAGTAAACCATTTAAGTAAACCACTGCTTATTCTCAAGGTTTTCGGGTATTTCACTATTTTCTTAATACATGTAGCAATTTCGATTTTAAACAAGAGATGTTAGTGATATGCCCCCTCCCTTGAAGACCTCTTGAAGAAAATGAATGCAAACTGCAAATAATTGGAATGTTTCGAGGTCCAAAGGACATAACTCTGTCAAATATTGCTCGAATGTATTTTTTAACTCCGTACTCATTGACGACGCAATGTTAAGTTCCATTCTAAAAATGTATGTATTATTCTAAAAATTCCCAGGGGAGCAAAATGGACGAATTTGGTTTCTTTTAGGGCATGGAGGGAAAAAAGATTAAGATTTGAACAAAATATACCAGAAGGAAAAAATTCAGAAAAATTATCTCTAAAGGCACAATAGAAAGGGTGTAAAGAGGCCAATGTTTACACATATTCCAAAGTGAAATTTTAATTGATTTTCCTGTAGTTTGGATATGTTGTTGGACTAGTGTCATATGCTATATTTGAATTTATTTGAGCTAGTGGAATTTTTTATATGATATTTGTTGTATAAAGGAAAAAGAGGGAAACATAATAATGGTCTGTGTGCCATAATGGCTGCTTGACATGTAGATTATCATCTGGTTTCAGTCATGTTTGATATATAGACATATACAAATGTCTATATGCATTAAAAGTTAAGTTGAAATAAAATGGAATTAAAAGATTACAAATTGGTTTGTGTAGTAATATTAGCATTAACAATTAAATAAATGGAGCAGTTATTATTTCAAGAACATGAAGTCATGAACAGTGAAACAGATATTTTTTTTTAAAAATAAAATCCACCTCCCCTCCCAATATTTTTGCAAAACTGGATAGAATAAAATATTAACTCTTTGTGGCCTTTTGTTCCTCATTACTTAACAGTATTCAATTTTTGTTCCCATGTGGCTTTTAATAAAGTTATTTCCAAAAAAGCTAAATTCAGGTAGGAGGACTATTGAACAGAGAAAGAGTAAAGACCTGTAGAAAGAGATATAGGGGCTGTTCAAACAAAATCAAAGATTTTCTAATTTAACAGTAAAATCCTTACAAACATACTGTTAATTTCACATGAATTTTACCCCACCCCCCAAAAAAGAAGAAAACCTGACTTAATAGCAAGCATATATGTATTTAAATAATATGACCATGAACTTGTAAAAAAAATATAATTCAAATAATTATACATGAGTGAAACAATACAATTGAAAACAGTTTCATTGAATGTGAAGTATATGCAAAGGCCATAAACAATTAATTACTTAGTTCTCAGGCCAATATTTAACAAGAGGCCCATGGGCCACATCGATCACCTGAGCAACAATAGACATGATAAAATCAGCTTAGTGGAGTCATAATACAGAATATCTGGGCGATGAAATATAATACATGTAGATTCTGTACAAATAAAAATCTGTTTTCCCCTTAGATATTCTTATGTTTATAATCAAGTCCCTTTTCTTCTAACAGGATGATGTTAATAGTCATATCACATGTTGAGCATTGCAGTTCTCAACAAGATCCTAAACAATTGTTTATAATTATATGGGATATAAACCTATATGTACATCAAACTCTGAACCCCTTGTGAGGCCAAAGTCTAAACAATTTTAAAGAATCAGCAATTTGTCAAAATGCTTGCATATAAGTAAAACCAGATATTGTAACATTTTAGTTTTTGTGACTGGATTAAAATGTTTCCTTTGTAAAATTAAATCCACATTGTGGCCCCACCATACAAGATTTTGATTCTAACAAATTTGAATCTACACTACCTAAGGTTGCTTTCACTAAAGTTACAGCTTTTCTAGGCAAATGGTTTTTAAGAAAAAGATTTTTCTCTATATATTCCTATGTAATAATCCCCCCTACCCCCGTTGTGACCCCATCCTACCCCTGGGGGATCATGATTTGAACAAACTTAAACTACCTGAGGATGCTTCCACACATGTCAGCTTTTCTGGCTTTTTGAAAAGAAGATTTTTAAGACTTTTCTCTATATATTCCTATGTAAAAATTCAACAACCCCCAATTGTGGCCCCACCCTACCTCCGGGGGGTCATGATTTTCTCAACTTTCAATCTAAATTAGCTGAGGATGCTTCCATATAAGTTCCAGCTTTCCCGGCTGATTAGTTTCTGAGAAAGGATTTTTAAAGTTTTACTCCATATATTCCTATATAAAAATGTTCCTGAGAAGAAGATTTAAAACAATTCACTCTATAAATTCTTATGTAAAAATTCGACCTCCTATTGTGGCCCCACCCTACCCCCGTGGGGTCATGATTTTGACAACTTCAAATTAATACTACCTGAGGATGCTTCCATACAAGTTTCAGCTTTCCCGGCTGATTAGTTTCTGAGAAAGGATTTTTAAAGTTTTATTCCATATATTCCTATGTAAAAATTTGATCCCCCATTGTGGCCCATCCCTATCTGGGGGTCATGATTTTCACAACTTTGAATCTACACTTCCTGAGGATGCTTCCACATAAGTTTCAGCTTTCCTGGCTAAATGGTTCTTGAGAATATCATTTTGGAAAATTTTTTGAAATTTTCAATAATTCCTAATTATCTCCCCTTGAAAAAGGGTGTGGTCCTTAATTTTCACAACTTTGAATCCCCTTTGCCTTAGGATGTTTTTTGCCATGTTTGGTTGAAATCGAAGTCAAGAGTTTTACTGACATGAGTATCTAAAACATGGTCCTAAATATGGAATTTTTTATGGATTCTCATGTGCACTAGAGAAATTTTATTCTATTTATTTATAGATAAAAATAAACAATGTGCAATGTTAAATGAGATGTGGGTGAGAATTTTTATTGCCAAAATGAGGAATAATGTCAAAGTCATAGTGCAGGTCTTAAATCTCGCTTTCATGTGAATTCATTTAACTATGATAAAAATTTGGCATTCACAAGTTTATGTTCTAGTAATTTGATGGGAAAAGGTTGAATCAGGGAATTAAGTACTCTAGTAAATCAAGGAATCTTCAGTATATTAAGAAATTTTGCCTTTTGTAATTGGTCACTAAAATGTATTGTATGACCCTTTGCCTGATAATAATTTTTCCCAGAAGTTATTGCCCTTTGGGTATGAAAAGCTTGTTATCCTACTCTTCACCATAAGAGAGAAAGGTTTGACACTTTTACCAATGTTAAACCTTTTAACCCTAACCCTAACCCTCACTTAGAGGCTCATTTTATCTATTTATACCAAAAGGGCCAGAGGCCCCCTTCTAGCAGTTATTGCCCTTGAAAGTTTCTTAGGTTTTGATCACCTAATTATAAAGGTGGCTGAATACACACCAGTGCGTTATTTGATGGATTGATGAAGAACCATTTTATAAAAATGATCTTTTACAAAAATGAGACAAATATTGGATTTCAATTATTTAATGTGAATATTTCTATATTTTTTTTAATAGAAACCGGAAACATTTTGGCTGCAAATAGTGTATTTTAGAGCTATAATTTGGTATTTTTTGATGCACAATACATTTATCTATAAATTCATGTCCATGACGGCCATATAACTTCATAATATTTTTGATAAAAAAATATTTAAGAAAATGAAAAGTCAACTTTCATTAGCATTAAACAACAGCTATACAATCATATTTCAAAAAGAAATTAAAACTAAACTGTGAATTTAAGAAAAATTTGAACACTTAAATTCAAACTGATCCTGATTGTACTTAAACTGATCCCAATTAAAATCATATAAAGTTGAAATATTTAACAATTTTGCAAATAGTCCTGGTTGTTGACTTTAAAATGATTTCTTCATTTATTGATCTTATAATGCATATAAATTTCATAGAATTAAGTGCAATTTTTTATTTTAAAATAATTCTGATCAAAATCAATTTTTTTCAATCAAATTTGGTTCACATAAGAAAAATTGCAATTTTTATCAAATTTTGCATTTCCGTTTCAATTTCTTTAAAAAATATCATTGTTTGATAAGTGCTGTGTGTTACTATTTGTTGTTCCTTAGATTTATCCATATCCATATCTTTAAAAGATAACAATTTTAATTTTCAGAAATATTTTGGCATGTATTTATTTATAATTATATTACCATCAATTGAGACTAAATTTTAGGCTCTAAACTACTCTAATTGCAGACCGCAGTCAAAACAATTTTTCCCCATTTCACCGAAAAAATACATCATTTAAAATACCATAATAAGTCGATATCGGTCTCTCACTTGTGAAATCATATTTGAAAAAAAAAAATTTTATTCATCCATCAAATAAATTTTGGTGAGTTGATAAGGCTTAAATTTTTATGTCCAGACAGTCATTATTGAGAAAAAATATAATTGTACTATATTAATAGTTAAATTCAAAATAAGGGATGCAAACTGACAAGTACCAAGCATTATATGTATCATATGTATATTTACATGTTTGTTTATCTCTTAACTCCATGCTCTTTTTCTCTTTTTTCATTTATAATCTGCAAATTGCAGTGGGCTTGCATGGTGTTAAATTAATACTTATTGTTGTTGATATAATGTATGAGAAAGTATATACACCCTACTATAAATAAATTAAATAACTATACTAAACAAGTGATACATATACATATAACTTAACAAAAGTTATAGTAAAAGAAGGCTCTGTTCCATTTGACCTCTAATTTGATATGGTACTGTTGCCAATTATTGTAAAAAATGGGGGGGGGGGGGGGTATGGATGGTCCAGGAAAAACTTCCTAATTACTGTAAAACTTGATTAAGTACAGAATCAGGATAAAGTTAAGAATTCCTTTCAAAATTCAAATCCTTTTTAAAAAATTTATTATTAAAGTGAACTTGATTACAATAAAGGATGCTGTGAACTTAACAGTTCCCAGTACATTGGAAAATAATAAATTTGCAGTATATCTCTCATGATTTGCAATGGTACAATGTGAATATAATTTTTTATACAATTGGTTGTATGTTTTCTATTTCCAAGCCCAATAGTGTATCTTTGTAATATCAAAGTTATTAACAGTGCAGAACAATTTAAAACGATGTCAAAATTATGCATGAAAAAAAAGTTCTAAGCAAAACACTCAAAATGATCAATAAAAATATATTCTTTTCAATTTTATAAAAGAAAGTTTATAAAACAGTGTTAAATGATTTACAATTATAATTCTAGACTTTAAACTGTATTATTTTGTTACTTTTTCAATCTTAATTACTCATCCCAGTCAAAGTCTAAAAGAGTACAAACAGTCTTAAATAATATTTTGGATCATTTTGGACATTTAACTACAATTTCCCACCTAAAATGTTACTGTTTGCTACATTTTCAATCTACCCTTGTCATGCTGATGTTTGCATCTGATATATTTTAAAGTTTTCAAAACACAGCATTATTCAGAACGGAATTATAATTGCTCATTGTTACTTTTTATTCACTCTGCTTTATGCTCAGTTGTAAGTAAGAGAATAAGACTTTATGCTCAGTTGTAAGTAAGAGAATAAGACTTTATGCATTTTCATTAATATATGTAAAAAGAAGCTCTGAAGAGCAATATTAAATCCCCTAAAACTGAAATACATTTAAATTGGAGACTAAGCACAAACTTTGCCAAATAATCTAAATATACCTACTAAGTACTTATAGTTGCACTATAGATATAAAGTATACTAACAATAATATACCATTTCAAAATTTTTTGAAAGAAAAGAAAAAGTACATATAGAGACTTTCCCCTAATACCAGAACCCCTGACCAGAACTTATTTTCAAAAAATTCTCACAAAATTGGTAAAGGGCTCTTAAAAAGGAGAATATTTGATTTTATTTTTAAAATTTGCATAATTTGCAAAATTTTTACAGCATCTAAAAATTGATGCCCCCTCCCAATTATGAATTCTGTTTAATTGCGATTTTCACAACATACAGGAGAAGAACATAAAAATGTGTATACATGTGAATCATGAAATTGGTTAGCAATAAGAAACATGAGTGACTTTTAAAGCAAATTCCTTAAAACAAGTTAAAGCAATTCATGTGAGAAAAGTAGAAGGGCTGATGCAAAAAATGCCATAAACTTTTTCTAAGGCAACAACTCTGCTGAAGGACTGAATGTATAATCCATTATTAACTGTTTATATTAATTGTAATTCAAACTGTAATTCAAATTGATATATCATCTGACAAATGTTTCTTATTTGACTCGACCTAATTACATGATTAGTTTGTATACATGCTAGATACCCACCAGTAGTACAGAAGATTTTATAAAAATTGTTCAATGTTTTTAATATTTAACTAATAGAGATGTGCCACTTTCTCTTACATCACAACCATGAATTTCACAATTTGGTAGAGGCATCCTACCTAGCTCATCATAACATAAGCCTTAAATGTCTGCTATAAACCAAGTAGGACAGAGATGATTATAAAAGATTGGTTAAGTTTTTACAATTTGTACCCAAAATTGAAATTAATGGTCCTGGGGTCAGAGGTCAGAGATCAGTAATTTCAGTTTAATACAGAAGCTACACACCAAATTTTGCTAAAGTTGGCCATGTAGTTTCTGAAAAATGTTCAAAAGTTTACCAATTTCTAGTTAAAAAACATCCTTAACTTTGCATCCCAGAACATCAATACCATATAATGAAATTTGGGGACTCAAATTCTGATGATAAATATCATTTTAAGCTAGAAAATCAGGAGGTAATAAATTCTCAACTATTGAATAGATCAACTAAGAAATAAACAACAATGTCTAAATTCACTGGGATGTGAATTTTGCTTGGTCAAATGAAGGCCCCAAAGCGATTTTCAGAAGATTTAATATATTTATATTTGTGAAAGGCAAATTGTTCATAACCATTTTTTATGTTTACAACAATGCAACTGTCAAATGATTCTCACATAAATGAACATTTTTGCTCTTCAATATGTTCATATAAAAAAGACATATTATGTACAGTCCCTGTACCCTTCACCCTTCCTTATAATAGGATAATCAAGACTTTTTTACACTATAAGCTGACTGCCCCCTTTCCTTAACCTTAATGACCACTTTTTTTTTACTATATCTATAAATTTACTTATATTCACATACAGTACCCCACTCAGCCCTACGGCTGAATGACTAAATCTTTTCAAGTACTATATGTTTATATTATTATTTACCAGTTATTTTATACCTCTCTTTTTTAATTAAAGTGGTATGGGACACCTGTTGATATTAATGGGATAAAATAGCACAGTAATCAAAATAATCTCACCATTTTAAAATTTTCAAATTTCACATTATTTAACCAAAAAATACCGGTAAGTTTTAAACATTTTTGGAAAGGTAAAAATTATAAAATCCCCAGTGGGATTATAACTCATGACCACAGGCAACTGACGTTATATATTCTTCTCATAATAAAAAAAATACCGTTTACCTAATAATGTATTATTAGGTAAGCGGTATTTTTTTTATCATGAGAAGAATATATAACGTCAGGTGCCTGTGGTCATGACCTATAGATTCGTAGTCAACTCTCAAACCAATTGCGCTATAACGCTGTAAGGTAATAATTTCAGGAAAGAAATGAATTATAAAATTTTACTTGATTTTATTGTTTATTTCGATTGGAAATATGTCACAATATGGAGGTGTCCCGTACCACCTTACTCCTAACATTTTAAATCTACCTGTATGCAGTTTTGTGTAGCACTTCCATTATATCAATGATCCAACTTTGAATTTTTTTCAAACATTTTAGAAACTCAAAGAGAAATTTAATTGTCATTCTTACCCTGATTTTTTTAAAAGAAAGAAAACGAACAAAACTAACAAAAAATCATAATTTCAATTATTGTTAAATATTAAGTCAAATGAATTTACAAATGCATTCCTCTAAATTCTACACATCCCACTGTTTCTGTTTTAAAACATTAAAATGGAGCATCAGGTATTATTCAACAATGTCTGATTTCTTTTTTTTTTACCTCAAAAACTTTTTCATAATTGTATACTTTGATGTAAAATCCATGAAAACTTCTTTGCAAATAACTTTTGAAGATGCACTATTCACAATTTTTTTTAAAACTTATACACCCTTAATACACTATTAAGAAAAACAAATTCTTAACTCTAACCTTCTTTAGAAATAACTTTTGGAAGATTCAATTTTTTTTTAAAATTATTCACCCCATCTATACGTTATCTAAAAAATCCAACTGTTGTTGTAAAAACCTATTAGAAGACCTCTTTATTACATAAATAAATTTAATTTATCAAGAACTTTGGTTTTGAACAAATTAGACAATTGACTACTATCTACTTATTTAAATAATAATGAATGAATTCGTTAACTCATGTTATTATATTAAATTTCTAATTCAATATTTATTTCTTTATTTTAATATTTAAATTCCTTTCCGTATCATAATACCTTATTCTATACTTCATTAGCTTTTATGTCATTTTTGCTTAAAGCAGTCTTCCTTCAACAGTATTAAATATCATAAAATACCCCCTTATCAATCAGATTATTGAAATGACACCAATTATGCACAGCACTTTGTCAAATTGCAAAGATCTAAATAATAACAAACTGTTAAGTAACAACTTTTTAGAGATGTTGGGGTGGGGGCTAAGGTGTAACAGGTAGGTACTCACCATCAGATGACAGGTGTTGACTTCTGACAGGTAGACAGGTAAACACAGGTAAGTGTGCCACTGCTGGACCATCACCATCTTATATAGGAAAGATGGTGACCAATCACAGTCCAGATCTGTCAATTAACTGACCAATCAGAGTTAACATGGCTGCATCAGAAAATAAACAAAAAAATACAGTAATATTGAATAAATTTTAAAAATGAATAAAGAAAAATAAGTTTTAAAATGTGAAAAACTATCAAATAAAAATCTTGCTACATCAGAAAATATACAAAAAGAAATAAAATAAATAGTAAATGTATAAAAAGTAAATAAATACGACCTTTCTCTTTCTCATTGCATACATTACTTTAATATTGACAATGGCAAAAAATTCATTGTTCTCCTGCTTTACAAAAATTAGAACTGTTTTTGTAATTAAATTTAAAACAAATTAAAAATAACATTTCATAAACTACACTTTGAACTAAAATTGCAAGGCCATTTCTTATAAGCCTTTGTGGTTTTATGAACATGCTTTAATACACAAAAATTGTAATTTAGTAAAATTATCATTATATAAAATAAATGTATGGGCCAACCTCAATGCTATTTTAGGTCGCTTAAACTGTGTAAAATTACATGTTCAATCTTTTTAAAATCAAAAATGCTGTTGTTACTTTTTGTACATTTAATGAACAATTTGAATCATTTATCATTCATTTCCAAATTCAAATAATACTCTGAGTGCTAAATATGAACTGCTCATACATATAACGTGATCATTTTTAATTAATTGGGGCATTTTTAAGCCCAAGTTTTAAATAAAGGTATCTTTAATCTATTTCCATTAGACAATTAATGTGCTTTTTGTATTTAAAAAATTCTCCTGTTTTAAAATATAGTTAAAATTATGTATGAAAGCTTTTAGAAAAAAATAAGGAATAAGTGATGTGTTCTGATAAAGTTGTTTAGTATTTTGATAATGTTTACAGTCTCTGTATATACTTCATAAAAGTGAAAGGATAAAGTCAAGGTATGATGAAGATAATTTGTTTTATGTAATCCAATCAGAACTTTCAATAAATTCATTGGGAATTCAGATAAAAATATATTTTTCTTATAATGGAAGTCATGTTGAATTGAAAATATAGAACAGTTTTGTATTCTGATTGAGTTGTAATTTCTTGTGAATCAAAAACTATAGTAAATTGTTTTATTTCTTCAAATAAACATATCTATTATGTATTTTCTTTTGAAGCTGTGTTGAATACATGCCCCCAGGGGGAAGCATTTATACCAGGTGTGTATAGGAGGTGGAAATAGAGCTACCTCTGGGGTAGCTAGTTTACCTGTGGTATACCTGGTGTATATAGGAGGTGGGTATACAGGGCAACCTCTGGCAGTAGCTAGTATACCTGTAGACAGGTGTGAATCTCAGATAGATGTACAGAGTCCCCCCTTATATTCACAAATCAAAGGGCACCCAGCGTATCTCTAAAGAGTCCTACTGGACATGGTACATCTCTGTCTTATCCCTTCCCCCTGATATCAAAAGAGCTTCACTACCTGAGAGAGGGCTACTACACAGACTGTGTACTACCAATAAACAATAAACAGGGTGTCCACTGACCTACATAACCACTAGTATACATCTTCTGTACACCCCCTCCCAACCCCAACACACAACACATCCTACAAGGGGGACAACAAATTTACAGGAAATCAGAATTATGTTGGATATAACAAACCAATCAAATTAAAATTCCAGTACTCTTCTAAAATATCTTCTGAATATAAGAAATTATTATTATTTTTTTAAAGAAATACAAAACTATTTAAAATGATATTACTTTCTCTGCCCCCCCCCCCCCCCCCCCCCCCCCCCCCCCCCCCTTAGCTCATTAAGATACAAGTGAAAATCATGATTAACTGTAAAAAATAAATTAATACTGATATTAAATTGTAATTGTTTTCAAACATGATGAAATACATTTATGGGTCTTGTGTATTATAATAATTACTGTAAATGTACTATATTTAGCATGTACAATATTTGTCAAAATATGATATCTCAACAATTTAGGGTGGATTTGATTTAGTGCATTTCTGAATGTACCTATTTATCTACTTATAAATTTGACATTTGGTGATGTACTTGATTTAGTGGACGCCTTTGTCAGCCAAAAATGCTTAATAGAATACACCCAAATGTAACATGTTTACAGTATATTACAGAATGAAATTGTTTTTCTTTATTTCAATGACAGAAAAACTCTTGACCAAGTCTTCCTTTGATCAGACGAGTATTTTGGGGATTTCTGATTGAAGTAAGAATTCATTTTTCTTATAAAGCACCAGAATTAGATTGGGTGTATATTTCATTGTACCTAAATCTTTCTTTAAATAAATAAAATTTGATCATTTGACTTAATTTCATAATGAAGGGTTATATTACATGCAGAATTATCATCATCTTGGCAAGTTTTAAGCACAATAATGTTTTAAGGAGGCTGGGTGGGGAACATGTTAACCATCAGATCTGCCTTAAACTTTAACATAATTTGGTATTTTTGACCACAAATTAACATTTAGTAAAGAAAAAATCTTAGTATTTCATCTCTGAAATTTGGCATTTTACTATATCTTTGTATAGTTTATACATAGAGCTCTTCTTCATAGGGAGTTAAATCTTTATTTAGCCTAAAAATGGCCCTACTAAGTAACATATTCAGAATGATTTCAATATAATTAAAATTTTCTTAATTTTTTAAAAAAATACTAAATAAAGATACTAGTTGCTTAGAAAAAATGAAAAGATCTTCTTCTTTGTATTCTATAACTGATGTTCTCTGCTTTACTATTGGCAAACACATACGATTTACCTAAATACTAATGTGTAAAAGTGCAACTGCATCATAAAAAACTATGTGTTGATTTCAACTTGATCAGGTTCTTAAACATTTGAAATATACTAAGTATGTCTCA
This sequence comes from Magallana nippona, assembly GCA_033439105.1. NCBI lineage: Eukaryota > Metazoa > Mollusca > Bivalvia > Ostreida > Ostreidae > Magallana > Magallana nippona. The sequence continues at coordinate 48,583,576 of CM065925.1, forward strand.
CAATTGGTTTATTACCTGTTTTCTAATTTTGCAATGAGTCTAAAGTGTTTATCAATGTGTGCATGTAATAATCATAAATAATGGGGTTTTACTTTCTGTTTGTGGCCAAACCTTTATCTTGGTTTCATAATCTAATATTTCACAAAACATGATAAATATGACATCTTTTATTTCATTTCTTCAAAAACCCCATTTCCTTCTTGATACACAAGCATTGTTCAGAACAGATTCCACGTGTATTGGGTCACTTAGAATAGTCTTGTTTCCACAGGTACTCTTGTAGATACTGGTTGCCTTGGTAACAGTTTTTTGAGCAGGTGTACACACAGAGGGTCCCCCAGTCAATGCTGGCTCCCACCTGGTCAACCCCTAGGTGACTCAGTAGCTGGGGCATCACCTACAGACACGCACACAAATCCACTCTCAGAGGCATCAATGCATTTATACATCATATCTTTATACATAGTACTTAAAGGAGAGGTCACAATTTTTTTTTGAAATTTAACATTAAATATTTTCCAATTTTAATGTTTACAATGCTTAACTAAGGTATTTTTAATTGTCAGCATCAGCTGTTAAGATATAAGCAAGGTACGCCAGGGTTCACATTTTTTTGTTATGTAAAGAAAGCTTGTGCAGTTTATTTTTAGTCTGTCCCAAGATATTTATGCAGCACATTTGGATGATTTTTAATATAAACACACATACCTGTGAAAGAAGTGCAATTGAAATTGATGAAAAGGAAAATATCTTCATTGACACATTATCATTTTTCACCCAAACGAAAACAGATTTCTTACGGAGATTTATAATGGGAAATGTTGACATTCGAAAGTCACTTGAAATACCTCGCACAAATTTTCAAAGTTATCATACGGGTCTCTTTTGCAATGCAAAATCCCTGTGGACTTTTTATTTTTTGCCGTGTGTTGAAACCTGACATGGTACAATACCGTCAACGCGGATCCCGTATTTTCCGTGCACCCTCACATTTGTAAAGGGGGCGTTTCAAAGGGGAAATCTTGGGATTTTTTCACACTATTGAACGAACATCGTTTGAACCAAGAGGTTTTTATAAATATAGAATAATTTAAGAAAATGAGACAAAAATACCTTGGGACAGACTACAGGTTACAATTTTTTAAGAATTTAAGGTAGCTACATGAAGGTCATTGACATTGAATTCCATTGGTTGGTGCAGGGTTACCTTGATGATCACTGCAAGTCTCCTGAGGCCTGTTCAGCAGAATTCTCTCTACGAAAAACACAAATTTTGGCAAGCTCTCGCGAGCTTCCATCTGCTGAACAGGCCTCTGTAATTGTCATGGGCAGTGTACACATTTTTATGAAATCTTCTCACTTTTACATGTACTAGTTTTCGTAAGTGTCTGTAGAATACACAAATATCAAAATATCTTGGTAAATTTTGTCCATCTGGAGAATAAATTTACTGATAATTCCATGCTGTATAGACTCGCATTTCAAGAAGAGGTGAGACTAAAGCATTGTTTGAAGTAAAATATATACATGCCTGTATATCTATGTGATTAACATTATTTGGAAATTTATTAGTCAAAGGACTATGTTTGATATGATCAAATATCTGCCCCCAATTATAGCCAATTTTTAAATAGCATCCTATCAAAATCAAATCTTTATAAAACATTATACAGCTCTGAGGATGTCTATCACATTATTCTTGATATTAGTCAGCATTGTCCATTAGTTGTTCATCTATGACATCACTAAACTGGAGCAATTCCTGCGATTTTGCAATTAAATGAAATTAGTGGAATTTTTTCTTCATATTTTGCCTTTGATAGCATAGAGCGCAGGTCTGTTCAAGTACGATTTTAACATATGAATTTGTAATTTGTAATAATGATACACATCATATTCAAAAATGGTACTTGAGCAAGCATGCGCTCAATGTTTCCCGGTCTAAAAACTGTCGGAAAACACCTCTATTTTGCTCGAAAACATTAATTTATCAAAATAAGACAATCTTCATGACGTAATTTCTACATCAAGATGTCACTTGGGTGATAATCTTTTACACACCTACTTTCAATATGATTTCAATTATCTTCAACCTTGTTTTTAAATCTTTTTATGCAACTTTAATTTTGGGGGTGAGAGATGCACAATAACACATATAGCCTTTCAGATTTCTGATTCTGTTCTATTGATAAGACCTTCATTGATGGAAAGTACAAGTTGTTCTTAAGAATTAATTGTTTTAGTCTTTCAGACCAACCTGAAACTCAAACTGTCGTTTGGCTCCACAGATGCATTGTGGGATATTGTCTGGTTTGTGGTCATTGGATACCAACAAAGGACTGCCTCCACGGTCATATCGCAAAACCTAGGCGGAACAAATACAAGTCTTTTAACAAACTGTTTTGACTATTTTATCACATGCAACATTGGATGCTCTCATTTACTTTTCATAAGACAAACTTGATTGATACCTTTAAATCATATTTACATATATCAAACAAAATCCTGTGGAATCATTAACAGAAGTGGTGGCTCATTATTTGTGGGTACCTCTAACCCACAAAATAACATCCTCATTGAATTTTGAAAGTCTTATTTATTCAATCTGTAGACTGAAGGAAACCCACGACAAAATGCATCCCAACCAACCTTTAAAAGATGGATAATCCACGAAAAAATATTGGCTCCCACAATTTTAAATGATTCCACAGTATATGTAACACAAATTCATTCTGAAAAGCACTGATTTTCAAACAGATGATCACATGTATGTACCAGAAGAGTGCTGAATCTGGTAAACCTATCCAAACATGTTAGACCTAAGTAAAGATTAGAGCTGTCCGAAACATGTAAAATTGTACATATCACAGTTTTTCTTTAGAAACATGTAAAATTGTATATATCAGAGTTTTTCTTTATAGATTAAGGTTGCAAACCACTATTAATTTTTACTACTATATATTCTTACCAAAATTACGCAAATTTAGATGCAGGTACTTAATTTAAAACAAACATCTTGGAAATCCCTCTTTACAACTTTTAAAACAATAGTTCCTAAACAATTTAGTAGCAAAAAACATGCAGTCATCCACAAAGGCACGAGAGTTTGTTTACATCAAAGTTACACATGTGCTTGAAAATCATGACCGAGCCTTTTTACCCCCCCCCCCCCCCCCCCCCCCCTGCCGAAACAACTGGTATAAAAAATTCAAGCGACCTCGTATTTATACAAAAGTGGGAAAATCAGGCATTTTACAAGTTTTTTTCCATCTCATAAAAAAAATACAGCCCCTGTCGCTGACAGAAAACCCCCCCAAACAAAGGGGAATTCGGGAATTATTTTTCCTCAGCCATGTTTTGAGATGAACCTTTGGAAAAATAGTGTTGTAAGACCTGCAATACCTTGGTGTCCCTGTAATGCTGTGTTTAGTACATATTGCTTTAATATAACTAAACAACCTCCCAAAAAAGTAAAAGCCGTTCAAGACTTCATAATTACTATATTGTATGCCTGCATGTACTACCTGATCGGGAGCATGCTCGACCCGCTTCCTGAACTTGGTGAAGGTCCTGTCTTCTGATTTGTTGGACATTTTCTCCAGCTCCTCCGGAGTACAGTCCTGTAACAGGGAGCTCGCCTTGTCCGACGTCAGAAACGAATTCAGCTCTTCTTTCTTCTCAGCCTCTGACTTTTCTTCCTTCTTCTGAAACTCTTCTTCCTCAATCAGTAGTTCATACTCTGGGAAAAGAATCTGGGAACTCTTTGTAGATCTGTCCTCTGCAATGTATAGTAAACACATCAATCCAAAATTAAGCATTTTCTCACAGTTTCTATAATTTAAAAATAAAAATAATTTTATTTTTCTCAGGCTAAAATTATTGAAATATAATTTAGGATAATTAAAAAACATAAACAATATAGCAAGAACAAGTTGGCGGACAAATAATGCAAAGTACACTATCCTCACAACATCAGGGGTCCTGCCTGAGTCCATGTGAACACAGAAAGCATTTTAATGTTTATAGAAGTTACTGTGGTATTATGCATCACCCATTGCATCATCTATGTACAGAACTACATTTAATATGGTCAAATACTGTGGAATCATTAAAATTTGTGGGGACCAATTTTCGTGGAATCATTGCTTCAATTTCACAGGTTTGTAGGCATATAATTTCGTGTATTCTCTTATACATACTAAATGCAGTAAGACTTTAAAACCTAATTTATTAATTTGTAGAGGATGTTAATTTGTGGTTGAGAGGTACCTACGAATTCCACAAAAATTAAGCCACCACAAAATCTAATGATTCTACAGTATCTGTCCCAATTTTTACCAATTTTTAAATAGTGTTGTATCAAACTCATAACTTCATAAAACTTTAGACAACTAAAAAATACTCTTGACATTATAGCCATCATTGTCAAAGAGCTGTTTATCTACAATGTCACTAAAACAGGCTACTATTCCCAATGAGCAAGCAAGCCGCTCAATGTTTCCCAGTTGAAAAACCATCAAAAAACACCTATAGTTTGCTTCAAAACATTGATTTATTCAAATAAGACAATATTCATGACATCATTTCTAATGGGTACATTATGACATCATTTCTAATGGGTGCATTATGACATCATTCAAGGGATGATAACCTTTTACATACTTTATTTTCAGTCTGATTTCTACTATCTTCAATCTTGATTTTAAAGCTTTGTCTGGAACTTTAATTTTGGGGGCTTAGACTAAGAAATGCACAATACTAAATGTAGTCCTTAAATTAAGTTCAAATTTTTAAGTTATATATTTGAAAGGAGTGGACTAAATGTAGTCCTTAAATTAAGTTCAAATTTTAAAGTTATATATTTGAAAGGAGTGGACATCCTCAAAAAACTATAACCTGTTAAATCATCCAGAAAATATTCACATTTTACCTGATTTCTCAAACTTCTCCCTATTTTTCTGTGAGGGAGAAGTGCAGTCTTCCTAAAATGTTGCCTTAGGTTCCCTGTAATAAGACTACCACTGAAATGTCCCTGTCATCTTCAGAAATTGAAGCCTCTATGATATAATAATGGACAATTGTATTGTTTGAGAATTTTATGATGACTAGTAAACTGTCTACTTTTCTTGGATTTCTGTTATATTCCCCAGCACTGATCATGAAGATCAATAACAAAACCCCAAAATGAATGCTTTATTTGATAAATTTTTAAATGGCAAACTCAACTTGTAAAATGCCACAAGAAGTCCCATATTTCAGTTCAGACTTAATTGTGTGGAAGGGGAAGATGGGCTGCAAAAAAAAAAAGAAACCTGCTTGCCTCATCAACATTTCAAAATTTTTGCCCGAGAAACTAATGATTAATTTTTTTGGGCCTTAGGATTTAAACCATAATTGGTTAAATCTTCTTTTTTTTTAATGTACAGTATTAAAGTTATCTCTTCAGATAATACAATCAAACAAAATGAAAGTACAATACTTGGACAAGAAATTACTGCACCTAAAAATAAAATTAAAAACCCCAGAAAATACAGCTGTAGAGGTCTGAATACCTTCAAAATGGAGTCTTTCCAACCAGAAATGTAAGTATATTATATCCTAATTATTATTTTCTTAATATATAGATACCATGTTTACAATCATATTTGATGATGTACAAGGTTATATAATGATAACCACTGCAGGTGCTTGATTTAAGTATGGATTACTAGTTGCAAATTAGTTTAAAAATCACTGTTAGTTTTAATGACTGAATATTGTTACTGTAGATTCCTAATTAAAGGGGCATGGTCACCATTTTGGTCAAAAATAATTTTTCCCGATTTTAAATGTTCACAATATGCTTCAGTAAGGCATTTTTAATAGACAACCAAAATTTGAGTGTCATTCGTTGAGTTATTAGCGAGTTACAGAGCTTACAATTCTTTGCTATGTAAACAATTAAAGATTTTGTTTACATATTGAATGTTGAAGTGAAAATTTCAGTTTTAGACCTAACATGAATGTCTTAAATGTTAGGAACTGTTTATTTATGCTTAAAATGAAAAAGAAGATAAACAATTCAGATTGAAAAAGATTTTTTACTGGTATATTGAACCTATGTAAATAAAAACAGGGTACAAGCTTTGTTTACATGACAAAGAATTGTGAGCCCTGTATCTTGCATATATCTCTACGACTGACTCTCAAATTTCATTTGATAATTAGAAATGCATTCTTGAAGCATTGTAAATAATAAAAACAGAAAAATAGAATTTGACCAAAATCGTGATCATGCCCCTTTAACATATAAATTTGATAATGACAAATATGCAGGATGGCAGCACACTCTGTGTTTGTTGGACTGTGTGAGATAGTGGGGACCTCACAACAGGTGGCCATCAGGAGGGAGACAGTGGACCTCAGTGAGATGGTGAAAAGAGGAGGAGCAGGTAATGATGAGGTCATTAGGATGCTGAGTGGAAGTAGGAGAGAGGGATTCAGACTGAAGGGATCAGATATAGACTGGATGTTCTGGCCAAACAACCACAGAGTGATCATGGACATGTCTCAGTCTGAATATTACAACACAGCCAATACAACCTTGATTCTCTCTGACAGTCCACCAGGATTCACTTTATTTCAGTTAACTGACAACAAGAGCAATCAGAGATGTCCAATCAGCATGTGTTAGAATGAATGACAGACTTTATATATCTAGTTCTATATGGAAACAGTTAACTTGTTCGGCAGGGATTCCTTATTCTACTGTACATGGACCCTGTGGTAGTGGTTTTTTTGTAGGGAGACTAGAATATGACAATGCCTATGGTTTTGTTTGTGACTTTTGGCCTGTGTCTGTCACCTCATGGATAGACCGATGTCACTCATGGCCTGGTCCTGAAGTTGTTGATGACATTGTCAGAATTGGGTGTCACTTTGTAGCAATAGGACACCCGTTAGGACCCCATGAAAATCAAGAATGGAGAATTTCTTTTTTCTCGGGCAGCTAGAGTATAAATGTGTGTACGCAATGAACCACAGTCAGCTTTTGACATGGATTGTTAAAGCTGTTCCTAAAAGAAGTTATAATAAATCAGCAATCAGAAGAAAACAATAAACTGTTGTGTTCCTATCACATGAAGACAACCATTTTCTGGGCAATTCAACAAAACACACTCAGTGGTGTCCACAAAATCTCCTGGCTGGTTTCTGGATCTGCTTTAAACTACTCCTTAAATGGGTGTATGAGGGGATCTGTCCAAACTTTTTTTATCCCACATAACAACCTGTTTCTGACAAAGGTCCATGGCTTAGCACAAAACAGATTGTTCCTACAGTTAAATGAATTGTACAAGAAAGGTCTGGCCTGTCTGTTACAGAGTTCCTCTATCAGGTCCTACATCATTGATGTCCTGTACAATCCTAGACTTTCTGTTTGTACAGAGGAAAGTGTAATAAGATGCGAGGTTAATTTTGACATAGACCTTTTTAATACACCCACTTTTATTAATTTATCCAAAGGAAGTCATTCTACAAAGCCATACAAAAAATAAAAAAGTTGATAGCTGTACATCTTACAAGATATATTATTATACCTCAATGTGATTATTCTATATAACGCGTCATCTGATTGGTCTAGAGAGTCACGTGACAGGGCAAACAAAACGTCGTGTCTCACGGGGAACAAATATTGTGTCTCACCTCTTCGGAAATCTCGGGATTTTTCATTCCAAAAGTATGAAAAAGCCAATATGAGCTTACGATGTTGACAAATATGATTAAATCAAAAATATTTAAGCATTTAAATTCTCTTTTTACAGTAAAAACCAATTTTACTATATTTGATTCGAATTTATGAAAGAAATGAGAGACAATATAAAATAAAACCCAAACAATCACGACGTTATTGCTTTCGACAGGTCGAAAAATTATTAGAAATCGACGTATTTTGTATAATCATATGCTGTTCGGTATAATAAAACTTTTATTGCATGAATGTTCAGGAAATATGAAGATTTATTTCCCCAGAAAAATCATATTTCCCTCTGGCATAGCCCTCGAGAAACATGATTTTTCTTGGGGGAATAAATCTTCATATTTCCCTCACCATCATGCAATAAATGTATAAAGTTGTCCTGTTACAGAGAGTACCGTAACATCCTCCATCCTTCAGAACACTGCTTTTGTTTTACACAACATGTACACTAACACAGGTGTCAACAAATGGATGTATATGAAAGGGAAAATTTTCAAGATATCTTCATTGTCACGTATTAATAAGTACAAAACTAGTGCTAATCTTTGTGATTTGAAGTAAGTTGTTCTTATCAAATACACATTTTATTAACACATACCTACCTTCAGAGTCGGAGCAATTTTGTTTGTGTCCATTTTTCCAATCAATAAGCTGATGCTCTTTAGAACAGTAGGAGCGAGAGTGACATTTAGCACAACATTTGGGCCCTGCAATTCCACAGACCGCACATAGGTTATCCCCCTTATTGGGGATGTGCGTGGCAGGGGTTGGGGGGTCAGGGCTGTAAAAGTCATTGTCTCGTGGAAGCTGAGACCTCACCACACAGAAAGGTGCGTTGGAGTTTGGCTGATGACAGTTCGGATTCTTACATAGAAAAACAAAAACCGTCCGATGAAAAGCATTGCTGTCATCCTCAACTGGTGCATACACTTGAAGTAAAAATATGCACATCCCACTGCATTTCGAACATTGTATTTGATTTGGGGTAGGTAATGGTGCAAGTGATAACCATGCAGGTTTTCCACCAACTTTACTGGGGAAATGTTGACATGTTAAATTTTCTGGGTCAGTTTTCTCTATAAAACCCAAATCCACGTGCGATTTTTCTGCCATGTTTACGTTCGTTCAAATGCAATAGAGTACAAAAATAACACCCAAGGAGTTCCGGATAGGATCATTTTTTGCATCATTGAGGCGTTTGTCATAACAGTGATTTTGCATACGGCCGTGGAACTTTCGAGAAAAGGGAGTTCAAAAAGTGAAAGTAGAAAAGCGTCGAAGCAAACAACTCGGAACTCCGCAGTTACTCAGCAATTGAATTTGGTGTATAATGTCTGGACATGGTCACAGTCACGGGGGAGGGTGTGGAGGAAATCATGACTGTGATGACCATCTGACAGAGGATCAGCTGGCGGCGGCGTACAGCCTCTACACTAAGATAAACATGGAAGCAGTCCAGTGCCTGAACACCGACAGTCTGGCAAAGTGTGTCTTCAAACCCTGGGACCAGAGACTTGACAGAGAAAAGGTGGGGAACAGAACATTGATTCTAATAAACAGTTAGATTTTAGGGTAAAAATTTCCAATGTTATTCTTCCTAACATGCTATTTCTGATATGATTTCAATCTAAAAATTAATGTTGAAGGTTTTGCTTTTAGTATGTTGAGAGTGATGCAGATCCCGAGCTGCTGTTCAGAATACCGTAAGTCCTGCACATCTCTTATCCACTACTAGTATGTTTCATGCAGGTCACTACCTTTAACATTCAAGCCTGAAATAGTACATACGGTAATTGAAAGTCTGTTTTATATCCTAGCACCAGTAATTGAGTTTACTGGTGCATGTGTATAAGAATGCATGTCATTATCTGTTGCATGTGTTACAGATTTACAGGATGTGTGAAACTGAAGGGCATCATTGTGATTGGTGGGGAAGGAGAGAGCCACCCCAATAAGATGAGATTGTGAGTACCCAATATCTTTATCTTAGTCGTCTCAGCATGTCTCAATCTGTGAAGTCTGTCTCTGTCTGTCTAGTCTGTCTTGGTCTCTCAAGTATCTCAGTCTGTCTCAACCTGTGTCAATCTGTTTTGTCTCAGTCAGTCTGTCTCAGTCTGATTTGTCTCTGTCAGTTTGTCTCAGTCTGATTTGCCTCTATCAGTCTGTCTCAGTCTGTTTTGCCTCTGTCAGTCTGTCTCAGTCTGATTTGTCTCTGTCAGTCTGTTTCAGTCTGTTTTGTCTCTGTCAGTCTGTCTCGGTCTGTTTTGCCTCTGTCAGTCTGACTCAGTCTGATTTGTCTCTGTCAGTTTGTCTCAGTCTGATTTGTCTCTGTCAGTTTGTCTCAGTCTGATTTGTCTCTGCCAGTCTGTCTCAGTCTGTTTTGTCTCTGTCAGTCTGTCTCAGTCTGATTTGTCTCTGTCAGTCTGTCTCAGTCTGTTTTGTCTCTGTTAGTCTGTCTCAGTCTGATTTGTCTCTGTCAGTCTGTCTCAGTCTGTTTTGCCTCTGCCAGTCTGTCTCAGTCTGTTTTGTCTCTGTCAGTCTGTCTCAGTCTGATTTGTCTCTGTCAGTCTGTCTCAGTCTGATTTGTCTCTGCCAGTCTGTCTCAGTCTGTTTTGTCTCTGTCAGTCTGTCTCAGTCTGTTTTGCCTCTGTCAGTCTGTCTCAGTCTGATTTGTCTCTGTCAGTCTGTCTCAGTCTGATTTGTCTCTGTTAGTCTGTCTCAGTCTGATTTGCCTCTGTCAGTCTGTCTCAGTCTGATTTGCCTCTGTCAGTCTGTCTCAGTCTGTTTTGTCTCTGTCAGTTTGTCTCGGTCTTTTTTGTCTCTGTCAGTCTGTCTCAGTCTGATTTGTCTCTGTCAGTCTGTCTCAGTCTGTTTTGTCTCTGTCAGTCTGTCTCAATCTGATTTGTTTCTGTCAGTCTGTCTCAGTCTGATTTGCCTCTGTCAGTCTGTCTCAGTCTGATTTGCCTCTGTCAGTCTGTCTCGGTCTGTTTTGTCTTTGTCAGTCTGTCTCAGTCTGATTTGTCTCTGTCAGTCTGTCTCAGTCTGTTTTGTCTCTGTCAGTCTGTCTCAATCTGATTTGTCTATGTCAGTCTGTCTCAGTCTGATTTGCCTCTGTCAGTCTGTCTCAGTCTGTTTTGTCTCTGTCAGTTTGTCTCGGTCTGTTTTGTCTCTGTCAGTCTGTCTCGGTCTGATTTGTTTCTGTCAGTCTGTCTCAGTCTGATTTGCCTCTGTCAGTCTGTCTCAGTCTGATTTGCCTCTGTCAGTCTGTCTCGGTCTGTTTTGTCTTTGTCAGTCTGTCTCAGTCTGATTTGTCTCTGTCAGTCTGTCTCAGTCTGTTTTGTCTCTGTCAGTCTGTCTCAATCTGATTTGTCTATGTCAGTCTGTCTCAGTCTGATTTGTCTCTGTCAGTCTGTCTCAGTCTGTTTTGTCTATGTCAGTCTGTCTCAGTCTGTTTTGTCTCTGTCAGTCTGTCTCAGTCTGATTTGCCTCTGTCAGTCTGTCTCAGTCTGATTTGTCTCTGTCAGTCTGTCTCGGTCTGTTTTGTCTCTGTCAGTCTGTCTCAGTCTGATTTGTCTCTGTCAGTCTGTCTCAATCTGTTTTGTCTCTGTCAGTCTGTCTCAGTCTGATTTGCCTCTGTCAGTCCGTCTCAGTTTGATTTGCCTCTGTCAGTCTGTCTCAGTTTGATTTGTCTCTGTCAGTCTGTCTCAATCTGTTTTGTTTCTGTCAGTCTGTCTCGGTCTGTTTTGTCTCTGTCAGTCTGTCTCAGTCTGATTTGTCTCTGTCAGTCTGTCTCAGTCTGATTGGTCTCTGTCAGTCTGTCTCAGTCTGTTTTGTCTCTGTCAGTCTGTCTCAGTCTGTTTTGTCTCTGTCAGTCTGTCTCAGTCTGATTTGTCTCTGTCAGTCTGTCTCAGTCTGTTTTGTCTCTGTCAGTCTGTCTCAGTCTGATTTGTCTCTGTCAGTCTGTCTCAGTCTGATTTGTCTCTGTCAGTCTGTCTCAGTCTGATTTGTCTCTGTCAGTCTGTTTAGGTCTGTTTTGTCTCTGTCAGTCTGTCTCGGTCTGTTTTGTCTCTGTCAGTCTGTCTCAGTGTGTTTTGTCTCTGTCAGTCTGTCTCAGTCTGTTTTGTCTCTGTCAGTCTGTCTCAGTCTGATTTGCCTCTGTCAGCCTGTTTTGTCTCTGTGCTTCACAATATGTTTCAAATATTCTATAATATTTCCCAAGGTTCAAAAACGCCCCAGAGATGACCTTTGATGATGTTGGTCGGAAGGCGGACCAGGAATTTGATCTGACACCTGACTCTGAAGGCAATGTACAGTATGGAGTCATGTAAGCACCTATTTATGGTGAATCGTACATGTATTTTTTGTTTCATTGTTTAAAAATTATACATAAACTGGATGATGACTATATACATATAATTCAATTTGCTGAATAAGAGAAAATGTTGCTATTTTTACTATACAGAGCTGCCAGGTTTAACAGTGTTGAAACACTAACCATCCACTTTCCGTCCAGCTTTGGGGGAGATAATACGAAGATCTACTACATCGGACTTAAAGGCGACTTCCAGCAAGTAAGCAGTCCATTGTTACTTGTAATTTATTCATAGAATAACTGCGTACTAGAAATAAGTTTGTAAATAGACTAGTATTGGAATGGTAAAATGATATGAATGGTATCCATGATTTGTAAACACCTTGTAGGCCCCTGCAGTAGAAGAGGGATCAGGAATTTCTGTATAGATTTACAGTACTCACTAGCCTTCGAATTGAATTTTGCATTGAAGACTAGGAAAATACCCAGCATAATGGTACTTTTATCATTGCCTACAAAAATATTTTATGTTTATTTTAGGCTCCTCGTCAGGAAGTTGTCATAGCAACATACGAAGCTAGACCAATGCCAGATGACCATGACACTAAATCTGACTTTGAAAATTTCCACCACCCCATTAGTTGATGTAGTTGCCTTGATGACCATTGTATGCTTTCATCTCAACTGTTGCTGCATAGACTGGACAACTTGTTTTTTGATTAATTAAAATTCAGCAAATTAGTTTGTCTCAGTCATAAAACATATCTTTTTGACAAAGAGGCCACACAACTTATGCAGGGACACATGAGTGTTTGAATGAAGTTTACTTTTTTTTGTATACGTGTAGTAAATGATGAGATTAAAAGTGTAAAATTGAAGATCATGCTTTATGTTTTTCCATCCAGTTTATGAATGATTGCCACTGAAATAACTTACATGTAATTAAGTATGGTATAATGAACGCAGGATGGACTGTATATAGGTACATGTACTAGTATTGTGGTAATGATGGTTCCGTCAGTCCATATCCATTTTTTCTGCAGCATACTGTAAACATTATATTTGGCGGATATTGATATTTTAACATGTTAGATGGTGAAACTTGTATTGGAACTGTATAGTGCCCCAAAATGAAATATTAATGCATGTATTCCCAGTAACTTGAAAACAAGCTTGCTAACCGCTTTCCAGTACTTTTCAGTACTTTAATTCAACATGTTACCGGTATGTTTGACATGTAGCGATGTACTTGATTCAGCAAAAGCCACTTTCCACCAAACACGCTTAAAGAACTACAAAGCCAAATTGAATATTCTTACAGTGTTTTGTACATTGGATACCCAGGATATTCAAACAATGTCTTTTGAAGCATTAAAAAGGTAGGTGTATTGTGGCGACCCATGTTTGAACTTTTATGGCTGTATACTCGGTATAATGTGGTCTAACGTATGCTGGGATTACATTGTGAGCATTAGGATCATGCAGGTCTGTCAGTTAATGTGTCCGAGGGAAGGTGTGTTTTTACATGATTCAAGGGGATCATGGTCACCTCACTCTATAGCAATCTGGGTATACTTGGTAAAATACACTGTTTGATCCTCATTTGCATCTGAGGCCATTTGTAGCATGGTCTTCAAAAGAAGGATGAAAAATAAGACGTATAGATGAACATTTGTCCATCTGTCTGTTAGCATTTTTTTCCAGCGATGAGTGATCATATCTCACACATCCTTACACAAAGGAACTTACTCTGATGCATCTTTGATAAGAAGTGATTTGTGACTTAAAAGTAGATCATTGTCACCTCACTCCCAAAATTATTGACCTTCAAGGAATTTGTAATTTGTAAAGCAATTTGAGATTTTATTAGTGTGAAATCAGAGGCATGTTCAACAGAGTGAGTGCTGGCGACCACTCGCCAAAATTTGTGTTGCAAGTATACCCCGGAATTTTTGCGAGCACTTGCGAGTTCCCACTCTGTTAAACATGCCTCTGGTTTTTCAGTTATTTTTAGATCCAGGTTACAATTTATAAACAACAAAATTGATCTTCTTCTAAAAATATATTCCTAGAACACCTCTTACATTCTGTGCAGTATCAGTAATTATTTCATCCTTTTGAACATGACCAGTAGATAGGTTGTGAGGTACGTTTCAGAATTTTATATGTACCCTTGGATTTAACTAAGGGCAGGGAAAGGCAGGTTGCACAAGTTTGCAAAATCTCAAGGGTCCTTGATGCATTAAGATAATCTACCTTGTAGGCAGTTGACATTGACGATTCATGTATTCCCCAATATTTTCTGATGATTTTTAACCTTAATTAACTTCCAGCATTCTAGCTATATAGGTGTAAATTTGGAACTTGAAATTGGAATGATTTTTCTGTCAATGATAATTTAGATACCCGAAATTTTAACTGGTTCCAATTGGGCCAAAAAAAATATAATCTAATTAAGTTTTTCGGGACCACCTATTAAAAATGTGATGCAGCGAGCAAATATTTGATTTGAAGTGAATTAATCTATTTTAACTAAAAACATTTGTTATTCACCTTTTCAAAAAAAAAAGCAGTAACATCAATAAATGCAAAAGCAGTGCCTGAAAAAACTGATAATGTATTACATTTAATTCTTTCAAAAGGGAGGTGGGGGAGGAAGAGTGTGTCTTGAAAGTCTTCTGATATAACAAAACAAATGTTGTAGGCATGTTTCAGACTAATTTGAGGTTTAAATTCCAAATAATCAAGTTAAAAACAAATAACAAGAAGTTTGTGCACAAATCTGATATAAATTTATTGCATAATGTAAAGGTTTTATATGTCTTCATAATAAACAATACTTTGTGTATATAATCTACACAACCCAAAATTGTAAGACCCATGAAATAGTGTAAACAAAAGACAATTAGTTGTGATATATAAAAATACATAAATTATGTTGAATAGAAATCAAAATAACTATTGAACAGTATATTTTTCAGGCATCAAGACTTAATTGAATGAAGGCATGTTTACCACAGTGACTTCACACAATAGTTTCCCCTATATTTTTCAGGCATCAAGACTTGAATGAAGGCATGCTTTACCACAGTGACTTCACGCAATAGTTTCCCCTATATTTTTCAGGCATCAAGACTTGAATGAAGGCATGTTTACCACAGTGACTTCACACAATAGTTTCCCCTATATTCATTCATGTATATTGTAATTATTGTTGGTGCAGTTTACAAATTTTTTGTTAACAAAAATCTGCTCTAATTTCCATTTGGTTAACAGGAATTGTTGGTACACAAGTCAATACACAATGCCTTAATCTGTCACTTGATCTATCACAATCTCTGTTACCTAAATCACTCTACTGCAGCACCAAACTTGAAAGATAAAAATGCCCTGAAAACAAATATTGACTAGAAGCAAACTTTTTATGACAAAGAAAAACAACCGACCCCCATTGATCGAATATCATGCACTGTGACATATCATTTAACATATCATTTAACCCTCTTATCTGGTGACCTTGAAAACTTATACACTGATCTATCTTTACAAAGTGACAATTATCTACCAAAGGTTATAAAAGATGTAAATTAAACACATTATGTATAAATAGTAATGGTAATATCTACGATTTCCGTGTTAACACCTCCACCTGTCCCTATCTCACACTACAAGTATGACTGGGTGATATCTGTAATTATGTATAAGTACAAGTAACGCCCCTCTCCTCTATCTAAAACATCAAATACAGAGTCCTACTGTGCATCAATTTGTAATTTCACTATACTGATACGGGAAAAGTTCCTGACATTCATGACAACTGCCAAAATATAAAGAGCTTTAGGGCAAGTTATTTAACATTCCCATTGCCAACAAATTTAACCTTTTAGCATTACTGAATAAGCCTTTTTTTCTTATACAGATTTAAATATATATATATATTAAAAAAATTCATGGAAATAAAGCAACCTAACAAAAAGTTGTATATTCAGTCGTATGCTTTCTTTGTCAACAAAATAACATTCGGAATCCTTAATTTTGGATTTTAGAAAAAAAACTTGAAGGAGTAATGCAAAATAATCTTAAGTGTGTTTAAAATAAAAAATACCTTGGAATATAAGTACATGTATTAAAGAAATATTTATGTACATGTATACAAAGAATTACATTGATCCATTAACTGATTTTTGAATCTTTGGCTACATCTCCCTGTATGTTATTTATAATTGAGCAAGGTATTATTCATCCTATATGTGTACTGCTTTCTATATTATATATATACATATATTGCTATCCCGTCCATCTTGTCCTATATAGAGTACAGGTAAGCTCCTATATTACCTTTTCAGATCTCTGAATTATTATCATAATACATGTAACATATATAGTAAAATAACCATATCTGAAACACTATTGTCACAAATCAACATTGTTGTAAAAACAAAAATCAAATTCAACAGTATCAAAATTAGAAAACATTTCCAAAATAAACACCATATAAATCTGTTGGGCTCTGCAATAGGCACACAGCACATGGACAGTTTGAAAAAATATCATTGCAAAAAAATGTCAGAGCACCTGCTGATATGATGGAAATTAAAAATATTGCTTTGTAACAACATTAAAATTGCTATTGAAAAATCACAAAATATTTAAATTATATAACATTTTGATATGTATAGTTTACATACATATTCATGAGTATTCTAGAAAAATTTAATTACAAAGAAAAATTATCACCAACACTGTCATGGTAACCTGAGAGTGTATTATATTGTCAGGTAAATAAGGCAAGGTACGGAATCTACTGACGGACTGTAGACATACGAGACTGTTTTTCTAGTTCATCCTGGCGGCTGCGATGTAGGCGGTCCCGATACAGTCGCGTCCAAGAGGTAAACAGCTGATCTCCACTTCGTATTCCCCGAGCTGAACGTCCATGTTACGTCCATGCTTACCGGACAGGAAACAGACAGAGTAGGCGGCAATCTCAAACTCGGGGCTAGTTCCCAGGAAGCAGGAGCTCATAGGCTTACCTTTCTCTCCCCGCCAGTTAAACTGTAGGGCGATCAGTCGAAAGTGTTCATCGCCCTTCACCTGAAAGGTAAAACGTACCATTATAGAACATTCTAAATTACTTGTACACTGTTCATCATATAATAAAAAAAGATGAAAAATATATACATCAACTTTAAAGAGTATGCACCTATGGATACTTGTCTCATTTAACTTGGTATGAATTATAGTACATATATAGTATCCTAATTAAACCTGAGGAAATAATATCCGCATAAAACAGGAGAAGTACATCTCGCAGATTTTTAAATCTCACTGTTATATTTCAGACAGATGTAGACTAAATAGAACTATAATATAAAGAAATTGAAGCTAAAATAAAACTGTATAAACATATGAAGGCATTTCTAATTTTCATTACGAATACGGTGTGTCTTTACGGTGTAAAGACTGTGCACACTCACAGTTTCTCGTCTGAAGTAACCATGGTAGTCAATGTTCCCGGCCTTCTCCTGGAGGTAGAACTGAATCCAGTTGTGGAGGCCAATGAAATGGTCCTCTCGACCCTCACCCACAAACACATGCTCAAAGCTGCTGGAGTCAAAGTCCCTGCAATAATCAGATACATGTAATCACAAACACATACACACTCACAAATCAAAGCAACATGCTTAATCCTAGTGAAATCAGAACATCTAAACCATTGAAAATTTGTCCTACCAACTCGAATGCAGTGAAAATAGATAGATACTAATAGAAATGTAGAGGTACTGCCAACACTTTGTCAATGAATCATACATCTACAGAGATTCTGAAGTTGACAATTACATGCTATAACTAAATACAAATAGTCCCAAGACCTGCACATATTCAAATAAAGAACCACCTGTATAGGGATATAGAAACAATTAATATCAATATCAAACAATCAACAGCTCCACTAATCTCTCACCTGTCGCCCTTGGTCCTACGGATCAGACTGAACCAGGTTTTGTAGAGAAGTCGTTTGAAATCTAACTCGTCCTTCGGAGCCTTGCCTTTCTCCACGAGGTAACGATGGGCTTCTTGCATCACATCAGTCTCCATGATGGCGTCAATGAAGTCTCGGTTCTCCTTCCTTTCTTCATTGGTCACCACTTCCTGTTTCCCACACTCCAACTCGTAGTTGTCCAGTAAAGCTTTAAAGGCTACATAAAATACAGTCAGAACATTACAGTAAATCTTTAAAGACTACATAAAAATACAGTCAGAACATTACAGTAAAGCTTTAGAGGCTACTTAAAATACAGTCAGAACATTACAGTAAATCTTTAAAGGCAACTTAAAAATACAGTCAGAACATTACAGTAAAGCTTTAAAGGCAACTTAAAACTACAGTCAGAACATTACAGTAAAGCTTTAAAGGCTACATAAAATACAGTCAGAACATTACAGTAAATCTTTAAAGGCAACGTAAAAATACAGTCAGAACATTACAGTAAAGCTTTAAAGGCTACATAAAATACAGTCAGAACATTACAGTAAAGCTTTAAAGGCTACATAAAAATGCAGTCAGAACATTACAGTAAAGCTTTAAAGGCTACCTAAAAATACAGTCAGAACATTACAGTAAAGCTTTAAAGACTACATAAAAATACAGTCAGAACATTACAGTAAAGCTTTAGAGGCTATGTAAAAATACAGTCAGAACATTACAGTAAATCTTTAAAGGCTATGTACGTAAAAATACAGTCAGAACATTACAGTAAAGCTTTAAAGGCTATGTACGTAAAAATACAGTCAGAACATTACAGTAAAGCTTTAAAGGCAACTTAAAACTACAGTCAGAACATTACAGTAAAGCTTTAAAGGCTACATAAAATACAGTCAGAACATTACAGTAAATCTTTAAAGGCAACGTAAAAATACAGTCAGAACATTACAGTAAAGCTTTAAAGGCTACATAAAATACAGTCAGAACATTACAGTAAAGCTTTAAAGGCTACATAAAAATGCAGTCAGAACATTACAGTAAAGCTTTAAAGGCTACCTAAAAATACAGTCAGAACATTACAGTAAAGCTTTAAAGACTACATAAAAATACAGTCAGAACATTACAGTAAAGCTTTAGAGGCTATGTAAAAATACAGTCAGAACATTACAGTAAATCTTTAAAGGCTATGTACGTAAAAATACAGTCAGAACATTACAGTAAAGCTTTAAAGGCTATGTACGTAAAAATACAGTCAGAACATTACAGTAAATCTTTAAAGGCTATGTAAAAATACAGTCAGAACATTACAGTAAAGCTTTAAAGGCTATGTAAAAATACAGTCAGAACATTACAGTAAAGCTTTAAAGGCTATGTAAAAATACAGTCAGAACATTACAGTAAAGCTTTAAATGCTACATAAATTCATAAAGTACATTACACACTCCAGCGCGATTTTGTCCAAATCTTAAATAAATCATTTAAAAGCTTACGTGGCTCCAGAAATTCATAAATTAAGATCATTACACATGCTATACATTGTTAAATACTCAAACATGTCAAAGTATGTTACATACTGTAAACCATCTTTTATTCGTGACGACTTTATTTCGGGATTTATCAGAGATAAACTGGTTGCGGGAACTAATTTTCTTGATCAAGATATAGACTTTATATGGAAAAAAGTATAAGGTACATTAGAGGACTGGTTATTGTCACAAAATATGGCTCTCATGAACCTAGCAAAAATTTCTCACGCCGGAATAAAACTTGGTTTACAATACACTTTCTCCATCAAATTATCAAACCCTTTCAAGGCCTTTTTAGCATTAACTAGATATATCGTATTACAATTTCAAGTCTTCATTTTGTTTTTTTTTCTTTCTGAAAGGCTTTGTGCTTTGCATGGATTAATAATAAAAAAGGATATACCCAGTAATGCTGATATCACTCATATATTTTAAAATCCACACTTGTCTCGTTTTTGATTATTTGTTACATTATATTTGTAGCAAATAAATATGAGGTATAGGCAACAATAATCAACTTATCACTGATTAATCAAATATTGATTACCGGTAATTACAGTTGATGAAAATAAAAGTACCTATAGGTATACAGATCAAATCCCTGAAGATGAAACCAAGGGACATAACTCCAGAGGATTTGATTTAGTGTGAAAGGTTTTAGATTTTCAAAGTAAATCTTAATGATGTCGACACATTATACTTACTTTTATAGGTCTTTCGTTCAAACACATTTTCTTCATCCACCCAGGCAAAAAGTGTGTACTTAGCTCTGTCCCTCTGGAGTTCCCTCCCACTTGTCACATATCCTGGAATTAAAGAGCGAACACGTACATATCAGTGTTTGAATGACAGCAAGTTTTGGTAGTGTGTGTGTGTGTGTGTGTGTATATATATATATATAAAGCTTTAATATATATATGTTTTATATATATGTGTGTGTGTGTTGGGGAATTAAATGATTATAAAGAAACCATTCCTGCAAAAAGCATTTTTATAATTTTGATTAAGTATCCAAGTTAATGTTTTACTCACTACACTCTATATCTGTAATTTAATTATGAAGATGAAGAAAAGTTGTCAAAAAGAATACTGCAATGATTACTATTACTACAGTTTGGAAGAGAACAACTCATAAATGAAATAAATCAAGGTGCAATATAAATCTAATTTAAGCCTTTGATGTTCTGAATATGTCTGATTCTAATCACATTGTATTAATTTACACATAGCCAAGCTCTGTTTAGGTTCAATTTCACCTAGCTTCTATTGACTTAGTTAACTTCAAAGGAAGAATTAACGTATAACAGAATGAACTAAGTGAGTAAATTAAACCCTTGGTTTCAATCTGCACTTTCAGTACATGTACTGTCAATTTAGCTCTCCAGGCTGATATCCATATATGCTCCATATAGTCCAATCTTACAATACTTTGCAGCAAGTTAAAGGTATACTAGAATTTCCAATTGAAACTTTTTCAAAATTGCTTGATATGATGCACACAGAAGCTAGTGGTGGTAGGACCACTTCTTATTAAGGTCTTCCGTTTCCAACGGAAGACCTTTCTATTATTGTGCTGGTTAAGATTATTCTTATTTTTCTTTTTTTTTTTTTTTTTTTTTCCTAGACACGAACTTTGAAGCTTCATATCTTGCTCATTTCTAAACGGATTTTGCTCAAATTTTCAGGGCTAATAGACTTTACAAAACACTATCTAAAACATATCATAAACTGTAAAATTCCTCTTCCGTTAACGAGTTATTTTCCTTTGAAATTTGTTTAGGGCCTTTGGTTTCCAGACAAAGGCTCTGAGACTATAATAGCAGGGAATGGGAATCCAACGAATTTGAATAATAGAGGCATTGAAGTTGTTTACATCGGTTTTTGTTTTGGGATTTCGTATTTTATTTAGAAAAAGGTAGGGTGTCAAAAACGGGATTCCAAAAAGTGCGAAAATTTACACACATTTTCCTTTGTATCTTTTAAACAAAAAATATTTTGATAAGACATGTAGAATAAAAGTTGTGCAGAATGTCAAGGGCTTTCATTTGACACTATTGAAAAAGGGCTGACCCCTTAAATAAGGGGCCAACAGCCCTTGAAACTTTTTGCTTTATAACTCAAAAACGGTTAAGATTTCGACATGGCTGTCACTGGAAAAGTTGTTCATTGGGATCTTATCAATGTCGTTACAATGTTATTTTGTTAGGGTATTGCGTAATATGAGTGTAAAAAGCTTTACTTGTTAACATGTACCTGTTTTCATTTGGCAAGTTAACGAAAAGTCTTTGAGCGTACAACTGACATAAAGTTATCTCAGAAAGTGTATCTGTTTATACAGGATGCTTTAATTCATTAGAAAAGGTTTTTTTTTACAGTATATATGCTTTTATGTGAGGATTATAAGCCAATTTTGTTGTTTTTAGAGTGAAAATCCTATAAAAACAATAAACACAAAATATAAACATTCTTTTTTAGTAAGACACAAATTACGGACTTAAAAAACTTCTTTGTTATACATATTAGTTTTTATACTGCATGCATTTGAAATCTTTCTGGGATCTGAGCTGTGTGTGTATACCATTACGTAACCTATCCCTCGCCCGCGGCCGAGGAGATCGGTCGCGGCTGGACTACCCAGCCGTCAGCGATTATCTAATACACAAGATTCGCGTCTTCATATATGGGTTTATTTAGCCGCAAACGCATAGAATTGTTTTAATTTTAATTACATATAAATAAAAGTTTATTCTTCTTAAATTGAATTAAACGATAGAGTGTTAATTAAGAAATCGTGCTGTTAATTAATAAAAGCAGTGTAATTCCCAATTAGAAGCAACATCACACATAATTCAATGGTTGGTATTAATGTAAAAAAAAAATAACTTGTTGTAATATATTTAAGTCATTTAAAAATACTGCTAGCTTTCTAAATTATCCTTGGTTAACCTATCCCTCGCCCGCGGCCGAGGAGATCGGTTGCGGCTGGACTACTTAGAGGTCAGCGGTTATCTAATACACAGGATTCGCGTCTTCATATATGGGTTTTTAGCCGCAAACACAAGAACTCATCTGTTTTGATCTTGTGTTATAGAAGTTTCTTCGTCTTAGAACGATAGAGTGTAAATTAAGAAATCGTTCTGAAATTTAATAAAAATATATTATTCCAAATCAGAAGCATCGTCAGTCACAGGTCAATGTTGGTTTAGTAAGACTAAAAAGTTCTAAAAACTGTACAAATAATGTTTAGGATAAGCACAAAAACCCACAAAGATTAAACCTTTAAAGACCGAGAAAATAAGCTCCGCCTTCAAATTTATCTGGTCAGTGTACCCCTGTCAATCAACTGAATCGAGGCCTCAGATTGGATGATAGAAATTGCATGATTGATATTCGTTTACTCGTCCTGTGTATACCATGTTTGGCGCTCGCGATGACCGTGCAATTAACTTTTGTCTTTTAATGCATACCTTAACGAAGAAACTACCTTCTACAGATTAATTTTTTTACTCTTGAAAATTGAAATATTGAAGTAAAAATTTACTCGTACTTGCATGGTTATGTACCACACCAAACGCGCTGATCTATAGTCTATCTAAATCATGTGGCGCCGATCATCCATGAAAAATTTCTTTTATAATTAAAGATGTTTGGGAATAATTGAGATTAAATAATTATATAAATAAATGAAATATTGTGTCTACGATTTAAAACGTTAGTTATCACATTTCTTTGAGAAATTTCCCTAGCCGAAACCGGAAGAGAAACAGGTACAGACAATTAACTCTGGTAAATGCGCAGCTGGTAGAATTATTGTGCACTGTAGCAGATGATCGGAGAAGTTATACAAACGTATGTTGCATAAAAGTTGCATTAGTATTTGAGTACGGTACGATGATCGTATATTGCATAATTTTTCAGTAAATCCCGTCGAAAACTTGTTCAAACAAACGAAAGATTTTGCTCATGTCGCTGGCGGTTATTCATGCCGATATTCATTTCAACGATTGACATTTAATTTGTTTTTCCTAGTACATAATTATATAAATACAATAATTTTTTAGATCATCAGAGAAACTCTGTTGAGAGCATTTTAACACCCGTGCATATAGGCAATATACACAAGCGAGCATGTTTCCCTCGGGGCTTCACACCTGAAGTAAACCGGTTAAAAACCTCGGCCTCTAACGGGCTTGACCGGTCCATTTAAAATCGACTTGTGTTCCAACTGAAGATTAATTTATGTATCCATGATTATTTTCGTTAATTTATGCTGAGAGTTTTTACAGACTTCGTAGAAAATAAAGGAAAGTTTCATAGAGTTGCGCGCGCGTGCGAGAGAGAGAGAGATCGAGAGAGATCTCAAATTTCGGTGCATTATTTATCAAGGTGTACAAAGTAAAAATGAATTAAAAAAATTAAATATTTTCCGAGCGTTCAAGGCAGTCAAAAAAATCAAATCAAATTAAAATCAAAGTTCCGTGTTTCAATGTTACACGTATGCGGTAGGTGCTGGCACGATAAAAGAAATGTCCGGAATGGAGGGATTGGGTGATTTTATAAAAGAATATTCACATGAGTTTTAAACAAGTTTTGTTTTGATTCTAGCAATCACATAATCACTTTTGTACTACTTCTACATGGCCGTTTGTTTCATTATGAAAACGAATTCATTGCTGTGTTGACCACTCCTGCAAAGTGCTCATGCTGACTTTTTTTTTCAAAACTGGCGAAAAGGAATCCAAATGTGGCGAATATCAATTTTTGGTGACCTATTGTGTGTAAAATTTTCCCATCCGTTCTTTTATTCGATCAGCCTGTGTTATTCTATCCAACATGCGACCAAAAATCTTGTGTCGCTTCAGCGCACACAGCTCAGAACGTATATAGACCCAGGTTATTTATGGCTGCAGATCATCAATTGATATGTAATTGAGTATACACTTAGATGGGTGCTTTCACTGCAGTGGTCAATTGTTAAACAATTAGATATCTAGTCTAACTAGAAGTCAGTCATCTTAATTCACGTTAAAGGTGCGAGATCGTAATCTGAGAATGGGGCTAATAAATTAAACTGTTGATCACGCTAAACTTCTATAGTTATGAACGGAATAAAATATATATTATATGTTAAAAGTTTTAAGTCAAAGATCTTAAATAAAATTGGTTCTCTGGATTAGAAGTTAGGAAATACGATTATATGATGCAATGTAGTCGGTCGCCATAGAAATCATCAGAGTACTGCAAGTGTCGACAGTTTTCTTATTTCTTTGAAAGACCATTGTTCACTTGGCTTACAAACAATAATATAGCGACATATTTTCCTAGCAAAAAATAAATGCACTTCTTAAAGTTACATTTAAGTGAGATAAATATGTGTTCTTGGGGATTTTATTTATTTTTATATGAACATTGATTAAAAACACTTTATTGAAGCTGTGTAGTATGAGATAGTAATGCAACTTAATTGATTGAAAACCAAGCAGAATATTTTATTTTTACATCTGGCCTGTCAAAATAGAAAATTGTAAACTTGTAGCTTGTTAACTCAGAAATAATCTAGAACAAAAGAAATAATGTCTTTATGGCTTTTGCTCCTCTTCTTATTTATGTGTATGAGTCCATAAACGTATTTTTGTTTTTGTTTCATCATATAAAAAAATGTTTTTTTTTTTTTTTTTACCTCAAACTTAGAACTGTAGAAATTCAGTATCTTAACTTTTCAAAAGCTTTGATACCTTACCACTTGGAAATCATGACTTGTAGTGATGCAAATTGTCAAATGTCAATGAGGAGACATCGTCAGAACCCACGGGTATCCTATCCGTTATACTGCTTTTAAGGTAGTGTAACGGATAGAAAACTCGTGGGTTCCGAGTGCAAATGTACATACAATGCATTAGTCAATACATGTATATTTAAACAGTACAAAATATGAATAACTGACACATATACATGTATATGTGATTTGATAGAAATGATAGTAAAACATAGGTCGTTCTTTGTGCCGCACTACAGTGGCGAAAAGGATTTTTATATCCCCCGCAAACGAATTCGGGGGGTATATAGGGATCACCTTATATAGGAATCACATTGGAAGTTATTACTTCACACAAATATTGCTTATGACCTGACGGTCTGTGATGACCTTGATGCAAGGTCATTTGGGCAAGGTCACTGGCAGGAAAAGTGCAAAATTCGTGTCCTGTCCATATCCTAGTTTCTTATGCAGAAACATTGGAAGTTCTTACTTCATACAAAGATTGATTATGACCTGAGGGTGTGTCATGACCTTGACCCAAGATCATTTGGACAAGATCAAGGAAACTGACAGGGAAAGTGCAAAATTCGTGTCTGGTCTATATAGCTTTTATGGAAAAACAAGGTTCTAATTCACACAAAGATGGCTTATAACCTGAGGGTGTGTTATGATTTGTCCCAAGGACATTTTGGCAAATTCAAGGTCAGTGGAAGAAAAAATTCACAATGTTAATAGAAATGATCAGAAGCTAAAATTTGACACAAAGATTGCTTGTGACCTTAAATATGTTCTGACTTGAGCTTTGGTCATTTGTGCAACTCCAGTGTCATAATAAGAAATAGAAGCATCAATTATTTTTTAGTAGAGAAATACTCGAGTTATGATTTTTTCTTAGCGGGCGTATCATTTGTTAGCTTCCTCACAGTACCTCTAATTGATCCAGTGGGAGCACTGCTCCCCCCTTCCTCGCAATCAAAATTTCCTTAAATTGACATTTAGATAATTAGATTTTGGGGCATTCCCCCCCCCCCCCCCCCCACACACACTTTTAAGGAGAAAGCAAAATTTTTTTCGCAAATTTAAATCAAAAGCATATTAAACAATAGAAGATACAGCTGCCTCACAGCTTCCCCTCCACTACCACCACCACGGATTAGGACTTTGAAGATTTGCTTGTCAAGATTTCGGATAAATATGTTCCCTCTAGCAAAAACCATGCTGAGTGGCTGTATGACCTAACGTTATACGGAGAGTTGTCCCTCCTGCTGAGCACCTCTCGTACAGCGCACCCTAAGGCGGGAGAAGGCGTCATCTTTTCTTTACAATTTGTGTTCGTTTCAATTGTTTAATTTTAACACTGCCCTTATATAAATTATTCCCTTAGTAAGCAGTAGAGCTGTAAGTATGAGTACAGGGAAATGTTTATCAGACATAACACTGTTTGTTGCATGCTTTAGCGCAGTGGAATTTGTGTTGATTACACTTTGATATAAGGCTAGTCCCAGTTTGTATTTTGTAATCAGTTGTACATAACCGTATTTATCATTTTGTGTTTGTGTTCGGAATAATTATGTACATGTACATATATGATGTTTTTTAAAAAAATTATCCTAACCTGATGTAAACATGAAGTAAGTTAAACGGAGAACTTGCCTGGTATAAAAATAATACTTTGAAATTGAGCCTCGTTTTCGATTTTCTGAACGTACTATTATCATATTGACAGTCTAATCTTATTAAAACCATCCCTCTTCTAATACTCGTCAGGGTCTGATAGGTATCGACAACAGGTTATCTTTACAAGACCTTCACATTTGCATACAATCTAAATATACTTCTACTTACCAAAGGCATACCTTTATATGTTTAATGTTTAGGTGCATATCTTCAATACTTATTCTGAAGGTTACATATAAATGGACATGAATTAATTTGTCTGTCTCCTTTGATGAGTTCCTATTGATTTTCTAAAGCTCTGATTGGTCAGTAGTAATGGTCGTGTGAAGATGACCTCCAATCAATACCTGTCAGGCCCTGACAAGTGCAAGGAAAAGGGGGTGGTTTCTATCAGACTGTTTGACAATACTTTCTCGACTCGAAGCTGCAACGGAAGACCTCTTCGTTGCTTTGCAACGAACACGGCTCTAGTTGAAATTAAAGTCTCTTTCTTACCCTGGAGATCTATATCAAAGTCCTGCCCAGCGTAGCATTTGTTGGTATCGAGTTCCCACAACTTGCCCAAAATCTCTGTCAGTTCAGGGTCTGGGTGAAATCTGGAATGTACAATTTATATTAAACATATACAATGTACACTCGGGTGCCAAAAGTATGTCAATTTTTTCCCTTTCACTATATATTTTATTGAAAACCATCATTTTTCAAAGAATCGTTAAAAAGTAACCCATGGACCAATTTTTAAAAGACTTGGATTGATAAATTTAGAATTTCTCTAGCTTTTTTTGCATCATATTTAAATATTTTTCCAACCTCCATTTTCTGAGATTTGATATTCAAAATCCTGAGGAAGATTTTTCGACTTGCATATTGCAATAGATATATAGTAGAGCTCTTAAAAAATGTCTTTGTGTTGTGTTTAAAATATAAAATTTTACACAGGAGTCATCAAAAAACTGTTTCAATGTATGTCAAAAATGCAAATTGAATCTACTTTAATCAATATAAATTTCTTCAAAATCTGACAAAAAATAACAACAGAAAATCATTTTAAAATAAGTCTTGTTTTCAATGAAATATATAGGGAAAAAGAAAAAAATGACATACTTTTGGCACACAAGTGTAACTATAATTCTGTAGTTTTCTTAAACTGGAGATATTATATCACAAATAACCACAATGACAGCAATTTGACCTTTTCACATTCCTTTGTAAAATATTGTTTTAAATAAATCCACACATCAGATTAGCCAGCATCGTTGGAAACTCACGGCCAGTCTCGCATATGCTTACTGACCGTCAGACAGTAAGCGTATACGAGACTGGCCGTGGGTTTCTGACAATGATTAGCCAGCTACCGTACACCAACATCTTTTGGTGTCCATACAGGATCAGGAATGAACATTTTCTAAAGAAATAATAGTGCATTATATAGTATAGCTATAGATTTTTGGTGGGACATTATGAAAATACACAATTACTATGAACTTCAGGTTACTTTTCCAATGCATATGATGCATACAGTATCCTACTGTCCTACATTAATCAGGTTGGGACCAAGCTCCCAAATGGGATGTATAACGTTAATAATGCCTGTTTGGGATATAGGCCTATAACCCCAAATGGGAAAATCTAAATCCAAAAAATCTGACGTTCTCCTGGATTTTTTAAAAAATGATGTTGATATTTTTTTTTCGTGGCAATTATCAAAATTATTGAAAAAGCCAGGAAAACGCCAGACATGTCGGACCAGCTGTAGGGTCATGAATATGAAGCGGAACTGGATTATTGGAACTGAGCGAGGAATTAAACAAACTACAGGTTAATTTTACCATGATCGCCATGCAGTTGCCACGCCCACAGTTCCAAAGCCTAACTTTATAATGTAATGCTTATAATACCTACCCTCTTCGACTATCGGCCATTATAATACGTGGAGTTAGCTTTTTTGACACAATACACTTTGTACA
This sequence comes from Magallana nippona, assembly GCA_033439105.1. Taxonomy (NCBI): domain Eukaryota; kingdom Metazoa; phylum Mollusca; class Bivalvia; order Ostreida; family Ostreidae; genus Magallana; species Magallana nippona. The sequence continues at coordinate 48,612,540 of CM065925.1, forward strand.
GAGATAAATATGACAAGTCGATATGCCCCCGGGCTGTGAACAGACAAATACAGATAGATTCCGAACAAGCAATGCAGACGACTCTTGACGCTTATGATACAAACGTTTTGATTGGACGACTGAAACGAAAATGCCAATGAAAAATGTTCTTCTTTCATTTTTAGAAAGGACGTTCACACAGCAGCATGACAACATACCTTTCTCCAGAGGTTTTGGCCGGATTTGACAAATATAAGGTAATTTATTCATTAATTTTTTTTATTTTCTGCATTGTTTTACTTCAGTGTACGAGTTAAAAATGACCAAGTATTTAAGAGTTATTGCGAAACATGCCTAAACCGGTCTTGTGGTTAGATCAATGACACTGACAGAAGTGAAAATACAGAGTCCAAAAGTGTCCAATGCAGATCATAATCAATATATGATTTTGTTTTATTTCAAATTTTGCAATTTTGGGTTTATGTTGTATAAATTCATGGATACATAGTCGTATTTCCGATCTCCTTATTGCGGAACTATATGTGATATTTACATCAAATTCCTGTATTGACAGTCAATTACAATTTTACCTGAATGTGCAGTACCCGCACCGTTATTTTTTAAATATGTAAACGGTGTGACCGTTGGACCTAGCGCAGATTTAACACAGTGCAGATTGATTTTTTTATAGAAAAATTTATTTGAAATGCACACAGTAGGAATTCGATCCGCCTGTCTACTCAAATCATATGCCAAAGTTAAACTAAACGTCGCGTGCTCAGTCTTCATTATAACGTCATTTTTCATACATAAAACATAAAAGTTTTGTCTTCAGAAATAGCCGAAGAAAAGTTCTTGATTCCGAGAATTTTTTCTTTCTTCTTTCAATGCTTATAATTTTCCCAAGTTGATTAATTGAATTTTTTCTACTTTATTCAGTCTCTAAAAGATCGGTTCTTAATTGTCAATGATTTTATTTTCCATCTAATTATTTAATAAGGCATTCGTGAAACTAGTCGTATTTCTTGATTAAAGCACTGTTAAAAGTTGTATAGTTTGCACAGTCAATTATTTTCATCTTAATTACTTTCAATTAAACTTGAGAAAGTTTTTGACCGAGTTTCGGGGCAAAAAACATCGACAAGCAGCAGTCATTTAATGATCGAGTTAACTTTTTTAAAAATAAAATTGCGGCCAATATGGCAGCACCCAGGGCTGGAAGAAAAAATTTTGGCCCTTAGTACCCAGATTCAACTTCTATTTTTCACTGATTTTCTTATATATATGTGTTACCATTAAGCCCTTCGCAAGGCGGGCTTCACCTGCCTCTCGCTGCGCTCGGTACAAGATAAACGATAGGATAGGATTTATGCACTTAAGGAATGAATTCAATATTAATAAGTTTTATACAATGTAAAATACGATATAAAATGGTTTGGGACAGTTTATAAAAAAGCGTAAGAATGCAAAACTGTTTTATATGTAACGTTATAGGGACGTTTTAGATGAGGGACAAGCAAAACTAACCCCTATAAAAATACATTTAAAAACGTGTTAAATATATATCTATATATCAATAGAAAGATAAAATTATGAATTTTGTAAATACGGTATTAAAAAATAATGCACAAGTAACTTAATAATAGAATTCATTTGACACTCAAAACATGAGGAAAATCTAAATGCAGTACACCCATGCATTTTAGGCTCCCCCTAACAGCAGAATGCAAATAAATCAGCCATTTTAATTTCTGTGCATTTTCAAGAGCAAGTCCGTAGGTATCGTTTTATAGTATTTTCATTCGCCAGCTTTTTAAAGAGCTATGTTACCCGCTACTAAATTCATGAAATTCTGCACACGTAAAATCTGGATGTTTTTGGAGTTACCTCCCTCTTTTTTAGAGTCTCATAAAATTAGTTTTTTTAAATTTTCTACATACATTTTTCATGTACCTAAAAGATAAACTCTATATTATGCAATTGAAAATTGAAAGAATTAATTTTCATGTATACCGCATAAAAATAGCAGGAAAATCCCTACCCATCATGCTTTTTCCCTGAGAAAAACCCCCTGGATTTTATACGAAACTGTTTAGCTACCTTAAAGGAAATAAAATATTTTTGTATGCCACTTTTAAATGCTTTGATGCAAAGAGGAGAATATTACAAACATTTTGGTGTACACAAAGGTGAATTTAGTTTTTTGTTTCTTGTAAAGAATATTACTATAGATCATCCCCTTTCTATATGTGACTTAATTTGTACATCATCCTCTGTCTATATATGACTTGATGTGTACACCATCCTCTGTCTATATATGTGTACATCATTCTCTGTCTATATATGTGTACATCTTCCTCTGTCTATATTATATGTGTACATCTTCCTCTGTCTATATATGTGTACATCTTCCTCTGTCTATATATGTGTACATCTTCCTCTGTCTATATTATATGTACATCTTCCTCTGTCTATATATGTGTACATCATTCTCTGTCTATATATGTGTACATCTTCCTCTGTCTATATATGTGTACATCTTCCTCTGTCTATATATGTGTACATCTTCCTCTGTCTATATATGTGCTCATCTTCCTCTGTCTATATATGTGTACATCTTCCTCTGTCTATATTATGTGTACATCATTCTCTGTCTATATTTTTATACAGTTTTGCTTCCCTTATTATGGACATAAAAAAATAAATGTTTTACTAATTTTAAAAATGTATCTATCTTTCTGAGATTTAAAATGTCATTAAAATCTAAAATTTCATACAAATGAAACTAAACAGTAGTTTAAGCACATATCAAACAAGTTTTTCAACTCTGTCATCTATGTTGTTTTAAAAAATTCTGTGATGGCTAGATAAGACAAACTCTTAAATAAACTGCTCTTATGTAATCTTCTGTATATATAAGAATGCTTAGGATTATTGCCACTTTACTTGAGTGGATGAGGATATGTACATATTCTTTAGACCAGACACAATAAAAAGAACCTCCCGATCAAACACATACATGTTCCTGTAAACTTGCACTGTAAATTCTTAAATTCTTAATTTAATCCCAATTGCATTCTGTGTTGCATATCCACAAGATACAAATAAAAGTGTTGTTTAGCAAATGTTGTGATGCTTAGTTAGTAAAATGTGATAATCATGTTTTAATGCATTAATTCTCTCCCATGATTTCCTTTAATAATAGTACATACAGTTGTCCACAATTTTCATTGTCTCCAATGTTTTCATCTCATAATAAGAATACATTTAGTGGTCTACAAACCAAACTTTTTGCTTTCAGTACAGTGCGGTTGATACCAGCCCGGTCAGCAAGTACATCACTCACCCCTTCTGGAACTGGGTGGTAGAGGTAGGCAAAGCTAATTCACTCTGAGTCTACTTATTTTTACTAAAACTTCTATTTCAGTCAATTTAAGGGTTGTTTTTGATACATGCACTTAACGATATTAATCAAAGGTTAAAAGCATTAAATTCTTGGAAAGTGAAATTTTGAATTGACTGATAGAACTTCTATGAGGGAAACAGTGTCCAGATAGAGTTACGAAAATATATAGAATAGAATATGTGAGTTCATATTGAAAAGTTTATGATATGCAATCACAATTAAATTTGCCCAAGCCCCTATATACAAGACTTTTAATGCCTAAATGCATGAAAATTAAATGGGGTAAAAAAAAATCAAATTCAGCGTGATGACAAAACGCACGTCATAAAAACGGATCTGCATCAGAGCTGAATCTCCTGTGATTTGTAATGTGATAATGAATGCTTATTTTTGAATGATGTGTGTTTTTTAATTCTTCAGCAAGGCTTATGGTTCAAAAAACTTCTCTTGGTAAAAGATAATCCTATTTGAATGCAAATCAATGGAATATCTTACTATAATAATTCATCTTTGTATTGAGAAAGATTTGTGATATGTTAAAATTATTTTAATCCTTTTGACTTGCATTGCAGTTTGTACCCAAATGGGTGGCACCAAATCTATTAACCCTGACAGGATTTTGTCAACTGTTGGTAAACTTTGCCCTGTTGACCTACTATGACCCTCACTTCTTTTCGGCCAGTAGAGACCACCCCGAGGCCCCTCCCATCCCTAACTGGGTGTGGCTGGTCTGCGCCTTCAACAACTTCATGTCCCACACCCTAGGTAAGTAAAACAGCTGGCAGAGACAGAGACATCTGGGGCAGGTGATATGATAGATAATGGACAATTGTTAGACATTCTGTGTGTGTGTGGGGGGGGGGGGGGGTACCAATCTACATGAAAATCTACTCTTAGTAAACATGTTGTGCTATTAAATTTTTTGTTCTATGATTTAGATGCAGTAACTTTTGATATTTTATAGTTGAACAATCTTCCTAACGACAATTTCTTGGGTTTAGATTTTCTGTACGTTAATTGCATTACTTGTATATTTATTTATTGTTAATGTAGTTTAATAGTATGCATGTATAAAAAATTGCAAACTTTTAAACAAAAATTATTTTGCAAGTAGGCAACATGTTCATGTTTTCAGTATTTTGATAAGAAAAAAATTAATTTATTGATAAAAATTAAAAAAGAAATTTCATTCCATGAAATGAAAATGAAATATAATGGATAAAACTTCAACTAAGTACAATGTACATATCTTTAATCATGTTCTTTGCTTTTATAGAAAGAAACACAAACTTCTATATTAGGAGCTGATTAATCAGTTACCAATAAAATGATTGAATAGTAACATTGAGGTAAATAATTGAATGAACAGTTTATATGAGTGTGTGTTATTGTAGATGGTATAGACGGGAAGCAGGCGCGTCGGACGGGCTCGAGCTCACCCCTGGGAGAGCTGTTTGACCATGGACTGGACAGCTGGGCTACACTGTTCCTGCCAGTGGCCCTGTACTCCATATTTGGGCGCGGGGAGTACGGGGTAGGTGTGTACAGGGTCTACTTCATCGTGACCGGGGTCATGCTGTGCTTCATTCTGTCTCACTGGGAGAAGTACAATACTAAGATTCTGTTCCTGCCCTGGGGATACGATCTCAGCCAGCTGGTGAGGCATTACAAGACATTTAGTCTGTAAATCTATATAAAAGTTATCATCAGGTTCTTTATGGGTACAAAACATGTTGTCAAATCAGATTTATACAAAATTTAACATCAAGTTTTTTATCAGGTATAAAACATGTTGTCAATTCAGATAAAATGTTCACAGGTTTATCATGCAGGTACAAAACTCTTTTAAATGCCAGCTGATACAGCCAATGATGCTGATGTAAAAACTATGACATTTTCATAAATACATTCATGAATACACTTTACTTTCTTCATTGAATTCATTATAAGCTATTATTGAATACATGCTTTAGACATCACTCTCTTGTGTTAAGTTGGCAGGAGGATTAAGAACACAATGTTTATTTTCATTAAACCTGTAGAACTCTTTCAGTACATTTGTACTGCAAAGTGTTATCCTTTTTAATGCATGTATGTCTAAGGAAAGCCATTGTGTGTGTTTCCAATCGCATGATCTTGATTTGAATTCAAATTTCTGTACAGGCAATGACCGGTGTGTACCTTCTGACCTTTGTGGGAGGTCATGACCTCTGGAAATTTAAATTCCCAGTGATTGACATGTACTGCTCAGAGGTCATAGAAATTGTCATGTATGGTGAGTAATCCCGTTGACATCAATTACTATAGTAACTTGCTCAGAGGAAAAAAGCAAATAGAATTTGAACCACCAGCTTAGAGTAATACAGCAAATATAACTTCCAAGAAAAATACTAATCTAAATACTCAGGTCAAAACACACTAATCTAAATACTCAGGTCAAAACACACTAATCTAAATACTCAGGTAAAAACACACTAATCTAAGTACTCAGGTCAAAACACACTAATCTAAATACTCAGGTAAAAACACACTAATCTAAGTACTCAGGTCAAAACACACTAATCTAAATACTCAGGTAAAAACACACTAATCTAAATACTTAGGTCAAAACACACTAATCTAAGTACTCAGGTCAAAACACACTTATCTAAGTACTCAGGTCAAAACACACTAATCTAAATACTCAGGTCAAACACACTAATATAAAAACTCAGGTCAAAACACAGTTACAAGCAGAATCAATGAGCAAGCAATAAGGTGTACTAAAAAGGCCATTGGGATAAAACATCTCAGGGAAATTTTTGTGACTAATACAACATGTACAAAGGAATGAAGGAAGGTAGTTGTGACATACTTTACATAAATTGTCTGTGTTCATTGTGTCCATTGTGTGGTTACTGATTGTAAAGCTTTCTCCATTGTTTGTATTTACAGTTGGGTTTTTCATTCTTACCTTTCCTGCTACATTTTGGAACATATACAAGTAGGTACTTCACAGAAACTATTTAAATCCAATGCAATTTACAATACGTGTACCACAATACGTGTACCTATTATTGAAGCATATCAAGATTCAATGTCCATAGTTTTAATTTCATCTGTCACCTTTCAAATTTCCTTCCAACTAATTACCCACAAGGCAGGACAGTGAGTCACCGTTTGTTTGTCTACAGGTCGTACCGGGACGGTACAGGTAAGCTGTACGGCCCGTGGGAGATGCTGCGACCCCTGGTGTCCACGTTCCTGCTGTTCTCCCTGATGGTGGTGTGGGCGCGGGTGTCGTCCTGTCAGGTGATGGAGCAACAGCCCCGCCTCTTCTACTGGACCACTGGTACCGCATTCTCCAACATCGCTGTATGTATCTTCTACAGGAACATTGTTCACGACCAAAAGAGATAAATAACAATGTTAAAAGTTTCGTTGTGCTATGAACTTAATTGGTTACATGATCAAATCCTGTGAAGCACAATGGTTCATATCCTTGTGAACTTTTTAGCGCTGTTTTTGTTTTATAATTACTTTTGAAAAAGTAAAATCTTTTAGAAATATAAACGTAACCATGTTCTTATGTTCATGATAATGCAACCATCAAACCTTTTAAAAGATCAATGTGAAGTCATAACTATGACCTCTTTGACACATTTTTGCTTTTCAGTAGGTGCATTTAAAAAAAATATGTACTGGGTGAATTGCAAATTTAAATACATGTATTTGCCATTAACATTACAATAAGTATCATTGACATATGTATATGTTCCTTAATTATTTTCAACTTAGCTGGTTTTTTTTTAAAATGATAAAGAAAATACAGGCATAAAACTCAGCTCACATGCAATTACCAGTAGGAAAACCAATCACATGCTTGTATACATGTAGGAAAATGATCACCGCTTTAATACCTTAAGTTTGATATAATGAAAGTTGTTTGTGGGACAATTTGTAAGATTTCGCTGAACAAATTGTTGTTTTTTTTATCCCTATGATCATTCATTTTTCAAATGATAGAAATGTATGAATGATGATATAATCAAGGAAAATATTTGCTATCAAGAAATTGTGCCCAAATGAGAAACACTTGTTAACTTCCTCTGCATGCCTCTATTGTAGTGTTGGTTGATAATCAGCCAGATGAGCGATACTCGGTGTGAACTCATCAACTGGCTCATACTACCCCTGGCTGCCATAGTAATGGCCTCATCACTCCTGTCACTAGGGCAACTAGAGGTGTACCTTCTGTGGGCCTACTGCTGTCTAGTCACTGTTGCTCATATACACTTTGGTGTCCATGTGGTAAGGCACTCCATGTTTTTGTAGACACTTTGGTGTCCATATTGTTATTCATTTTATGTTTATGTATACACTTTGGTGTCCATGTGGTAAGTCATCCTATTTCTATGTAAAACTTTGGAATGCATGTAGTAAGGTACTCCATGTTTTTGTATACACTTTGGTGTCCATATTGTTATTCATCCCATGTTTATGTAAACATTTTGGTGTAACTCCATGTTTATGTATACACTTTGGTGTCCATGTGGTAAATCATCCCTTGTTGATTTATGTACACTTCACAGTTCATCTTAATGTCAGAAGCTTTAAACGGTCCTGACATGTATTCATTAAGAATAAACTTATGGTTAAATTTGCAGTTTTAGCCAGTATATACAGGATATGAATCAAATAGACTCCCAGGGAAGAGAGATGTCTGACAACTTCAATACAACTCTTGTACTCAGCATCTTTGTGTGATTCACGTATTAGCTGTAGGTTTTTTTATGTCCTTGCTTTTGTTTCAGGTACAAGAAATGTGTGATCACTTCAAGATATCAGCACTCACAATAAAACCAAAACAGTAGAGACATATATCACCTTGAACACAGGCAGCTCAGGGTTACAGCATTATAGTGCATCGGGGGCCGGGGGAGACTTGTGTGAGCAGATGAAATGGGGATCCTCTAGTATTATGGAGACAAGGACCAAATATATTACATCTGATTCAGTTACTGTATTTTCATAAATCATTTCATTGTGCCATTTCATCCCCCTCTCCTTCAGATGAGAGTTTCTATCTAATGTATACATGTCTATTGATCCATGAGAGCCCAAGTATTACAGGTAAAGGTGTGCATGTCTGTTTGAACAGAAAGTGAAGGAACTGATCATTGAGCTCAACCCCCCCCCCCCTTTTAATTAATTTTTTTTTTTTTGTATATTGAGTGTGAAACATATGTACCTGTATATGTTCATTTGTGAAAAAAAGGATATTTGATTTTTGTTTAATATAATTTATGTATAGTATTATTGACATATAAATTTCAAAATCTAAAGACCTTTAGAATACCTACATACTGTATTTGTCAGAAAATAATGTTGAATTACTTGAGAGTAAATTGGTATACCACAAACCAACTTTTATTTGTGCAAGAAATTTTTGTGATGATTGTATTCCTGATTTTTTTTTTTTTTTACATTATTTGTTCTAGATTACATTGTTTAAAATTGCTGGCACATAAATTAGTAGCCGCCAAAAAATTGTCATTGTTTATTTGCAAAATAAAGTTGTTGCACATAAAAGATGGTATAGTGGTATCTGTGTGTCTGATGGCAAGAATTTCTCTGCTGTCACTAATTGTTGGCATGTTTTAATTTGGTTTTTTAACTGTGATAATAATTCACTGATACTCAACTTTTATGAAGTCTAATTACTCATTTTTCTCCTTCTTTTGCTTACAAATAATTAAAAATGCTTTAGTTTTATCAGCCATTACTTGCATATTGCAAATATGCTATTCATACAGTTGCATTAATGTATACATGTATTATAACCCCATTTAGAACTGAAATCCAACATCCAACATTATCAGAGTAAAATGACAATCCACTGGCATCCTGACGCTGGCATCCAGACACTGGCTTGAAACTGTTTTAAATCCGAAACATGTGTCTTGTGTATATTATCTTTGATTCACTCGGTGGTGAAGGTTATTGACGGATCCTTTCATACAAATGCCTGAAACTTAGATCATTCTTGATTAATGTTGAAACAAGTTAATTATGAATAGTTTACATGTTTTATTGTAGTAAACATTTTTCAGGCTACTTAATTTTAAATGAAAGAAAATGCCACATTATTTCCTCGAATTATTTCCCTTTAATTTTACTGTAAATGCATTAAATAGCGAGATGCTGATACATCATAAGACATCAGAAGATATCGTGTACCAACTGTTGACACATTTCATGTAATCATGTGACATCCTTCAAGGAACATTCCAATCTAAGTCACAGCCCTCCAGGGATGTTGATTGGGGGACCATGTAATGGAGGCTACTGTATCATGTATTCAGTGACTGGATGCTGACAGAGTAGAGAGGTCGAGTGGCCGAATGCTGAAGGAGTTGAGCAGTGTATGCAGTGTGTTCTTTGTTATCACAAAGTCATATTTAGTATTTATTTCATGTACATGTACATCAGTGTAAGAGGATGCTATTTTTGTCTGCTTCAATAGATATTGTATTTGTAGGAGGGTACAGGAATTATTGAATCATCACATTTAAATAATAAAGTAGCCATCATTATTGTCATAAAATGATAAAATCCTGTTTTCTGTGAATATTTTGTTCTTCTTTAAACTACCGGTAAAATCTCCAGCCTTTTCTGGTTTCGGTCCTTTACTGTGGAGATTAATTCTTTATCAGTTAATACATGACACAAGATACTTAAGGAAATCTTTGAGACCAAATTGTTTTTTAAAAAATAAAGCGGGTCATTATGTACTTATTTTACTGGGATGTTCCTGTTAAGAGGTATATTTTATGTGCTGTTTGTCAAAATGTCAGTATGATCTACATACATGTATGTGTACTACTATTAAGTTTTTACTGAATGTGTACCGGTATGCTGTTTGTTTAGATTGCTTACTGATTGCTTACTGAGAATGCTATTTATTGTCTATCTGTAACCCTTACTTGTTTGTATGAATTTGATTAGAGTGCTTGATTGTACATGTTTTAATGTATTTATAAATAAAGCAATATTATTTTAACAGATTGCTTTAATTAATTTCTAATTTTCTGCTAACACATGGAATGGTTGGTTCCATGATGAGAGCAAGTCTGATACATGTACCGGTATATGTACACCAAGGGAGATACAAACGTCTATTCTCATTCAGGAAGAATTCTAATTATCGTATTTTGTCAAAATGCATACTGATGTATAATACGCACTCCCCACTTTAGGCCTATTATAGGGAATAAACATAAAAAATAAATTATGTTCTGAAAACTTTACAACCACGATTGTAAAACTGAAGTTTTCAGAACATATTAAAAAGTTTGTTTTTGATGCAGGTTTTTAAAAATCTTGACTTTCTACATAGAGGAAATCTTCAAACTGCTTATTAGGATGACCAATTACAGAAAACACTGATTTTGGGCGTTGTTTTGATTATTTCTTTGCATTAAGGGTATGTCAGAGAAAATAAGTATACATTAGACAACTTTTACTGCAGAAATGCACTATGGAAAACCAGGGCTTCAAGTGCTGACTAAAGACAAAACAACTCAGATCTTAAACTAGGTAATGATCTTGCTTCTGGTGTGTAAAATTCTTCTCAGTCTATCTTGAATCTTTTCCAAAATTATTGCTTATTCATATTGCTATCATACTTTAATTTACAAATCAAAAAAGAGAAAACTTTCAGACATCAATTATTGTTTATTCCTATCTATATATTGCACTAGCAAGAAACATCTGGCCTCATTTACATACCATTGTATATAAATATTACATATCCCATGTCGACCAAGAAATAGCACAACCAATAAATCACATATACACGATTGTACATTTACATAGTCAACCCATAGGGCATACCAGATACAAGAATGCATAAACACATGCTATATCAATTGGCAAACAACAAATGAATTTACAAATGTGTATGCTTTTGCAGACTGTTGAAGTTAATTAAGTTATTAATAGTAAAATATTGGCCAATTGAAGAGGGACTATGGTATAACATAATGTGTGAAACACAGATGACTATATAAATTGTAATTGTATAATAGTATAAAATCTATTGGTCCATAAATAGTCAATATATCACATTGTCACCAGTCTTGCTCAGTTAAACCAAGAGGAGCACCAAATCTTTGACACCAATAGCAGTGACAGATTCGCCCTCAGCTCGAGGCGAAAGCAGGAAATATTGCCCTCAGCTTGGGGCAAGGGCAGGAAGAATCGCCTTCAGGGCCTCTGTGTAGTTCTCAGTATTGCACAACGGATTCCCTGATACATTCACATCCTCTAACGGGAGTAAGGAGAGAAGACTGAAGGCTTGCACTGTTCGCAATGCTGTAAGGGAAAAAATTGTACACATCATACATTTAAATAGACATCTAGTGGGAGACTGAAATAATGAATTATTTTTTAAAATTTAATTTGAGTGTAATATTAATCAATACCAACCATTTTTCTGAAGGTGAAGCTTTCTGAGCTGTTTACAATGCTGAAGACCCTCTACCGAGTTGATATCATTGTTATTGGCAATTAGGACTACGAGACAAGGCAGGTTACTGAGGGGTTTTAGGGAGGTCAGGTGATTCTGTGACACGTCAAGCTCCTGAACCAGCACCATCCACTCAGTGTGACACAGAGCGGTCAGGTCAAGGCCACTCAAGGTCATGTCACGGGTGTTCACATCCTGTACATCAAGAATCTTCTCCATCATGAACTTACTCTCTGTAAAACCAACATGTTGTGAGAAAAACAAGTCAACTCTAAACCAGTCCAAGGTTGACCAAAGTGTCTAATACACATTCCACTGAAACATTATATGTCACCTTTTCACTTACAGATGCATCAAACAAATTAAGCAATACTTCACAGTATTTGAAGCATAACCTTACCAATAAATAATAGAAAACAAGACTTCACAATATATGAAGCATAGACATTACAAATGCTGGTACATCAAAAGCATAGCAGTATATGGAACTTGCTTAGACTTTACAATATTATGAAGCATAAACCTTACAAACACCGGTACATCAAAAGCATTGTGGTATATGGAACTTACTGAGATCCAGATAGAAGGCCTTTCTCTTGGAATCCACTGCCGTCAGCTTCTCTATGGCCTCAGTGATGTCATCCTGGTACTTCTCATGAACTGGGTCAATGGCCTTCATTAAATTGAGTAGGGTCAGCAGTACCCCTATATAGAATAAATCACTGTGAGTAATAGGGCACAATAAGGAACCACTAATTATTAATAAGGAAAAGTTCACAAGCATAGTGTATATAATAATATATAAAGAACATTTGTAATCCATAAATGACCACATGCCAGTACTTATCAAATGAATGATTGTTTTGGATTCACCAATAAATAAATCAATTAAAAGAAATACAGTCAAACTTCGTTATCTTGAACTAGATGGGACTGTTTAAAAACTTCGAGATATCCGAGTATTTGAGATATCAAGGGTAAAATACTTAAAAAATAAGTGGTTGGGACTTACAAATCACTTTGACATATCCATTGTATTCGAGATATCAGTGTTCGAGATATTGAAGTTCAACTGTAATCAGTTAAAAGAAATACCTATTTTTGAGACCTGATATCTTTGACCTACATTTATTTTCTGGCTCCACTGAGTGAAGTTCTTGGATTGCCTCCAGTTCCTTCTCCATAGTTGAGCTGGCCGCTGCACTCAGCTCGATGCTGAACCGAGTCCCTGCCTTATAACTCGCCATTGTCCATGCCTCGTCCTGACCCTGGGTGAGCTGTAGGCCCTGAGAGAACTGAGTGCAGTCAGACTCGGTAAGCAGGGTCACCCCTATAGACAGATCCTCACCCCCAGGGAAACCATCCTTCACTGTCAGGATCTACATATAACAACATATTGGGATCTACATATATATAACTGTGTGTCAGGATCTACAGAAATGATACGTGTCAGATATCAACATGTCAGGATCTACAGAAATGAATATGTGTCAGATATCAATGTTAGGATCTACAGAAATGAATGTGTGTCAGATATCAACATGTCAGGATCTACAGAAATGAATGTGTGTCAGATATCAACATGTCAGGATCTACAGAAATGAATGTGTGTCAGATATCAATGTTAGGATCTACAGAAATGAATGCGTGTCAGATATCAAAATGTCAGGATCTACAGAAATGAATGTGTGTCAGATATCAACATGTCAGGATCTACAGAAATAAATGTGTGTCAGATATCAATCTTAGGATCTACAGAAATGAATGCGTGTCAGATATCAACATGTCAGGATCCACATAAATGAATGTGTGTCAGATATCAACTGTCAGGATCTATAGATATCAGTGTGTGTGAGGGTCTTCAGATATCAATGTATGTCAGGGTATACAGATATCAACATGTACATGTACATACTAATATATAATCCACAAATATCATAATCTGGTTTCTTTATGTAAACATGTTTTGATACACTCACCCATTCAATACTTTAGCTATTGGTTTGTATTGCTACATTAGCCAATAAAAAACAGTAGCTATTGGTTTGTATTGCTACACTTACACATATGATACTGTAGCTATTGGTTTGTATTGCTACACTAAACCATATAATACTGTAACTATTGGTTTGTACTGCTACACTTACCCATATAATCCTGTAGCTATTGGTTTGTATTGTTATATTTGCCAATTAAAAACAGTAGCTATTTGTTTGTATTGCTACCCTCAACCATATAATCCTGTAACTATTGGTTTGTATTGCTACACTTACCCATATAATCCTGTAGCTATTGTTTTGTACTGCTACACTTACACATATGATACTGTAGCTATTGGTTTGTATTGCTACACTTACACATATAATACTGTAACTATTGGTTTGTATTGCTACACTTACCCATATAATACTGTAGCTATTGGTTTGTATTGCTACACTCACCCATATAATACTGTAGCTATTGGTTTGTATTGCTACACTTACCCATATAATACTGTAACTATTGGTTGGTATTGCTACACTTACCCATATAATACTGTAGCTATTGGTACCGTTAACATTCCTCCATTCCCCTATGACTGGGCTACTGTTGATGTTGACTGACAACTGATGACCATGATTTACCTAGTTACGGGACCAACAATTCAACATTAAAACAAATGTCAACAATATTCGTTTTCATGGTATGAAAGTCTGCAATACATCAGGTAATCAAATAAGATCTTATCTATTTTCATTTAACAGAAACTTTATTAAAAGCAAACACACAAAAATCTATGCATCAAATCATGTTTCAGTTGGATGAAGAATGATTTTGGCAATCAGAGAGGCGGGAGTTTCTGGCACTGTCAACATGCATTTATGTACCTTAAAGGTAAATGTACCTGAGCACACAATTTATGTTGCATCCTTTTACTTACTCATCAATATAGATGTAAGCCAGTCTGAGAATTTACCTGTATGAAGTTGGTGAGCAGCACTAGAATCTGGTTGGTTTTACGAGATGCATGAACACAACTTATCTGAAGTTTTTTCCTCCCTGCAAAAGTTCAATAGAAAACTCAATACCAAATTATCAGAAATTAACTTTAAGATATGATTTAAGCATTATATGTGAGTGCAAGATCCTTAAAATAAACATCTCAATTGAATCATTTTGCATTAGAAGTAAGCGTTATCTTTGAATTATATCATGAAATTTTGAAAGAATAAAAAGCCTTCCCCAAACAGCGTTACCCCTCCATTAAAGTTTTATCCATCCCCATCAGTTTTACCTTTTCCCAGCAACATTACCCCTACAAAGAAACCTTACCCCTCACCAGCAGTCTTACCCCTCCACATCAGCCTTACCCCTCCACAACAAACTCTACTTCTCTCTTTCAACCTTACCCCTTCCCAGCAGCCATCTGTGGTAGAACCAAGCACTCTGGTCATCAGGATCTGTGAATATGGCATTCTGTACTGTCTCGTGTTCTGTGATAAAAAAAAACCCAGCAAAAATCATCAGTACAAGATATGTACAAGTTAATACTTTACACAATTTTATGTATACTTTCTGTACTTACAAACAAAATATAAGAACCTAAAGAAAGAGCTCCACAGAAGATTGTTATTATCTTCATACCTGTACCAAATTTCATATCCCAAACTATTTTTTAGTATTTCTATTTGTTTCTTACAATCGAATGGAAATAAACCAAATTCAAATATCAAGAATTTGTTAAATTCTCTTTTTAATATGTTTTCGAACCCTGCTTCAGTTTCATTTTATTTGACATTCTCAATGGTTCAATCAAATGTGAATTAACATTGCAGTGGGCTTATTTTAAATTATCAGAATCTTTTTCGTTATATTGAACCATGACTTGATTACCCTGTAACAAGATGTCCTCCTGCACTCGAACAGGGTGGGTGGGGTCAGGGAAGATAACAGGAAGTAGTTTACTGCGGTAATGCCACGACGAATAATTGGAAAAGTTGGTCTGTATTTTCTCTGTTGTGTAGGCAAGCTCCTGTTCTAAATCTACATCCGAGGTTAGGACCACAAATCGTCGATAATCCCAACAGTGAACTATAAACAAAACCAGGAAAGTCAAACCTAAGCACTGATCTATTGTCAACAGTCAGGGGTGTGACTGAAATCCATCATATTGAAAAATAACTGATTATTGTCATTTTTACTGACTACATAATGTACAAATCTTTTAAATTTTGTGACTTGATTTCATCATATTTCCATTCCCAAATTAACTCTTCCTACCCATTTGCTTCATAGCACACTACCCTGCCATGGTCCCAAGTGTAGAGAAGCATCTTGACCCACAGTTGAAACCAAAATAAATTAGTGTGTCCCGTAAAACAAATGAGATAATTAAGTGTGCCCAGACTTAATAATTTATTTTGAAATGATGATTTCTAGTCATAAAACTGAATTTTACAATAACTGGGATCCATCATTTTTAGAATAATGATGAAAAACAGTCATAACTATTTGGAGTTTATTTTAAGACATAGAGTGACCTCTGAAAAATGAATATGACTGTATTTCATCATTTTTTATCAAATTAGTAAGTCTGTAAGTTAGTAAAAATGACAATAATCAGTTATTTTTCAATATGATGGATTTCAGCCACACCCCTGACTGGTTAATACATATATTCATCTTTTGGATGTGAAATGGTCACAATTTTGTAAAGATAGGCAGGAACTCACAGTTACCTACTACTGACAGTTACTCACAGTTACCTACTACTGACAGATACTCACAGTTACCTACTACTGACAGATACTCACAGTTTACTACTACTGACAGTTACTCACAGTTACCTACTACTGACAGTTACTCACAGTTACCTACTACTAACAGTTACCTACTACTGACAGTTACTCACAGTATACTACTACTGACAGATACTCAAAGTTACCTACTACTGACCGTTTCTCACAATTTACTGACAGTTACTCACAGTTTCCTACTACTGACAGTTACTTAAAGTTACCTACTACTGACAGTTACTCACAGATTACTACTACTGATTACTGAGTTACCTACTGCTTACATTTACTCACAGTTTACTACTACTGACAGTTTACTACTACTGACAGTTACCCACAGTTACCTACTACTGACAGTTACTCACAGTTACCTACTACTGACAGATACTCACAGTTTACTACTACTGACAGTTACCCACAGTTACCTACTACTGACAGATACTCACAGTTACCTACTACTGACAGATACTCACAGTTACCTACTACTGACAGATACTCACAGTTTACTACTACTGACAGTTACTCACAGTTTTTCTACTACTGACAGTTACTCACAGTTACCTACTACTGACAGATACTCACAGATTACTACTACTGACAGTTGCTCACAGTTTACTACTACTGACAGTTACTCACAGTTTACTACTACTGTCAGTTTACTACTACTGACAGTTACTCACAGTTTACTACTACTGACAGTTTACTACTACTGAAAGTTACTCACAGTTTACTACTACTGACAGTTACTCACAGTTTCTCTCGTCATACTCCAGGAAGGTGTTACAGAGCTGGAGTTCTCGCTCCCAGTCGGGGAGTGGCATGTTCTCCAGGATGAAGCTGCGGTGGTGCCAGGCGCCGTATGACTTTGGGTTGACCTTGAGACAAGACTCCAGAAATCCGAGTTCATCCTGCATCAGCTTCTGTACAAACTCTGTCTCCCTGTAATACCGCAATCACCACAAATCAACTACTGTTAATGTGGATATTTCTGCATGACTTGATATAATAATATGCTTGTGTATTACATTAGCAATATAAATGTGACTCTGTATAAGAAATGATAGTAAGTTACCCTGTTTGCTGGTTATTGTTTACAAAAATATTTAGATTCTGGTATATTCCTCCAAGCAGACAACTCTCTATAATAACTATATGTACTGGTATATGAAATATTTCAATTGTATAATAGAACAACACATAAAATATTTCTTTACTATCAGGTAATTATTATCTAAAATTTCTGCTGATATAATTCCTGAGGATGAAGTTAACTTACTTGTTGTCCTTCATGAACAAGAAGATTTCTTTGCGGTAATTCCATAGTGAATAGAAGTCTGGATTCACAGACAGAATTTCCCCTGTAAGCTTCAGTCCCTCCTCATCAAATTCTCCATTTAGTCGCTGAGAAAATATTTTTATATCATATATTATAAACTTTCCCAAGGAAAGATAATCATCCATGTCATCCATGTATCATAGTTAACAGGGTATTATTTTATCTTGGAATAATTATATGTTTCGGAATTTAATTTACCGGCATTGCTAAATATTAATGTAGAAGGCATCTGTACATTGTAGAAACTGTTTTCATGTTATAGAAACCTAATTCTAAATTATGAGGAAATAAACAATGATTTTTATTCTTCTTTTTTCAAGTAGAAATTTGCTAAATTGTAGAGATGTGCTTAATAGTTATAATTAATATTAAGGGATACAATCCTATATTGCATCCCTTTATGATGACGAATCAAATACAGGAAATGCAGCACTGCTGTATATACAGGTTACTCTTGATCATATGGCTCAAACTTCGAAGTTCTTGATTGCACGAAGTAAGTCTCTGGTCCTAATTTTTACCCCTATATAACTAATTTACTCTTGATTTCTCAAACTCTCAATCTCTCAAAACCCTTGATCCCTGAAGTCAAAGTGCAATCCCGTTATACAAAATCTTTTGTAATTCACCCCCGGTACCTCGAATTGGCATTATGTAATTAAGTCCAATGCCTGGGCATTGCAATGGCTTAAGGCCTAGACAAGGGCTGGTGTATCTGGATGTTTGAACAGGGGACACTTTTACCGCAGGGTGATGATTGATGAATGACCATATTGTTACCTGCTCTTAAAATGATAAATATCAACAGTCCTAAGATAATTTTGAGACGCAGTGAAATGAGAAACTAATGAAACTATCACACATATTTTGAGCCATTTTTAAAGTTAAAAAAATATAAAACCGCAGATATCATACATACCAGAATCAATGTCGATATAATTATTCTAAAAATTTTGTACTTAAACTATCGATGTTTGATACATTACATATATAATTTGTCTCTGCTACAACGATATCAAATGCCGTTTCATATCATGAATGCTATTCATCTTACATAAAATAATAAATATCATGAAACTTGTAAGTTTTCATTTTATTCAGTTTTAAAAACATCCAGATTTGTATATTCACCTAATTAAAAAATTACAAATGAGTATCATTTAAAGCATGTGACGTGTGTAAGATTAGCACTAGAATGCCTTTATTAGTCATAACATCCAGTCATACTAATTTTTAAACTCGTCATTTAACCCAGAAATTTCCAAACTCTTGAAAACTCAAACTCTTGATCTCACAATGTTTATCCTTGATCCCGCGGACTTCAAAGTTTCTCGAGTTACCAGAACAGTTTGTGTATATTATACATGAGGCTGTAACTGACCTTTTTAAATGCCCCCGATGTTGCGGCAGTATAAAGCTTCAGTTTCTGCTCACGCTCTTTCCTCTTGGCTTCCTCCTGTTGGGCAGTGGTCTTCACCTTGAGTCGTCCATGCTGAAAACACCACAAAGTAAGTTAATTGTACACATTGTATCATGTACCCAGTGTGTAAAGAAACAAAGAACAAATGGAGATGAAAATACACTTTGACTGTATAGCTCCTATATATTTAACTTTTGATAGTTATAATTACTTTGATATTTTTAATCTCACAAAGAGACCTCATTTGGGATTCCTGTGATTTATAGAATCCCATCATATTAATGATGTCTAAATTATATATTCTACTGAAATAGTGTTCTATATTTCTATATAACATCTTTCCATATAATGTTGGGCACTGTACATGCCTTATGAAGCCAAATACACATTAAGTCCACATTTTGATCTCTTTTGAGGATTGTAGAACATTGATCTGTGATGATGAATTTTTATTTTTTTAAGGGGGGGGGGGGGGTGGCAATTTCAGTATCGTTAGAAATCTACCAAAGCAGAAGCATGTCTTTGTAAATATTAAAAATAAGTTTTACAGATGGTCAAAGGCTTAACAATGATATATCCTGCAAACCTCATCATATTGATTCGTTTGCTTAGTATTTGTCTTCATGTAAGAATACTTATAATGCAAAAATTTACATGACATTATAATATTCCGGGTTTTTTTTTCACAAGCCCCTGTGATTCCATCCCCCTTTTTATACCACATAACAACGTTCGAATTTCCTCTAAGATAAAATGGGATTTACTCTGCAATTTAATAACAGAGTCAATACAGTGATATGTAATCATGTACTGAAAATCGACATTTAATTTTTTTTCATTAATACTAAAATAATGAATGATTTTACCCAAAATAAATATATTTACCATATCGAGTGTTCTTTGACAGCGGAATTTGCTTTTTCTGCGCCTCTTAAACACAAAAGAGTTCAGATATTAGACTAACCTTTGAGCTATTCGATATTGGAAATAATTAGTTGTAGATAAGACACACACTAAGATTATTAATAAGAAGAAAATCAGAGTGAAAATAATACAAAAATAAGGCTGGCTATGAATTATATTAAGTTTCCAATAAATAGGCGTGTTTTAGGCCAACTTTTCAAGCAAAGCTTGGAAAAGACCACAAGAAAATATAAATTTGATTCAACACCCCGCTGATTGTACTTTATGTACATTGTTATATAGAATGTTCTATCGTTAAAATGACAGATGTCCTACGGACCCGGCTGGTCACGGTAAGATTATTCTTTTTAATTGTTATTGAGAACGAGAGGGACAATTGTAAATGTGAATTCGATGAATTTATGAAAAAAAATTTCTCATATAAGTTACATTATCTGTCTTATGCATAAAGGCGGGTAAAATGACTAATGTAGAATGGAGAAGATATGAAAATGTCAACATATCTGATAATTCTTTTGTATTAAATTTTATTCCAAACGGTGTACGAGGGTAGTTCGGAAATTATAGAGACAACTAGACGCGATCTCGTTGCGAGCAACGAGAGGTCTTCCGTTTGAATACACCTTACGCTATCGGAATGCTTGTTCTTTTCTATCAATAAGACCGCGGAACATTAACTGGCAAGATTGGAAATATACAGCTTACATCAATTTCACCTGTTACAGTCAAAACATTTGATATGGGCGGGAACAAATTGACACGGACGTCTGAGAAAAGACAAAAAGTCATTTTTGAGTACTTTCTGTGACGACTGGAAGTTACATGTACGCCGGATCTAACAGAATATGGTAAACATATCTTCATATATTGTTCTGTCTTTCCTCAAAGTTTTGATGTTCAAATTTTTGTCAGTTATGAGATTTCGTTGAGAAAAGGTTTTTTGTCTCGAGACCGGAAACAAACAAACGGAAGTAATTAAAGAAATTAAAAGTAAGCATTTTAGTTCAATTACTTACAATACATTACTGTTAATTAGACTAAATAAAATAATCAAAGAGAAAAGTCTAAAATTATTAAAAACGTCATTTGCTTGTACACTTCCGGAGAGAACCGAAAGTGACGGAAAATAAAATGGAACCTGTTAAACACACCTTCA
Source organism: Magallana nippona (assembly GCA_033439105.1). Lineage (NCBI taxonomy): Eukaryota > Metazoa > Mollusca > Bivalvia > Ostreida > Ostreidae > Magallana > Magallana nippona. The sequence continues at coordinate 48,634,045 of CM065925.1, forward strand.
ATCAAATGTCTATCATTCATAAAAGTTTTGTATCTTGATTTCTTACAGTTTCTGAGATCTCCCGTGTACAAAATTTGTATGAAAAAAAACCTACTGAGATATTTGAGATGACTCACCGGATTTGTTTTAATTTATTTAACCATGTGTAGGGGACCCATTGTATTTCTATTACTAAAATGTTACTTCCATGGTAAATAACAAAAAAAATAATTAAACAAAAAATTTGGAGTACTTCCTGTGAGGACCGGAAGTTAGGCCAGATGACACAAAATAATGTAAACACATGTACATACATAGGTCTATCATTCAACAAAGTATGGTTGTTTAAGTCTATACCGTTTTTGAGATCTTATTGAGACAAAGATATTTGTCTCGGGACAGGAAGAGGACAAACGGTAGTGCTCAATGAAAATTAAAGTTAGTATTTATTAAATACTTTTCCATCATACATTAGTATTTAAAATCTAACTAAAACTGTCGAAGAAAATCATTTAAACTTATAAACAGCTTGATTTGTTTGAACCCTTTCAGTGAGGACCGAAGAGAAACCCGTTAAACACATCTTCAATCAAATGTCTATCATCCTTGTTAGTTTTGTGTGTTGATCACTTACAGTTTCTGAGATCTTGCTGGTACAAATTTTGTTCAAAAGCAGCTACCTGAGATATTCGAGATATCTCACCGGAAGTAGAATTGTGTTGTCTATTTAACATTGCATAAATAAAATATGTAAAGATACTAATATATTAATTCTATGAAAAATAAATTAAATACGAAAATAATTTTAAAAGTACTTCCGGTGACGACCGGAAGTTAGACGAATCAAACAAAATAGAGTAAACAAATGAATATACATAAGTCTACCATCCCACACAGTTTGGTTGTCCAAGTAGTTACTATTTTTGAGATATCGTTGAGACAAGGTTTTTAGCTCACCTGAGCTGAAAGCTCGTGAGCTTTTCTGATCACTTTTTGTCCGGCGTCCGTCTGTCTGTCTGTTCATAAACTTTTTACTTTTTCGACTTCTTCTCCAGAACCACTGGGCCAATTTCAACCAAAGTTGGCACAAAGCATCCTTAGGTGAAGGGGATTCAAGTTTGTTAAAATGAAGGGCCATGCCCTCTTTCAAGGGGGGTTAATTAAAAAATCATTGAAAATTTAGTGGTATTTTCAAAAATCTTCTCAAAAACCATTTGGCAAGAAAAGCTGAAACTTGTGTGGAAGCATCCTCAGGTAGTGTAGATTCAAGTTTGTACAAATCATGATCCCCAGGGGTAGGGTGGGGCCACAATGGGGGATCGAATTTTTATATAGGAACATATAGAGTAAATCTTTAAAAATCTTCTTCTCTGAAACTGATCAGCCATAAAAGCTGTAACTTATGTGGAAGCATTCTCAGGTAGTGTAGATTTAAGTTTGTTCAAATCATAATCTCCAGTGGTAGGTGGGGGCCACAATGGGAAGTCAAATTTTTACATAGAAATATATAGAGAAAAATCTTTTAAAATCTTTTTCTCAGAAACTGATCGGGCAGAAAAGCTGTAACTTGTGTGAAAGCGTCCTCAGGTATGGAAGATTAAAGTTTGTTCAAATCATGATACTGGGGGTAGGGTGTGGCCACAATGGGGGGGGAGGGGAGGGGCTCAAACTTTTACGTAGGAATATATATAAAAATATCTTTAAAAATCATTTGCTTAAAAAAGTAAGTTCAGATAGTCTAGATTAAAATTTGTCAAAATCATAATCTTCAGGACTAGGGTTGGGCCACATGTGGGGGGGGGGGGGGGGGTGTCCAATTTTACAGAGGAAAACATTTAAATCATCCACAAAAACTCAAATGATTTTTTATATATGGTTTTATTTATATGCAAGCATTTTGAATTATTGTTGATTCTTTAAAGTTGTTTGAACTCTGGCCCCTGGACAATTCTTTGGCCTTACAAGGGGTCCAAAGTTTGATGTAGGTTTATAATCCATATACAAACAGTTGTTTAAGTCTGATCATTTTCTCGAAAACTGCAATGCTCAAGATGTAATATGACTGTAAAATCATCCTTGTCTATCATTGCTCAGGTGAGCGATGTGGCCCATGGGCCCCTTGTTTTGTCTCGAGACAGGAAACGGACGAACAGAAGTGCTCAATCAAAATTAAAGTTATATTTTTCTAACGTTTTCCTATTGTACAGTTTTGTTTATCAAGCAATCTAAAACTGTCAAAGAAAAACAGTTAAAATTATTAAAAGCTTCAATTGTTTGTACCCTTCCGGTGACGACCGGAAGTGACGGGCGATAAAATGGAATCAGTTAAACCCATCCTCAATCGAATGTCTATCGTCCTTGTAAGTTTCGAGTCTTAATCACTTACAGTTTCTGAGATCTCGCGGGTACAAAATTTATTTTAAAAAAGCTACCGCGGAACATTGGAAATATACAGCTTACGTCAATTTTACCTATTACAGTCAAAACATTTGATATGGACGGGAACAAATTGACGCGGATGTCTGAGAAAACGTTGGATTCAAACTGTAGTTAATATTGGAAGTGTATTTTCAATCCACCTCAGCGTTCTTAACTTGCTATATTACTTATGCGATCGAAACACATTTTATTTAGTATCAGCAAAGCGATAAAAAAAAACCATTTTATTTCATCAATAATTATATAATCAGCAAATATGAGAAGATCCAAATTCGGGAGAGATTATACGCAAGGCAAAGCATTGTCCGATGATTCAGAGAATCAGTCGCCACTGATACACTTCCTATAGCCAATGTTTTCTCAGACGTCCGCGTCAGTTTGTTCCCGCCCATTTCAAATGTTTTGACTGTAACAAGTGAAATTGACGTAAGCTGTATATTTCCAATTTTGCCAGTTAATGTTCCGCGATCTTAATTATACATTATAAAATGTCGGGTTTCAATTTTACAAAGTAGCACCTACAGCAGTATACATTATGAATTTTGAACACAATCAGTGACATATTAAACGGCGTTATTAATTTCAGCAAAAATTAAAAGGAGGGTTTAATAGGCGTAGCTGTTTTCTTAAAACATCGTTAATTTATGGATTTACTCTTTACTTCTGAATGTTTTAGACATAAGATATATAAAATGCCATACGCTATAAACTGCATTTGTAGAGAGAGAGAGAGAGAGAGAGAGAGAGAGAGAGAGAGAGAGAGAGAGAGAGAGAGAGAGAGATTAATCAGAAATCGATTTGATAAAGAAATTGATTATCTTTTTATCTGCTTCTTTTGCATATCGATTAATTTTTTTTGTGTCAAGTTTATCTTTGCCGACTCACACTGTATGATAAAAATTTTTGCCAAGTCGGCAAATAAAATAACCTACATCTTACTAATGTAGTATGGTAAATTATCCCCCTTTTCCTGAATCCACTCAATACCCCAGTGTTATGTCTAAATGACCAGTGTTAAGCAATCGGTTAATATATTACGAAATTTATGAATTTTGACCTCGATGCTTAATCACTAAACAGATATAATAAATCCCGCTTTTTTGGTGAACATTACATGTATGTAGACCTTTGTAAATAATTATAAACTTAAGGCAGATTTTAAATGATTATAATCCCGATGCACCCTGCCGTAATGACTTTTTTTTTATCAAAAGTGAAAAATCAGACTTTTTGTTTTAACAGTGTATATCTCCGATCGGTGTTTACACGTGTTTTTTCATAGGCCCAAACAGACATACACAGGTGATCAGTTCCACACCTTGTCGCAGTCACCCGGTGGTGTGTATAGTTCAGTGTTTAAACTTCGGAGGTTTTTCTTAATCCAAGACAGACAACAGATATGTATCTGTAGACAGATACAAAGAAGGAGAAAGTACACCGTCTATAATAAAAAATGACTTTTTAGCATTGACTTCCAATCAGTAAGAAGGCAATCAATAAAAAATTAATTTCAAATCATTTAAATCCAAAGACAGTATCCCGTAACTAGAAATAGATACATATATAATTTTAAACGTCAAATGTACATTTAGGCTTTAGCCGCATTACTGCATGTTACCTGTAGTAGTTCTTATTCAAATACTAAAATATTCGTACGTTGGAAGAGAGAGAGAGAGAGAGAGAGAGAGAGAGAGAGAGAGAGAGAGAGAGAGATTTATTTTATAGTGTTTTATAGTGTTCAGGAAATCAATATATAAACAACATATGTCAATAAACGCATATTTACATGCATATATCTATATATATCTGAATAAATACTAAACAGTCCTCCTTTTAAAGTCCCGTAGAATACTTGAAATGTGGGCGCATTGCTAAATGTTTTGTGCATACAGTCAATGAGATGGCGGCATTTCTTTGATGCCGGCAAAGCAACCTGGCGAGCTCTAATGCGGTCGTACTGCAAGGGTGCTTCGGCGGCATGTCTTTGATGCCGGCGATGCGACGAGCGTCTGAATTTAGCGAGCTGCTGACAGAAACAAGACTGTCACAATTCGGGAAATTGACGGTATTTTGAAATGGGCTCTATATTTGTACTGAAAAAAGGTATCATTTTGATTTATGATAAAATTAAAACGGAAAACATAAAAAATCTATCGTTTCAAAGATAAAATCGTTAAACAAAACACAATTAAGAAAGAAAAAAAAAACATTCGGCACTCGGGGACTGAACCCGGGTCGCCTGGGCCAAAGTCCACTACTCTAACGACTGAGCTACGCGGACTCTCGCTTCAGGACTTTGGATCCCAAAATCTCGAGAATGCGTGGATCGATTTTAAAATAAATTTCATGTTCTGACGTTATTAAAGCGTCTCTATCGAAAAGTAATATTAAAAAAATTCAAAACAAAAAAGTTGAAAAATGACTGTTGTTTGTTTCCTTCCTGTGACGACCGGAAGTGACGGCGGACGTTTGGATATGCGATGGGCACTGCGGCAGGATACTTTCTACTATCCCTGAAAATTTGAAAGTTCTATCTTAAATACTTTTGGAGAAAAATCGTGAACAAGCAAAAACATAAAATCTTTAATAACTCGGGACCGGAAGTGACGACCGAAAAAATCTCGTGTATTTTTCTTACAAATTTTGTCATGAATAAGATCTGAGAGTTTCATCAAAATCGGCTGAAGCGTTTTTGAGAAAAGGTGACAGAAAAAAAAAACAATAAAAACTAGATGCTTGTTGCGAGCAACAAGAGGTCTTCCGTTTGAGTACACCATAAAGTAGACTAGAGGGATAGTTGTTCTTTTCTATCATTTCTAAACACGTCTTTAAATTGCATTTAACCCTCTATAAGAATTTCAATAGTCATATAATTATACTTAAATTTATCTTTAAAAAATCGCTATTATTGTGATTTTTGATAAAATTATATTGGAAATAAGTAAAATCTATCATTTCAAATATAAAATCATAAATCTTAACACAATTAAGGAAGAAAAAATATTCGGCACTCGGGGACTGAACCCGGGTCGCCTGGGCCAAAGTCCACCACTCTAACGACTGAGCTACGCGGACTTTCGCTTCAGGACTTTGGAGCCCAAAATCTCGATAATGCGTGGATCGATTTTAAAACAAATTTCATATTCTGAAGTTATTAAAGCGTCTCTATCGAACAATGATATTAAAAATTTTCAAAACAAAATAGTTGAAAATTGACTGTTTTTTGTTTCCTTCCGGTGCCGACCGGAAGTGACGGCGGACGTTCGGATATGCGAAGGGCACTGCGGCAGGACACTTTCTACCATCTCTGAAAATTTGAAAGTTCTATCTTAAATACTTTTGGAGAAAAATCGTGAACAAGCAAAAACATAAAAACTTTAATATCTCGGGACCGGAAGTGACGACCAAAAAAAGCTCGTGTAATTTTCTTACAAATTTTGTCATGAATAAGACCTGAAAGTTTCATCAAAATCGACTGAAGCGTTTTTGAGAAAACGTGGGAGAAAAAAAAAATAATAATAACTAGACGCTTGTTGCGAGCAACAAGAGGTCTTCCGTTTGAGTGCACCATAAAGTAGACTAGAGGGATAGTTGTTCTTTTCATCATTTCTAAACATGTCATTAAATTCCATTTAACCCTCTATAAGAATTTCAATAGACATATAATTATACTTAAATTAATCTTTAAAAAGTCGCTATTATTGTGATCTTTGATAAAATTATATTGGAAATAAGTAAAATCTATCATTTCAAATATAAAATTATAAACCTTAACACAATTAAGGAAGAAAAAATATTCGGCACTCGGGGACTGAACCCGGGTCGCCTGGGCCAAAGTCCACCACTCTAACGACTGAGCTACGCGGACTCTCGCTTTAGGACTTTGGATCCCAAAATCTCGAGAATGCGTGGATCGATTTTAAAACAAATTTCATATTCTGAAGTTATTAAAGCGTCTCTATCGAACAATAATATTAAAAAATTTCAAAACAAAAAAGTTGAAAAATGACTGTTGTTTGTTTCCTTCCGGTGCCGACCGGAAGTGACGGCGGACGTTCGGATATGCGAAGGGCACTGCGGCAGGACACTTTCTACCATCCCTGAAAATTTGAAAGTTCTAACTTAAATACTTTTGGAGAAAAATCGTGAACAAGCAAAAACATAAAATCTTTAATATCTCGGGACCGGAAGTGATGACAAAAAAAAACTCATGTAATTTTCTTACAAATTTTGTCATGAATAAGATCTAAAAATTTCATCAAAATCGGCTAAAGCATTTTTAAGAAAACGTGGGAGAAAAAAAAAATAATAATAACTAGACGCGATCTCGTTGCGAGCAACGAGAGGTCTTCCGTTTGAATACACCTTACGCTATCGGGATTCTTGTTCTTTTCTATCTATAAGACCGCGGAACATTAACTGGCAAGATTGAAAATATACAGCTTACATAAATTTCACCTGTTACAGTCAAAACATTTGATATGGGCGGGAACAAATTGACACGGACGTCTGAGAAAAGACAAAAAGTCATTTTTGAGAACTTTCTGTGAGACTGGAAGTTACATTTACGCCGGATCTAACAGAATATAGTAAACATATCTTCATACATATAAACGGCAGTGCTCAATGAAAATTAAAGATAGTATTTATTAAATACTTTTCCATCATATATTATTATTTAAAATCTAACTAAAACTGTCAAAGAAAATCATTTAAACTTATAAAAAGCTTGATTTGTTTGAACCCTTTCGGCGGGACCGGAAGTGAAACCCGTTAAACACATCTTCAATCAAATGTCTATCATCCTTGTTAGTTTTTGTCTTGATCACTTACAGTTTCTGAGATCTCGCTGGTACAAATTTTGTTTAAAAGCAGCTACCTGAGATATTCGAGATATCTCACCGGAAGTAGAACTTTTTGTCTATTTAACATTGCATAAATAAAATATGTAAAGATACTAATATATTAATTCTATGAAAAATAAATTAAATACGAAAATAATTTTTAAAGTACTTCCGGTGACGACCGGAAGTTAGACGAATCAAACAAAATAGAGTAAACAAATGAATATACATATGTCTATCATCCCACACAGTTTGGTTCTCCAAGTAGTTACTATTTTTGAGATATCGTTGAGGCAAGGTTTTTGTCTCGGGACAGGAAACGGACCAACAGAAGTGCTCAATCAAAATTAAAGTATATATATTTTTTTAACGTTTTCCTATTGTACAGTTTTGTTTATCAAGCAATCTAAAACTGTCAAAGAAAAACAGTTAAAATTATTATAACCAGTTGTTTGTACCCTTCCGGTGACGACCGGAAGTGACGGGCGATAAAATGGAAACAGTTAAACGCATCCTCAATCGAATGTCTATCGTCCATGTAAGTTTCGTGTCTTAATCACTTACAGTTTCTGAGATCTCGCGGGTACAAAATTTGTTTTTAAAAAGCTATTACAGTCAAAACATTTGATATGGACGGGAACAAATTGACGCGGATGTCTGGGAAAACGTTGGATTCAAACTGTAGTTAATATTGGAAGTGTATTTTCAATCCACCTCAGTGTTCCTAACTTGCTATATTACTTATGCGATCGAAACACATTTTATTTAGTATCAGCAAAGCGATAAAAAAAACCATTTCATTTCATCAATAATTATACAATCAGCAAATATGAGAAGATCCAAATTCGGGAGATATTACGCAAGGCAAAGCATTGTCCGATGACTTCAGAGAATCAGTCGCCACTGATACACTTCCTATAGCTACAGTTTCAATCCAATGTTTTCTCAGACGTCCGCGTCAATTTGTTCCCACCCATTTCAAAAGTTTTGACTGTAACAAGTGAAATTGACGTAAGCTGTATATTTCCAATCTTGCCAGTTAATGTTCCGCGGTCTTAATTATACATTTTAAAATGTCGGGTTTCAATTTTACATAGTAACACCTACAGCAGTATACATCATGAATTTTGAACACAATCAGTGACATATTAAACGGCGTAATTAATTTCAGCAAAAAATAAAAGGATCGAAATGAAGGAAGGTTTAACAGCGTAACTGTTTTCTTAATACATCGTTAATTTATGGATTAACTCTTTACTTCTAAATGTTTTAGAAATAAGATATATAAAATGTCATACGCTATAAACTGCATTTGTAGAGAGAGAGAGAGAGAGAGAGAGAGAGAGAGAGAGAGAGAGAGAGAGAGAGAGAGAGAGATGAATTAATCAGAAATCGATTTGATAAAGAAATTGATTATCTTTTTATCTGCTTCTTTTGCATATCGATTATTTTTTTTGTGTCAAGTTTATCTTTGCCGACTTACACTGTATGATAAAAAATTTTGCTAAATCGGCAAATAAAATAACCTACATCTTACAAATGTAGTATGGTTAATTATTCCCCTTTTCCCGAATCCACTCAATACCCCAGTGTTATGTCTAAATGACCAGTGTTAAGCAATCGGTTAATATATTACGAAATTTATGAATTTTGACCTCGATGCTTAATCACTAAACAGATATAATAAATCCCGCTTTTTGGGTGAACATTACATGTATGTAGACCTTTGTAAATAATTATAAACTTAAGGCAGATTTTAAATGATTATAATCCCGATGCACCCTGCCGTAATGACTTTTTTTTATCAAAAGTGAAAAATCAGACTTTTCGTTTTAACAGTATATTTCCCCGATCAGTGATTACAGCTGTTTATTCCTAAGCTCAAGCACACATACACGGGTGGTCAGTTTTCACACCTTGTCGCAGTCACCAGGTCGTTTGTATAGTTCCGTGTGTAAAATTCGGGGTGTTTCTTAATCCAAGACAGACAACAGATATGTATCTGTAGACATATACAAAGAAGGAGAAAGTACACCGTCTATAATAAAAAATGACTTTTTAGCATTGACTTCCAATCAGTAAGAAGACAATCATTAAAAAATTAATTTCAAATCATTTAAATCCAAAGACAATATCCCGTAACTAGAAATAAATACATATATAATTTTTAAACGTCAAATGTACATTTAGGCTTTAGCCACATTACTGCATGTTACCTGTAGTAGTTCTTATTCAAATACTAAAATATTCGTACGTTGGAGAGAGAGAGAGAGAGAGAGAGAGAGAGAGAGAGAGAGAGAGAGAGAGAGAGAGAGAGAGAGATTGATTGATTTTATAGTGTTTTATAGTGTTCAGGAAATCAATATATAAACAACATATGTCAATAAACGCATATATACATGCATGCATGTATCTATATATCTAAATAAATACTAAACAGTCCTCCTTTTAAAGTCCTGTAGAATACTTGAAATGTGGGCGCATTGCTAAATGTTTTGTGCATACAGTCAATGAGAAGGCGGCATTTCTTTGATACCGGCAAAGCGACCTGGCGAGCTCTAATGCGGTCGTACTGCAAAGGTGCTTCGGCGGCATGTCTTTGATGCCAGCGATGCGACGAGCGTCTGAATTTAGCGAGCTGCTGACAGAAACAAGACTGTCACAATGCGGGAAATTGATGGTATTTTGAAACGGGCTCTATATTTGTACTGAAAAAAGCTGGTATTATTTTGATTTATGATAAAATTAAAACGGAAAACATTAAAATCCATCGTTTTAAAGATAAAATCGTTAAACAAATCACAATTAAAAAAGAAAAAAACATTCGGCACTTGGGGACTGAACCCGGGTCGCCTGGGCCAAAGTCCACCACTCTAACGACTGAGCTACGCGGACTCTCGCTTCAGGACTTTGGATCCCAAAATCTCGAGAATGCGTGGATCGATTTTAAAACAAATTTCATATACTGACGTTATTAAAGCGTCTTTATCGAATAGTAATATTAAAAAAAATTCAAAACAAAAAAGTTGAAAAATGACTATTGTTTGTTTCCTTCCTGTGACGACCGGAAGTGACGGCGGACGTTCGGATATGCGAAGGGCACTGCGGCAGGACACTATCTACCATCCCTGAAAATTCGAAAGTTCTATCTTAAATACTTTTGGAGAAAAATCGTGAACAAGCAAAAACATAAAATCTTTAATATCTCGGGACCGGAAGTGACGACCGAAAAAATCTCGTGTAATTTTCTTACAAATTTTGTCATGAATAAGATCTAAGAGATTCATCAAAATCGGCTGAAGCGTTTTTGAGAAAACGTGACAGAAAAAAAAAAACAATAATAATAATAGTGAAAAAGAAACAAAGCAATAACAATAAGGTCTTCCGTTGGAAACGGAAGACCTTAATAATAATAGAGGAAAAGAAACAAAGCAATAACAATAAGGTCTTCCGTTGGAAACGGAAGACCTTAATAATAATAGAGGAAAAGAAACAAAGCAATAACAGTAAGGTCTTCCGTTGGAAACGGAAGACCTTAATAATAGTGAAAAAGAAACAAAGCAATAACAATAAGGTCTTCCGTTGGAAACGGAAGACCTTAATTAACACAAATATTTCCCTTTCTAAGTGAAAATTGGCATAAACAGTGAAGAAACCCCGTCAAATAATGGAACGAAGTAATATTAAAACATATTTTAAAAGATTTTTTACGACGGTACATAAACAAGTTGGTGGTCGGGGTGGTCGGGGTAGTCGGCGCAGGCATAAACTTAAACATCTACTTACTAATTGTCGGTATAGACCAACAATAAATAATAAAGAAAATCAAATTATATATGTTCCTTTTGCTATTTATTGTGACTAACTTTTATGCAAGTTTCATTCGTATTCGAGTTGAAATACGGAGATAGTACAAATAATTTTACCAAGCAAGGCGTCAAGGCGGTGCAGCGAATATAGATCAAATTGGTGGGAATATTGGAAGAAGACCTTTCCAGGCAACGCAATTGCTTAAACAAAAACTACAAAATGTAAGGATGTCAAGAGCCTTATTTATCGGGGTTTTTTTTAAGGGGGATGTGCGGCCATCTTGTACATTTGAGGATAAGAATGTAAACATTTCTTGAACTGGCTTGTTTCTGCCCGAAACTGGCCAAAAGTGTTGCCAAAAGATAGAAAAGCAATAAATATGAAGTCCTACATATCATTTTGTTTGAAAAGTATGCATACAAGAACAGGGCAATGCCTTTTTAATCACTCAGAACAGCTTTCGAACTGCGCAGGTACAGACTTATTTTGAAGATTTAAAAATCTGAAAAAATATGAAGGGGGTTCATTGGTGTCCTCTCTACAACCACACTTGTGGTAGAAATAACTCATATTTTTTTTTATACACATCATCAAGAATGGAGAAAATATATATGTAAATGTTGATATCTTAAAATGAACATTTCTTGAAATATATTGATCTGAACCGGCGTATGCCTACCAAAATCTTTAGATAGTGTCATTTTAGAACTTTAATGCTTTTTATTTTATAGCTCCATATTCTTTGTCATAGTCTAATTAAGGTCTGAGGAAACGAATCAATTTAAATAAACAATAACTTCTTCTTCTTCTTCTTCTTCTTCAAAACACTGAGCAGGACTCTTCAAAGAACGTTAATGTTCAGGCGCATGGCAGGGCAGTTAAAAACTTCATATTTACAATTTAAGATAAAAGAGGATAAAAGTTTAAAAGCTGGGCCATTCATCTGGAGTTAGGCTATAGCTTTATGGTCTGCTAGTAGCCTGCCTAGCGAGACTTTAAATTTCTCCACGGATGTTGCTGTGGCTATTTGCAAACTTGGAGTGATGACCTACTATATATTAGAAATATCTTTCGAAGTACATGTTTACGTTTCAGGAAAATAAAAGAAGTCCGTGAACTCGTGAGCAAAGTCGCATAAATTGTTATAAATATTCGCACTCTGAAATGATTCAGTGCTTAGGTTGAGGGTTCGATACCACCAAATCTTGAGGCAATAATTTCTTTTATTCGTGTTTGTTAAAATAGTTAAACTACCCGTAAGTATAATTATAAAAATTTTGCGTGTGTCCCCCCATCTTCTTTAGATTATGCATGACAGTGCCACCATCATAGTGGTTTAAGAGGGGGTTGCAACCTTGAATGACCGAGGCTCAAATTAACATGGTGACCAACATTTTGATGACTTTAAATGATTGAAAACGTTAAAAAAAAAATATAATTATGCCATTAATACACTATTGCAACTTCTAGGGTCTTTCCTACATAGTTCGGAAAAACATCTGTTTTTCCGCTTGTAAAAAAAATATATACCCAGTAGAAGTATCAACTGCAAAAACAACTCAATGATTTAAAAACCACAGACGCTGACTTATACAGAGACTCTGGTTCAAGTTCAAGTTTCATTCATTTACTCTTGGCATCATTAAGGTAAAAAAAACATTCACTCAAGATCTGTAGCAACTGCCATCTATGGAGCGTTGTAACCCAAACAATTTAAAGTACGCATACATAGGAGTAGGTGATACTGCATGAGATGGCTTTTATGAATGCATGTGAATAAACACACGCCTGTACAGTACAAAACACTTGACCTTTGATAAATACATTTTACAGATTCACCACAAACTTGACAAAAATTTGCATTTTATACATCATTTATTTAAACAATAAAGTGCCTTCTTTGTAGTATATACGATTACGTGCATTGCCATAAAAGTGAACATGAATATCAAGATAACCCGTATGAAATACCGAAGAAACCATTTTATTTTTAAGTTAACTTCCAAAGTATTAAATAAAGGACAATTCACTAACAACATTAGTTTTAATAGTTATTTAAAAAGTTCAAGAAACAGAAAAACAAGAATATATATATATATTTTTTTAAATTGTTAGCAAAAGTCTTATCGTCAGAAAGTAATTTACTGGACGAAGATTCAATCTGTGGTTTATAGACGGGAAAACTGCAAATAGAATCATTAAGTGTTAATTAGTGTGGATAAATCAGAAATTCATAAATTACTTGTAGTAACTGCTTATTGGTTTTTGTTCAGGAAAAAGAGGATGTAACAGCTATCAATACAAGAATGTATGTAAATAACGAAACCATACAGTAATTTATCATCATGATTATATATGATTTTGCTATATATATAAGTTCTACCTACATTTAACAATAATTACATTGCTAAATGATGTGTTATTTTATACCCTATAGAGCAACAACCCACACATTGACATCAAAAGTTCAAAGGTTAACCCTTTGTATCTATGTAACACACAGTTTGGTAACTAGTGTGACATCCTTTACACTATAGTATTTGTTTAATCTAATATTCACTGGATGAAATATCTGGTTTCAGCGCTGCGGAAACCCTTTGGAAACTTTGCGGAAACTTAAGGTTACTTTAAGTTTCCGACAGGTTTCAGCACGGAAACTTCAAGTTTCATTAAGTTTCCGCAGTGCTGAAACTTAGGCTGTCCACGAATCCAAATGGTTTCCGCAACGGAAACTTACTGAAACTTGAAGTTTCTGCGTAGTTTCAACCTCCATATACGATTGGGATACATATTGTATACAAATGGTTTCCGCAACGGAAACTTACTGAAACTTGAAGTTTCTGCGTAGTTTTTACCTCCATAAACTGTTTGAATACATATTGTATACAAATGGTTTCCGCAACGGAAACTTACTGAAACTTGAAGTTTCTGCGTAGTTTTTACCTCCATAAACTGTTTGAATACATATTGTTTACAAATGGTTTCCGCAACTGAAACTTACTGAAACTTTATTTTTTTTTTGCTTTCAAAAAACTCAGCATGGTTTCTAATACATGTGAAAACAACACAATTTCAAACAGTTCCAAATTTATTTTGATCACAAAACTTAAAATGTTTTCAATAATAAATAAAATACAGCCAAGATACAATAATGGAAAAACATTCGTATGGAAATTCCCTTATCAGGAACATTTATTTAAAAAATGATAAAATTGCACATCAAAAAAACTTCCCATCAAAATTTATACTTTTGTACTCATACTTGTTTTCTTCTTGATCATATGCATACCAAACCTCCCTGAATAATGCAAAAGATGTTAGTTTTTTTAAAATATGAATGCAATTTAAAAATTAACTACATGAATTAACGAAAAAAACCTTCACTATTACATGAACATGGTTCACTTGTCTCAATTTGTCTTGAACTACAATGAATATGTACACTATAAAATATTTTTCTAGAGGCTAAAGTGTCCATCTTTTGTGAAAAACATACACTAAAAGATAGTAATTGACTATAGAGGTATAACCCAGATATGATTTGAATATGTTTGTCCATAAATTCCAAAATGAGGCTAGAGTGACCTACTTTCGAGTTGGGACAAATCTTTTCTTTGTTATTTATATAATCTAATGTCTTACATTAGAACAGGATTTGACAGCATATTATTAGATATTCCAGAAAGTCCAAAGTGAACTTCTCATTTTCCCCATAATGTACCGATTGTCATATGCTTATCAGTATTTAAGAGATGACACAGAGTGAGATATGAAAAGCTTGCGGACCGATGGAAAGCTATTAAACAATGGAGCAAGTCCGTCAAATCATGTGCAAAAATATGATATACACATTTATATAATTATACAACACTCTTCATTCCTGATGAATAGTTCTTTACACACAGTTTACCTTCCTACAATTCACTATTTTACCTACCGGTACATTGGTATTTTTAAGTCCATGTAAAAAATACATTGTTTATATATGTCTAATGTTACTACATGTACTTGCTTATTGTAGCCTGAATGTATAAAATACAAACTGTCGCACGGATCATTCACTATATGCTTCTCATCAATACCAGTATTTTACTTATGATATAAAAGCTAATTCCAATATTAGTTACATAACACAAAAAAAAACCCACATGGAAATGCTATTGTAAACAACTTTCAGTGCAAGTAATTTTGTTATATAAAAGTTGTAATAAATGGGGTACATGTTATCTTTATATATTTTCATATTCGACATAATTGAATATTGTTTGGTGTATTTTTGATACATACATTTCTCTCCTAATGCAGTGTTTTTACATGTATTAAGATGGTTTCTGAATTATTCATATATTGCTGCAAATAAGAACTTAATTATCAATAAATGTAAACACAGAAAATAAAAAAACCCACAATGTACTAAATATCTAGATATATATATCTGATTCAGGATTTATATTATGATTTTTCAGACAACGGTTGGTTAGTATAAGTAAATATGCCTTTTCAGTTCTCTATTTAAAAATACTCATCATACCGGTAAAATAAAAATTAACATTCGGGGTTGTGTTTGGATTGTGAACATGTATATGAATCTACTACTTGGTATCAACAACATCATTAACACTGGGAGATGGGTGGATACATGTTACCTGGAGTCTAATATTTTATGGAATATTTGCAAATATAACATTTTTTTTCAGAAAATGAAAGTTCATATCAAGGTCTAATCAATCATTTGATAATATAAGTCAAAACCATGTGATTTTCTTAGATTTTAGCTTACAGACATTGCAATTTACTGGTATTTGATTATATAAAAAGTTCTTTTATAGTTAATAGGTTCTTTGAAATGGGAATACTTTACAGCCACCAAGTCTTTGTTCTGCATAGGTTTAATCAGGTCGTAGAGATGTGTCCATTAGAACGAATAAGGAGTATTCTTGGCTGTTGTTGATGTAACCTGAGTCGTAGTTTATGGAAATAGGCCTTTCTGGGGGATTTTCGAGCATTCTCCAGGCTTGTGAAGCACTCACATAAGATTACACTTGGTATTCTGGACAGTGGTAGCATTAAATTTCTTCTTCTTGTGATGAACTTGTTCCTTTCACTGGGCTGTACTTTATGTCTGTTCTTTTTATCTTAAACAAGTTTAATAAAGTTTCATTTAAATGATTAAACGATGAACATTCAGTCTTACATATATAGGTAGATGTAATAAAAGCATAAAATTCATTCTGAATATAGTTCTCTAAGAAGCTACTTTACAGTTGCCAGTTGCTGATTAAATCATGTCATACAATGACTTCAGTAGTATCTGATGTAAAATGTTTCATTTTATGTTTGAAACTAGGTTATTTTCATTTTGATTCAATAATTGTTTGTTGAACAATGGAAGAAGAATGTGTTTCACCCCCCCCCCCCCCCCCCCACCCTCCCTACTTCCTTTCCCAGAACTTCGACCTTAATTTCCCCCGAATTACTACAATAAAATTATAAAAATCTAACACGTGTATAAGTTAAGGGTAAAACTAATCAATTTCAAAGGCAATACCTTGCGATCACATCGTCCAGCTGGTCAAAACATTCACCGAAGAGAGGATGCAACTAATCACCGGAAACTGACTTTGTATGGTGTCTGCTGAAAATAGAAAAGCGTGAAAGATTTCATTTTCCGGATTTAATAATAAAAAAATGTTGTTTTTTTAAATATTTGTGTTACATTTAGAGTTTGTAAATTGTGTAAGGTGTGAAAAATATTCATTGTTCTTGTTTACCAACCAAGCATCCAGATATTTTAGTGACGTATATACGTCCCTGGATATTCTAACAAACCCTATCTTAAGAATCATGCATATAAACTTTGTTAATGATTTGGTCAAAACTTATATTTTAAAGAGATGTGGGAATAAAATGCCGAACCAAGTTTGAAAAAAATGACGCCATTTTGATGTCGCGAGATCTCGTTTGCAAATGAGAGATACATGTAACAAAGAGCTTTGAAAATGTTATCGGGAATATCTATATATTGTAAACTAAGTTACCTTGATATCAGTTCTTCGTTCCTGTATTATCTTCTTGTTGTAGAGGCTAAACATGTTTCTCAATTCTCCATTTTACAACAGCACCTTCTTGTCCACTTCAACCTTCGCTCGGAATTATAAAGTGCGCCAATACTGACCAATCAGAACCCGCTAAATCTTGGCGAAGTGCATCATGGGATAGTTTAAAATAAATAATGTTTAATCAAAATTATCATTTTTTCCTGAGTATAATTTTTTTTTTTTTTTACATATATTTATTTTAAATATGAACTGTTGGAGTCAGTATTTTCTGATTAAGTACGAAAAATTATTGGTTTTTTTTATTACAATTGTAACACGTGATAAACAAACAAAAAATGGCCGACCGTTTGTTTACAAATGTTTAATGGCTTAACGTTGTAATTAAACTAATTTGATTGTGAAATATGTTTCAGATTTTGTCTATAACTTTATATATGTACACATGATTTTGCCAAACTTAATATGAGAGAGCTGTATAGTTTACTGACAACGTAATCTTAACTTGTCCAATTTTCACCGCGATTCTAAGCACAGTTATTGTCTTATTCAAAATATAGAGGTGTGAAAATATTATGTTCAACACAGAGCAATTTCCACTTGAACAAGAAATCACAAGCATAATTAAATGCCCATCAATTAACGGTGGTCTAGACGGTAGGCTGGTTAACGGGGTTTACCCGTACGGTCAATTTACAACTACGATGAATTGATGACAATTATTTTACAGTTACACATGCATGTCCACTGTTTGATCACGTTGAACAGAACGTCAAAAAAATATTCGTAAAATACAAAAGCATCAAACATTAAACAAGCCGGGAAGTAAGACTTGTGTGACTTCACACAATATGTGACTGATATATAAACTTTTAAATATTTTGTCAATAACTGAGTATATTGCAAACCATTACGCCAACTGCAATGGATTTTGACGAGTTAATTGGAACTTGGCCCTTACCCACCTACATATAAATAAAGTGAGCATTGTAAATACATAACTTTACATGTTATAGTTTTAAGAAGTATTATTTAATAAATAATTTATATGTAGTGGACATGAGTGTTTTGTGCTACTAGTTACTTTATTATTTGGTATACTTTCTACATCATATGTAATCGAATGTATCATCAAATTAAACAACTGGGATTGAAATCACCTGCACCACATGACTAGTGCTGGATTCAATTTTAAACAGATTTTGTAATATAACGTGTAACTTAAGTTAATGCTTATTATATCTTATCACAGAAAAATGCATGTAGTCTACATGTTTCATATACATGGATCCATATTTGTGTTTACAGTACAGAATGTAAAATACAAAGTATAGAAATGCACGAATCTGATACAGTCACACATAGTAAAGTCAAAAATGCATGTATTCTAAATAAACAATATCAGATTCAGACCCTAAGTGGTTTTTACTTAATATCATATATTAACTGAAGACTTAAAATGTTTTTTTTTTTCTGTGTACATGTATTGGCGTGGGATTTTAAAAAATTAACTCTAAAGTTCCGGTTGTACGATTTTTTTGGTATGGTTTGTAATAATGTTGCATTTACAATGACTTTACGTGTACCTAAATTTGTTTGCTTAATTAGTATACCAAGATTGATTAATTTATTAATTAAAGTGACTTTATCTGTAAAGGATTTAAGAAGGAGTCTAACAAAATAGGTATATTGCTAGCTCTTATAATTAAATGAGTGTAAGTAAACTACTTCATCATACCATGTCTGCCATATACAGCTAGAGTCTTCTTTTTTTCTTTTTTTTTTTTTTACTAATTAATCATTAATTAAAGTAACTAATTAATTTTACTAACTGAGATACACACAAATTGAAAAACAAATTCCTGCCGGGCTACAGGTATAAACTCATGCTTAGTTCTGTGTATATGTTATGTAACAGTCTTTTGTTCACTCCTGACAGAAAAACCCTGCAATCCACACAGAATATACAGGGAAATCACAAAGAGGAGGTCACCTGGACAAAGAATGTATACACATGTATACACGTGCCCCAGTACCTAAGATTAATAATTTAATCATTGAACAAGAGAGACATCAGTTTTTCTTTTCATTTAAAATTAATTACTTAGTAAATTTGTTAATCGCCTTATTTTCCACATTTAAAGATAGTTACATGTATACATACAGTTTCAGTCACGCTGAGACCTACTGTACATATAAGCATGTACGGATTCATGATCATGAGGCTAGAATTAAACTTAAACCTGTTGAAAATAATTGATATAACCATTAAAACTAAAAAAAATTTAATAATGGTTTCAGCTGTGCGTAAACTATTTGGAATCTAAACTTAAAGTTTCAGCATCCTGAAACCTAGCGGAAATGTGCTGAAACTGATTGATAAGTCCATAATAATTTAGACCACTTTTCATACATTTCAATTTTGGTTTCCGCATTGCGGAAACCATAAGGAATCTTAGACTAAAGTTTCTGCTGACTGAAACCTTACGGATACTTGCTGAATCGATATAATGGTTTCCGCATTGCGGAAACTATACAGGAAACTTCAACTTCAAGTTTCAGCAAGGTTTCCATATAGTTTTAGTTTTGCTGAAACTGGATTTTTCATCCAGTGATTGAGTCAAAGAGGGGTGTATATCATATTAAATTAAAATGATAATATCATAGCCTATAGATATGCCAAAGATTCCCCGAATCCCAACATAACCACTAGAACATTTGAAGTCCCATGGGTTGGTGCTCTCAATGTAGCCAAAGCTTTGATCAATCTCGAAGTAATCTAAAGTTAATTTCTGATGGACATCAATGAATGATATTAATACTACCTACTACATTATCTGAAGTAAATGTGATAATCATTTTGTATAACCAAGACATTTGTAATCAGTGTTTAAAGATTAAAGGAAAGTGTATATTCATAGCAGACGGAATATTTTCAAACTGGTTAAAACTGGAAAATGTAAATTTTTGTCTTGTTCGTTCCTTTATGAATCCCAATCGATTTTTTTTTAAATTGAGGCGAGAATAACGGATACAATTTTTATTATATAACTTAAAAGATTCACTCTAGGTTGTGGAAGTCCTTATAAATTTGACAAACCCCGGGAACCTGACGATATATATATATATATATATATATATATATATATATATATATATATATATATATATATATATATATATATATATATATTTGTTTTGCCTCGACTAGAATGTCTCGACGTCATTGGACGAAACGCGTCACGTGATTGCCTTACAAATTTCTTTAAAAGGCGAGCGTAAAAATTTATACGGCAACATGGCGGACGTAACGTTATTTGAACTGATTTTTTTACACAAACGTTCGACCATTCCTTTAACTTTTAAGCCCCAAAATATTTAGAGTGATCCCCTCATTGCCCATGACGTATATAATATTACGATCCTACTATGGCATCCAGATTTGCGCAGACGACTGACGAGGAACGAAAAAAGAGAATTAAGCTACGAATTTAATTGTTATATTATCTTTTGTTTGTTTACATATCAAACGTTAGGTCCTCGACAAAACAAAACACTTATTAGGTTTGCTACTGACTGTTTACAGAAATTTGTGGGGTCGGTAAAGTCCATAGAAGGCGAGGCGAAAATTCTCATAATGAAAAATTAAACCCCCTAACTAATTATACACTTAGGTAGGGGATATAACCTTTTATTATGTAAAAAGTGTCTGTGCATAACTAGCATATTTCAGGATTGTGTATGATATTTAAAATTACAAAGTCTTACTATAAAAGATTATTTATTTATCTTAGTATACAAATGTCATATTTCTAAAACAGAGAAAGATCACAACATATGAATACAGTGAAATAAAATAACAAAGGCTAAATTAACAAAAATCAATAAAAAGATACCATAAAAAATGACAAAGTATGCTGCATTGCTAAAAAATCATCAATTTGGTGGCATACACTGTTTCCTTCGAGCCTCTTTCTGAGTGCATGAACACTGACGTAGTGATCACGTGACAACCGCTGATCAGCTCTAGGTCTCTAGGATTTGTTGGTATAAAATCTCGCAAAAATTGAGCATTCACATTCTAGTATCCATCTTATCCTTGCCGGACTCTGGGTTGTGAAATCCGTTTCTCTGCTCCTTAGGAACTTCCATCTCGACGTCCGGACCTTTGACTATATCGTTCCGCGAGAGATGCTCCACTATTCCCGCGCCATAGGCGTCACCAAGGACGTTCACTGCTGTCCTAAATCGATCTCTGTAAATGGCGGGGGAAATAAATTGGAAATTTTGAAATTCAGAATAAAAGTGGAAAATCAAAGTAGGAACCACTACATCTATAAAAGAGTAACAAGAATTGTTAAAGACTTACAAGAACCAGTCAATAGACAGAATCAGCGTGATTTCATTGATTGGCAAACCGACCGCAGTAAGCACGATCGTCATGGTAACCAGTCCGGCTTGTGGGACGCCGGCGGCGCCAATGGCGGCAGCTGTTGCTGTGAGACTAAAGAGGGATGAAAACAATGTCAACTCATGATGGAATAGAAAGGAAAGTATGAAGATTTTATCACGTACTTTAAAAAGTTTACCTCATGTTCACTTAGTGACGTCACCTACCTGACAATGATAACTTCTCCAACGTTGAGTGTCTGACCGATATATTGAGCAATAAAAATGGAGGCGACGGCCTCATACAACGCTGTGCCGTCCATGTTAATGGTGGCTCCAATGGGGGTCACAAACATAGTAACACGGGGGTCCACGCCATTGTTCTCCTCCAGACAGCGCATGGTCAGCGGGAGAGTAGCAGAGCTGAAAACAAACAAGCAAGCCATGAATTTGATCCATCATTTGTCATGATCAAATGAATAATCAGAATTAGTATTGCAATTCTATGCATCACAAAATTAGGGGTAAATCAAAGAAAACAATCTGGGCGGTAATAAACGTCTGTTCTTCAATTGACTTCCCTCGAGATGGAGGCGGGAGTGACCTACTTCCTCGAAATGGAGGCAGGGTTTACCTCCTTTTCAAAGAAAGAGGTGGGGCGTACCTTAATAAGCTTCTGTATTTCTATTGGCTTCCCAGACATGGAGGCGGGAATGGGGTACTACTTCCCCGAAATAAAAACGGGGTTAACCTACTTCCCTGAAATAGAGGCGGGTTTTATCTTCTTCCACTAGATAAAGACGGGGTACATTTCGAAATAGAGGCGGGGTTATTACTTTCACGAGAAAGAGGCGGGGTTAACGTAGCATTTACCCGAGATGGAGTGGGGCTTACCTGGACGCTGTTCCCCAAGCCGTCAGAATGGCCTTGGTCATGCCCACCATGAAGCTGAATGGGTTCTTCCTGGTGAAGATGACGTAGATAAGCGGAAGGACGATGAAGGCGTGGATGAAGAGGCCGGCCAGCACCGTCACCATGTAGTAGGCCAGCTGTTCAAACATGGCGTCCAGATCCTCCATCTCCACCAGTTTAGCGGCGATCAGGAACACGATACCCACCGGCGAGTACCTACAGAATGAAAGAGGGTTATAGTGTAGTAAACGCAGTGCGAGTACCTGCAGACATAGAGGGATAAAGTGTATTGCACACACAGCATGGGTGTGAACAAAGTGATGGTATGGTAGTCTATGTATAACCTTCATGTAAACATTGTAATGTAATTGATTAGGAGCACACTGTAACCTTCCTGTAATCAATGTAAAGTAAACGAGCAAATGAGTAGGAGAACACGGAATGTATGTCATTGGAACAAAAAATACATAACCTTTCTGCGTTAGCGGGTTATGTAATTTTTTCTGCAATGATCGCCACCTTCATAACCCGCATGAATCATCAAAGAAAGCATTTTATTGTTTATATTTACATCTTTCTTTTATATCAAATTAATGAATTGATCGTAAAAAGTAAGAAAAATTAACTAATTTATTGTTAATGTACATCAGTATATTAGATAAAAGAAAGCCAAATCGTCTTCTATGGGAATTTGAATCTGGCATCAGCATGATTATTCCGTGCAGTCCGTGATTCTTCTCAAGTTGCCAAAGGTTTCGACCAATCGATAAAAGGGGCGTGTAAATATCAGTCCTGTCAGTTTCTATAGAGCTATGAATGTATAATAAATTTCCGTAAGAAATATAGGGAATCATACTTAATCAATTAAATATTACTATTTAATTAAACTCATAAATATTGTGTTGGATACAACGATATATTTATATCTACCGAGTATGATTCCCTCTATTTCTTACGGAAACTAGTAGTTAAATTCATAGCTCTATATTTACATTCAGTGTATATTTCCCCTTATGTTTGCATTGGAAATCTGCGACGTTCAATTTTCTATGAATACACTTTGATAATTCATGCGCCATGTGCACAAATATGTTCTTTTGAAAAATAATCATTAAATCATATCTACTCCTTCATAAAGAAGATTTTTCTCTACAAAGTTTCTGGCACTATATTTTAGTCGCGGAAGCGAACTAAATAACATGTTAATATGGCTGTTCCATGTATGTTTCATATCCCTGACTGAGAGCGTATATAATGACTTTACAGCGACAATACACATATATTTCATAAAAATAGACATCGGTATGAATATAAATATAAGCATTGAATGCTTAATTTTGGATATCGTCGGTCCTGTAACACACCAAGCTTGGTGTGTTACAGGACCGACGACATCCAAAAATAAGCATTCAATGCTTAAATAGAAACAGCCAGACTGAAATGTGCACGCCCCGTTTATCGATTGGTCGAAACCTACAGCGACTGAAACTGACATGACTGAAATCTAGCGCCCCGTTTATTGATCGGTCGAAACTAGCGAAGCGAAGCGACCTAAGAAAAATCACGGACTGCACGAAATAATCATGATGATGTCAGAGTCAAATTTCCATAGGAGACGATTTGACTGTTTCTTTTAGCTAACGTACTAATGTACATTAACAGTAATTTAGTGAATTTTACTTACTTTTTACAATCAATTTATTAATTTGTTAGAAGAAAGATGTATATTAAAATATTTAAACAATAAAATGCTTTCTTTGGTGATTCATGCGGGATATGAAGGTGGCGAAATTGCAGAAAAAAAATACAACGCGTTCGCGGGTTATGTAAATTTTTCATTTTACAGTTAACATTTTTATTGCACCTTAAGAGGTAATAAAAACCATTATTAGTTCATTGAAGGTTCAATCAAAACTCGATTACAGTGGGTACTAGTTCTGGTAAAGTATAACTGACATTCGAGCCACTGAACAGCTATAGCCAGACAGTAAGAGACTGTACAATTCAACTTCAGTCAGAGTCGAAAACCTTGAGTAAAGATTTCCTCCATCATACGGGGTATTCTCAAGGCAATAAATATTTAACACTTCACAATATTTACATTTGTACATACAGTTTAAGGTGTTTAGATTGGGGAAGGTTTCTGTGACAAGCTAGAGAAACACTGATTTAAAGTCCCTCTATGCGGCTTCTGTTTACATCAAAGAAAGCAATGCCAACTAAATGAGACAAATAAACCTGTGTACATTGCCACTAGGACCACCTCGCCTATCCGTCACGTACATAAACAAATAAACTGTATTCATAACCAAGTCTGTTTCAAGATTTTGCAAATATAGAGCAAATTCTAAATCCTCTACAAAATTTAGTATCCCATCGATTTGAGACGAGTCACCATTTAATGGTTCGTTAATTACTTTTCCGAGATATAATAATATAAAACTACATGTAGATCCAGAAACCTGTTCAGCGGAACAAGCGCCAGCGCCCGCTCGTCAACTTCCTGTCCCTAAAAAAAAAGTTCGGATCGCAATCGCGAATAAGCAACCATTTGGTGATGCATGAATTTGAATGGGTAAAACGGAACAGCATGTGTACTTTGTAATAAATATGTAATGTATATCACCGCGCTTCTCTCAAAATAAACGAAAGAGAGTGTTGGTTTTTAAAACATGATTAAATAGATTAAGATATAAAAAGAATTTTATGGAAGTGTTGAAAATATGCAGTCATTCTTGCACATCGATAACTTAACGGGTGCAAATATTTGCATTCTAAATTCCAAAAAGTTTTATTTTGCAATAGCTGAAATATTGACTCAAATTTTATGAATTTAACACATATTTTTGCGGTTAAGACGATACCACTCTGCAAAACTCATCTTCAGCAGGAAAATCCAACTGTTTTTGTTTTCATTTGGTTTTATTAATTTAAAGACATACATACCATATGACTAGAGTGACCAGTTTCATGGTGGCGACATGGAGGCACTCAAAGAACTTGACGAGGGGGGCGCCATCCTTCCCCATTTTAGACAGGACGCCTCCTAGGAACAGCGAGAAGACCACGATACCCAGGATGTTCATGCCAGACGCCTTGGTGACGCTCATCGTGTCCACCTCAAACATCGTGACGCCTGTAACACGATTAAACTGTTGACGCATTTTTTTTTTTTTAAAATGGCGACTCAAACAGTTGACGCTTTTTCAAAATACAATAACTATATTTTGTGTTAGCTTTAAGGACAATGGGCAACAACCAGCTTTTATGCTGAGCGTAAGGCTTAGGAAAACACCTCATTTACTGTTGATTTTG
The DNA here is from genome assembly GCA_033439105.1 of Magallana nippona. Classification (NCBI taxonomy): domain Eukaryota; kingdom Metazoa; phylum Mollusca; class Bivalvia; order Ostreida; family Ostreidae; genus Magallana; species Magallana nippona. Next base: position 48,659,789 of record CM065925.1, read on the forward strand.
TAATGGACACGAATTAAACCAGATTTGTCCCTCCTACACGAAGTGGTCCATTCAACCATGTGTAAGAATGGGCAATGTAAATGATTGTATAAAAAAAACTTCAATAATGTGGAAAGTAGGTGCGTTTTAATTGACGGTGTCATAATTAAATCATCATGCAACAAATCTTTTGAAACAGAACGAGATTGAAAATATATTTTAGATACATTACAATCAATAAAATTTATTTTCTTAAAAGGGCAAAAAAAATGGAATAACTAAACTTACAAAAATTGAAATCAGTGCTCTACGGTAAAACGATTGGTTAGTAGTCTGACACAATACCGATTGTGTCATAGCAACTAATTTAAATAATAGTCTCACGATACGAGATACCTGTATCCGACAAAAATGTTATTAAGCAGGGCTTAATGCACTAGTTATCACAAATTCGGCTACAATTTTTGCACAACATATGGGAATTTAAGTGGTGTTAGCAGTTTTGAATTTGGTTCAATTACACCTACATTGGTAATTTTATATTCGCCAAGCAAAATCTTTAACCTTCAAACGTCTAAATGAAGTTTAAACAACAAAAAATTAAACAGTTATGAAATAATGCAATCTAGCGTATAGGTAAAAGATTTTGTTGAATTTGCAATGACGATTGCCTTTTGAAAATTATCAAAACCAAATTAAACCAAGAAGTTTCCAAGAAAATACAGTTTTTAGTGCAATGAAATTTGAACCGAAAGAGAAATCATCTTCACCTCACCAGACATCAGTCAGACGTTTACTCGACGTAAATGACGTCACAACTAAATATAAACTATACTTTAAAACGCCGTAAAGACGTGTCGTGCCTGCTGGGAATTGCCTTGTACAATAACAGTAGGAATTGGCTTGTACAATAACAGTAGGAATTGCCTTGTACAACAAAAGTAGGGATTGGCTTGTACAATAACAGTAGGGATTGGCTTGTACAATAACAATAGGAATTGGCTTGTACAACAACAGTAGGGATTGGCTTGTATGATAACAGTAGAGATTGGCTTGTACAATAACAGTAGAAATTGGCTTGTACAACAACAGTAGGGATTGGCTTGTACAATAACAGTAGGGATTGGCTTGTATGATAACAGTAGAGATTGGCTTGTACAATAACAGTAGAAATTGGCTTGTACAATAACAGTAGGGATTGGCTTGTTCAATAACAGTATCTAGTAGTACGTTGACGTATTGATTTTACCTTACAATATTAACAGTTGTACCTAGAATCTTTCGACTTACCTGTATCCGTGGAGTTGTTTCCCGTGTTATTGCCTGTAAGGTTCATGGCCAGAGTAGTGACTGAAGAGAGATACACATTGAAATTTATTCCCAATTCTCCAGTTTGAAGTAAGCGTTCAAACAATAGATGATTGTAATTGATTGAAATAACGAGTGTTTGGGATGTGGGTGAGGTAAAGGACTGGCGGTATTTGATGTAGGTCAGGAGACAAAAGTGTGGTGACAGATGTAAAATCAAAATGTTAAATGTTGTTTTAGATGATGATTTATGAAGGGAATATGTAAGATGGTTGGGGGTATGAGCGTAGTGTCTTACCAGCCTCGGTGATATTGGATGGCGTGGAACTCTTTCTGAGTGTAACATTCTTTTTGCCGACATACGTCACTTGCTGAAGAAGGAAAAATGGCTGTCAGACTCACATACGACTTCACTTTCTTGTCAGCTGACAACACTTTTGAATTTTAATCGATTTGTAATTGCTTTTTAAATTCCAATTAAGAATCCAATGTTATCATTGAGTGAATGCGACAGATGTATCTTTGAATGACAGTACTGAGACCGAGTAAGGTGTGACAGCGGGAATACACTCACCTTATTGAAAGCGCTCTCTATCAGATTGTCAGGGAAACAATTTCTGTAAATAAAGAAAAAAACCCATACAATTGTATTTCAACATCTTTGCTGAGTATTTGAAATGGATCGAGTATTTTGAAATAAATCAGATAAGCATCTTGATTTAAATAAGTAAACGGGTACGAATTGGAGTATTCCTTGGAGATTGCTACATTTTACCCACTTAGTTAAGTAACTTCTTAAAATTTTACATAATATCTTAAAATAACGAAACACGATTTCCTCAACGAACACCCACACAACAAATCGACCATACCTAATCAGGTCGAACAGAGCGTCCAGTGGCTCCGCTTCCTTTGGACTTCCCGCCTTGGTGATGTTTTTGGAGCCCTTGTGCCCCGGCTGTATGGTAACTACCAGTACAATTCCCAGTATCACAGCCGAAAACGTGGTCGTCATGTAATACACCACAGTGCGCAGGCCCATGCGACCGGAAGCGTTTGTATCGAGACTTCCCATGGCGGTGATGAGGCTAGACACAATCAGCGGAAGAATCAACATCTTGAGCATGTTCATCAGGAGATCCCCAGGAAAGCGAAGGTAGAAGATTTTTCTGGTTTCATACGGTGTCCAGACGCCACGCAGCCCGAACCCGAGGCCGAGGCCGATGATGACAGCGATGATCATGAGGATGATGAGGAGGTTAGCCTTCAGGCCCTTCACTATCTTGTTACCCATGCTGTGGGAGTTATCAGGCTTCGTCGTCATCGTCAATATGTGATCTGAAATAACAAAGACCAACAAGTCAGCAAGGCCGGGTACTTGTCGCCGCACTATAGATGATAACAAACAAAGCAAAACAAAAAAATAATACCAGGAGTTGATATATGATATTTCAAAGCTCGAGTAGATTATCATGTGCATTATGCTTATTGAGAAGAAAATCCAGGTTACCAAAATACTAAAATATTTGTCACATGATTAAGGAGCCGCTGGATTGAATAAGACAGCAATCGAGCATTGACGTCATGTTTTGGTTGTACAAATGTCAGAATTCAAATTCGCTGGAATATGCTTTACAGAAGTCGGGGTCAAAATCACAACGCCGCTTCTTACCTAGCTGTGGAGGAGGGCTTCCACAGATCAGTGTCCGGCCGTCTGTATGTCTGTCTGTCGTGATAGAAAACGATAGTCGTCCTAGCACTTTTTACCTTTATCCTTTAAGTGTGTGCTTGTTAAAACTTTGTATTCTGCTGCCTGTAGGTAAATATTATTTAAAAAGCGACCACTCTCGTTCAAATGTGTCGAACATTCAACTCTTTATAGTTTAATACTCCATGCCAGTTCACAGTCTGTATTCAATGGACTGGAAATAGTTTATTTACAATGTCCACTAATGTATGAAACTAGAAAAAGGCATTGGATGCCACTCATATCCTATCCAATGGTATACAGAAATCTCTTTCTTAATCTCTCTTTTACAATGAAGTGTCTTTCAACCATCGCAAATCCACTCGGAACTCCTCCGGTGACATGTACCTCAATCAAGATCGAAAGTCGAAGAGTGCCGATTGTTTGCAAATTATTTCTTAATACATGTACGTCATAAGTGGGCGGATTCTATGGGGGTTTTTTTCAGCAAAAGACATTTGGATATATTTGCGTTTGTCAAATCCAGGGCAAGATAACCTTCTTTTCAGTGCACAAACAGGTCTTGACTAATTTATTTGCCCAGAATGGCATGATTGCGCAGATATGCACCGAGAGAGCGTTTGTTTTGATGATAAAATTCTTATCTAGAAATTTAAAGCAATAAAAAAATCAAAGGATTGATTTCTATCCCGTCGTCTGAATATATCAAATCTTTACTTATAACAATTTTACCTTTTCAAAATACGCAACAATTAAAAAAAAAACACCTGGTGTCATCACAAGGAAATTTTCCTTTTGGGCTACAGCATCAACAGGAACATTTTTCTGTAGATGTAAAAAAAAAATAAGGGAAAACCAAGACGTCATGTTGATTTTCTACGTTGATATGATCAACAAACGTAAGACGGCCGGATGTAACAGCTTAGATAAAACCAAAAAGTACACCCCCAAAAATGTACCATATTCTAAAGTTATATAAAGTTATGCCCTCCTCAAAAATAAAATTAAAAACAATGAAACTCGTACAAAATATACCGCTGATCGATCATTTTGAACTTAATGGTGTCATAATAGAATTGAATCATTACGAAAAACGAGGTCTTCATACTACTAGAGGTATTGATGCCTGTCACCTATAAATTCTCAGAAAGTTACAAATTCAAAGTTTTAAGAAAAATAACCTGTTAAATAAATATTAACATGCAAAATATGTATTCCCAACTAATTTATACCTACCGCTCAAAGTTATCCGACAGTGGCGTGAGTCCAAAATTTTACACCTGTGCACACTCTACAGGTAAGAGTCGTTGTGCTAGACAGAGGGGAGAAAGCGGGGCTATGAACACATGCCCCTGAATATTAACTTCCTAGTTGACCCGTCTTGTTTATAAGTAACACGGTACACACAAACAAGGTGCAGTCCTCTCAACACCTGCTTCTCTCTTCTTAGCTTCTATTTATCTTTTCAAAAAAATATTAATTCGTATAAACACACATTTCTTCCTACGTGCCGTGTGAGCCATATGTGAACTTAATACTCTATGATGCATAATAGAAAACAATTAAAACCTGTATATATGTAAAATATATACAAGGGTGCTAAATGCCTGTAAAACAAAACATTCATCCGGTAACTATGACTGCTTTTACTTCCTCCACAAAAAAGGTTGCATGCAGTTGAAACAATAATTGTCATCGCTTGTGTGCGCCATGGATGAAGATTGCTTGTCCCCATGAAAACTTGAGTAATTTATTGCCATTTGAAATGTCTGTCACTCTACGGTAAATTCTACTAATTTGTTATTTCAGTAACTGACCACTCGCAAGCTGGGGACAATATAATAAATCAACAAGACTGAGCATATTTTATCGCATAATTAAGTTAAACAAATTATAATTGAACTCTACAAGTAAGTAACAAAGGGACTCTAATAGGTATCTACATGATAAATAAATAATAAACAACATCAATATAACAATAAAGTGTAATAGTTCATATTGCATGATAGAATCTTTGCCCCATTTGACGTCACTGGTTTTAATAAATTTACATCTTTCAAGTAAATTAGTTACAATTCAAAAAAAATATTATGCTACAGTCCGCGCGTCGCATGAGGAAAAAACAAAAACAAAACAAAAAACGCATCTTTTTTATCTCACAAAAATAAGGGAGTACCATTCCTTTGTGTGGACAATGATCTAGTTCTACAATTCTTCCTCCCTGTTGTGTTGCTGACAATGGCTTCAAATAACTAGTACTACGCCGGTCAGAGACAACTACGAGCCATAACCCAGCTATTTGAAACTTGGGAGCTCTCGTTATATAAATCAAACAAGCAAAAGATTTGTAAAATGTTGATACTCGCACATCGTCCAAAAAATGTAAATGACGTCACTAGGAAACTTTTGATCCATACTAAATAATGGTATACATGCAAATCATGCACCAAATTCAAATTCGGAGTTTTTTATCATTATGCCATCAACATTAAATATAACCATACACGAGAAATTGCCAACTTTAAGCCTGTGGATAAACAGTTAAAATATCAAATATTTACACCCGTAGTTTCCTTTCTGTTGAAGAATAACATCGTAATTTAAAAAGAGTCGAGCTGTCCAGTAGTGACCTAATTATATTTTATTAAATTGTCCGACTTTCTCTAATGTAAATATGGTATAAGGAATATAAATAGTTACACAGTTGACTGAGGTATGAACTCTGTGAAGACCGGAGGGTTTGACTGGATCACGTACCAACGATGTTCACGCCTCAGTGAACATAGGCATCATTATCAGTTTATTGAATAGCGTCACGAGTAGATGTTTCTTTAACCGTATCTACATTATACGGTACACATATACAAGTGACCGCCTTTATTCCGAGAGTGTGTATCGAACTTTAAATTTCTCGAATTAACCCCAGTATCAAACTTATAAACAAACTGTTCATAACAAGCAAAGATCAGACGAAAGGCCTCATTGCTCAGCAGAGCGAGAGTTCGTGAGTCCTCCCGGTTATTCCACATCTTTTGCTTATATAGAACTCTAATAAAGTCCCATTTTAGCCACATGCAATATATTTTCTCCTTTTACGTATACTTGAACCCAATGCACGTGGCTCATCATTTCCATGGAAATTGGTATTAACAATAGCAAACCAGCACTTTATCAAGATGATTCTCGAAAGGTTTTTTAAAGATTCCCTAAATTTTCCTCGCTACAACTTTAAAACTAGAACCCTCCTTCTTACTGCATGCCCTTTAGGGTAACGGTTTAAAGAAATTAGACCTCTTCGTCTACACTATATGTATTTATGAAACTTTCTTTTGAAAATCGGCATTTCTATTATGTACAGTGCAATTTAAAAAAAGTAAACCCTGTTTTTTCCCAGTTTTCTTTTAACCGTCTTCCTGTCAGAGAGGGTCGTCCTTTTGTATGAAATAAAGTAGAAGCTTATAAATCGGATGCTTACGCTTTAGATCAATTTTGATTGAAATTGGTATAGTAGTTATAAATGAGAAGATGAAAGCGGGAACAGTTTACACCGCTTATAATGACGACGACAAACACCGGGCAGTTCTCTCAGCCTTCGGCTCAGGTGAGCCACAGGGGCATCTTATCCGCTCTGCTCTCTATGAAATATATACAAATAATACACGTGTATTATATATATATATATATATATATATATATATATATATATATATATATATATATATATATATATATATATATATATATATATATATATATATTTTAGAATTAATACCATAAACTCTTGACTTTCATGACAATGTGTTTTAACACAGACAGTACAGAAGTACGGGCATTCAACTACCCCATGTTTATCATAATTTTTCTTTAACGTAAATTAATGATATCATACATGATAAGATTACAATATACCTCTGTAATAGATTGATCAGTATACTGATGAAGCCCCGAGTCTGCGCCGTTGTCAATGAGACCTATATGTTCATAATCACAAACTATTGCTTATATATAGGAACTATTGCTTATATATATGTGTGTAGTGAAAGGAAAAACCATATGCTGTTCACAAATGCCCCATCCCAAGACTATACAAGTAGTTTGTAGTAGTTCACATAATTAAAAGTATCAAGTCTTTCCTCGAAACTTTAGCAGGTTAAGTGGTAACAAGTTTTTAAGATCAATTCTATGTCAATATATCAAAGTTCGGTGGCCACAAACAGTCAACATTTTTTTTTTTAATTTAAAGTTTGACAGACTTTAATTATTAAGAAAGCTTAAAACCAGTTAATTGTTGCCATGTGGTCCGATTGCCATGGTAACAAATGACACGGATAGGAAAATGACATGTTAAAACTTGATGAAATACAAGTACATTATGGAAAAAATTGTCATTTTTCAAAGTATAGGGAATGCGTACATGTATTTTCAAAGTAATACCATGGTTATGGAAAATCGTCTGGTACCCCAACATCATTGTTATATTTTACTATATAATATGGTCAAAATAAAAATGTCATACCAAAAATAAAAATCACTTCCATTTTCTTACATTTTTATTTTGACGCCACAATAATTTAAAATCGAACTTTTAATCATATAACTTTGTTTACCAACCATCATGATGGACAACAAAGAAATTTAAAAAGAGAAACGTTGCTATGGTGACAAACTAACTTTAGGGAAATGCTACTATATTGAGATGTTTTGAAATGGTTCTAATCTATCTATCTATCTATCTATCTATCTATCTATCTATCTATCTATCTATCTATCTATCTATCTATCTATCCACAGATAGCAAAAAAAAATTGCTAAAAACTTATAAAATCATGAATGTTAACCTGTCAAAAAACTTTAAATTTTTTAATTCTTCTTAGCTTTGATACTACAACAACGGTTATCAATTTTTACATCTGATATTATTTTATAATTATTGTAAAGATATTGATAGGAATATTATGTTTAAATAGTATCCTATTGCATGGAGTTTATATTTAGAAATACATAGTTCCCTCCATGCCGCCGCAATGAATCTGGATGACGTCATACTCCATCCACTTTAATGACCGACAACGTTTATCTACAAAGTTTGGAGAGCATAAGGGTGACTTCACATACCTTGGATCGGACAACTTTGGTTAAAAATATACAAGTATACAAATAAAATGTGCATGCGTATGAACTTTCTCAATATCAAGAATTTGTTTATTACATTGTCAAAGAAATAGCAACATAGGCATCGTAAAATGAAGTCATATACGCCATCATTAAAAAATTAGTTAATATTAAGACTGTATACAAAAGCACTATTTGAATGTTGTGCCTATGAATATAAATTTATGAAAATGCACCCTCTACCCCAAATAATAAAAAGTAAGTTTTCAAACATACTTTGATTAAAATTTGCCTTGGAAATTTAATCAATTAATCCCAAGGTCATTTTGACTTGAAATATTCATTTCACCATGGATCGGGCAGTTTTCAATGCATGATTTTTTGTAATATTTAACATGTGAGGAGCTCATTCTTTGCATGCATAAAATACATGGTAAAATAAATTTTAAAAAATAAATGAAGCAAATATTTATCTGACGGCCATTCAAATTCCGAGTTATTTAAGGAATAAGGAATCATTCTTTGAGTATTATGAGGTGATAATTTTGGTCGGGGTGTGATCCAATCCAATAAAGCCTGAAAGGCTTTATAATAGATTTGACCATCCGACCAAAATTAAGAATAAGAATGATTCCTTATTACTTATATTAATTAATTTTCAGCAGTTGCACGATTAAATATTTGAATATAAATAAGCAAACAACGCTTGCGCCCCAATTATACGTCATTTGAATTTATTGGACTGTAAAATACAAAACCAATACGTAGAGTTATCACAGGCAAAGATACTGAAAAATGTAAATATATGGATAATAAAACAAAGTCCGTGTAGGTTCTGGCATGAAATACAACCCATCTATGATAAATACCCATTGAAACAAAAGTACTACTCTAAATTCCTGACTGTAAATTGGAAGATTAATAATGACACAAATCTAAATACTAGTACCAGTTTATCTATCCAGACCTCTGAATTTTCGATGCTTGGTTAATATTGTCCGATCTATCTTGAAATAGCTCATTATTTGGTTTATTTCTTATATTTTCAACAAATTCACTTTTTTCAATGCTTAAGTAGGGGGAAAATCTGTAATTTTTGAAATATTCCGACCATTATTTAATGACGAATGACAAAAAAGAAAAATCCATGGGTGTCCACTGCATAGTGAATTCACCCTACATTTTCTATCTTCTCAATCAATTCAATCACTCACACCGCTTCTTGCTTGAGAGAGAGAGAGAGAGAGAGAGAGAGAGAGAGAGAGAGAGAGAGAGAGAGAGAGAGAGAGGATGTACGTGTGACTGGGTCTGACCAGGCTTGGGCGAGTCTCCTGTCCCCATCAGCGGTGTTCGGGAATGAATTATGTTCTCCAGGGCCGTGGGCGTTTCCAGCATCTTTAGTCTGTAGTAAGAAGTAAACCTACAATGTAAAAACAGAATTTCTTGTTATTGCGTTATGTTTAGAACGGAATAGCTGAAACTAAGCCTTCTCAGTTTGATCAAGATACCGGAAAAGTCGGGCTCAGGAAGGAAATACAAATCAACTTTGATGAAATAATTAATACATGCAGTGAAAAACAACATACAGGCTTTGTGAATCTTTTTATTGTTAAAGGTCCTTAACACCTTTAGGAAAAGATTAATATGTAAACGGTGTGACCGATGGACCGAGCGCAGATTTAACACTGTGCAGTTTGATTTTTTTTGTAGGACAAAATTTATTTGAAACACACACAGTAGGATCCGCCTATCTACTCAAATCATATGCCAAAGTTAAACTAAACGTCGCGTGCTCAGTCTTCATTATGACGTCATATTTCATACGTAAAACGTAAAAGTTTTGTCTTCGGAAATAGCCGAAAAAAAGTTCCGAGAATTTTTTATTTCTTCTTTCAATGCTTATAATTTTCCCAAGTTGATGAATTAAATTTTTTTTCTACTTTATTCAGTCTCCAAAATGTCGGTTCCTTGATGTTAATGGTTTTATTTTTCATCTAATAATTTGTTAAGACATACGTGAAACTAGTCGTATTTCTTGATTAAAGCACTATTAAAAGTTGTATAGTTTGCACAGTCAATTATTTTCATTTTAATTACTTTTAATAAAACATTGGGAAGTTTTTGATCGAGTTTTGGGCTAAAAAAACATCGACAACCGGCAGTCATTTAATGATCGAGTTAATATTTTTAAAGAAAATGGCGGCCAATAAGGCGGCGCCCAGGGCTGGAAGAAAAATTTTTGGCCCTTAGTACCCCTGATTCAACTCTCATTTTTCGATGATTTTCTTATATATACGTGTTACCATTAAGCCTAGCTTCGCGAGGCGGGCTTCGCGTATCTTGTAGTGGATCTTTTAAAAGTACGAAAAAACATTTAAACCTGAGCAAGCCTCAAAATCTTTGTATGGAGTATTTAGAAAAATAAGATATTTTTATTTACCAATCGACTGTCAATTTGATATGTTTAATAGTGTTATTACCCCAATCTTATTTTAAGGTTGTGAGGTGTGGGGCTACGAAAACACAGATATTTTAGAGAAAGTTCATTTAAAATTTTAGAAATTTGTACTGCATATTAAGTCTAGTATCCCAAATTGTATGGTTTATGGGGAAACTGGCCGATATCCATTGATAATCTTTATCAAGGTACGAATAATTACTTATTGGGCTAAACTTTTAGTGGCGCATGATTGTAAACTTGCACATATAATGTATCGATATTTTCTATCGGGCTTGATTGGATTTGATCACGCCCCGACCAAAATACTAAAAAAATTATTCTTTATTTCTTAAACAAATACAAACTGGTAATTTGTAAAAAGGTATATACTTTTCTATCGTGTACCATATGAAACATGGATTAAAAAGATATAGCATACAATCCTATTGTAATTCAATTCAACCTGCTGCCCATTCATGTACTATATCATATTATCTATTGCAATAAAATATTGTTTCCATTAAAAATATAGCAATTTTCAGCGGGAAACCATATTCAGATATGTTTGTGCAATACAAGAAACAAACGTCCATGTAGTATTCGAACCCGGGATATGCGGGCAAGTAGTCTAATTACTACTGCAAACTAATGTCAATATTAATCAATATTACCAATTCAATACATTTAAAGCTCTATGTTGAGACATACTGTCGTTAAAATATAAAGTCACGGGGTTTGGAGGACTCTTGACAAAATAAAAGAGTGAAAGTTCTTTTTTGTAAAGGAAAGATCATTGAAGGAAACCGTGATGTAAGAAGTGATCAAATACTACGAGGACATCGGTAACAATTTAAAACAAGTTGGATTTCTTGGGTTTCCCTAGAAAAAAATTTCCATCGGAATTTACATTTTTATTCACAAAAACAAGTGGGGTAAGTAGCAAAATTAAATTTTGCTGAGCAAATCTAGTCAACAGTATTTTAGCATTCACAAGTAGTCTACAATCAAACTTTAAAGTTCAGAACCAGAGAAAAAGCACTCATTGAAAACATTTTTCCTAGAAATTTACGTCATGAATTCAATGACTTTTTCTATGAATATTTCTCGACCTCAGTATGAAAATGGGGCTTCAAGTACATGTGCACTTTTATTGAAACTGAGTATATGATGCATTGCTGGGAGTTGAAGTCTTATTATATAACAGGAATAATAATAACAAAAATATGTAAACTTTAATTTTTTGGTATAAAAGGGGTCGGTGTTACAATAAAATCTGTACACTTTCCTAAGGTTCATGAAAGAAAATATATCTAGTATGTACAATATTAATTTCATATATCAAACAGACCTAATTTGAAGATAATTAATATAAATTATTTTTCAGAAACAGCACATTCTGTTTAGTTTCTACAGACCCGGATATTTTTTAAAGTTATTCAAAAAGACAGTGTCGTCATGTCGGTAATTTACCGATCCCATTAATTATGCCAAACAAACACACTATTTCATTACTCCCCATTACTGTTTTTTGACATTTTTTATTCGAATGTGGTTATGTCAAATGAAAATTTTAATCAACACAGTCATTAATTCATCTAATGTCAAGATATGACTAATTCCTCGTGTCGAGTTCATTTTTCACCTCTAGATTATTCAATAATTTTTTTTTATTTAGAATCTGTATAAAACACTGGTTTTCGATGGATTTTCTCGACTTCTCAAAATATCACGGTGTAACGTAGAATTCTCTATATAGTATACATGTAGTTAGTTAGTCGTATTGATTATTTAAGGTATTTACCCTGAGAGATGTCACATTTAGTTCTACTAGTTACATACTGGTTTCGGCGTTAAACATTCACCGGTAGTTATATATAACTATCGAAAATTTGATTTGCTTTAGTATAAATTAAACAACCGTTTATTGACGAGCTCCATATTGAATTTCGGACCTAGACTCCGCTGAGCACCGGAAAATATCGGTACATGTACATGTATACCGCGGCTCACACATTAGAACAAATCTACTTAATTAACAGGAAATGTCAGTGGTGTCAAGATTTTGTAAAACGACTCAAACTTCATTCAGATAGGTATATAAATTTAAAATTAACTTTAACAAAGACGAACTCCTTAAATTATGTAGTAACTGGTGATTCTCATCAAAAGCCCAATAACTACAAACTCGAGTGTCAAATATTCCGAAGGAAAATAGAATTTTTTAAAAAATTGTCCAGTGTTTGAAATCATAGACATAAAACGGTACCTGGTTTTCTCTTGCTGGTCTTTATCGTTCATTTCGATATATACACAGTGAGCATTGTATATATAGACGTGAATGATTTTGCATGTTCTTAATATTGACACGTACATTTTTTCTTCAGGAAATGGCAAAAATTGGGGCAAACATACGACATATCGTTAGACTGAAATCTGAAAGTAAAAAGAACCAAAGTCGTTTTGAGCTTTAGACTCCGTGGCCCGGGGGTGGGGTAGGGGTGGGGTGGGGGTAGGAAACGTGAGACACAAAGCAAATGTATCAGAAATCGTTATTCTATTAAAAATCATAGGCGAGTGATTATTAAAAAGAAACCAACTTGTTGTTCAAATTTTCTTATTCATGTAAATATCAGACGTCGACCCGTCTTTCATGAAATTTTAATAAGGGGGTATGGGGCACACCGAGATACCAATGTGAAAGTAAGTAAGTATATAAAAAATATAACCACCGTATTAAAACTTCAAAATATAACAATACCTTACTATCAAATATATTTTAAAAAAATCTTACTAGGAAAAAATATTTTCATATACTTGCTTTTAAAGTTACGGCTTTAATTAACATAATTTGTTATGTTAGACTGAATTTTTAAAAAAAAATGAAAATAAAAAAATTGTATCGAAAAAAAAAGATTTAGTTAATTTATAGTTGATTCCGAGCGAAAACGCCATATAGAAGTGTTCAGTACCTTTTCAATCATAACAATCAACATTATCAATATTTTATTCGCGAATGACATCGGGATCGAGAGCTCATAGAGGAAGCAGGTGACCCAAGAACCGTAACTCGTGTTATCCTTAGAAACGTAAACAGTAATGTCGATCATGGAAAGTGCAATAGAGGATTTAAAGGATGACAGCGTCCCGCCCTGTTTATACTGGTCCGTGGATAAAGTGGCGGAGTGGATAGAACAAATAGGCTTTCCAAACTACAAAGTATGGTACTTTAAAGGATTACGTAGATAAACTGAGTGTCAATTTAGAGTGTCCAGATCAAAGTCATTCAACTCTAACGACAGGGGAGAATGTGTCATGCCCAAGGGGAAAATTTCACACGGTGATACTACGATTTTAGAAACGCTACACCCATTTATACTTTTTGTAGAGTCATATGCAATCAGCTTTCGAACATGCATCAAAATATTAGACCTACATTAAGTCAATAAAAATATGATAAAAAGAGCATTGTGGCAAATAATTTGTGAAGGATTTTTTTTACTTTAGAATAAAACGTTAAGAATCCAAGGTATACGATGATTGCCTTTATCTTTTTTATAATTGAAATCTTCATAAATTATTATGAATTGACATTCTCAGACCTAATTAATAACAGATAGAAATCTCAATACATTTTTTAAAATTAATTACATCTGTGACACTACTTTTGGATAAACACTCATAATTCTCGACGTGTAGAACTTAGTTGTATTTACCTGTCAGTTTTGTGGATACTGGAGAAGACACTCTTTGTTAGCTGTGACACTCTATATAAGCGTAATTACAATTCACTGAGAGAAATGCTTTCAATTACCGTAGCAGTGACACTTTTTCTTTACATTGCAGTCTTGCATCACCAGTAATCGCATTGACGGGAGGAAACTTATTACCCTGGAGGCCTCACAGCTGCCAAATATCGGGATCACAGATTTTAAACACATCAAAGTATATTTACATTCAGTGTATATTTCCTTTTATGTTTGCATTGGAAATCTGTAACGTTCAATTTTTTATGAATACACTTTGATAATTCATGCGCTATGTGCACAAATATAAACGTCCTCACGTGTTTTGAGTATATTTATTTTTGTAAGATTAAATGAAACGTTCAATCTTACAAAACCGATTTAAATTATATCTACTCCTTTAATAAAAAAGATTTTTCTCTACAAAGTTTCTGGCACTATATTTTTAGTCACTGAAGCGAACTAAATAACATGTTAATATGGCTGTTCCATGTATGTTTCATATCCCTGACTGAGAGTGTATATAATGGCTAAAACGACATCCAAAAATAAACATTCAATGCTCAAATGAACATCACAACCCATTGAACAACATTCACACATGTGGAGAACCTGCTCAACCAAGAATCATTAAAGTTGGAGGAGCAGATTTTAAAGGATTCAAATTTAAATACAAATACTTTTGAATAAAGCTTAGAATTAAATGACAGAAATTAAAATTTGTTTACGGCTAAGAGATTGAAGGACATGTACAGATTAACATCTTTGAAATGCAGGTTTCATATCATGCGCGAATGAAGATTGTGATAATTAAAAGTCTGGTCAGTCATCCAAATCCACCTATTTAAATTTCTTTCCACAATGACATCACATATATTCATTCTTGACATCGTGAATATTGACTTTTATAACTATTGACTTTAAATTTATAACTATTGACTTTTGTAACTATTGACTTTTATAACTATTGACTTTTATAGCTATTGACTTGTTGCTTATGCAGGAATTCTGCTTCACAGCAAATATTTTGCATTTTTTAGAAATGCAATAAAATTAATTATATTAATACATTTAACTTGTAAACTAATTAAATTGTAAAAACAAGATATAACTAAATGTTATGAATTAACAAATTTGTATCTCGTTATAGCGAGATAATTAACTCCTTATAAGGAGATACTAACTTGTTAAACTTCAGTTTTTATCTTTTTAGAATGAGCCCAATCAGCTTTTATTAAGTAATTAAAGTCTATCATTATGGTCAATGCTTCAATTGCTATGTTTTGCAGACAATTTCTAAAGCTGTGCGAGAACTGTTGTTTATAGAAGAACCAGACTGGAAGAGAAGCATATCACTGCCTCCCCGTGAGAATCTCGGTAAGTCAAACTCTAATCCCCTCACCTCAACTCCTGTATGAATTTTGAGGTGGAATCTGCCTGGAATATAGGTGGACTCTGCCAGGAATCTGCAAATTCGTATTTGGGGCGGAGACGGAATTTTGAAAAGTTACACCTGAGTAGAAGAGGCGGTTTCCAGGTGTCATTTCAAGTTTCCAGGCGTCATTTGGCAAGTTTAAATTTTCCTGGCGTAAAATACCAAGAAAATTGAAACAAAATTTTGCCTGGAAATTTAAGCAGGAGTAAAATTCTCTGATTGGTCAATATCAATTACCTGTAATGTGTTAAGGTCATTTCAGTAAGGTTAAGTTTGAATTCAGTTAGGAAGGAGGGAAGTTGGTGTGAGCGCAATTGTTAACACAGACAGAATTTTTACTCCTATAATGTCCTTGCTGGATTATACAATATATTATGCTGATATGTTAGATGATCAGATTAATAGCTATTCTTGTAAAATTTGAATGTACATGACATTGTATTGTTACTGAAATTTGTATTTTACCTAAAAGATTTTTAGTTTTCTTGAACAAGTTCTTAGGTGTGAGAGACTAAGACTTAATGTAGAGTATGTGTTATTTAGTTGTGTATGATTCAGAATATGTTTTCAGAGTGATCAAACTTTTAGAGCATTTCAAATCTTTACAGTGTTCTTCGGAAATAGTGTACTGATATTATTTGAAAATCCTAGATAAAAAAGAAATGGCTATTCAGGTCTGTAGGTCACCTGATATTGCATAATGAATAGGATTTTTCTGGGGTAAACCTTTTCCAGGCGGAATTTTATTTTTCCGGGCGTAGCTCATTTACATTTTTCGCCTCATATTCCTGCCCAAATTCCGCTGGGTTTCAGCTTGGTTTCTGCTTGGTTTACGCCTGGAGCCTCTACATCACCATATATGTAGAGAGATAAACTGATGCCCGGAATCCTTCTCTATATTACGCCTCTATTCCCCCTGTATTCCAGGCGGAACATTTCGTACAGGCTGCAGCTACAGGCCTTTTGAAGCAAATTTATTACATGCCAAAAACAAACCAACATTAATTTTATTGAAATGGCCTGAACTTTGGGTTGGTAAGGTGAAGGTTTTGTGCCAATTCTTAACATTCTACATGGACTAGGTTGGGCTTTGACAGGTGGAGTGAAAGGGGAGAAAGTACATGTGCACTTACCCAATTTTCCATCCAACATATTTAGATATTAGTATATACTTTTTTCTCTTTCCCTTATTATCTGCATTTTTCTTTGAATGAACTCATTATATATCATTATATAAGTAACAAGCAAATCACAGTCCTGCACTGTGCAATGAGCAACTGCATAAAATAATCAACTCCAATTGTACAAAGGTTGACAACAATCTTTCATGACAACTTTTAGAAATATTGAAGTCTCCTTCACTGGTACAGTGTACATTGATCAGACATTCCATTCCAAATAAACTCTCATCTAAATATTGCTTAATACCTAATTATATCATAATTATTGAGAAAGCTGTGTTTGATACCTGAACTAATTTAATTTTGATAATTGAATATAATATTGTTTAAATAAACAATATCATAATGCCTGTATATAGATTTTTGTCGTATCTAAAATTAGTCTACCAAAAATTTTAACATCTTTAACTTTTTATTACCTTTACTTTTAATTTCAGGTATGTATCTGGAGAGGAAGGGCCACAATGGGAAGAATCTTGATGGACTAACTTACAAATCCTTTCTGTTGAACTTAAAAGATTCCAAGTGGCAGCCTCCGCTGGCCAATCACTGCTTGATTCTTCCTCGCTCATAATGAGATGTGGTCACATGTCAGTCATGTGACATTGACTGCCTTATAAAGGAATTCTCAGCCCACAAATATGATAAGTGTGTCCATACTGCTGAAATCTCTGTGATCATTCAACAGCATTTGTACAAGTGTCAAAATATATTTTATGTTTTTATGAATACTTTTAAAAAAATCAATTTTTTAAATCTAAAATATAAAACAGCATTAGAGTGTCAAAAATTATTTAGGTTTTTCCAATATTTGACTTAATTTTTTTAATTCCTTATTTTACATAAAAAATTTATTTTCCCATTCAGTTAAAATTCAACCACAGCTACTGTAAAAGTGGTTATTTATGATGGTGGTTAAGTACGTGTTTTCTAGTATAGTCAAACAATATGGGTATTATAAACGTGGATGCGTGTTTTACCACACTAAAGTTTTGAGTTTTAACCATACACGCATGGGCATATTACCGTGTGTGAATTTTCCTTAAGCATAAATAACCACTTTAACAGTACTATAATTTTAGTTCACTTCAAGTTGTACAAAATTGGCATATTCATTGGCACATCTCTCTGTTATTTATGTGTTCTCTTTCTTGGATTAAGATTCGACAGAATGCAAGTTAGAAAGACTACTCTGTATGTGTTAAACCACAAGGGAGAAGACTCTCTATATGAATACAATTTTATTGCTATGCACAATTCATTTTGTTTCTCAGTCTTGTTTTCTTCAAATGTCCACGTATAAACAACCATTTCATCCTTGTATTAACCTGAAATAAAGCATAGCATTAAAATAAAGGCATGTAAAACGCTTTATTTGTGATTTCATGAAAAGGACGTACTTTAACCAAAAAAAAAAAAACTAGATGTGTCGTAACGCCACGAATGCCCTCGCAGGCGACCAAAATTTCAAATCCCAAATTTAGTATAACATTTGTTTGATTGCAGAAAAAATTATATAATCATTGTCTTTTAAGTTCAAGAGGCATAACTCTGTCAAAAATCATCGAACTGGTACCAAGTTCAAACTTGACCTGAATTTTTCTAATAAATTAACCTTATATGAAAAATCAACTTTACATATGCATCACTTCAAAAGTCAGAGAGCAGAAACTAAGAATTTCCCATTTTTTCCTAAGTTCAAGAGGCTTAACTCTGTAAAATATCATCGGACCAGAACTAATTTCAAACTCGATCTGTATTTTCTTGTAAATAATCCTCATATGAAATATCAGCTTTATATATGCATCCCTTCAAAAGTTAGAGAGCAGAAACTTTTTTTTTTCAAAGTTCAAGAGGCACAACTCTGTCAAAAATCACAAACTTGAACCAAATTCGAACTCAACCTGTATATTCGTAAGACACATCCATATATCAAATTTGAGTTGAATGTGTGCAACAGTTGTTGAGGTGATGATCGGAGAGTGAATTTCCCATTTTTTTCTAAGTTCAAGAGGCATAACTCTGTCAGAAATCATTGGACCAGAACCAAATTCGAACTCAACCTGTATATTCGTAAGACACATCCATATATCAAATTTGAGTTGAATGTGTGCAACAGTTGTTGAGATGATGATCGGAGAGTGAATTTCCCATTTTTTTCTAAGTTCAAGAGGCATAACTCTGTCAGAAATCATTGGACCAGAACCAAATTCGAACTCAACCTGTATATTGATAAGACACATCCATATATCAAATTTGAGTTGAATGTGTGCAACGGTTGTTGAGATAATGATCGGAAAGTGAATGATGACGGAATGTCAGATGGACGGAAGGATGGAAGGACGGAATGGGGTAACACTACATGCCCCGACCATTTCATGGCGGGGGCATAAAATGTTCCATCTACTTAGCTTATCATTAATAATGATGAAGAGAATTGAAGCAGTCAGTCTATTGGTGACCTGTTGACAGCGTCACTAGCCAAGGGTTTACGATCCATTCAAATAAAAGTGGAATGGAGTGAATCGAAAAACTGCCGGCTAATGAAGAACCCTGTTGACTAATCGGTGATTATTCGGGAAGGACTGGTTCGTTTTGGATATAAATGAAATTGTTTAGCTACAACATGTTTGATGAACTATATAATGATGACTCCCACCTTTCACTTACCCATTGTGTTGACTTGTTGACCAGTCATACTGTCACTTACCCATTGTGTAGAGTTGTTGACCAGTCATACTGTCACTTACCCATTGTGTTGACTTTTTGACAAGTCTTACTGTCACTTACCCATTGTGTAGAGTTGTTGACCAGTCATACTGTCACTTACCCATTGTGTTGACTTTTTGACAAGTCTTACTGTCACTTACCCATTGTGTAGAGTTGTTGACAAGTCTTACTGTCATTTACCCATTGTGTAGACTTTTTGACAACTCTTACTGTCACTTACCCATTGTGTAGAGTTGTTGACAAGTCTTACTGTCACTTACCCCTTGTGTAGAGTTGTTGACAAGTCTTACTGTCACTTACCCATTGTGTAAACTTGTTGACAAGTCTTACTGTCACTTACCCATTGTGTTGACCAGTCTTACTGTCACTTACCCATTGCGTTGACTTTTTGACAAGTCTTACTGTCACTTACCCCTTGTGTAGAGTTGTTGACAAGTCTTACTGTCACTTACCCATTGTGTAGACTTGTTGACAAGTCTTACTGTCACTTACCCATTGTGTAGAGTTGTTGACCAGTCTTACTGTCACTTACCCATTGTGTTGACCAATCTTACTGTCACTTACCCATTGTGTTGACTTTTTGACAAGTCTTACTGTCACTTACCCCTTGTGTAGAGTTGTTGACAAGTCTTACTGTCACTTACCCCTTGTGTAGAGTTGTTGACAAGTCTTACTGTCACTTACCCATTGTGTAGAGTTGTTGACAAGTCTTACTGTCACTTACCCCTTGTGTAGAGTTGTTGACCAGTCTTACTGTCACTTACCCATTGTGTAGAGAGGTTGACCAGTCTTGCTGTAACCTACCCACTGTGTTGGGTTATTGACCAGTCTTGCTGTCACCGAGCATTGTTTTTTAAAACAAAGTCAGTTTAAACTTTATCAAATTGTTCCAAATTTAATTTTCATGCAGCCTTTCACAAAATGTCTATGGGCATTAATTGACAACCTAAGTACTATACAATTCTAGGCAATATTTGATCAAGATGATTTATTACTGTAAAAGTGGTTATTTACGCGTGCGGAATTTTACACTAGTTATGCAGAAAGCTTAAATTCGCGGAAAATACCCCCGCGCGTATGGTAAAATAAAAAAATTGAAACGTTAGAGTAATTCACGCATCCGCGTATTTAACACCCTCGCATATTGTTTGACTACAGAAAACGCGTACTTAACCACCATCGTAAATAACCACTTTTACAGTATATCTCTGTGAAATTTTTCTAGTTGGTAAAATTATAATAAATAAACCTGCTTTTTCATAAATTAACCTGTTAACGTTATTTCTTCAAAACAATGTTTATCAAGAAATAGTTTCTAAGTTATTTGCTTTCGGGAATGGTCACTTTTAAAAAGGATAACTACATTGTATTCATTGACAAAGTATGATAAACTTATTTCATGAAAAAGAAGTAGCAGGTCGGAGTATGTAAGATGTTACGCCATTGTAACAAGATGTTCCATGTCCAATCAAACCATCTTTTTATAGAATCAAAATTAGAGAATCAATTTACAATCATGATTACATTTTCCATGGCATAATCAATGCATTTGTAAAGCAGTACAGATTGCTATGACAACATTGTTGCAGCCAGCCAGACAAACTGAGTACATGGTAAGAATGAGCAAGTAAGTCTTCCAAAAATAGAAATCAGAGACCCTTGGTCAGGAATCTCTCTCATCACAACTTTGACTTTCAGGTAATAATAAGCAGGTTAAAATCAAAATTGATTCATGTTTTTATGAAAAAATAAATTACAACCATGTTTTTAATTTTGTACATAATAAGAATAAATTAAATCTCTAATTAGAATATAAACAGTTGAATAAAGTAGCTATTGGCACAAAATGAAAGTACAAAAATCCTCAGGTAAAATAAATTCCAGATTTATAAATATATTATAAGAATTTCCATAATGGTTGCAATTAACCTTTAAAATGGAGTCTTTTCCACCAGTGATGTAAGTATTAATTTATATTTAATACGTTAATGAATTTTATATGTGTACTACTATAAATTTTAATACAAGCTTAATTCTACTTTGAAAATTATGATATACATGTAAAGTCTTTGATAAAATTGCATTAAAGAACTACGTAATTAGAAACACAGGCGTTTGAAGACACAAAAAAAAGTTCAACTGCCAATATTGTTATAGACCTTTCATTATATATAAAAGTGACATTTTCATTTTGGCCTGAAAGAACTAATTGCATTTCATATTTAAAAACAAACTATAATGACATAAATAAATAAAAATAGTACATGTATCTTAATAATGACAGGTGCGAAGGAATGGAACACATGGCAGAGTCAGTGTTTGTGGTCCTGTGTCAGATCATAGGGACCTCACAACAGGTGGCCCTCAGGAGGGAGACAAGGGACATCTTAGATATGGTGAGAGGGGGAGCAGTACCTTATGATGAATTTATTCAGATGTTGAGTGGAAGTAGGAGAGAAGGATTCTGACTAGAGGGATCAGATCTTGACGTTATGCTATGGCCAAAAAACCACCGAGTGATCATGGACATGACTCAGTCTGAGTATTACAACACAGCCAATACAACCTTGATTCTCTCTGACAGTTCTGAGAGTCCACCAGGATTCACTTTACTTCAGTTACTGACACCAGCAAGATACAGTGATGTCAAATCAGTATGTGTCAAAATGAATGACAGAACCTATATATCTAGTTCTATGTGGAGAAATTTAAGTTGTTCTGCAGCAGTTTCGAATTCTACTGTACATGGGCCCTGTGGTAGTGGTATTATAGCAGGATTTGAGTACGACACTGCTATATGTTTTGCCTGTGACTTTTGGCCCCCGTCTGCCTCCTCATGGATAGACAGATGCCACTCATGGCCTGATCCTGAAGTTGTAGATAACATTGTCAGAAATGGATGTCACTTTGTAGCAATAGGACACCCAATAGGACCCCATGAAAATCAAGAATGGAGAATTTCTTTTTCTCAGGCAGAGTATAATTGTGTGGCGGCGATGAACCACATTCAGTTTTTGATTTATGGCTTGTTAAAACTTTTCTTAAAAGAAGTCATAAATCAACAATCAGAAGAAACCAATAAACTGTTGTGTTCCTATCACATGAAGACAACCGTTTTGTGGGTGGTTCAACAAAACACACTACCTCACTGGTGTCCACAAAATCTTCTGGCCGGTTTCTGGGTCTGCTTTAAACTTCTCCTTAAATGGGTGTATGAGGGGATCTGTCCTAACTTTTTCATCCCACAAAACAACCTGTTTTTAACAAAGGTCCATGGCTCAGCACAAAACAGATTGTTCCTACAGTTAAATGAATTGTACAAGAAAGGTCTGGCCTGTCTGTTACAGAGTTCCTTTATCAGGTCCTACATCATTGATGTCCTGTACAATCCTAGACTTTCTGTTCGTACATACGAAAGACTAACCCAGCCTGAAGTGGATTATGATTTAGAACATTTACAGGAGATGATTTGCAATGATTATATAGAGAAACCAGGCTTGAGCCGCTGTTTTAATTGCCTACAGTTAGTAGAATGGCTGATAAGTTTGCCCTTGAAGCAGAATCAAGTTTTTAGTTTACAGAAATTTACAGCCTTCATCCTTCAAAACACTGCTTTTATATTACACAACATGTACAATAACACAGGTGTCAACAAACAGATGTATATTGCGGACAAAACGTCCCGTCACATGCTGAAATTAGCAGCCAAGTTTGGGTTTGTTTCTGATATACTGTATATTGCCATGTATTATTACAAGACACTCAGATACAGGGAAGCTTTATCTGTTATAGAGATGACAAAGGTCAAATTAGCACAGCCATATCTGATGTATAGGGAACATGTAGACAGAGAGAGGTATACTGAGGCTGTAGGGGGACAGTCCTGGTCTACAAAGATGAGACAGGCTGTAGCATGGGATATCAAACTTCACAACACAATTTATTATTTAACTGAACTAATACCCGAACAACAGTCTGATTATGAAAGGAGGTACGATATAAATATCCCAGTGTTTGTAATTTTACACTTCCTAGAGTTCTTGTGTTACAGACACATTGATACAACATTATCACAAGCAGCTCTAGATGAGCTACAGGTCCTAGTCCATCTTGATC
This sequence comes from Magallana nippona, assembly GCA_033439105.1. Lineage (NCBI taxonomy): Eukaryota > Metazoa > Mollusca > Bivalvia > Ostreida > Ostreidae > Magallana > Magallana nippona. The sequence goes on from CM065925.1 coordinate 48,683,541, forward strand.
AGGGACGGTATGTACATCATCTTTTCAGAGACATTTCCTGGGAGATCCTGGGGATCTGTCAACAGATCACAGGGAACCTCCAGGCTGCTCTATACTCATACCTACAGTCACTCTTACAGGCTCCATTCCACAAAATACAAACTGCTACACAGAGGAGAATACAGAATGTGGTTCAGTCAATCCAACACCAGTGAATACTTAAATGCAATACACATCGCTAACATAAATGAAAATAAAATAGCAACTCTTAGGCTGAAGAATTTAAATATTAATAAATTAAGACTTTTTATTATTTTGTTTTATCTTTCATAAAGAGTTTGATACTGGACTTTAAAAGTAAAAAAAATGTCCAGTTTGGCAAAACTTTAAAGACAGTGCTTCAGTATATGCCCTAAATGTTTCGTCATTAATACACATAGTTTTACATGTATATTAAGTTTATATCAACCTCTACCAATAAATTTGTATACATTTAAATTTGTTGATCACTGAATGTCAGCAGGAATGATAATAATAACTCAAGAGCAAGACGCACAGTGGAAAGTTATAAAATGTTGATATCATCATAGTACTGGTAAAAAAATTGGAGGGATGTCAATCTCTTACCAGTTAACCGGTCGAAACGATGGTAAGCGGTTACAAAATCAGTAACCGGTTAGTCGTATAAAATATAAAATGCTGTATATTGATACGCAATTTTATCATAAATTTCATTTTGTAACTTTCGAGACATTGATCGTTGCATGTAAATTGGAGACAGTTAAAGCCACGGGGCTGAGATTGTGAAGGGAAATTGGTCAGTAGGTGTATAGTTATGTTTACTGTTAAAACAAGCTGTCTTTTTTTTTTTAATCATTTATGAATTATAAATATTAAAATCCATGTTATTTTTTATTATTGTATCTACTTACGACGTGTTTGTTAAATTTACTATTTTTAATTAAGACATACATGTATTTACACATTACTCTTGCTTTCTGTGACATTAATGATATGCTCATTACGAAATCTGTGTGTTTTGATACGAGTACCCGATCAGTCGGAACGAATTGCGATTAATAAAAATATCGCAATCACTTGTCATCTCTAAAAGTTGCAAACGTTTTTATTAGGGATCTATATATGTCACTGGATTCAATCCTGATAAAAAAGAACATTGTTTACTTTCGACAAAGGATGACTGCACTTAACGCCGTATTCTGGGTCCTTTTTCGGTCACTATTGTTACGTTTATTTCTCGCTCAATTTTACTTCAAGTCATATGTTATATAGTTTGGTCAATTTCCAATCGAAATTTATTGTCATAATGGTTTTAAACTGCGTTGTAATCAAATAATTCGTTGTTTTTATTACCCTCACTGCTCTGCAAATATCTTGAATTTAGACTTATCTGCCCTTGATAGATGATAAGACTTATAAATATGCATGGAGGGTTGATCTAATATTGTAATGAGTAGTCTAGGATTAAAATAGCGGTACTATAATTGAACATTCTCTCTCTCTCTCTCTCTCTCTCTCTCTCTCTCTCTCTCTCTCTCTCTCTCTCTGTTGCCATTTTTGAAATTAAAAAAATATAATATATATTACCGGCCACCACAAGTAGCCATTGATAATCATAAACCAGTCACTGATGTCAACAATGTGCGTGTTCGAAAAGATTTAACAAGTAGATTAATCAGTAATGCACAGAATCTCTAAGATATCTCAGAGAAATGAAGTAAATATCACTCGATTTGAATGAATTGAAATAGGTATGGACAAATAATACCGCCTAGCAGAATGCGTGCTACCTTACACGTCACATGATGGGCGTCTGGTATTCACAAAGTTACCTGGGGTTAGAAATCACGTAGTGAATTATAATATTCAACGGGTCAAAGTATACCGTTTACAACAGGGCAACGTTCAAGATCGTAGCGTAGTCCCTTAATGATTTTAATTGGCCATCTCCGCTCGCTAATCAAGACCACATTTTAAGCATATGCCATGAACTAGCTAACAAAAGAGTATCCGCCAACAGATGTATATACTGCTAATCTCTGTGATAGTTTGAACATGTGTGCGAGTGTAAAAATGCATGACCTAGTTCTATTTCAAAACAATATCAGTTTTTTTTAAACTAAAAAATTATAACAGAATGAAAGTTTAATACCTTAATTATTTAAGGAGGCCGATTTGGGGTTTTTTTTTTTTATAGCAAAACAAACTCTTTTTTTTAACTATGTATAATACACAGCAACTTTAGTATTTTCCCCAAGTTTCAAGAAAATCTACCGTCTGGTTCTTTTTAGGGGTCATCTAAAAAAAAAACAGGTACATTTACTAAAAAAAATATAGAAAACTGTCATTTTCCGCACTTCGAAGCAGATTTAAAAGTACTACAATAATGATTTTCCTAAGATTGTAAAATGTGATTAAACGTCATAAAAGTACAACGCCAACGCTCACCTACCTTTTAACGAAAAAAAATTTTCCTTAAAAAATCTAAATATTTTTTTCTGTATTTTATTTATTTTGTTTTATTTCATGAATGGTACCGAAAAAAAAATCTTAAAAGGTATAAATACACTATATTTTACTAGATCGCACAGAACATGTGCAATTAATGAAAACTAAAGTCGGCCACCTTAAGTTTGATCACATCCTTCTAATATCAAATTGATGCTACTTGTACTTTTGTTTATTTATTGACAAGTTACATTTTTATTCAACTTACTTTCAACTTTAGAGAGTTAAGCTACTTAAGGTGGAATAACACATCATCACAAAGTGGCTGACCTCTAAACGAAACGACATTTCGTTTTATTAAAACAATTTTATTTACATAAATGTGTAACTTTCTCCATAGTCGAATGGATATAGTCTCGGGCTTGTGATCCGTACATCCCGAGTTCGAATCCTGCAGGAGCTTTTGTTGTTACTTGCTGAATTGAATTTTTTAGATATTCATTTTTTATCCACAAACTGCAAATTTTTCGCTTATTTGACATATGCACAGTTTATTTATCATTATATCTTTCGAAATCAAATAATTTACTGTTAATTTGAGTGACTTTTTCCAGGTGTGTTATTCCACCTTAAATTAGCATTTTACTTAAACAAGTTGAACTTGACATGTACATTAGCAAGAGAGACTACTATGTATGTGTTTAATCTCAAGGAAGAAGACTCTGTATATGAATATAATTTTATTTTGTATGCACAACAATTCATCCTGTATCTTAGTTCTTAGTTTCATTTTCTTCAAATGTCCACTGTATAAACAATCATTTCATCCTTGTATTTACCTGAAATAAAAGCATAGGCATGTTATTTATAAACAAGACATTAGTGTTTTCAGAACATGTTACATAATAATGGCAATAATTGACATTAGTATTTAGTAGTGGTCTCAAATGAACACCACTCAAAATTTCTCAAACGACCATTGAGGAAAACATCAGAATGTTGATGTGTGAATTGTTCTTACGACAAATTGTACTCACTTTAAATATACATTCATTTAACCCTCTATATTATTTAAAAATATTTGGCAATCTGTATAAAAATTATTTAAACATAATTTTTCAATGCTGTAAGTAAATCGTCATTGCAACCGACATCCAACAACAATCCGAAAGCACATGGATATTGGAAATGCCCATGATATCCAGCAAAGGTCCAGGTCTCGGGTCGCAACCAGAGATCAAGATCGCTCTATCGTTCTTAACTAATTCAGACTTGGAAGAAAATCAGCCACCTCAATGGTAAGACACACGAGTGTGTTTATTTCATATGATCAATACATTACATTGGGTGAACACTTAGAACTCCTTCCCTTGTACTTGACAATTGTGTTGAGTAATTGACCAGGCTTTATTAGACAGTTAGTGACCACTTGTCCAAAATATTACTGTCACTTACCCATTGTGTTGAGTTGTTGACCAGGCCCCACCAGACAGTTGGTGATTTCACATTTCTGGTGGATGACACTCTTCCTGCTGATGATGCTTCCCTTTATATCACACCTGTAACACAATTTGATAACTGTGTCAAGGTAAGATCAAGTGGATCTACATCACACTGTTAACTGTCGACTGTACATGTGTTTGTTACTGAGAGGGAGACAAGAGAAACCCTTGATTCATCATAATTGCACCTTTAACACTTGTACTTTTACAATATTTATTAATCTATAAATTAACCAATACAGATAATCTGGTGTATACATTTTCGTGTATTTGTTCACAAATATAAAGAGGTTACTTTTGTTACATTCCATTATGTTTCAAACATTATCTAAATCTTCTTAGCCATCTAAAGCTTTCAGGGTTTATTTCAGGGTTGGGGTTGGAGTTGGGGTTGTGATATAGGAGTAAGGACTTATGGTATACTGACTCACCCATCTTCAACAATGACATTATCCAGCAAGGTGGAGTTCACAATTTGTACATGGTCTCCAATTTTACAATTTCGCCCAATCACTGATCGTTTTATGGACACTTTTTCTCCAATCTCCGTTCCTTCAGCAACCACACAATCTGCACCAACCTAGTAAATGTAAGAATGAGTTAGATGTGCAGGTCTTTGAATCTGCATGATGTGGTGATTTGGTCATTTCTAACAGTAAACGGCCCCTGTCCACATCTACCCTAGTCTTACCTGTGATTTTTTCTGAAGGACAACTGAGGGGTGAAGGTGAGGGATCTCAATCCCTGTGTGTGTGAATATCTTCTGTATCTGTGAAAACAACACACCACTATTAAACAAATTTAATCTAAATTTAACATTAGAATTAAGTGTGATAACAAAGATCAAATACTTTAGTTTCAACTTTATCAAATGGTTCCAAATAATTTTTGAGACAGGCTTTAAAGTCCCATGGGCGTTAATGTCCATACGAGTACAATACTATCCTTGGCGTTATTTAATCAGAATGATTCATTATTCATTAAAGAAGTATATAAATGTTAAGTTTAAGCAGAGTCTTATTTTTTCAAAAAATTAATTGTCACATTGGTATTGGTTATTTAAATATTCAGCCATACAGACTGCGCAAAGGTTCCACCATTACTACGTCAAGTTTCATCCAAAATTAATTGACTTATATCAAAATATTTTACCACATGATTGTTAAAATCATTTCTCTGATTTCTAACTTGTTTATCTACCACTGACCATAAATCACAAATCAAACACACCAAGTAAAAGAGATATTGATTCAATTTATTAATATAAGATTTGTTATAACAAGAGGCCCAGGGGCCACATCGCTCCCCTGAGCAACAATACCAACTGACATAACTCTGATCGAAACAGCTTGAATAAATCAAATATGAAAATATCTGTGCAATTTTTTAATGTTGAGTACATTTACATTTTTTGACATGAGTCCCAAATAAAGACTGAAGATTTCAATATGTTCATATGTAAAAATAAATGTAGCATTGTGGCCCCACCTTACCTCCAGGAAAAATGATTTGAACAAACTTGATACTACTCTACCTGAATGCTTCCACATAGGCTTCAACTTATCTGGCAAAATGTTTTATGAGAAAAATTTTAAATATTTTCTCCTATTTATTTCCTTAGTAAAAAATTGTAGCAATGTGGCCCCACCATAACCCAAAAGATAATGATTTGAACCAACTTGAATCTACACTATCTGAGGATACTTCCACATAGTTTTCAACTTTTCCAGCAAAATGGGTTTTGAGAAGAAGATTTTTAAACATTAAAACCCTCCCCCAACCCTTGGTGCCCAATTCTACCCCCAGGTATCAAAGTTTGAACAAACGTGACTCTAAATTACACAACAATGATTCCACATATGCTCTAACTTTTTTGGCCAAATGGATTAAGAGAAGAAGGTTTTTCAAGATTTCCCTTACAAATTCCTATGTAAAATGTTGACCCCAATTGCGGCCCCACGCTATCCCTGGGATCATGATTTGAACAAACTTAAATCTACAATATCTGAAGATGCTTTAACATGAATTTCAACTTTTCTGGCCAAATGGTTTTCCAGAAGAAGTTTTTAAAAAAGATTTTCACTATACAGTAAAACTCGGTTATAGCGAAGTCCCTGGGACCAATGGACTTACTTTGTTATATCGTTAATTTGTTATACCTGTATAACGAATTTGTAATAATTACTATAGCTATATAATAGCGAAATCACTATATAGTTACATGTTTTCTTTAACGAGACTACAATTTTTGCTAATTGAGACTTAGAATGAAAATTCATTCTTTTGATATCTTATATCTGAATTTGTTATAACCGTAAAATTTTGCAAAGATTTGTTAAGAATTTTACCAAGACTCAAAAAAACTTCGTTATATCCGAGATTTCGCTATAATAATATCAATGTTCAAACTAAATGAGTTTTACTGTATAAGCCGCATACCTTTTTTTCTATATATTCATAAGTAAAAATTCAGCCCAACCCTACTCCCGGGCATCATGATTTGAACAAACTTGAATCTACACTACCTTAGGAAGCTTCCTTTTAAGTTTTAGCTTTATTGGCCATATGGTATTTGAGAAGAAGATTCTTTTAAAATTGTTATTAAATTTCAATTATTTCCTAATTATTTCCCCTGTAAGTAGGGTGTTGCCCTTCATTTGAACAAACTTGAATCCACTTGACCCTGGGATGCTTTCAGCCATGTCTAATTGAAATTGGCGAAGTGGTTCTGGAGAAGAGGATACAAATGCAAAATGTTTACGACAGCAACTACAATGCCAATGACAGACAAGGAAGAAATTTTGATTAGAAAAGCTCACTTGAGCCTTTAGCTCAGGACAGCTAAAAATGGTGAAGATCTCATAAATTTGTCAGAAAATTGTGTCTGAACTTTTGTGTTTTTTGAAATACAATAAAATGTTTAATACAAATCAAATTAGAACTGAAAATGCTTGCAACCAAATAAACAGGCTGGAATTGAGAGCTCAACTGACTACTTAGAAGCCAGGTTGGACAAATTTATTAGAAAATTATACTGTACAACTTTAAGGTAATAGCTTGAAACCAAAAAAGCCTCTGAACTGATTAAGTTTATAAATATATAGTTGAAGAGGGTTCAGCTGATGTGTCTGAATATAGAAAAAGCTTGTTATAAAAGTAAACTAACCTGTCGATTAGCTTCACTGTAGGATGAGACTGTGTTTGTTCTTAGACACAAACCTCCATCTTGAATATAACCATAACAACGGATTTTATCACCATGGTAACAGTCTGCCATGTCTCCATGATGATCATTCCATGATGACATGTCGCGAATATCTGCAGCATACTCATCTTCAGTAGAAAACTTGAGTATGTCTGTGAAGAACAGAACAGGTCTTGTTTGTGAGAAGATGAATTCGATTAACCCATCAGATTTACCTTAAAATTTCAAATAAGGTATTTAAGGCTATAAACCTTATCTAATAAGAAAAAAATGTTATCTTAAAAATTAAATTTCCCTATATACGAGGTTTGATCCAAAAGTAATGTAGAGCTTGAGTTAGGATAGTAGCTGCACATTAGCGACGTCATTTCTAGACCCTTTGCACTTTTGTAGAACTTCATAGTTTAGTCATTTATAAAAGATTGGACACAATGCTCTATTCACATTTTTTATGATATTTTTCATTGAGTAATAAAAAATATTACACTTTTTGTGATAGATGGAGTAGCATATTTTGGATTATTTAATGTGCAATCGGTTTTATCGATAGTTCTTGTAAAAGTCATGGACTTGGCTTTATAATATAGCTGATGACTTTAATTTTCCTTTGGAGTGTATGTCCTCTGACTATCTAATTTATTTATTAACATGAAAAATGCTTTTATAAAACATTGGAACCACATTAAGGGTACCCTGTTCAATTGCTCTCACTTTAAGGTTGATAAACCAATTCCTAAACATTTTCGAATTCTATCTATTGAAGCAAATAGCTTAACATTCACCCTGCACATACAAGTACAAAAATGATATCACAGACTGGTTTGGTATCTACCCATTTTCTGATTCTCTGATATCACAGACTGGTTTGGTACCTACCCATTTTCTGATTCTCTGATATCACAGACTGGTTTGGTACCTACCCATTTTCTGATTCTCTGATATCACAGACTGGTTTGGTTGAGGAAGCCTGTCCTTGACCTTGGTCTTGCTGAATTGTTTTCTGACTAGGTGTGGTACTAGCTCTGTTCTTATGTATGCTATAGACCTATGTTTGTAAATGAATGTAAAATAATGCATTTCATAATTGCAGATTCAAAAGCAAAGGATTTTTTACGTAAAAAAATGTATTACTTTTTAATAAAGAACTTTAAGTGGACATACTCATTTTCAACTAGGTAATCCACGACCCACTTTTTCATCAGATAGAGATGGCAGTCTGTGAGTCCAGACTTGACACACATGTATGGATGTCTATCATAGAAAGTACAGCTAAATCTTTACACAATGGATGTCTATCATAGAACGTACAACTAAAACTTTACATAATGGTGTCTATCATAGAAAGTACAGCTAAAACTTTACACAAAAAAAAAACATCCAATTTCTTTAAAATCAAACTATTAGAACTTTGAAATCCTATACTGACAGACAAAGTTAAGACTTTTTTATGTAAACTATAAATCATTCAACAAATGGTATAAAACAAAGCTTACTTTTTAAAGATAGATTTTTTAACACTTATATTTTCAGCAACATCAGCTTCTGATTGTGTGAATAGAATTCTCTCCCCTTTTTCATCAAACCCGAAAAAGTCCTTCTCTAAATACCAAGAGATGAAAACAACACAATTAGTTTGTACAAACTAAATTAAATTCAGTTTAATAAATGAAAACAATCTTTTGATACTTATTTCTTTTGTCCATGCATTTAGATGGCAGTGCAGAAGAAAAATCTGCTAGAAGACTGTCGAGCATACCTCTTTGCCGTAATAATGAATGAGAGCGTATTCTTTCAAGAGGGGCCTTACTTTCTCTGAATGTTTGACTTTATCTTACCCAGCGGTTTCTTTGAGCGAGCCCCAGGGGCAACAGACTCATAGAACTGGGAGGGGAGGGACGAGAGAAGCATGGTCAGTGAAGCATCATGGGTACGGTGGAGATTGGCAATGTTGTGGAGGGAAATGTCTGTGATTAGGTCACAGGGGATGATCAGCAAATCTGTCTGCAAAAATCAAGAAAGAACCTTAGTTAAAGGATTACAAAGAGATGCTAAACTTTAATTGTAGAAAATGGTATAACAAAATCTTATTGTCATAGATACATGTACATCAGACTTGGGAACAGATACAAAAAATATTCAATCACATATTGTACAAACATGTGTCTATTCATATCAAGAAATAAATAAGTCCATACATAACTTTTAAAAATGCTGGTGGTGAGTAGATGCACTACTTGATAAATAATTTAGATCATTCTGAACTGCTTAAAATCTTTCAAACTGCTTGATCCAGTTCTTTGGCTAATACAGTATCCATTAATTTTACATACAACCTAATTATCTTAAAAAGTTAGAGACTTTCACCTATTAACACATGCAGAATTGGTCTTCTTTCAAAGATAGAAATATTCAAAGTGAATAAAAATACTTTCATATGGGAACAAAAAATCCAATCAAAGAGCATCATAAGCGTGTTAAGGTTTCGTCTTCCAATTGATTGTCTTTATTCAACCCGCATATCATGCATCAATTGTAAACACAACAAACTTCACTCAGACACATTAGTGTTAAAATATACACCGGTTAATTCTTGATTTGCACAGATATTTTTGAAATCTTTCTTTTATTTATAGCAAAATGTCAAAATGGTAAATACAATTATACCTGCCTCTACGTTGAGGTGAATCTTAAGTAGAGACAAAATAACACGGTATGGCTTAAATAACCAGGAACACTACTTTTTTTTTTTTACACATACTAAGCAAAAACATTGTTATGAAGCAGAAATAAGATACAGCAAATCTAAAAAATATATCCTCTGAGCATTCACATATTGGATTTTCCTGCTACCTTGATTTTGCTTTTAATTTCTCTGAGAACGTCGGCTGTTCCATCGTCAGTGTTTGAGACGGTAACATAGTCCAGGTGAAGCTTCACTGAACAAGACTCGGTGAGAACCCTCTGTATCTCTGTCTGGCCATCCATGTCCACTATAATAATTGCCTCTACAAAACATTTTTCTAGACTATATGATTTTACCTGTCCAATAGATTTCTCCAAATTATTATTGCATATACAACAGATTTCTTTATGATTTCACCTTTATATTAGATTTTCTGTATGATTATTGCATCCAATTTAAGGGAGTGAAAAGCCCTGAAGGGTTATGTTGCCCAATGCTTCTTTTTTCCCCCACAAGTTTACATATTTTCAATATCAAGGAAGACAGCTCTTAATTATAGACTTTAGCTACAATACGGAAGATCCAATATTACATGGCATGACAGTAATATTTTACTCTGTTTTCAGTGTTTTGGAAGCTCCAATCAAATCATTTGGTACACCATGTACACACCTTCAAACCCTGCCTTCTCCAGCATATTTATTGGGTACCAGACCATTGGACGATTTCCAATCAACAAAGCTGCTTTTGGACATTTTGATGTTAACTCTGCCAAGCGACTGCCCGGGCCAGCAGCCATAATAATGGGCTGAAACTCCATGTCTGACAACAAAGAAGAAATGGCGTACAATAAAGAGCAAAATGGCAGAGAACTTCCTTTAAGTCTGCTTTATTTTGTTTATTTCTATCATTGTTTGAAATGGGAATAAATCTAATATACATCACAATTGAGCATACGTGCGGTTTTGTCCCTTAAAAAGACAACTGTATCAATATATAGTCAGCTTCTATAAAAAAGCATCTGCCATATGCCTGTACAATGATGATACGTCGCTAGCTTTTTAAACCAAAGTCACAATAGATTAAAGTTAGCATACACCTACCTACAGTATAAACAGATCAATTACGGCATATAAGATGGTATAATGTTACACATGGAATTTGCAGCTTTTAAAATAGTACAGATTCACGTTTTCAGACAAATTGTGATGAAATTTGGTGTGATCGGTACCGAGTAGGTCGTTCTGTTGTTGATTCGTTCCTTGTCGCTCCGCCTTTGTGGTATGCTTGACGGTAAAGTGTTTCTGAAACATTATTCCCCGTTGTTCAAAGAAGGAAACATGCTTTTCATTATTAAGTACAATTTATGTATACATAAATATATTTCAATGATAGAAAAATCAGTTTGGTTGTAAGTTATAGGTCTCTACACCTACATGTGCACAGAGTTTAATTTGCTCTGGATGAATATTAATATATAGTAAAACATTTCTGTAATGTCAAAAAGGGGTTTCATAATTTAAATGAAATAATTTCTCTGAAAATAAAATAAAATTAGTCATATTTTTTTCAACGAGCAATACAAATACCATTTTTAAACATAAAAATTTAGAAAAACTTTCTCTGTTTTTTTTTTTTTGCCTTGTTGATAATCAGTACAACAAAAGATATTCCCTTTGTTACCGAATTATTTTCTTTTTATTGTATTAAATAAGTGCACTGATTCAATAACAGTTACTGCAGTTTTCAAAAGACCACCCCCACCCCCTTCCAAAAAAAAAATACTAAAAAATTAGAAAAAATTCCCCTTATATATGTGCACGCATAAACACCTACATATAAGATACAACCAACCATTTGAAGCTTTGGCGAAGATATAATGTTATCCTTTACATTTTCAAAAAGAGGCCATATATTTCAATGATTGTCATCGTCAGCGGTAAAAAGTATAAAATAAACTGCATATATCTATATGTTAATCTCCAAAAGAGGATTACCTATAAATTAAATAATATGATAATATGTAATTGGCATCTTCAGGATCAGTTTCAGCTCCCTCACTGTTTCTATGTACCCAAGGACTCTAAATTTTACAATATTTCCGTCTTTCCTAACTGAGTATATAATATATGATGCATTACATAATTGCTTTTCCAATTAACTTTTAAACAATCTCTCTCTCTCTCTCTCTCTCTCTCTCTCTCTCTCTCTCTCTCTCTCTCTCTCTCTCTCTCTCTCTCTCTCTCTCTCTCTCTCTCTCTCTCTCTCTCTCTCCGCACTTGGAACCATTATTGAGATAACACAACTTTCATCATCTCAAATCTGCGGGTAAAACCCCCGGTAGAAGTCGTGTTTAATAATTCGCCACCGATTGCAGATGACAGAGGCAGAGTCATGAATTAATATCGGGTGACAAGGCTCCGTAAATTGGAATTCTCCCGTCGACTGAGTCTCGGTATTGTTGCTCGATAGTCTTGTCTCAGCTAAACAAGCCATTCCCAGGCTGCCTTCATCCTCTACCTGACGCCAAAATCAATTGCGACTGGAAACTAACAGCTCTAGATCTGGAGAGTTACCTGAGACAGGTGAATTGAACCCAAGTATCTCCCCGTTATACCCAGTCCTTATTCATTATTGGTCTTTAATGAGTTTGGAGTCTTACTTGTAGTTCATTATTTTCATTTATATTTACTACAAAAAAAAAAAGAAAAAGAAAATGAAAAACCATTCACGCTTTCCTAAAAACAACGAGACGGTAGATTAGTATGAAATACTTAAGAAAGTGTTTAATAAACACAGTAATGCTTCTCCATTATGGATTTTTTTTATTCAATTGATATACCATGATTGAGATTTAAAGAGAAAAAACATTTTTTTCTTAATATTGAACAAACTAATCCTTTGGGTTCTGGACAACTTCACTAACCTGATCATCCATGGATGGAGAGAGAGAGAGAGAGAGAGAGAGAGAGAGAGAGAGAGAGAGAGAGAGAGAGAGAGAGAGAGAGAGAGAGAGAGAGAGAGAGAGAGAACCTAATACGTTACAAAAACTAACGTGGTGATATGTATTCATTGAGAAAAATGAAATTATTGAAAATGCTTTCCATTAAGCTGTTTCCATAAACGCAACAGCGTTTAAAAACAATACAGTTCAGTTCCCAACTATATAGTGCCCTTCATGTTAACTGCGGTACTGCTCTCTGGCAGGGCAAATTGTATACTTTGCCGAAGTTATAGTAGGTAGATAATTAAATGAGTAAATGAAACAATCGACGTTACGTCATATTTCACTAAACTATGTCATATTGCCCTGTAAAGGAGCAGTACCGCAGTTATGTCCATTCTCCTCTTAATATGTTTGATTAAAACACTCCTTTTTGGAATTCTGAAAGAAATACAACTACGATTAATTTTTGTTCCTAAAACTAAAGAACAATTATTTAGACAAGGTCTTAAAGAAGTATCAATAATGTCCTTTCTGATATATCATTTATTTTAACAAAAAAATATGACTATTTTATATACAACTGATCACGCCATCACCAAAACTTTTTAACACTCAATTTAATCCTCAACTCAAATACTTTAAAGAAAAGTGTATGAATTTGAGGTCAAAACTCAGATTTGAGGGTGAATATTGACTTGAGGAAAGTTGGTGGCATCGGGGCCTGACTATTTTGATATATCAGAAAGGACACTGGCTAAGAAAAAAACCAACACAAATTGATGATAAGTTATGTAATAAAAACACAATATGATAATTTCTTTAGGCAACATATAAAAATATCAAGTCGTCTGCTGTTTGATGCAGGTGATCGAGGTGTTTTTTTTTGTGTTTTGTTTTTTGTGTGTTTTTCTTTTTTTTTGCGCGCGCGAGACGTCGTGTTTTATTTTTTTTTTCAACATGGCGTTCGGTTACAAGTGTACCTCCGACTATCTTCTTTTTTATTTTGTCCGCATCGAAAGATCAATACCTATAACTACATCCTTAACCATCTCATTAAATGTACAATTACCCGTAAAAGAAATTCTGAAGGAGAAGTGAAATCTAAGGAGTATACGTTGTACAGGGACCCTAACTAATCATGGTATGTCATCACTCGCGCACACGTGCGTCTGGTGACAGATGCCATTGGATTCCAAAATATTGTAATTGGTAGCACATTTTATGAGCTGAAGTAAACCAGCACAGTTTAAGTCTTAGTCGTAATCTTCTTTACTTCAAGACATGCGACACTCAACGAGAAATTCAAGAAAAACTCGACATAGCCTTCTGTAATCGGGGGTATTAAGTCACTGTGTAATTTGTCCTCATGGTATAGGTAATATTGAAGGATATGGAAAGTCGGGTATCGTATTTCAATTCATGATGATTGTTATTGGGAACAATACATCAGAAAGCTGGCGTTCTGTTTCATTCATTTCCAATAAGCTGTTGGAGAGTGAGAGAGCGCAGACTCCACACCAGGCCACACCCTGCTCACTGACACAGCAGACGACACTTAGGGCCGCCGTGATCGACAGCAAACCGCCATCACTCTTCATCAGGACGAGGCACCACGCGCCAGGCCAATACCGCGTGTGGGTCCCCGCCACCATCAGTCGACCACTGTTCAGCCACCCAGAGCCGAGCTACTGGCGAGTATTCTTGGGTAAATATACACTCTAAAGCTGTTATTGCTTGAGAATACACGTAAATATTTCGGCAAGACCAGCTTTGACAGTCCCTGTACACCGTCGCCAATAAACACGCAGGGCCCAGAGACTGGAGAGGGGGATCCTTCTTTTCTGACGTCATCAGATCTCAGTGAGTACGAAGTCGTTGTTTGTGTGTGTGTGTTGTGTGGTTAGACTGTAGAATTGTACTACAATTGAAAACTGACCAAGAAACCATTGTTAAAGATAATACAGGACTGTTTTGTTCGGAATGGCGAAAGACCGAGCACCTTGAATTTGTTGTCTGTTCTCTTGATTTCAACCTTAGACTTCTCCGATATACACGATTCAGTGTTGTCTTTTCTAGGATCGTAAGATACGTGATGTTTAATAGTAATTATAATGATTTCATTATATACCTCACTCTTTTCAAAACACCCCCACTTAGAGATAAAAACGATATCATTGAAACTCAATTTCTTTCTTATTCTCTTCTTCTTAGTATAGAATGTATTATTTAAAAAAAAAGAACTTAATTGGTAAAATGACACCCTAGCCTTAAGAAAAAGATTTTCAAGACGAAAAACACGAAAAGTTAAATTGAAAATTTGTTGTCATTGTTAAACTTTGTGTAGATGTACAAATCAAGGTGTGTACCTCGACCTATTGACAAGATACAATATTTTAAATCGATGAAAGCGGTTTGGTTTTCACCGGGCTTACTTTGTCTTTTATATCTATGTAAGGCAGAGTGTGACACACCTGTACTCCACAAAGGATTCGTCTGGAACTTTTATTGTAGGTTACATACAATCCGGGTTTATTTATCGCGGCAAAATGTGAATATATATTGGAAACCAGGGTTTTGATGTTATAACCACATGAATTACATAGGACCTCGTTCCTTTTTGTATATATATATTTTTTGCATTACAATAAATTCGTTTCATGTTAGGAGCAAGGTTCTACAATTGTTGTTCCTTGTTAAACTGATGGTTAAACAGAGTTTGATTGTGTTGCTTTTAAATATTGTTGTTAAATTTCAGTGTTATGAAAAATTTAAGGAGATTGGGTGGTCAACAAATGACCTATCAGCTCTACTTTGAAATTTAAGATATTAACTTTATTTAGCCATAAACTGTCATTTAGTGAAGAAAAAAAATTTCAAATATATTAGTTTTAATATTTGAATATTTTCCTAATCTTGATATAGGGCTTTTCTTCTCAAGGATATTGATATAGTCTAAAAATAGTCACGACGATGCAACCCTGGTATGTGAGAATTTCTTTTATTATTTTACACCATATCAAGTATGTAAAAAATCAGGTGCTGTTTGTGGTATTTGCATCATCATCTCATCATCATCATCTCATCATCATCATCTCATCACCATCTCATGATCATCTCATCACCATCTCATGATCATCTCATCACCATCTCATCACCATCTCATACCATCTCATCATCATCTCATCATCATCATCTCATCATCATCTCATCATCATCTCATCACCATCATCGACGTCGTCGTCTCGGGGCGATTTAATGATGCCTACCACCATAGATCCACACCCTTTGGAAAAGTTTTTAATACAAACCGATATTTTATATTCCTTAACGATATGAAATTCAAGCATGGATTCAACTTGAAAATGAAGGGGAAAAATTTCAAAATTTTAATTGGGGAAAAACCAACTTTTGAAAATGTATTGCTTTTCATAAAAACAAAATGCCTGCTATATTCAAACTGTGGACGACCGAAGTTATACCCACTGCGCTACAGAGATAGACATCCAACTTTGGTGACATAAACAGCTTCACGATGAGTTGAAATCGCCATGTTGTGACGTACTGTCAAAAAAGTAAAAGTCACGGGGTGTCGGGGACCCTTAAACCTATACTGTGAATAATAAAGCCTAACTCCAAGTTTATCAACTGACCGCTGCAGTTGACGATACGTCCACTAGGCGTGGCTTATCGTTGTCCATACTCTACTTACTAATATCTCCTCTATCAAAATAGGCCCCTATTGTTACGTGTCTGTAACCTTGCCCCTGTTGTTACGTGTCTGTTACCTTGCCCCTATTGTTACGTGTCTGTTACCTTGCCCCTATTGTTACGTGTCTGTAACCTTGTCCCTGTTGTTACGTGTCCGTAATCTTCGTATTGTTACCTGTCCGTAACCTTTCTGTCACAGTTGTTCTACATCTGACAGGTAAATAAATGCAGTACTTATTTAGCCTGTTTTATTTACCTCACTGTACATATATAATGTACTAACCTCTATCTTTCTGTGTGGTACCGGCATATCAACGTTTTATCCTTAAAAAGAAGTCATTTTTGATCAAGTTAAAAATAAAATTTAATAAAATAAGAATATATTAGATCTTATTGTATATAAAAATAGAATAATAAAAAAAACCTTTAAGATTTTTAAATAAATGTAGAAAGTAGCAATGTCTACAGGTAGGTTACAAAAAACAAGAATGTTGTACCACGTTTATTTAGACTTGTTTCATTATTACTTTTTTTTTAATTTCTACACTCTGACATGTCTTTATAAGTTTATTCAAAAGATATTTGTACAACTTAAATTACTATACTTTGATTTTCATTCAGAAGTTTCACCATTTACTGTATTATTCATATATCATTCCTATACTTTGCTTTTATTTTCTTATATGATTGAAAATTAAACTGTTTTTTCAAAGGTTATTTTCTGTTATCAATATTGTCAGATGTCGAAAAAGAGATGGATTGATCCATTTTACTCTTTTTCGTATATTAAAATAGTATTGTGACAACACCTTTGCAAAACTTGGTATTTTAAACACAAACTAAGATATTTTAGACTCTACTCTAATATATATTATATCTGTTGGAAACTAAAAATCTGTCCGATATGACTTTTTAAAACTATTTTGAAAAATGTTGGTTTGCAATAAAGTCAGTGATGAAAAGAAAAAAATTGGCGTACTTTTGGCAACTTAGTGTATCTTAATTTAAATGAAGAGAACATGACTGTGTTATCTGTTCTTTGATGTGTATACCGATATGTACTATTACATTATAGATAGAAAAATTAAAATTACGTATTATGTTTAGTAATGTTTTTTCATTTCTGTATCAATCCTTTATTTTTTTAGTGTGATAAAACAATCCTTCTGTATGATGTCAATCCCTTTGTGTGATGTCAATCCTTTTGCATGATGTCAACCCTTTTGCATGATGTCAATCCCTTTGTGTGATGTCAATCCTTCTGTATGATGTCAATCCTTTTGCATGATGTCAACCCTTTTGCATGATGTCAATCCCTTTGTGTGATGTCAATCCTTCTGTATGATGTCAATCCTTTTGCATGATGTCAATCCTTTTGCATGATGTCAATCCCTTTGTGTGATGTCAATCCTTTTGTATGATATTTCTCTATGTGATGTACACATCCTTTATTGTATGAATCATATATTTTTAGTATGAATCCTGTATTTTCTTGTGTGATATACCAATCCTTTTGATATTTCACAGCGTGATTTATAAATTCTTTATTTCGCTACGGTTGTATCAATCAGTGTGATTAATTGATTATTTACCGGTATTTCCCGATGCGATATACCAATCCTGTTGTTCTCTGTGCGGTGTATCAATGCTGTCTTTCTTTATGATATGCATCAATCCTATTTTTTGTGTGTAATGTATGAACCCTATATTTCTTTATATGATGTACCATTCCTTTATTGCTATAGAATGTATGATATCAAAGCTATTATATTATAAATTTCTCGATATGCTGCCTCGATTATTAATGCATTAATCACAATCTACGACATATCAATTCCTTTATTTTTTTTTTTTATTAATTTATCATTACTTTATTTTCTCTGTTTGGGACATTGATACTACATGTATATTATATTTATGTCCAATTCAATTCTTTAGTCTCTTTTTTATTTTGTCTATCCCTCTTCTTTCTGTATCATTCCTATATTTTGCTGTAAATTGAACCAGTGTTTTGATTAACTCTTTTTTTTTATCATCATTTTGTTTATAAAACATCTGTCGTTTTCTCCCCGTACATATTATGAAAAATGCTATACACTGGTCACGTGGTACATGACTTAATATAATTATTCCTATTTATTGAGCTAGCTAGGAAAATAACTGGCAACGACAACTTATTTATTATCATGTATTCATTATCCAATATAACACACATTCTTCGGGAGCAAATGGTATTCTTGAATATTAATGTAACAGAACGTGACAATGGGTTCCTAAATGCCCACATTCTCTTACAGGATTAAACTATAGCAAACTAAACACAAACTTGTTGAGTACAAATTGATTGATTCAAAGCAATTCTCATATAATGCCAAATTCGGGTGGGGGTGGGGGTGGGGTGGGATGTGTTTTTAGAATTTGTCCATAGAAATAATTAGAAGCAAAGCTGCCAAGAGAAACCATGATCAGACAACTAAACAAATACTCTCACTTTTTAAAATTCCTGATTTACAACAGGAAATAATTTTGACAATGTCGGGATTCTGTAAATGTCCAGAAATTGCTTAAAAGAACTGATCAACAGTGGCCAAAACTCCGATCTAATCAGCTTTATCTAGTCAAAAACAAAATATCTGGACAATTAAGTAGGATATGTCATGTTTGAAAAATATTTTCTTTTCATTTTTGCTCGAAAAGCATAATGGCTACTTTTTCTCATAGTTGATTGAAATAATTGGGAAATATAAATTGTTGAACTGAATACCGGTATGTTCTAATTTCTCCAATATTGAAATGAACCGCTATTAATTTCTGACATAGAACCCACGTCGGCTGCTTTGTCAATTTGACCAATCTGATAGAAAAGACAAGAAAATGATTAGATACTTCTGTTAAATTGGATGAACAGACTGCATATCAAAGCAGCCAATCGATCGGGTGATCGGGTAGAGTACACTTTCTCTCCTGGGGTTTTTACCTTATTTCAAATGAAAGTCTCTCAAAGAAAATAACATATTAACAATTAACAAAAATTTCATTGCAAAGAAATGATTGGGCTGGTTTTGCTGTTAAACCAGATCACGGTTACTGTATACATGCACAGGCGGCTATGTGGCGTTACTGCAATTTATACAACAACCCTCTCTGTATGGTAAAACAACACTTCGTGCAAACATATGTGTTTTATAAAACAACATGCCGAACAAACTATTACAAAACAGCAACTCATACAAAGGTGTTTGTTTTGTAAAACGGTATACCGTACTAACCTTCACTCTACCTAATAATAACGCGATTGTGATTGATGTGTATGAATGTTGTATATATATATATGAATATAATTACTCTCTGCATACCTATGATTATATACATATCGCGGTGTATGCGAAGAGCTTTGATTTAAGTCTTGCTGAGTTTGAATGCGCATGCATTACTAAACTCTGATTCTAATACATTTAATATAATGTTGTTTGATGCCTTTGTTTGAGTGCGGTGTGTGAATGTATGTCGTTTTGATTTCATCTGATTGCTGTGAATAAATACATTATTTTCTGAATATCTCTGATAACATATATTAACCAGGCTGAAGCTAGCAGCCACTAACAGCAGCCACTAAGCCCGTAGAAGCTAGCAGCCAATAAGGAAATTCATCAAAGTACTGAGAGTACTCGAACAGAAAATTATATTTTACTTAATTATCGGAATATTTTAATTAATATCAAGAAGATTTATGCAAGAATAATATCTATGAGCATTGACAACTTCGGAGGCAGTAAAGCGCACATGGATAAGAATTATTAATGTGTTTGTGTCTAATGAAATTCAATCGATTATTGGTATTTGTTTATACGTAGGCTTAAAAATTGATCCCCGAGTCTGTTTACTTTTCTCCGGAAATAACATGCTTTGAAAATAAAAAAGATCCTCATATTATTACAAAAATGGGACGATCAGAAATCTTACATTGTGATTTTATTCTCATTAAAAAATTTGCCTCTGTTGTAAACCAAAACAACAGAAATCCGAAGGTGAAATAGGGATTATTTTGTGTCAGCCATGTTTTGACGTGAACCTTTGAGAAAATTGCTAAGATATAAATAAGAGACTATTTAGCTCACCCGAACTTTGGCATTTTTCAACATTTCACAATGATATAGGGGTAAAAAGTGGTCCATTATCTCCCTTATCTTTGAAGTGTGCATCAAACGGATACCAGGGCAGTGTAGGGGACCCATAGGGCTATCATTTTCCGGTCTCAAATTTGGGCTGTAGGGGTACCACCAAGTGGCTCCCAGGGGTTCGGTCTCATTTCAGGGGTTTATATCTCACTTGAGTTTGATCACAGGAACTTGAAAACACTGGGGTTCAGTAGAGGACCGCAAGATGTATTCATATTAAGCGTTACAGGGCGCTTATAACCCTAAAAGGGTTCAGTTAGCTCACCCGAACTTTGGCATTTTTCAACATTTCACAATGATATAGGGGTAAAAAGTGGTCCATTATCTCCCTTATCTTTGAAGTGTGCATCAAACGGATACCAGGGCAGTGTAGGGGACCCATAGGGCTATCATTTTCCGGTCTCAAATTTGGGCTGTAGGGGTACCACCAAGTGGCTCCCAGGGGTTCGGTCTCATTTCAGGGGTTTATATCTCACTTGAGTTTGATCACAGGAACTTGAAAACACTGGGGTTCAGTAGAGGACCGCAAGATGTATTCATATTAAGCGTTACAGGGCGCTTATAACCCTAAAAGGGTTCAGTTAGCTCACCCGAACTTTGGCATTTTTCAACATTTCACAATGATATAGGGGTAAAAAGTGGTCCATTATCTCCCTTATCTTTGAAGTGTGCATCAAACGGATACCAGGGCAGTGTAGGGGACCCATAGGGCTATCATTTTCCGGTCTCAAATTTGGGCTGTAGGGGTACCACCAAGTGGCTCCCAGGGGTTCGGTCTCATTTCAGGGGTTTATATCTCACTTGAGTTTGATCACAGGAACTTGAAAACACTGGGGTTCAGTAGAGGACCGCAAGATGTATTCATATTAAGCGTTACAGGGCGCTTATAACCCTAAAAGGGTTCAGTTAGCTCACCCGAACTTTGGCATTTTTCAACATTTCACAATGATATAGGGGTAAAAAGTGGTCCATTATCTCCCTTATCTTTGAAGTGTGCATCAAACGGATACCAGGGCAGTGTAGGGGACCCATAGGGCTATCATTTTCCGGTCTCAAATTTGGGCTGTAGGGGTACCACCAAGTGGCTCCCAGGGGTTCGGTCTCATTTCAGGGGTTTATATCTCACTTGAGTTTGATCACAGGAACTTGAAAACACTGGGGTTCAGTAGAGGACCGCAAGATGTATTCATATTAAGCGTTACAGGGCGCTTATAACCCTAAAAGGGTTCAGTTAGCTCACCCGAACTTTGGCATTTTTCAACATTTCACAATGATATAGGGGTAAAAAGTGGTCCATTATCTCCCTTATCTTTGAAGTGTGCATCAAACGGATACCAGGGCAGTGTAGGGGACCCATAGGGCTATCATTTTCCGGTCTCAAATTTGGGCTGTAGGGGTACCACCAAGTGGCTCCCAGGGGTTCGGTCTCATTTCAGGGGTTTATATCTCACTTGAGTTTGATCACAGGAACTTGAAAACACTGGGGTTCAGTAGAGGACCGCAAGATGTATTCATATTAAGCGTTACAGGGCGCTTATAACCCTAAAAGGGTTCAGTTAGCTCACCCGAACTTTGGCATTTTTCAACATTTCACAATGATATAGGGGTAAAAAGTGGTCCATTATCTCCCTTATCTTTGAAGTGTGCATCAAACGGATACCAGGGCAGTGTAGGGGACCCATAGGGCTATCATTTTCCGGTCTCAAATTTGGGCTGTAGGGGTACCACCAAGTGGCTCCCAGGGGTTCGGTCTCATTTCAGGGGTTTATATCTCACTTGAGTTTGATCACAGGAACTTGAAAACACTGGGGTTCAGTAGAGGACCGCAAGATGTATTCATATTAAGCGTTACAGGGCGCTTATAACCCTAAAAGGGTTCAGTTAGCTCACCCGAACTTTGGCATTTTTCAACATTTCACAATGATATAGGGGTAAAAAGTGGTCCATTATCTCCCTTATCTTTGAAGTGTGCATCAAACGGATACCAGGGCAGTGTAGGGGACCCATAGGGCTATCATTTTCCGGTCTCAAATTTGGGCTGTAGGGGTACCACCAAGTGGCTCCCAGGGGTTCGGTCTCATTTCAGGGGTTTATATCTCACTTGAGTTTGATCACAGGAACTTGAAAACACTGGGGTTCAGTAGAGGACCGCAAGATGTATTCATATTAAGCGTTACAGGGCGCTTATAACCCTAAAAGGGTTCAGTTAGCTCACCCGAACTTTGGCATTTTTCAACATTTCACAATGATATAGGGGTAAAAAGTGGTCCATTATCTCCCTTATCTTTGAAGTGTGCATCAAACGGATACCAGGGCAGTGTAGGGGACCCATAGGGCTATCATTTTCCGGTCTCAAATTTGGGCTGTAGGGGTACCACCAAGTGGCTCCCAGGGGTTCGGTCTCATTTCAGGGGTTTATATCTCACTTGAGTTTGATCACAGGAACTTGAAAACACTGGGGTTCAGTAGAGGACCGCAAGATGTATTCATATTAAGCGTTACAGGGCGCTTATAACCCTAAAAGGGTTCAGTTAGCTCACCCGAACTTTGGCATTTTTCAACATTTCACAATGATATAGGGGTAAAAAGTGGTCCATTATCTCCCTTATCTTTGAAGTGTGCATCAAACGGATACCAGGGCAGTGTAGGGGACCCATAGGGCTATCATTTTCCGGTCTCAAATTTGGGCTGTAGGGGTACCACCAAGTGGCTCCCAGGGGTTCGGTCTCATTTCAGGGGTTTATATCTCACTTGAGTTTGATCACAGGAACTTGAAAACACTGGGGTTCAGTAGAGGACCGCAAGATGTATTCATATTAAGCGTTACAGGGCGCTTATAACCCTAAAAGGGTTCAGTTAGCTCACCCGAACTTTGGCATTTTCATAAGGTATTCATCATAACCATTAGAGGTCGCCTGTGACCCCTAAATGCTGAAAAATGGAATGCTTAATATGAATACCTTTTTTGTTCCTCTACTAATCCCCAGCGTTTCCAAGTTCCTGTGATCAAACTCAAGTGAGATATAAACCCTTGAAATGAGCGCTAACCCCATGGAGCCACTTGGTGGTACCCCTACAGCCCAAATTTGAGACCGGGAAATAATAGCCCTATGGGTCCTCTACACTGCCCTGGTATCCGTTTGATGCACACTTCAAAGATAAGGGAGATAATGAACCACTTTTACCCCTCTATCATTGTGAAATGCTGAGAAAAGGCAAAGTTCGGGTGAGCTAACTGGACCCTTTTGGTGTTATAGGCGCCCTGTAACGCTTAGTATGAATACCTTTTGGGTTCCTCTACTAATCCCCAGTGTTTCCAAGTTCCTGTGATCAAACTCAAGTGAGATATAAACCCCTGAAATGAGCGCAAACCCCTGGGAGCCACTTGGTGGTACCCCTACAGCCCAAATTTGAGACCGGGAAATAATAGCCCTATGGGTCCTCTACACTGCCCTGGTATCCGTTTGATGCACACTTCAAAGATAAGGGAGATAATGGACCACTTGTACCCCTCTATCATTGTGAAATGCTGAGAAAAGGCAAAGTTCGGGTGAGCTAACTGGACCCTTTTGGTGTTATAGGCGCCCTGTAACGCTTAGTATGAATACCTTTTGGGTTCCTCTACTAATCCCCAGTGTTTCCAAGTTCCTGTGATCAAACTCAAGTGAGATATAAACCCCTGAAATGAGCGCAAACCCCTGGGAGCCACTTGGTGGTACCCCTACAGCCCAAATTTGAGACCGGGAAATAATAGCCCTATGGGTCCTCTACACTGCCCTGGTATCCGTTTGATGCACACTTCAAAGATAAGGGAGATAATGAACCACTTTTACCCCTCTATCATTGTGAAATGCTGAGAAAAGGCAAAGTTCGGGTGAGCTAACTGGACCCTTTTGGTGTTATAGGCGCCCTGTAACGCTTAGTATGAATACCTTTTGGGTTCCTCTACTAATCCCCAGTGTTTCCAAGTTCCTGTGATCAAACTCAAGTGAGATATAAACCCCTGAAATGAGCGCAAACCCCTGGGAGCCACTTGGTGGTACCCCTACAGCCCAAATTTGAGACCGGAAAGTAATAGCCCTATGGGTCCTCTACACTGCCCTGGTATCCGTTTGATGCACACTTCAAAGATAAGGGAGATAATGAACCACTTTTACCCCTCTATCATTGTGAAATGCTGAGAAAAGGCAAAGTTCGGGTGAGCTAACTGGACCCTTTTGGTGTTATAGGCGCCCTGTAACGCTTAGTATGAATACCTTTTGGGTTCCTCTACTAATCCCCAGTGTTTCCAAGTTCCTGTGATCAAACTCAAGTGAGATATAAACCCCTGAAATGAGCGCAAACCCCTGGGAGCCACTTGGTGGTACCCCTACAGCCCAAATTTGAGACCGGGAAATAATAGCACTATGGGTCCTCTACACTGCCCTGGTATCCGTTTGATGCACACTTCAAAGATAAGGGAGATAATGAACCACTTTTACCCCTCTATCATTGTGAAATGCTGAGAAAAGGCAAAGTTCGGGTGAGCTAACTGGACCCTTTTGGTGTTATAGGCGCCCTGTAACGCTTAGTATGAATACCTTTTGGGTTCCTCTACTAATCCCCAGTGTTTCCAAGTTCCTGTGATCAAACTCAAGTGAGATATAAACCCCTGAAATGAGCGCAAACCCCTGGGAGCCACTTGGTGGTACCCCTACAGCCCAAATTTGAGACCGGGAAATAATAGCCCTATGGGTCCTCTACACTGCCCTGGTATCCGTTTGATGCACACTTCAAAGATAAGGGAGATAATGAACCACTTTTACCCCTCTATCATTGTGAAATGCTGAGAAAAGGCAAAGTTCGGGTGAGCTAACTGGACCCTTTTGGTGTTATAGGCGCCCTGTAACGCTTAGTATGAATACCTTTTGGGTTCCTCTACTAATCCCCAGTGTTTCCAAGTTCCTGTGATCAAACTCAAGTGAGATATAAACCCCTGAAATGAGCGCAAACCCCTGGGAGCCACTTGGTGGTACCCCTACAGCCCAAATTTGAGACCGGGAAATAATAGCCCTATGGGTCCTCTACACTGCCCTGGTATCCGTTTGATGCACACTTCAAAGATAAGGGAGATAATGAACCACTTTTACCCCTCTATCATTGTGAAATGCTGAGAAAAGGCAAAGTTCGGGTGAGCTAACTGGACCCTTTTGGTGTTATAGGCGCCCTGTAACGCTTAGTATGAATACCTTTTGGGTTCCTCTACTAATCCCCAGTGTTTCCAAGTTCCTGTGATCAAACTCAAGTGAGATATAAACCCCTGAAATGAGCGCAAACCCCTGGGAGCCACTTGGTGGTACCCCTACAGCCCAAATTTGAGACCGGAAAGTAATAGCCCTATGGGTCCTCTACACTGCCCTGGTATCCGTTTGATGCACACTTCAAAGATAAGGGAGATAATGAACCACTTTTACCCCTCTATCATTGTGAAATGCTGAGAAAAGGCAAAGTTCGGGTGAGCTTACTGGACCCTTTTGGTGTTATAGGCGCCCTGTAACGCTTAGTATGAATACCTTTTGGGTTCCTCTACTAATCCCCAGTGTTTCCAAGTTCCTGTGATCAAACTCAAGTGAGATATAAACCCCTGAAATGAGCGCAAACCCCTGGGAGCCACTTGGTGGTACCCCTACAGCCCAAATTTGAGACCGGGAAATAATAGCCCTATGGGTCCTCTACACTGCCCTGGTATCCGTTTGATGCACACTTCAAAGATAAGGGAGATAATGAACCACTTTTACCCCTCTATCATTGTGAAATGCTGAGAAAAGGCAAAGTTCGGGTGAGCTAACTGGACCCTTTTGGTGTTATAGGCGCCCTGTAACGCTTAGTATGAATACCTTTTGGGTTCCTCTACTAATCCCCAGTGTTTCCAAGTTCCTGTGATCAAACTCAAGTGAGATATAAACCCCTGAAATGAGCGCAAACCCCTGGGAGCCACTTGGTGGTACCCCTACAGCCCAAATTTGAGACCGGGAAATAATAGCCCTATGGGTCCTCTACACTGCCCTGGTATCCGTTTGATGCACACTTCAAAGATAAGGGAGATAATGAACCACTTTTACCCCTCTATCATTGTGAAATGCTGAGAAAAGGCAAAGTTCGGGTGAGCTAACTGGACCCTTTTGGTGTTATAGGCGCCCTGTAACGCTTAGTATGAATACCTTTTGGGTTCCTCTACTAATCCCCAGTGTTTCCAAGTTCCTGTGATCAAACTCAAGTGAGATATAAACCCCTGAAATGAGCGCAAACCCCTGGGAGCCAATTGGTGGTACCCCTACAGCCCAAATTTGAGACCGGGAAATAATAGCCCTATGGGTCCTCTACACTGCCCTGGTATCCGTTTGATGCACACTTCAAAGATAAGGGAGATAATGAACCACTTTTACCCCTCTATCATTGTGAAATGCTGAGAAAAGGCAAAGTTCGGGTGAGCTAACTGGACCCTTTTGGTGTTATAGGCGCCCTGTAACGCTTAGTATGAATACCTTTTGGGTTCCTCTACTAATCCCCAGTGTTTCCAAGTTCCTGTGATCAAACTCAAGTGAGATATAAACCCCTGAAATGAGCGCAAACCCCTGGGAGCCACTTGGTGGTACCCCTACAGCCCAAATTTGAGACCGGGAAATAATAGCCCTATGGGTCCTCTACACTGCCCTGGTATCCGTTTGATGCACACTTCAAAGATAAGGGAGATAATGAACCACTTTTACCCCTCTATCATTGTGAAATGCTGAGAAAAGGCAAAGTTCGGGTGAGCTAACTGGACCCTTTTGGTGTTATAGGCGCCCTGTAACGCTTAGTATGAATACCTTTTGGGTTCCTCTACTAATCCCCAGTGTTTCCAAGTTCCTGTGATCAAACTCAAGTGAGATATAAACCCCTGAAATGAGCGCAAACCCCTGGGAGCCACTTGGTGGTACCCCTACAGCCCAAATTTGAGACCGGGAAATAATAGCCCTATGGGTCCTCTACACTGCCCTGGTATCCGTTTGATGCACACTTCAAAGATAAGGGAGATAATGAACCACTTTTACCCCTCTATCATTGTGAAATGCTGAGAAAAGGCAAAGTTCGGGTGAGCTAACTGGACCCTTTTGGTGTTATAGGCGCCCTGTAACGCTTAGTATGAATACCTTTTGGGTTCCTCTACTAATCCCCAGTGTTTCCAAGTTCCTGTGATCAAACTCAAGTGAGATATAAACCCCTGAAATGAGCGCAAACCCCTGGGAGCCACTTGGTGGTACCCCTACAGCCCAAATTTGAGACCGGGAAATAATAGCCCTATGGGTCCTCTACACTGCCCTGGTATCCGTTTGATGCACACTTCAAAGATAAGGGAGATAATGAACCACTTTTACCCCTCTATCATTGTGAAATGCTGAGAAAAGGCAAAGTTCGGGTGAGCTAACTGGACCCTTTTGGTGTTATAGGCGCCCTGTAACGCTTAGTATGAATACCTTTTGGGTTCCTCTACTAATCCCCAGTGTTTCCAAGTTCCTGTGATCAAACTCAAGTGAGATATAAACCCCTGAAATGAGCGCAAACCCCTGGGAGCCACTTGGTGGTACCCCTACAGCCCAAATTTGAGACCGGGAAATAATAGCCCTATGGGTCCTCTACACTGCCCTGGTATCCGTTTGATGCACACTTCAAAGATAAGGGAGATAATGAACCACTTTTACCCCTCTATCATTGTGAAATGCTGAGAAAAGGCAAAGTTCGGGTGAGCTAACTGGACCCTTTTGGTGTTATAGGCGCCCTGTAACGCTTAGTATGAA
This sequence comes from Magallana nippona, assembly GCA_033439105.1. Classification (NCBI taxonomy): domain Eukaryota; kingdom Metazoa; phylum Mollusca; class Bivalvia; order Ostreida; family Ostreidae; genus Magallana; species Magallana nippona. The sequence goes on from CM065925.1 coordinate 48,712,029, forward strand.
TACCTTTTGGGTTCCTCTACTAATCCCCAGTGTTTCCAAGTTCCTGTGATCAAACTCAAGTGAGATATAAACCCCTGAAATGAGCGCAAACCCCTGGGAGCCACTTGGTGGTACCCCTACAGCCCAAATTTGAGACCGGGAAATAATAGCCCTATGGGTCCTCTACACTGCCCTGGTATCCGTTTGATGCACACTTCAAAGATAAGGGAGATAATGAACCACTTTTACCCCTCTATCATTGTGAAATGCTGAGAAAAGGCAAAGTTCGGGTGAGCTAACTGGACCCTTTTGGTGTTATAGGCGCCCTGTAACGCTTAGTATGAATACCTTTTGGGTTCCTCTACTAATCCCCAGTGTTTCCAAGTTCCTGTGATCAAACTCAAGTGAGATATAAACCCCTGAAATGAGCGCAAACCCCTGGGAGCCACTTGGTGGTACCCCTACAGCCCAAATTTGAGACCGGGAAATAATAGCCCTATGGGTCCTCTACACTGCCCTGGTATCCGTTTGATGCACACTTCAAAGATAAGGGAGATAATGAACCACTTTTACCCCTCTATCATTGTGAAATGCTGAGAAAAGGCAAAGTTCGGGTGAGCTAACTGGACCCTTTTGGTGTTATAGGCGCCCTGTAACGCTTAGTATGAATACCTTTTGGGTTCCTCTACTAATCCCCAGTGTTTCCAAGTTCCTGTGATCAAACTCAAGTGAGATATAAACCCCTGAAATGAGCGCAAACCCCTGGGAGCCACTTGGTGGTACCCCTACAGCCCAAATTTGAGACCGGGAAATAATAGCCCTATGGGTCCTCTACACTGCCCTGGTATCCGTTTGATGCACACTTCAAAGATAAGGGAGATAATGAACCACTTTTACCCCTCTATCATTGTGAAATGCTGAGAAAAGGCAAAGTTCGGGTGAGCTAACTGGACCCTTTTGGTGTTATAGGCGCCCTGTAACGCTTAGTATGAATACCTTTTGGGTTCCTCTACTAATCCCCAGTGTTTCCAAGTTCCTGTGATCAAACTCAAGTGAGATATAAACCCCTGAAATGAGCGCAAACCCCTGGGAGCCACTTGGTGGTACCCCTACAGCCCAAATTTGAGACCGGGAAATAATAGCCCTATGGGTCCTCTACACTGCCCTGGTATCCGTTTGATGCACACTTCAAAGATAAGGGAGATAATGAACCACTTTTACCCCTCTATCATTGTGAAATGCTGAGAAAAGGCAAAGTTCGGGTGAGCTAACTGGACCCTTTTGGTGTTATAGGCGCCCTGTAACGCTTAGTATGAATACCTTTTGGGTTCCTCTACTAATCCCCAGTGTTTCCAAGTTCCTGTGATCAAACTCAAGTGAGATATAAACCCCTGAAATGAGCGCAAACCCCTGGGAGCCACTTGGTGGTACCCCTACAGCCCAAATTTGAGACCGGGAAATAATAGCCCTATGGGTCCTCTACACTGCCCTGGTATCCGTTTGATGCACACTTCAAAGATAAGGGAGATAATGAACCACTTTTACCCCTCTATCATTGTGAAATGCTGAGAAAAGGCAAAGTTCGGGTGAGCTAAATAGTCTCTTATTTATATCTTAGCAATTTTTCTCGAAGGTTCACGTCAAAACATGGTTGACACAAAATAATCCCAATTTCACCTTTGGATTTCTGTTGTTTTGGTTTGATACAGAGGCAAATTTTTTAAGGAGAATAAAATCACAATGCAAGATTTCTGATTGTCCCATATTTGTTATTATATGAGGACCTTTTTTATTTTCAAAGCATTTTTTTCCGGAGAAAAGTAAACAGACTCGGGAATCAATTTTTTAGCTTACGTATAAACAAATACCAATATTCGATTGAATTTCATTAGACACAAACTCATTAATAATTCTTATCCAGGTGAGCTTTACTGCCTCCGAAGTTGGCAATGCTCATAGATATTATTCTTGCATAAATCTTCTTGATATTAATTAAAATATTCCGATAATTAAGTAAAATATAATTTTCTGTTCGAGTACTCTCAGTACTTTGATGATTTTCCTTATTGGCTGCTAGCTTCTACGGGCTTAGTGGCTGCTGTTAGTGGCTGCTAGCTTCAGCCTGGTCATATATTACTGTGTATGCAATCATTACTTTCTGTATATTTCTGATTCTATATATTACACTTCTTTCTTTATACCCCAGATTCTCTACACTACATTGCTTTCTGTTTGATTCTATATGTTACATATTTCTGTATATTTCTGATTCTATATATTACACTTCTTTCTTTATACCCCAGATTCTCTACACTACATTGCTTTCTGTTTGATTCTATATGCTACATATTTCTGTATATTTCTGATTCTATATATTACACTTCTTTCTTTATACCCCAGATTCTCTACACTACATTGCTTTCTGTTTGATTCTATATGTTACATATCTCTGTATATTTCTGATTCTATATATTACATTTCTTTCTTTATATCCCAGATTCTTGCACTACCTTTTTACACCTTTGATTCTATATATAGCTGTGTATGCATGTCCAACTTTCGGTTTACATCTTTGATTCTATATATTGGTGTTATGCATGTTTACTTCTGATTCCATTGCATGCATTGCTTACTTTTGGTATATAGTTATGGTTCTATATCTTGTATTGCTTTCGGTATACATCTGATCATATATATTGTTGTACTTTCGGTATTCCTCTGATTCTTTACGTTGTGTGATGATTGACAGATGCAGTTAATGTCCAGTCTGCTATCGATTTGTACACCTGGTCACGGAGTGGCGACAAAAGGCTTGAATCGGATTAAAATGACACCAACTAGGGTGTGGGGTCGGCTTGGTAATGCTGGGGAGCTGTGAAGGCGTACGGTTACAAATTAGTCCTCGCCTCGTACGAGGACAAAGCAGCAACACGTGATGGACTCGCGATGACCATGAGATGGCCACCCGGCCAGTGCAACCGTTTGGTGTCACCGCCATTAATACCAGAGCCATCCCTGACTGTCCCTCAGAGAACTATTTTGCTGGCCGCTAACACCACATTTTCACGTGCCTGCCTATTATTATTCATATTTACATAAGATTTGACCAGTTGTTGTCATACCTGAGGCCTAATTGTTGTACATTTACATACAACATATGCGCACACAATGTTCAGTCTTTGAGCAGTCTAGGTTGTTGATACCATTTAAAAGTCGTGCTAAAAATAAATACTAGTATACTGATTTATACTTTATCGAAAGCTATTTTTTTTGTTGCAAATTGGCGAATTTACAAATAATTTTGAGTTAAGAAGGAGAGGTAATGTTCGGAAATGACACAAATTATTATATTATTTTTAATTTTCATGTATCTAATTGATAATCATATCATTGTTTCTAATTCTCTCTCTCTCTCTCTCTCTCTCTCTCTCTCTCTCTCTCTCTCTCTTATTTATTTATTTATTTATTTATTTACATGTACATATCACTTTATTTCCATGACAATGTTATTTCAAGAACCAAAAATACAACTGGAATAAACAATATAGTTTTAATATAACACATATGTGTGTGTGTATATATATATATATATATATATATATATATATATATATATATATATATATATATATATATATATATATAATTTATTGAGTAACTTAATACGAACGTTGCTTTTTCACATATTTTCCCCCAAAACCCACTCATTACTCAAGAGTGTGCTTGGTCTGTATGTAAGTAACACAAGGTCAACCAGGCTCACTGTTTATTACTGTTTCATTTACGAGAATAGAGAAAGTATTTAACCATTCAGATACAAGCTTTGATGCTTTGACATTAATCATATAAACCTAATTGCGTGTTATAAATTAAGAAATAAATATACCGGTATGCATGAATCAATCAAAAATGTATAAAAGAAAGTTTGGAAATTATTTTCTCTTCGTCAATATTGATACATGTATATAGATACATTTACACGTAGGGGGAAATTTTCCAGGGCTGTTTCTTAACCCAGTTCTCCCGACCATGGCCTGAAAGATGTAGGCCAGTCAGTCTCACTGGTGCCACGAGGGGGCTGTTGGGGCCATTTTTATTACGAATGTTCAGTTAACGAAGTGGCATGTCTTGGCGTAAGGAATTTACTCGTTAGAGGATTCTGATCAGGTGACCACTCCGAGAATGCCGGGAAGGGGCACCTGTCATTGTGTCCGACAGGAGATGATGTGGATGATGTCAGAATGCTGTGTGAACAGGGTAACGAAAGGGCAGGGGATCTGTCACCACCAGGTGGATAGTCCATCCCCCCCCCCCCCCCCTCAACCAACCTCAGACAAAATCAGAGGCTAAATCACACAATATGTAACAATTTAAAAGTAATAACATGTATCATATCTGAGCAAGTTTCCGTTTCGCACACATTTTTATCGTATTTTCAAATATATACAAAACCGGAACCAAACCAATTCTGTGCGTCATTTCATTCCTACCGCCCGTCCAGATAGTGCTCATGTGCCGTGATTCAGAAACGAATTATTGAATTTTAATCATCTCGAAGCCCTTCGGATATTATGTCGGAATTTTCGTATTAAAACCTGCGATACATAGCAAAGATCTTTAGCAAAAGCTAATTTCCGGCATAAAGTTGCACAATTCTAGACCTGTGTCAAATTTCCAATTATACAAGTGACATAATTCTGAGCCCTGAACACATGCTTTTAACTGCTGTCGATAACGGATACCAAGACAAAAGAAGTAGATATTCTGTAACACCGATCGCTCACCGCCACAACGAAATCTATTACACGCCATATATCATTGTGTTACTCATTATACATAATACTTATGTTCGATTAATGCTTTTTGGTGCTACAATTACATGTGTTTTTCAATTAAGTAATTGTTATTTTTATGCAATGCACAGAAATGTTCATGCATACGCACACCAGCCTGCTTGTTCCACTCACATTACAAAGAATTATTAAAGTTACTGTTTTACACTCTACTATGATATGATGAACAAAGAGTAAAAATATAGCCACACTGCAGTTTTCTTTCCTATTATGTACATGTAGGAGTAATTGTTCAAATTACCTTTCTAATATCATATTCTTATATCATATTTAAAGTGGCCGACTTTGGTTTTCATTGCGCATACCTTTGTTCTATTAACTTACCACGCTCTTACTCCTTTTAAGATTAATGGCCTCCCCCACTTCTCATTTTTCAAACTCTTAGAGGAAATATAATGTCATAAATGAAGGTTTTCCTATGTCCTCATGATTTATCAATGCCAAGGACAGATAAAAGACGGTGCTGCTTCAGGCATAACAGATTCAAAGCATCTATGAGATTCAAGTACAAAATTATCAAGAAATGAGGCAAAGGTCATAATTTTTCCCCAAAGAAGGAAACATGAGTTCAATTTAGCGAGTCCAGCACTAGAAGTAATGCGAGGTGGTAAGACCAGGAAAGTAACGTCAAGGTGAATGTATACCCCTGCGCCATATTATACCGTTCGTAATTATAAAAAAAAACCGTTAATGACAAATGTCGTATATCCCCCTTAACATTTTTTTCCAGCGATATTAATTACTATGATCTGATGACATTTCTTTCCACGAACTCTTCCATGAATGAGTAGTTTATAAAACAAAATAAAAATAAACCACGAAAGGGAAAAAAACCTATTTCGCCATAATCCATAATAAAACAGCAGAAAACAAGCCCCTTTACTGACGCCTATGGAAGGTAAAAATTGCCAGTTTATATCCTTATTATGAGTAATTGAGAAACCTCATCTATCATTAGCTATTGATTTGCTAAACAGAACTCTGAATCTACTTTAGATTTGTAAACTTTTTGCATCAGTGCAGACACAGCAGGAAATTCACAACCCAACTTATCCCCCCCCCCTCTATTTTGGACTCAAATGAATGTCCACATTGCCCGACAACTCATGTTTACATTTACGTATGTTAAACTATTCATGTTTCAAAAATGGCGTATGACGTATATAATTGATAAAAACGACCAACTTCAAAGACCATCCTTCCAAGTCTGAAAAACTGACAAGTCATGACGCACTTTATCTTTCAACGTAATTCTGTCCAATTCTTATTTTATAAGATATAAACCATGATTTGACGGAGTAAAAACTAAATAGAATATTTGATAAAACAGAGAAAAAATATTATGGGCAGCTCAATTGCAGAGTTTTAAAAATATATTTTCAAGAATGTCTCTTTAAAAGAAACCATTCGTATTTTTGCTGACCGCTAATTGGACATTGTTTGATGAGCCACTATATCTACACACTCAATTTTCACATATCACTTACAAATTAATAATTCCTTTGTTAGACAACAATCGGTTTCGTGTACAGTTGGTGACGTCATATTCTTCACGGTAACGTCTGACAGGCGGATGTCGGATCCTAATGTCCACAGTAGAATCATGCTAAACATCTCTTATCCAATCAAGCGTGACACTTGGCCATCTAGTCAGTCCCATCGCCTGCTCCGCGAGCGCTAGCATGTTTCCCTTCTATCTCCCATTGGCAGGATTATCTCTGATTCTAATTCTACAAACCACCAAATGCCAAATCACAGATGTGGCGCTCCAAGATACAGTGCTTAAACTTCATAATGGATATAGGCAGCTTCAGATGGCTTCAGACATGAAGAAATTGGTAAGATGCTGAACAATACGATATATATTGTAGAGTTCCTTTTGTGTGCCTATTCTGTAGTTTTAAGCACCTGAATTCTGTAGGGTTTGTAAAGCACGAATTTTTCATGAATCAGAAAAGGACGAAATTATAAATTTTCATTTTTTATGACAAAAATGATATGAAGTACATGAGGTGTCGCAAACGGTTAACATAAATCGACTTGCCGAGAGTGGATCTCCTTGTTTCACGCCAGTTTTCGTATTTTTTGCATTTATCTAACCGCAGCAATTATATATAGCACGACACTGTGAACAGACAAGAACACAAAATATATTGCTGCATAAAATATTATTTTTCACACCAAAAGATAATTATATAAAAATGAGAAAAAAAAATGGTATAAGAGATACTTTATACAAACTATTAAAGCTACATAAAAATTATGTTATACCGTTTATATGAATAATATTTAAACAATCTAAACCGAACAAAAGGTTACGCGATATAATAATCACAAGCGATGCACATCTATCACATTTTCTTTATCTGCTTATAAAACACGTGTTTGCTTGTAAGGGTCGCGCAAATTAACATTCGTATAAATCAGTAAAGACAAGTTGCGTGCATATCTTGCGCCTTTTGTGAGGGATTTCACACACATGGGCGATAGTCTACTTGTTTAATATGGTAGGAGTGTAAAAGTTGGGCAAGATGTAAATCATTTCTTAAGATAAACAATAAATAAAATGGAATAAATAAATAAATTAATTAATTAATCAATTGATAAATGAATAATACTACATGTATGTTGATGATATAAATTTTAAAATGTGTACATATGTACTAGTATACATTATTTTGTACACTTTGTACACGAGATCCTGCGTATAGCTATCTTGACCCACCAATTAACATCATTTAATTATAATGTAGTTCTTTAGTGGTTGTGCAACAAATCTGTGATTAAGATTTCTAACGATTTACTGACCATTTTACTTATAAAACCACGTGCACTAATGTATTGATGTGTTTTACATTTTATGTGCCTATTTTAAATAGATAAGACAATCTTAAATAATGAGAGTTTGTTCCGCGATATCACTTTGCTATCACTGCGACTTTGTGATTGTGCCATGCGAACTATAAGCTAATCAGGGACGAAGTCTTAACACCTGATTATTCATTTCCAGCATATTTATCAAAGACCAATTTTTGGAAAATCATTTTTAATCAATTGATATTAAAAAGATTCTTGGCATTGTTAAGAGTTTTTCTCCTCAGAAATTGTGATATTTTATGATGCCGGACTCTGGCGACCATTGGCCAGGCCGTCAAAGAACCATAAATCAGTGGCGGAAGAACACTGGGGGATTGACAGTGTTTACTCTTCAAATGATGGCTACTTGTCACGACCAAAATACATTTACTGTTGAGAAAATTCTTCCAAAACTGCCCAAGCTGAACGGTTGAAGAGGCGGCCGAGCGTGCAAAGTCACCTGAATTTGTCCTTGTTGGGTCCGGAGGTTCAAAAGATCCCGCGGATACGCCATTACAATATTACATGGATTCACTAATTACCCTAAACACTCTAAACAGTGATTGACTTTATGTCCTGGCACAATATCAGTTGTCTTGAGCAGTTTGATAACTTACAATCGGCTGTTGTCAAATGTATGTCTAATATGGCTGTTAAGTATCAAACCCTCAAACGAACACGCTTCGCATTAAATCTTGATAAAAACTCTAAACAACATTTGAAGAAAGAAACTGCACGTTGCATGCAAATGATTTTTTTATTAACCCTAACCCTCAATAATTTGAATTAAGGAATGAATTCAATATTTATTTGTTTTATACGATATAAAATGGTTTGGGGCAGTTTACGCTTTATAAACCTTTTGGTACGCTATTGCCGTACCGTACACCACCTAACTGTGCAAGTTTAATGATTCTGCTTGCCTCAGAAAATCAACTCGGGTGCTGAAAACGAAATTTAAATCAAAAGTAAGCGTTCAATCCCTTAGAAAAAATCATTTTTATTTAAAAACACGAGGTTGTTCAAGAGGAAAACCTATCTTTGCTCGGTCCCAGAGTCTCTTGTCCTGAAGTTTTCTCTATCTTCCTCGTTTTTTTCTGATAGAATGAGAAATTCTTTAAAATTTCTGTTTTTTTGGAACGCATTTTCTATCTCGTTAGGTTAATTTAGGGAACGGCCTATTCCAATGGGAATTTGCTCTGCTAAAACCATAAAAGTACTCCGATTGTTAAAGAATATGCAAGCTGTTCCAAGAAGTTTAGAATGTATTTTATATATATATATATATATATATATATATATATATATATATATATATATATATATATATATATATGAGAGATTCTCCCAATATGAAATTCTTCCAATACGAAATTTGTTTCAAAGAAGAAATCTTGGACTTTCCTTCTATTGTTCATTGTGTATGTTCTCCACTGACATGTATATATATATGTGTGCGATCTCCTGGCAACCTGAGCTGAACATAGATAAAAGATGATGGAAAGGTTTATCAACGGCAAAATATAGTTTATGGACCGTAAACTGAAGTTAACAATTCGTTAACTATAGTTTATAAACTAAATTAAACAATTGTAAAATATATGGTGTATAAATGCTAATTTGAATTAATCGTCTGTAAATAAACGTTAGCAATAAATATCGCGATTAGATAAAAGATTGAAATCTGTAAACTATAATACTGTCTTTACAAATGTTTATTTAAAAAATATATAGGTGTTATGCTTGACTCGTCATATTTTTGTCTTAAACTTTATTCTAAACTCTTAAAATATAAGACTACAGCTTTGAAAAATAGATTTAAAGTCATTTTAAGTTAACTATTTTTTTTAAACTAAACAATTGTTAACTCTGATTAATTTTCGTTAAATAAAGTTAGATTTGTAAACCGTTTATCAGATAAACTATGCGTTTGTTTTCAAGAAGAGAAACTATGGACAGAGCGAATTGGTATGGTTAAACTGGGCTGGGTTCCACAAAACTATCGTAAGATCTATCATAAGACATATCTTAAGATTGTCATAATATCTGACTTATAAATATAATAAAACATAAACGTTGCATTGGCGGATCCAGAGAGAGAGAGAGAGAGAGAGAGAGAGAGAGAGAGAGAGAGAGAGAGAGAGAGAGGGGGGGGGGGGTCCGGGGGGTTGGACTCCTCCTCTTTTCTCTGAGACATATAAATTTTATTAAAACTGAAAATACTAATTTAAAGGCAATTTTTCCATCTTTAATTTAAACATTATGATTATGTAACATTAGAAATTTTAGAAATCGGCTATTTAAAGGATGTTCGTACAACGGACCGTAATTTATTTCTTATAAAGAAAACCCTATCGATATTTTATTGAAGTAAAGTAATCTTTTTCAGCATCCGGTATTTATTTCTTTGAATAAGCATGTGGAAAATTAAAGAAAATTGCATAAAGCAATATTGCTAAATACAAAGTTTTTTATTAATATCCACGAGGTATTTTCTTCTTTAATACTGTACTTCATGAAACACCAAAAATAAGGCATTTTATTTTTTAAATGTTTAAAAGAATCGAAATTCTGTTCAGGAATACTGTGAGAAGAATTTACATGTTAACCATAATGAAAATGTACATTTTTTCAAAACATTTCTAAAATATGATTTTGTATCAGCACTAATGCCGGATTATGTAGTGCACCCATTTAAGAGACCACAATCAGTTCCCAAGGCGGCAATTGCTTGTACAAGTTGTATAACACAATGTTCAAAAAGTCTGGGTTTTTGTTTTGACGAATAAAAGGTAAAATTGGTATTGAACACCTCCATTTTATGACGTAATTCCTACCGAAATAAACAATAAAATCAAATATAATTTTATAAAAGTTTCACAAAACTAACAGCAAATGAGTTAGAGAGTTAACTACGAAGTTATGAGTTTTCAAACCGATGGGGGTTTCATAATTTTTACCTTTCCGAAAAATTTTAAAATATATATGTTTTGGTTAGATATTATTAAATTTTAAAATTTTAAACCGTTTAAAGTATTTTGTTTATTATTTCTTTTATCCACATTAGTATCGACCGAAATCACCTTAACTTTTACTGAATTTTACAAGTTTTGATATATTCTAATCTATTCATAGATTGGAATCCCCCCTTTCCCATATTGCTGGACCCGCCTCTGCGTTGTCCCCGATTTTCTTGGGGTCGTCTCAATAGTTATAAATTTTTACCATTAGAGCGTCTGTTAGAAATCTGACAAAGTTTCATTTTTCCTGAGTTTTGATACGAATTAATAAAGTGCAACTTTAACATGTTTCTCTTGATTCCGTGTCAATCAATTCTTAGTGAAAATAAATCAACCCCCGCTCTCAATGTGCGAGCGAGTCATATTTTTTTCTTTGGCTACATGCATAGTTTACAATACCGGAGCACGATGCCGTCTTGATAAAGATTTCAGTATTTTACACGATATGTGTCTTAAATCACAATTTTTAAACACAAAAATATTATGAATAATGTTGATTTTGATTTATAACACAATACCAAAGAAAGTTATAACTTCGCACAAACGACTGCATGAAATTAAAAGCTGCACAACGTCACGCGCACTCAAATTATATACTAAACCTTCTCTGTTGAACCAAAATACAGGCTACCGCCATTTTAAGTTTGGACTTAAAACATGTATCTAGTTGTCATAAGATTAAGACAAATCTTAAGATAATCATAAGATATGACAGTTTTGTGAAACAGCAATGATGTGATCTAATGACAAATTTTGGTCTCAAGACATATCTTTGTCATAAGATAGTTTTGTGAAACGGGCCCCTGGGTCTATTGTCCAAAGAAAAGAATTATCAAACTGTCAAATTTTAAATGCGGCCGTATTCTACAATTGAGTCCAAATTTTAAGGCTAATAATACCATAGTAAGAGACTGTTAAATGTACGTTTCTTTGAAGCTGGCACAACAGTCTGTATTAGAACAATCAACAATTAATTGTTTCTTTCATGAACAGATTATCTATCTCATAGTGTTGTTTATGTAGAAGAAGAGTACTTGGATACTTTAGAGGTATCTGGCACCATTATATAACATTCCATCTTCCAATACAATAAAACCACGTTAACTGTCAAAGAAAAAATTGAACTACAAATTTCATTGAATATCAAGGTTGTGTCTTAGTATCAGCTTCCAAGAAAACGAGAGCCACACCAACAAACAGATGATTTATAAATGGAATGTAATGTTCCGTCACGTTTTGACGATTTTTGACGAAAATACGCATGCCTGTTAAAAAAATCGTACGATGACAATATAAAAGGAATAAAACCTTTATCGACACGCCGTCTATTTACATTTGGAGAAATAACGAAAATTTATAATGGGAAATTTTTATCTTTTTTCGTTATCATCCGGGTACTTTTCAATGCAAAATCCCCGAAGACTCCTTTATTTTTAGCTGTGTATTAAAACCTGATAAGCTAAAGGGGGCGTTTAAAAAAATCTTTTTAATATACTTTTGAATGAACATCGTTTGAACCCTGAGGTATTTATGATTATCGATAATTAAGCAAAATGTGAATCGAGGATATTTTGGAACAAAGTATAATTGTTCCGAGGGATTCTGGACCTTGGTCTTACCTGTACCAGGTCATGTCTTGTAACATCAAACACAGCTTGCATTTTGCAATCATGAACATTGTGGTTTTGTGTTATTGTTCGATTAGCTTCCTGACATTTAGACCGAGTTTCGGGCGCTGGATTTAAAAGTGACTAAAACAATTTGACCAGTCCGATCCATTCCTCACAGACAGCAACGGCACATTCCATAAGATGTGAATATTGTCATGGACATTATTTTTGCCTTTGCTATTCAGATTTGGCGCCACGTCATACTTTACTCTAACCCAAGATATTAATGCAGCACATTTTCATATATATTCGATATTTATAAATACCTAAGGGTTCAAGCAATATTTTCATTCAATACCATGAGGGTTATTTTTCAACTGCTTTGAAACGCTCCCTTATCAGGGTGTTAAAACACATTCACATGACTGTTCGTTTTTATGGGCTATGTTACATGTAGCTACCTACATTTTACATTTAGGAACCACAATGCAGGGTCTTCTTCCTATCATATTTGGGAACCATAGGGTTTTACGGTATGGTATTTGCTCGCCTTTTTATTCCTTCAAGATTTTGCTCGGAATAACAATACTGTAGGGTTTTCTACTTCTTATAATGGTTGATACGCCATGGCGTAGTGCTATTGACATGACGTTTAGGGGCGATCGTCTGCTAATGCCTATAAAAATATTCCTGGTAAAATCTCATAAAACAATATCAGTGATATATATCTGTTTATTTTTTTTTTTTATGTCGCCAAGTTTATTATAAAAAGGGAACTAATGTATGATCCTTAAGAACATGTTGTACGACTTAACAATTCGATCTTTATCTACTGAAATTTGCGCACCATTAATTATACAGAGATTGGTCGATCACAGTCGGACAGAATTTGTGATTCCTATAGAATATACAACAGCAACAAGCAACACACAGTCTATAAAACTATTGTACGCAATGAAATCCTCTTTTGCGTCATTGCCTTGGCGGGTCATTTTCAAAGTATTGTAGACGGAAACCTTCGATCCTGAAAACATGATAAACTGTCCATTAATATCTTATATTTTTGGAGAAATAGTGTTCTGTTATCTTACCTATAGACTGATTTTCTTGGCCACTTTAAGATAATCGCAGTCTGTTCCATACTTGCGACCTCACAGGAAATGCAGTGTAATGGATTCTTATCGTGCTGTCGCCTACCGCGAGATTCAACTTTCAAATTTTCCACCAACATATATCTTATCATGACGACAAAATTATTTTTTAATTGATTTTTGTTTTTTCCCAATGTAGATTATCTACGGCTTTGGTTTTGGGTGTCATTACTTTTTTATGGCGTTCTGTGATTTTTAAGGTGCTATATAAGATAATTATATTATATCACAATTGTGTTTATGTTATAATGATATTGATACGTGATATTTCTGTAAGATTTACATGTTTTGTTTGGTTTATTTGTCCCGCTTCAGTTGTCACCTGTCTATTTATGTATGCCAGGTCGCGGGGGATGACAGCTCTATGTGTAGGTTTGCGGTAAATTTAGCATACTGTGCACTTCATATTTGAATAATAACAGAAAAATTCTCGATATATATAGTATCGCACCACATACACAGTATGATATAGATAATTTATTTAGTTGTTGATACCGTGTATAACATTATAATTCAATATAGATCACAATATAATTTATACACTTGTTTAATCCGTGATGAACTTAAATCGTTAATATAATCAAAGGTGATCTATTGGTCCAATGGGCCGGTGCCTAATATTAATGTACAACTAATTGATTAAAATTTTTATTATATGGCACAAATGTACATAATATGCACATTTCACTATAATAAATAAATTACTTACTTACTTACTTACATAGTCAATAAAGAGTGGTCCATGTTACCACGTTACAGAATCAAAGTTACCTTGGTCAATTTTTACGATCAGATTCTACCTACATTTTGATTACATATATTCTGTATTCTAAAACACTTTACCAATATTTCTTTCTTTCATTAGCTAAGGAAGGGTAAAGACTCCATTGATATTTCTGTAGAAAAATGAATAGAAAAGGGTAAATAAATAATCAATAAGGGCATTGTAAACTCGAGGTGTAAATAATGGACTTATGGATCGTAACTTGCTGTTTATAACCGTCTAATTAGTACGATCGGTTCCTGATTGTATTACTCACTAGGAATTCAGTCCGAGGGGTTTATTTGTTAATAAATATTGTTCACTATTGGTCATCGAAGTCTCATTGACCAAGTAAGATTTTAAGGTGGTATGGGACACTTTCATATTGTGACGTACTTCCTATCGAAATAAACAATAGAATAAAGTATAACCTTATATTTTTTGTTTCCCAAAACTGTTACCTAATAGGGTAGCGCAGTGGGTTAGAACGTTCACTACGAATCTGTAAGTCAAGAGTTTGAATCCCCATGGGGCTTTTATAATTTTTACCGTTCCAAAAATTTTTAAAATGTATTATTTTATCAAATAGTGTATGATTTGAAATTTATAAAATGGTGAAAGTTTTTTGATTATAATTTACTTTTATCCACATAAATATCGACAGGTGTCCCATACAACTTTAATTCTGTGCGGTGCAATGAGTGGACACTGGTCTAAAGCTACTGTAGATTCCTTATTTTATGCGATTACTTAATTCAGCGAATCCGCCATTTTGTGCCGAATTGCAAGAACATAAAATCGCAAGCATTTAACATTTTTTTCACAATTTTATAGTTTAAAATAAAAGCGAATTTTTTAAATCCACAAGGGTTTTTGCGAATTATGCGAATATTTATTCCTTGAGTTCAATTTGGAATCTACAGTATCTGAGATCATAATGTTGTTGTCATTTTCAGTCAATGATGACATTGGTAAGTATAGGTAAGTATAATAATATCTTACTTCAGAACATATGCAAAGAAATGAACGTTAAAGAAACCCGTCTCGACAAATTGGAAAATATTTTTTCTTTTTATAGATGAAAAAGAATTGGTTTCTATAGCTAAATAAAATCTCTTTATTCAAGTCGATTTCAAATTACAAAAATTACATTATTGAACGGATACATATATTTTACTTTTTTAGTAAGTGTATAACGTTCATTTATTGAGCGATAAAACCTAACTTGAATCGGTCAGTCAGGTTGCGTATAATAATGAAATTGAAATAAATCCGATACCAGTTTCTTTTATCAAAACAACTCTCTAGCTGAAAAAACAAATTTATTCTCAATTATAAGTAAATTCTTAAAAACCCATGAAGAATTTGAATTAGCATTTAATGTGTTCTAAAATAGAAATAAAGCAATCATATTGAAAGTAGGTGTAAACTATTCGGTGCGCGTGTCCGTGAATGGAACACGAGGCTATCTTAGACTTAACACTGTCAATCTACAGTGTCCAACATGGCGTTTGTGCCATTGACGGAGTGCCAGAGTATTCTGAAAACACCGCCGTGTGGTTTACCTATGCACTGTCCAACAAATCACACCAGCTGTTCGTCGGGATCAAACATGGCGCATAGTTTTATGCTCGGTCAACCAGCTAGGTTTAAAAACGTGTTCATGCCGCTGTCCATGGTCAGAGAGCAACATGATGGTATATCAGTCGAGAACCACAGAGAAACATCACTGCCGATCGTACCGACACTGAATTCATTAAAGCGACTATAAATGCTATTAGTTTGTCATTTCTGTAGGCTTTAACATTGATACTAAATTAAAAGACATGACAACGTTATATAACAACACGAAAAAAACACAAAATGACAGATATCTCGACACGGTAGATATCATTACACGACAAAAAACACAACACGACAGATATCTCGACACGGTAGATATCATAACACGACAAAAAACACAACACGACAGATATCTCGACATGGTAGATATCATTACACGACAAAAAACACAACACGACAGATATCTCGACACGGTAGATATCATAACACGACAAAAAACACAACACGACAGATATCTCGACATGGTAGATATCATTACACGACAAAAAACACAACACGACAGATATCTCGACACGGTAGATATCATAACATGACAGAAATCACAACACGATAGATATCTCGACATTGTAGATATCTTAACAGGACAGATATCACAACACGACAGATATCTCGACACGGTAGATATCATAGCACAACAGAAATCACAACAGGATAGATATCACAACAAGACATTTTCTTATAGGGTTTTGTGTTGATTTAAACGAACCGCTTAATTCCAATTACTATTTCAGGTTTGGGACGAAAATCTGGCCACGGAAGCTGCGCAATGGACGAAGAACTGTATCTACGAGTTTCGATATGGCAGTCACGGGGAGAACATGTATTACTTCGAGACAAAACTTCCAGACAACATTCTGATAGAGCGCGCCATTGATGCCTGGTACAGCGAGCGCTACTCATGGCGCATGTCAGGGGATTGCGCCGAGGCTTGCAGCTACACTCAGGTATCCCTTGGTTAAGAATTACCCCCTCACGTACATCAATATCAATCATATACACTATATCAATAGCTTACATTGGTTTCGACATTTGGTTTAGCTCGTTTGGTCAAAGACACAGAGAGTGGGATGTGCCGTACAGAAATGTACTGAGCTGACGATGCCGGAGGAGTTCATTCCCGGTGCATGGTTCTTCTACTGTCTGTACGACCCAAAGTAAGCAAAAGTTTCCTACATTGACTTTCGATAACCTAAGAAGACACGGATGTAGTATAATCACTGCACACATAATATGTTTTAGGGGAAACACATTCGGAGACCTTCCTTACTCAAAGGGCGGAGCTTGCGAGAAATGTGAGGCGACGGAGGTTTGTTCAGACAAGCTATGCGCAGGTACTAATATTTATATGAACATGTAGATACAGTCTTCACGTGTGAGTAGTATACAATTTGACTATCTTGTATGGCAGCAAAATTCAAATTTCAAATTTACAGAAAAAACTGTGGCGCCGACACTACCCGCGCCCATAACGACCACACTTCCTGCCCCCGTGGTACCCAGCATGCCACAGCCAATACAGCTAGAACAACAGCACCGGTCCGCTCTGGAGAAACAACAGGCCCTGATCCAAGAAACACTCAAAAAGCAGAGAGCGCTAGAGGAGCAGCTGCGCACGCAGCAGAAACTTATCGAACAGACGCTGCTCGTGGGTAAAGCACCGTCCAAGGCGCAGGTCGCCTGGGTGAAGGACCCAGTGACGACCACCCCAAAGCCGACCCGAAAATGGAACCACGCCCCATCAACGGAATCCATGGTTAACCGGAAGTCCGAGTTTGACCAGAATTCCAACTCTAGTAGGAATTCCTTACTTTATTGCTTGTACTTCTTGCATTGTGTTACAAATTATTATCTAAAATGTATATATACTTGCATCTTAATGAATATAATCAAGATTGATAAACAATTGACAAAGAAGTAATATTTAATAATTTTAACACAAAATTGAGAAAATATATTCTTTGTTTAGTGTCGCTCATCGTAGATTTCTAACTCCACTGCACATGCATGTCTTTTTGTAAACTCGTATTCAGAGTGGATGGATTAGATGGTAAATGAAGGTTTCTTTGAGAAATCATTGTTGATATGGTAACAGACATTGTGTCGGGTTTTCTGGGTAAAGTAGCCTCCTGCCAGAGACGGAAAGACACACGGAGAGTCGGGAACATCAGAGCGATAAACCGGGAAAAATGACAGTAAAACCAACACCGAAAACACACGGACAAGCCAGAACCATACGGCGTCCACTTTTGCCATGCCGGTAATAGTGCAACTACCATGCTTACTGAGCAGCCATAGTGTCATCATAGCAACAATCGCCTCCATTAAATAGTAAACTTGAAGTCAATCATTTTCCCCTTTCAAGTAAACTAGACAACAGCAACGCGTCCCTAAAAACGGCACTGGTGAATTGGCATCTGCGATGTTCAATTGGATACTAGTATATGGGCTTCATACCACGTTTAGTTAGCGTCTGCTTAAAACTTATTGAGCGGGTTATGCACCGTGTTAATTCGGTGTCTGCTTTGTTGCTTAAACAACTTGGCATTACAGATACGGGTGGTATAATCTGATTTGATTCCGGCTCTGGCAGGAAGCGATGTAAAAGCTAGGGCCTTGTAAATTAGAGCTTACTCTATGTCGTAGCTAAAATCCTCTGTTTGTCGTTTGTAATCCCCGTGTTATGTTTCCTCTAACTATGTTACCTAAGTTGCGCATGCTCTCTGTTTAGGTGCTTTTATAAGACGATTATTTATTGTCTCATAGGAAATGGGATGATGTCTTCGTTTTCGAGTTCGCGTGGCGGACCGACGGACGACAGGACAGAAGTTGGAGGCAGAAGATATGTTCAAATCACGAACGAGAGAGAGTCACGCCGGCAACCGGTGGTCGACACGCAGGAAACAAATTTCTTTACCTTTCAACGCCCAAGAAATCGGTTTGCCTCCCTGCAGCTATGGCAACCCAGCACCACCACACCCAAGGCCCCGATGTTTGTTTTGAACCCCCAGCCCCGACTATCGTCCGTACAGAAAACCGTCACCAGCATGAGGCCGCTTAAACCCAGTAAAAACAGAATGTCCACGATAGGTAAAAAAGAACACGGTAGATTTAACATGGTTGTGGCACCACGGTCTAACAAGAGACTCTAACATCATCACGTTTATTTCAGGTTCCGGAAACGTGTTGAAATTTACCTACAAACCAAACTCGTCGTTAGTTTCGGTGTCTCAGAGAGGTAATTCTCTTTTTGTTCCGACCTATCTAAGTTCTTGTGAAAGTTCTTTGCGTACTAGATTGAGTTGCAATTTAGCAATTTTGGCTGATCGAGGTTACTTCTAGAGGATTTTTGCCTAAATATACAGCATTCCTCTTAATTTGCAGAAAAAGCATTAAAAGACAGACGGGTTAAAGCGATTCCCAGAGAAAATGCCCGCCCATCTATAAAAGTAACTGATCTTAAAGTACAAAAACCAGGTAAAAGTGGGAGGGTTCTTGTCTTTATTTACCCCGATGTACCTCGCTCTCACCCTGTCCTTCCCTCCTCCAACCTTCGAATTAATACTGTCTCTGTAACGCTCACATTAGAGGCTCCTCGCACCCTATTTCAAGTAGTGTTTCATTCTGCACCAAATTTCCCGCGCACTCAAATTTGTTCATAATGTTAAGAAGTGTGTTCCCTATAACTGTGCCATAGTTAGTGTTCATTTTGTGACTTTCGGACATTTTGATGGGAGAGAACGCGACCCTCTCCTGTTGAAATTAGTCGTACCTTTAATAGCATGCACAGAGGGGGCGATAAAAAGGCGACCCCTGTCAGGTTTATTGGCCTGGCCCTCCTAACGGCCCTCAGATGGTGTTACTTTTGTCATTCATTTCGCTGGTCATCAAAATCATAGGTCTTTGTTTGGCTTAAAGATGTGATAGAGTTTGCTTATAAAGGTCTCCAAAACTGATTAATAGCCCTTAATTTCTAAGACAATAATATTTCCAAACATATGTATATTGTTTTATATTGATAAAATATCCATATATGATATGGAATTATTACCTCCATGCGGTGTAGAACTTGTCATAAATCGTTTAATCTATTATAATTGGGCATGACTGTGCAGCTTCTTATTTTTTTGGTGAGTGTTCCCTGTTGGTGTGAGATTATAACTTCCTTCAGTCTTGTGTTTTTAATACAAAATTAATATTCCTCGTAACATTCATGTCTTAAAATTTGTTTTTAACAACTGTTTTATGACTCTTTCTGGTATTACAAGTATAATGCACGAAGCTGAAGAACGAAAGATAGTTCACATATCATAGAAGACCTTGTGCACTTTACATAGAATTTGTCAGTAAAGGGACAAAGAAAATTAACATTAAGCAATGTAAACCGTTTCACGGTGTATTTATTTATAAAAAAAAAGGTTCTTCTAGTACATATACGGTAATATGAACGGCAATATGTCAATTTAAGAGGAACTGAACGAACTCCAAAAAAAACATATAAGCAATCTAAACCGTTCTACAGCGTATCATATGTTCTATTTATAGAATAGTTCCTATACGGTATATAAACGGTAATGTGTCATTTTGAGAGGTATTGCCACATTGAAAACTGATGAACTTTGATATTATCCCTAGAACCATTCAGAGTTTTATAGTTTTACAAATCTATTTAAACAAGAAATTGAAAAATAAATTAAATGAATGTCCAAATAACTTTTGACATGAACCCCACGGAAGTCGAGATGGTTATTTTCTAATTTTTTTTGCGATCATTAAAACAATTTTTAAAGTAGTGAATATTCATAAAAAATATTTGGCGTAGTAGTAATCAGACTCGTTAATTTGAATTTTTTATATTAAAAAGGAGTCGTTATTTCTTCTGAAAAGAGTTATCTCTCTTAGCAGAACGACATGATACCTTAACTGTTCTATACATAAACACAATATGCTAATTTCAAAGAGCTGTTATTTTAGCATTTGTCAGTTTTTATTTTGTTATCTTTACATCCCATAGTGCACTGTCATTATGGATCCCTGAATTAAATTCAGCTTCATCTGTGTGCGTGCGCATATCATGCTAATTAGATCGGTGTCCTGTTTTACAGAGACAGCGCAGCCTAAGCAGAACCCAATAGAACAGTCAGCCTCCGATAACTTTCGTTTTGGGGGTGCCAGGGGGGTAGAGAGCCAGCAAGCCTCCTCTAGCGCCTTGCGATCTCGCCAGCGACAGACCTCGTCACTGAGCATCTTCAAGGCCCACTCTTCTAGCCAGGTTACCACTTCCGGTCAGAAGAAAACGGTGTCCAAGATTGTAGAGTCCAGTGCTGGGGAACAATTAAAGACAAGCCAGTTCCCGAAACAGACAGCGAAGCAAATATCTGTCGCACACGCTGCAACGAGCAGTGGGCAAGCTAGAGAGCGGCAAAAGCCTGCCTTCCGGTCCCGAACTGTGTTTACTTCCCGTACCTTAGTACCCTCTACTACTCTCCCTCCCTCTGTACCCTCACCCCGTGAGTATAGTTAGTCCTTGTAGGATTGGGACAGGTGTCTGTGTGAACCTATCTTACAGTGTTTTAGTTTTAGCATCTCGTACTCATTTAATAACTATCAAAATAAAAAAAAAAGAAGTATATTCATTTTTTATAATGATATTTATATTAGTTTTTTTTTTTCATTTCCAGATATATTTTCTTGATTATGAAAATTATTAATGAATACATGTAATAGACTTAGTTAAGTTGTTATAGACTGTGTTTTATGCTAATGTCAGAACCTAAACAAGTACTAACTGACACCGTGCTATGGGTTATTTTAGCGGCTCCGGTCCTGACCACCCTTCCCCCTGACTGCGTGGACAAGGACGTCTACTGTCCCTACTGGAAGGTCTACTGTGATAGAAACACATACGTCTTCGAGAACTGTCGGCGGTCGTGCAAGTCCTGCTACGTCCCGCCCCCTCCCATAATTCCACTTCCTGTCGCAGGTCTGTGTTAGTTTCCGTTTCCGGTAGCGTAGACTTCCATTATTAGCTACTTTTTCTATAGATTGGTAAACGTTTTACGTGCATGCATTTAATCGCACTTTCACAATGTGTAGCAGTAATATATTCCGTTAACGTACATTGTCCGATTAGTTCTATGTGTTTAGTAATGTAGTTGATTGTCTTTTAAGGTCCATGGTCACGTGTTGAGAAGAGAGTGAGTACATTTGCATGATAACTCTGGCCGGATTTGAACTTTTCTGTGTATATATTTTGGCATGCGATGATCAATGTTTTTGTCTTGCGCTCTATGTACGTTGTAACGCTGCTCAGGCACGTAGGATCAGCCCCGACCCCAATTTTTATTTCTTTTTGAATTTACATAATTACATGTATTTGAATTTTGAATCAACTGCCCTTACTTTTTTTTAAAGAACAATGTAAATATTTATTGGAAAATTTAAGATATTGTCAATTTCATTTTTTTTCTTGCTAAGATTTAAGGGTAGGACTGTCCCCTCCCTGAAAAAAAACGATGCTCTGTGCCTGGTTCTCTAACATTTTTGGCATTTATTCCACCTTTCATTTCAGCTTCTCAATATATCTTATTTGATAATGTTTAAGGACACATTATTTTTACAGAACATTAAGGTGGCTCACTTCATCTTGAAATAGTTTCTCAAATCAGCAGAAAATTAAATGATTATGATAGGTAGTTTGATGTATAAGAAGTATATAAATCAAAAACAATCAAATAATACTGACAATTTTAAATAAAAATTATGAAATTTTCCAAAATTTTATTCAGTAAATATTGTCAAATGCCAAAAGCGGATTCGAACTGCAGTTCACAAGACCGATACTTTAACCACTCGGCTATAATGATATACAACCAAATCGATTGAAACAGATAATCTAACAAAACATTTAAATGGCCATCTTGTAACGTAGTGTCTTAAAATGTATGTCTTGATGTAGTGAGGTACCTTAAAGGTTGTTTAAAGTTTGCTTATGCAATCATTAAGTATAGAAAATGTAAATTTGTGATTTTTAAGCATTAATTCTAATCTTTTATTTACTGATTTGTAATGAGGCATAATGCTTTCATCAATTTTATGATATTTAAACTGTAGAATAAACTTTAGGTTTTGATTATTCAGATATCGGTAGTTACTCAGCTGAAGAAAAAATACATTTTTGTTTAATATGCTCGTTGAAAGTGTCCTTGCTATCGTTTTAAAAAATAAATGACTGAAAAATCTGCACCTTGCATGAATTCAAATTATCACTTTAGATAACAAATCTATATTATCCAAGATCTTCGAATGCACATTTGCTTTTTGTATTTTCGAACGCTGGTACATTGTTCCGTTTTTAAATCTTAAATTTATTATTTGTAACAACACAACTTTTCAGAAACCTTAGCAACCGACAACAACCAGCAGTTCCAGGAAACCAGGACCCAGTATCAGGAGACATCTCAGATCCAGCAACAATCAAGCATCACCCAACAGCAAACCGTGCAGCAAGAGCATATTCAGCAACCCACCTACATCCACCAGACTATCATACAGGAGCAACCTAACGTCAAACAGAGTGTTCAAGTGGATCAGGGACATCAACAACAGATGTCCATTCAATCCAGCAACGAGCAAACACAGCAGTATCAGCAACAATACGTCATGCAGCAACCTCAATCGGTCTTCCAACAGGAGCCTCAAGTTATTCAGCAGACCCAAGTGTTGTACCAAAAACCACAGCTGCAACCCCAAGTGTATCAACAATCTGGATTCCAGAATTTTCAGAATCCGCAACCAGTGCAACAGCAGCTTAATTACAACCAGCAGCAAACATTCGATTATTCTCAGCCCACTTCAGCGTTCCATCAGTGGGGTGTAGACATGTCTGGTCAACAAAACATGTATGATAACAACTTACTCATGAACTTGCAACAGTCGGGACAAACAGTCAATCAAATCAAAGGACAAAAACCTGTACCGGAGGTTCAAACTCCCAAACCAACCAAGGCGACATTGCGAATTGAATTCCGTGGACACACGCCAGCCACACTAAGCTTCAACAAACAACCCCTTAAGAAACGGGAACCAATCGGAGAAATAAATCCCCACATAAAGGTACAAGAACCACTACCAGAGGGCGTGGAACCAAGGACAACAACTCCTACCACTACCAGTACAACAGCTTCCACCACGACGACTACCCCTACAACTACCACGACCAACCCGCCAACATATCCACCTACGCGCCCTCCCACGCGCCCCCCGACACACCCTCCATTTCGTCCACCCATGCGTCCTCAAATTCGACAGCCGACCACTATACCACCCCAGAGAGGTTACATGAACCAGGGTGGGTACGCTGTCAACCAATACAATCCCCAGAACGGTTTTTACAACAACTACCAAAACCAGAATATCCTTTACCAAAACACAAAGGCACAGCTTCACCAGTCTCAGCAGACCAATCAGATACAGACCAATCAAATTTACAGCCATGCGGCGGCTAGTGGTTTTCAGCCCAACTTCATAACGCACCAACAGATATACAGGCAGACGACACCTGCTCCGGTCGTCTTCCAGCAACCAATGGTTCAACAAACACAGCCTGTCATGTACCACCATCAACAACAACAACAACAGCAACAACAGCAACAACAGCTTCAGCAACAGCAACTGCAACAGCAACAATTTCAGCAACAGCAGCAACTTCAGCAACAACAGCTGCAACAGCAACAATTTCAGCAACAGAGACAGACAACACAGGCAAGAAACAGCTTTTTTGGACAAACACAACAAGTTCAAGTCCAGTCGCTTGACCTGAACACTCCACTTCGTACCCAAGCAACTTATCCACCACCAGTGCTTCTATCATCAAAGCGAAAGCAACAAGCATTGCCTCAACAAATACAACACAATATCAACACGCACTTTCAACAGCAACATCATCAGCCAAATCATTTTACAAAGGCGCCGACCAATCAAGACGTGCGGCACCAGCGTCAACAGTCCAGTGACCTGTTCAGCAGTGCTCTCATTGGAGAAAACTTTGGTCAAGCCAACATCAACCTAGCCAGTAATCTTGGAACTCAGCCCGGTCAGTATCAGCGCGTGAAGGCGTCCAGTGACGTCAGCTGGTACTACTCGGTATCCACGCGACCGCCAAACATCTCTCCCACGGAACCGTTCCCGACCCAGGCATTGCTAGATCTTAATTTAAAACTTTATGAAAATCCTAATAATGTAGGTGTTCAGTCTAATTCCACGGCAAAAACAAGGCCGCAGACGTGTGATGACTTGGACATGCGGTGCCCGCAGTGGGCGCAGTGGTGCGGTATAGATGAGTACGTGGACAACAATTGTAGGAAACTGTGTAAAAACTGCAGGTGATGCCACAACTACTGCAGTTTCCAACGATAAACTTCCTTCAACAGGAATCAAGTTAATTCAACGAGAAATGAATCTATGGGCGGAGTTGTTGCCCTTTCAATCCCAGACGACACATCATCCCGGACTTGGCGAGATTTGGACGATGCTTCGTCGTTCAGACAGTATAACGAGTAATGCTTGCAGTTTCGTGTGATGATTATGATTGAGCTTCCATTTGTTTCAGCCTGCACAACTTTCAGTGATTTTTCATTATTTGTTATGTTCTATCATGCAGACTATTTTCATTAATTCAGATTATCAACCTGTTTCCTTGAGGTGTCTCTTGATTTTGGTTTCTTGTTTGTGATAGTGCTATAATGTTTATCTTGTCTTCGTACAAGAGAGATACCTAAAGACTTTTTGATTTAATTGATACATTTATTTTTTTTTTTGTTAATGTATAACTAATAAAATAAATAATTGGTCTTTGTTGTCAGCCATCTTTTTTATGGAAGCTGTCAAGAACCGAACATTTATTTCCGCTTGACCGCCTTAACACACCTTTCCCTGTCCTCAAAAGAGAATCATTGTGTCATCCAACACACAAAACCCTACAGGACAATTCTCTTGTCGCCATTTTACACATAAAGTCCCCGCAACACGTATTAGTTTAGTAAAAAATATGCTTAAAAAATCCCTGTAATATCTATATCGTTATGTTCTGTGTCTGTCTGTCTGTCGGCAGTCAGTCCGTCTCTCAGAACTAATAGGAGCATGCGTACTGAAAAACAGAGAGAGAGAGAGAGAGAGAGAGAGAGAGAGAGAGAGAGAGAGAGAGAAAGAGGGAGAGAGAGAGAGCAAACTGACTTAGAGGGATTTCTCTTTTTTCTTCTTAATTTCAATTTATTCAGCTACAACTATCACACAGTGCTCACATGATATACATGTGCACAATGAGTATTATTAAACAAAAGTTCATGAGAGCTTTAACAATTTTATTTTCAACGGGGTTTTTAAATTATTATAAGATAAAACAGTATTGCATTATGCTTTAATTGGAAAATTGAGTGCATGATTGTGTTCTTGAGGTATTTGATATATACACAGGCAATTGTGCCTCACGTGAATTTCACGTTAATTTCACGTGAAATTCACATGAAATTTTTCACGTGAAATTCGTGTGAAAAGAGCACTCACACAAATTTCACGTGAAATTTTTCACATGAATTTCACGTGAAATTAACACGAATTTCACATGAAGTCTAATAGCTTTCTTTAGCATTTTCATTAGGTTTTTACCCTCAAATGATGGTAAATACACCTCATTAGTTGTTTTGTCATTAATTTTCAAAGCATGTGCACTTGTAAATATAATTGTACCTCTACAAAATAAGGACATTTAAATATTCAAAATCTGAGTTCTTAATCAAGCTTTGTTAAACATGTATTGATCATTTGCATTAATATATTCAATTTGTCAATTGATTTCGAAATCAATGCCTCCACTGGATCCAAACATATGAATCATTCATATCACAAACCCTGGCAGTTACCTCTTAATAAACAGTAAAAATTTGATATAAAATTCTTTAAGCTTTATTTTTCTCTGTATTACCAAAAGATGTAAGATACTCTTTGGTGCTTCAATCTGAAAGAGAAAAAAAAAATTCAATTTAGTAATTTTTTTACACAATGCCTCTAAAGCTCTTTCATTATAATATGAAATAAAACCTATGATGTGATAATGTTTTTGCTTATAATTCTTAGTATACTCAGGCGTACTGTTTTTATTTATTGGAATTCAAAACATAAGGTCGATATGTAAAATAAACAATGAAAAAAATGCAAAATGAGAGAGAGAGAGAGAGAGAGAGAGAGAGAAAACAAATTTAATCATTAGCATTTCGTTTTTTCCTGTAGGGTTTTACAATATTTACTTTTCAACTTTTACCTCATCTTAGTTGTCTTCTGTCTACCACCTCCATGTTCTCCTTTGTCAGTGTTTTATTCTGTAAAGGCATATTGGGATAATTTCTGAAATGTTTATAATTATAATCAGTGATAAGATAGATTTTTAATCAGTATTTATAAAATTGACAATCAAGATTAAAAGGTATTGAAAAATTTATTCTTGAGGAAATTCAGTACTATCCGCATTTAACCTCATGTATTATAATTCTAATATATTAATATCCTTGTTCATTCTTGAATCTTTAAACTGCTATTAAAATTCAAAATGGTATTTTATTCTTCATACAAACAATCCAGCTAAAAAACTTTTCAAATATTACCTTGGATCATTGTCCCCATCATATCAGCTGCAGTGCGGAGATCATAACCTTTGAATTTAAAAGGAATGATTTTATCTTCTGGTTATGTCCAACCACATCTTAGAAACCTACAAAAATGTACGTCTGTCATTTACTATACAAGTATATCAAAAGTTGTACATTTAAAAATTGGCATTTGGTGCAATTGTATAATTTATGAAAAATACATTAATAGTAAACAACAATCTTTACATACTGTATCAATGTAAGAAATATTACCATACATACACAATTTTTTTCTTGGTATAAATATATAGATCTTGTAACTTTAATACTTTTAAAAAATGCTACAAAATGCTTTATAGCTAAATGTTCTTGAATACTCACAATTATAGTATAATATTCTAAAGAGACACAATGTATTTCTATGATAGACTCTGTGTAAGACTGCATATGAAGACAATGCCTTCCAAACATCATGTAATTCCTTGAAAAAATAAAATAAATTAATTAGATGGTAGATGAAATAACAAAGAAACTATGTTCATGATTACAAAGTGATAAATAATTTTTTTAAAACCTACTTTTCTTTAAAAAAAAAAAAAGAAGACAGGTGTACATTAATTGTTTAAAAAAGAGGGAAACTACAAACAATCGCCGATTACGTTAAACAATTAGGCCTAGATAATTCACTCACCGAAACCTGAACATGATCATCCGTAATAAAGCTGATCTATCCTGTTTTCATCTATCGTTGCTGGCGAAGTCAAGTCTCCCCTTCCACTTTCAATTTTCTTCCGATGCCACTGTATCTAGCTGCACCTTCAATAAATACATATGTATGAAACACAATGCTTTTACTCTTCATAAAATTTTATTGGTTTTTTTTTTATTTATCAAACCCGCACAGCTTTAGTAATATTTAAGATCTTTCCGAGAAAATTCGGATTGACAGACCTACCGATCTCAATTAATTTGATTATCAACATTATTTCACAGTGACCTTTAGTTAACTGTTATTAAATTATTTTATTTGCATAGTTTATTGAAATATCCTCATCACCATCACGCTATATATGTATAATATAATTGTATGCATATCAAGTGTCGATCGCGTCTTCGAGACAGTCAATGTTCAAAGTGAAACAGAATTTTCACGGATAGAAATAGATATAAAGCGTTGCAACAAGATCTACGCGGTCACTACTCTTTTTATTTTAAAAATATACAGCTTACCTTACAAGACTGGCATCCAAGGAACACCAGTCCACAGCATTACATACACAGTGCAGTCCATCTTCTGCTTCAACCTGTGACGTAAAATGTGACTTCGGCACGAGCACGACTAATTCAAAGCCGATTCAGACTTCAATCCGGAATTCATTTAATTAATAGCATTGAAATAATATTTTACGAGTTGAAATTGTTAGCATGTATGTTGATGGTCTTTTATTGATATGCTTAATATACATTTTTTATTTTATTTATATATGTTAAGATAACGTTAAATTGCTAAAGGGCTTTTGTTGTTATATGCATTCCTGTTATCTGGTTATATCACTTTGGTGTAATCGAAAGTATTATAAATTGAGTTCAACAACTCTCAGCCAGTACTGAAGTAAAATACACATCTTGAAAAAAAAATAGTCAGGGTTGTTTAAGAATTGTTTGAAATTTCACGTGAAATTCACATGAATCAATTCACATGAATTTCACGTGAAAGGGATTTCACGTTAAAATTGTGTGAAAATCATGTGAACTTTCACAGGAATTTCATGAGAAAATGTTTCACGTGAAATTCACATGAAAAATTTCACGTGAGTTTCACTTCACACAAATTTCACGTGAAGCTCTGTTCACGTGAATTTCACGTTAGGCACAATTGACTGTGTACATGTAACTTAAGTATGAATTTTGTCAATCTATTAGATGTGTCTCTTGGATTTGTACCTAAAAATAGTTTGATGTTTAATGTTCACTTCCTTGACCTCTATGTGTAGAGTAGCAATGCATTTCAGTCTCCAATGTCATGATAGAAGAAACATAAATACAATTTATCTTTTGTCTAGCACTTCTAGTAACTTTATCATTTAGCACCAAATGGTCAAATATGTAAGCTGGTGCATTTCATATGTTAAAACAAAGTTTAAAGAACAGGGGCGTACAAGGCGTTGTAAATCTCCCACTCGGAGCAACGAAGACGATAGAATTTCAATTTAAGTTAGAATATTAATTTTTGGCTTGTATGCATTGTTTTTAGTGTAAATTTTACGATGGAAGTCAATATTGTGCTTTCATTCTATAAACACGGCAGGTATAGGTTTCCAAATTAAGCTGCACAGCGTTTTATGCAAACAATTTGGATCATTGACTGTTCTAAATTGCAAAGTTTAGGTATGAATGGGTCTTGACTCCATCCTAAAAGTACTTTTATTTAAAGAATAAGATTTTATTTATTTTTATTATCGATTTATTAAAATGGAGTCTAGACCCATAATGAGTCAAATGTGTGGTTTTCTAAAAAAAAAAAACTCGTTTTTCTTTATTAATTATTGTCAAACAGTATGATATATTTACCAGTACTCTAATGTGTCAACGTAGCTCACTGTGATAGGCGGAGGCTCGTAGTCCTTCTCGAATGAGAGGGTGTTCGAATCGTATAGACGGCGTTTTATTTTTGATTCATTTGCTTTTAAGTAAAACATTGTTGTCTTTTTAATTGGATCATTATGAAAAAAAATATCTATACAATTTATATAATGACAACAATTACGTAATGTTCATGTTCTGTACATACAATGTCGGATAAAAATAGCGCTAGCACAGATATGAGATTATGCTGTAATGTTTAGAAAGTAAACAAATAAAACAAATGAGATAGGTGCCAAGAACATGTTTTAATGTATATTATTTATTTTTCAGAGAATGCAGTTCTATATTATACATGTACATGTACTGATGCACTTTCAAATGTATAGATTTTTTATATGTTATATGCCATTTCAAAATCATGGGTACGGGGGGTTTGTCAGGCCTTGTACGCTCTTGTCCTTTAATCTTTTGCCTTTCACACCATATGATCGAATATTTTATAATATTTGACAAACTTCAAAGCAGATTATTTTGTTCAGAGGAATATATAACTAAACACTGTATATAAAGATTTATTGCAATTCGCGATATACCTTGTCAAAAAAAGTGACCAAGAATCTCTATAAACTGCATTTACAAAACGTACAAAAGTCACGTCCGATGTGACGGCCAACAGGATTTTATATAGAATAATGTTACCTTTAAAGTGTTTATGTTTGCAAGAACGAGTAAGTGGGTGTTTTATAAAATATGTAAAGATTAGATTTAATGTTATAATCTAACATTTAAAAATTAAAAAAGGAAGGATTACTCCCTATTAATGATAATAGATGTGTATGTACTCGTGAATCTTCTCGGTGTTTAAAGACAGATAAGTCGAGATTACTCATTTTCACTTTACCTTTGTGGTCACAGAATACCAACTGATATGATATATGTTCTCTAAAGATGAAAAAATACTGATTATTTTTCAGGGTGACAAATAATACTAACACAAATGTTTTCTGTATTCAAATATATTATATTACCTTGGTCAAATATGTTTGTCGTGTAAGTATGAAAAAAAAAACCTGGAATATTAGGCTTTTTCAAATAGATCAATTCCAATCTTTCTCATTTTCTCCAATATCGTGTTTTACCATATTGTCATTGCAAAATCGGGAAGGCATAATGATTTCTTTTTTTTATGTTTGTGAATTGTATGCATGGTAATTTAAATACAGTTCCACCATGCATTCTTACACAGCTTTCATACAATATATAAAAGTTGTCATGTAAAAAAAACTATCAGTAAAACACGAATTTAATTCACAGGTGCTTGTTGACTGGACCCCCCCCCCCCCCCCCCCGCGAGACCGAATTTTTTTAATTACACATTTAATTTACTTCAATATTACTAAAATAATCTTTAAAAACTGTTACAATATATATCCAAGTGAATAAATAAAAAAAAAACTACCAAAAAACATTATTTTTAAAAACACCCCCCCTTCCCCCTCTGCACATAAAAAAGAGAAGGGGGGGTGTTTTTAAAAATAATGTTTTTTGGCAGTTTTTTTTTTTTTATTTATTCACTTGGATATATATTGTAACAGTTTTTAAAGATTATTTTAGTAATATTGAAGTAAATTAAATGGGTAATTAAAAAAATTCGATCTCGCGGGGGGGGGGGGGGGGGGGGTCCAGTCAACAAGCACCTGTGATTTAATTGAGTGTTGTATATCGATGGATATTTTTGCATGCATCATATTTCTGTTGAAACTTATTGATAGCTCACTTTTAGTTTTCCTTGAGAATATGAATATCGTATCGGGATCAAGAGCTTCTATCACAATCAGACAATTGTGTAAGGTGGGTGTTAAATTAAACCAGCCAATGTCGCCAATATTTCAATACAAGACAGGGTGTTTAAAGGTTTCAATTTACGCTGTTTATTTATGTCATTTTCCAGAAAACATACAACCTGGATAAATGCTAACAGAAATCGCCAACAAACCGCTTATTGTTGACAAATAGCAATCGAACTGGTTATGGCAGCGATTATGGATTTCTGCAAAAGAACCCCAGTCATGTTGGGGCATGTTGGTGAGAGTTGTCCGCCATGACAAATGATAATCAATTGATCCCGAACCAAGCGATAAATATAACGGCTTGTTAGGTAGGTTCCTAACAACCAGGGGCCCCTGTTACCCGGTCTGAACACCAGGAATTACGTTCCCCGGGATTATGGGGAGAAGTCATTACAGGGTGTGATTTAACAGGCCCCTGCTGGCAGCGTCCGACCCGTGTCTGTCCACGGTAGTGCACAGTAATCACGGATCAACGCGCCCGGTCAATGGACAGACGGCAAACATTTAAATCTCCGAAAACGTCAGGAATGGGATTGAAGAACTCTCAGGTAGATCTCAGGTAGATCGCGGTAGCCGTGATTAACTAATCAGCCAGTTAACTGTCTTGTAATGACATTCACACAGTTTGTATACCTGGAGCAGGCATCGGTCGAAATCAATCGCATTCGGACAGATCTCGGCAATTTACCACATCGCTCTTTGTGTTTGCTTACCCGGCAGAACACGGGTATTTAGTGATCGTCTGGAATGTAAATAAGTTCTGACATACATGGGTTGATCGGTGGAACACATGTTTTAATGTTACACAGGTAGTCAAATCAATGACTGAGTCTGGATGGTGACAGGGGGAAAGCTGAGAGAGAGAGAGAAAGACCGATCGCTATAGTGGGGGCAGGATGGACCTCCAAGGCGCCCTGCCCCGGCCTAAGAAAGTGTTCAAATGGGATGACAAACCCAGACTCCTGCGGGAAATCCTGTCCACCGGGCACCTGCCTTTTGTGGCTAAATATCACGAAGGTGATTTGACAAAATACATCAAAACATGGAGGCGCCCCATAGACGATGGAGACGACAGTATTCTCCATTTCGTGGACACGAAGACTCATCAAATGGTCGTCTGTAGAAAGATGGTGTGGGACCGGAAGTCCGGCGAGTACGTGGCGGCCAACAAGAGGTCTGAGATCCGGTCCTCTGTTAGAGGTAAGACCATCAACATTTAGATCGACCTGTTTCTTACACTATTTATCTACCATTATTCTTTAAAAACAAAGTTCAAAAAGTATTTTCATTACTGTGCTGTTACATGCAACTTGTGTAAAAAGTAATGTTTATCATATCTTGTCTATAAAAGAAAACATGTATTAAGCATATTTCATGCTGTTCAACCCTTTATATTTAATTCTTTTTTAAATAATTTGATCGACCTTATTTGAGCTATATTTCATCATCGGCACAGGGCATCGGAGATAAATAAATGATCGATCGTCATACGCAGAAATTCATAAATTTAAAAAAAAAAAGAAGTGTAAAACATGTGTTCCTTTGAATTCGGTTTGACATAAATATTCAAATTGGCTCAAATGTTATGATTACGTCAATACTCCCTTCCTTGAATCCCAATGACAATAAAGCACCTTAACCTTGGTTGCCAGCGACGCTGTAAAACACCTTAGTAAAAAACATTGAAAACTGTGTATTTAAATAATTAAAATTCAAATCATCTTGATTTCCCAGGCCTACACGACGTTGCAAAAGCCTGAGAATTTTCCCGATACCAATCAGTTCGCTAGCTGTATCACGAATGACAAAAAACTGACAAACCCCAAAACACAACAATTATTTTTTTCCCTCAGTACGGGTCGAGTTTTTTTTATTTTGATATGGAGTCCCATTTACTATTTTCGTCCAGATATTAACAATAGGACAGGTAGGCATTTAACAGTTGTTTTTAATTATCACATTATCTCAATCGATTGTCCCACTCTGTTTTGTACGAGGAATGAACCAATTATTTTAATAACGCCAGTGATGTTTTTATGAAAAGAAGTTAACTATTTCTACCCGTGTTTGTACTTTAAAAGTCGCCACTGTTCTAAATCCACGCTTCCATATCTCCTGGTATCGACATTTGGAGGGACTAGAGTTTATCTACAAAAAACAATACACATCTGCCGGGTCACCTCCTATCTAAGTAAGGGACACCTCTGACGTCACGGGTCGCAGATACCCGTTCGGTGTATTTTACCTGTAATTTATTTACATCCCTGTGCTTAGTCACAAACCAGTTTTCTACATAAATAATTCAAAACCGTTTGCGTTACATTCAAAAGTAATCAGACACAGCTGGGGGATAAATCATTTTTTGCCAAATAAATATGCAGTATTTTTATTAGTTTAATACATAATCTGTATCAAATGTTTTACCGACCTCTAAAAGTTGTATAATAAACATTTTCAAAAAATATATATTTCACTTGATATTTTCAAAGGTCAAGGTAAATTGTATGTGGCCAATCAAGGTTCGGCCAATTCTCAAGTTCGTGAAATATTGAATGCTTAAACTCATTTATGAATATAAATGTTCAATGATATACTGCTACAGGTACTATAAGATCAGACAATATTGAATATTATTCTCTTACGTTGGTACACATTCTAAAATATACATTTGATCGGTTACTATTAAAAAAAATTAAATGTAAGATTGGTTTCTTTTCACTTATATGCAATACAAATGTAATAATTTTGTGAAGTACAGTTATTGTAAGATCGGCAACCAATTCATAAAATAACTGTTAAATATGTTACTATTTAATAATATAACGATGATTCGGCTACTTTCAAATATTATATAACTGTAAAATACTAGTATGCTACATGTATTATTCATTTATAAACCTGTTAATCTATTACTTCCCAAGAAGAAACCTGTTACTTGTATATCAGTTACTATCCAATGATATAATTGTATCATCAGGTACTACTCGATCAGTAATATAAATGTCATTTCGGTTAGATTTCTATCTAATAATATATATGCAATATTTGTTAGAAAATGAAATATTTACTTTTCGTGGATTTTGCAGGATAAACTCAAAAGTCGAGAAATTTTGTTTCGAAAAATCAAACCCACACTATCTCTGTTCCCTCCCAAACCTTATATGGACACGCATCGATCCGCAACAATGCACAGTCATATATGTATATTTCTTGATAAACAAGGTAGAACTTGTCTTTGGTTGCTTTACACAGCGTTCTCTATTTACAGACTGGTTTAGATTTTTTCTCTACACATCTTTCTATATTTACAGGCTGGTTTAGATTTTTTCTCTTCACATCTTTCTATATGTAACACTCAGAATTGTGTTGAGGTTCTTTATTTCCGTTTATGGGTATCAGCACATATATACATAAATGTTGACAGTTCCTAAAAAATTTACATATCTCAATATTAATTGGTAATAAAATTTGTGTACACACACTACTATCATTGCAATAAGCAAATAAATTAACAAATACACATACCTAAGTAAGGACACACAATGTGCTTGTTAATTTTTCTTTACATCGAAGTTAAGACCTCTTCCCTTTTTGCCTTTCTCTTGGACAATGCAAGTGAGCTAGGCAATAATTACCCAGAATGCTATTCTCTCTATGACTCACAAAGTAATTAACCAAAAACCTATAATTATGTATTTTGTATAATAAAGATAAAATGTTCCTAACAAAATAACTCCATCCCAGCCTAGTGGTAAGAGTTACATGTTTACACATCAAAGGCACCCGGTTCAATACCCCAAAAACCACAAGCAATTTTATTTTTTGATATAAACATTCAATAAATATCAAAGTTATATAATTATTTAAATTTCACCCTCTTACATATATATACAAACTGGTTTAGATTTTTTCTCTGTACAGCTTTCTCTATTTACAGCCTGGTTTAGATTTTTTCTCTATACAGCTTTCTATATTTACAGACTGGTTTAGATTTTTTCTCTATACAGCTTTCTATATTTACAGGCTGGTTTAGATTTTTTCTCTATACAGCTTTCTATATTTACAGGCTGGTTTAGATTTTTTCTCTATACAGCTTTCTCTATTTACAGACTGGTTTAGATTTTTTCTCTATACAGCTTTCTATATTTACAGGCTGGTTTAGATTTTTTCTCTATACAGCTTTCTCTATTTACAGGCTGGTTTAGATTTTTTCTCTATACAGCTTTCTCTATTTACAGGCTGGTTTAGATTTTTTCTCTATACAGCTTTCTATATTTACAGGCTGGTTTAGATTTTTTCTCTATACAGCTTTCTATATTTACAGGCTGGTTTAGATTTTTTCTCTGTACAGCTTTCTCTATTTACAGACTGGTTTAGATTTTTTCTCTATACAGCTTTCTATATTTACAGGCTGGTTTAGATTTTTTCTCTATACAGCTTTCTCTATTTACAGGCTGGTTTGAGGTGTCACCAGAAGACGGTCGCCCCGTGGAATACTTCGACTCAATACAAGCAATCGCTAACCTCAAACCCAGGCGGTTCCTGGTTCGGACTTCCATTGTTGGCTACCAGCTGAGTGTGGACGGGGGTGTCAGCTCATGGGTCCCCCTAGAGGTGTCCCCGGGACAAGTTCTAACTACGGGTATTGTGTACATGGACCAGAAGAAAAGTAAATCAAACGTCAAAAATTTCTTCAAGAAAATCATTAAGCCGTCCAAGCACTCTCAGAAGGACCAGGAATTGAAGTACCTCCAGTGCTTTGACTCCAGTGCACGTGAGGTGATGATTCCACTTATCATGACAGGGGTGTTCAGCCCTGTAGGGGACCTCACCAACAACGACTTTGACTCTGTGTACGAACTTCAGGATTTAGTCGCCTCTTTTTCGCTTCCAGTCCGCGCGCAGTTGATTCATGCTGACCCCGACTCTGGTGTGCTGCCAAGTGGACAAATAATGATAGAGGGTATGAGAGAAGAAGTGACGATTGTGGCGGGGATGTATCCTGTGCATGAAGACAGTGAGATTGTGGAAATCCCCGTTAACGCTAAACTTTATTTTCGAAAGGATGTTTCAAAAGGTCACGCCAAACATAAAAAAGAGCAAATTGTCACGGATACAGATGAAAGAATCTACGAAAACAGTACGCCATCGGAGTTAGATGTGGAGCTTCCAGTCCGGATAAAAACCAGCAAAAAATCAAAAGGACCTGGGATACTAGACAAACTGAGCTTGCGTTCAAAGGGTAAAAAAGAAAGGGCAAGTTTAAAACAGCTACAGGAAGAGGGTGTGTTTTCATCGAGACTGACAAAAAGTGATTTCAGTTTAGAGGCTTACATGCAGGACGACGAGGAAGATGCTGCTAATGAAATAAAAAATTCTCAAGAAGAAAATGTTGAATCGAAAAAACCAGATTACGCAGACGATAGTGACCCTGTTTATCGGCCATCACAGCCTTTCCAACAGGAGGAGACAGTGTACCAGGGCAGGAATCTCCCGCCAATTCCAAAGTCCACGGAGGAGCGCGAGCCTCTGTATGAAGAACTTCCGGTCGCACCACGCCCACCCGGGGGTGAGTATAGTCATACTTATAAGCACCACACGCAAGACGATGATTATATGAGTCCAGCACAAGTGAGGAGAGAGAAAGAACGCAATGCTCTGCACAGTAAGCCGCCAATTGCTCCCAGAATTTGCACGAAAAACAGAGACAGCGTCTATAAATCTCATGGAGAAGATCCGCTAGATTTTGACAAACTTTTTCCTTTTACCGATGATGGACGGGTCACGCAGTTGGGTAAACAGGAAATGGAAAATGCGGATTACCAGTATCATACAACAGCCAATGCGCATACTCGTGATAGACGCATGCGTGCTGACGAATACAAAATGGACGCCGACCCTTTCAATTCGCTGACGCGGATGCGATCTCGATCCCACAAGACCTTGCTAATGGACGCAAATGCCACAGTTCGCAGTCATAACATGAGACACTTTAACCACGTGATGAACGTTTTCAACTTCGATGACGCAAATCCACGCAGTGAGCAAGCAGACCCTGTGCTGCATCAGGATTCAGCCCCCGTCAGGGAGTTCAGCCACCGGTTGTCCTTGTTCGAGCCTGCGCCGTACGACAGAAGGTCTTTGTACGCCATGAGTGAGCCCGGAAGTAAGCGCTATCAGAGGTCCATGTCTACCACCGGCATTAATGAAGTGATGTCTCTCTCCAGACAGGAAGACTCCGTGCTATCAGGGGATTACGGTTACCATGGCGACAGTGAGTATAGTTACGCAGAATATGGCGATGATCTGGACGATGGATGGCGACCTCCGACTGACCTCTCCAATCTCAGTGTACAGGAAGTGTCAAGGTCATTACGATACATCGGGATGAAGGACCGTGTCGTGAAGCGGCTTGCCAACGAGCAGATAGACGGACAATTGCTGTGCTCATTGGATAAAAACCTGCTACGCGAGGGCTTCCCCGAGCTCAACGCATTGGATGTAAAAAAGATTGTAGATTTTATCAATGGCTGGAGGCCAAAGAAATAACCGTCCATTTTCTAGTTTTATGTCTGAATACAAAAGTGTGTGTGTGTTTGTATGAGCGATTCTAGTTTTGTTTTGTTAGTGACATTGATGTTCATTACTCCATGTACATGTATCTGTCTGTCCGTCTATCTGTTTGTCAGTCTGTGATATGACGTGTAACATTTATGTTTGCTTCATAACTGTTGTCTGCAGGGTAGTGCATTTTATAACATTTTCAATGCAGCTTGATTTATACGTGAATATTTGTTTGTATTATTATGTTTCTTAAGTTAACCAACTAAGGAATTGATATTAAACGAAAAAATGTGAGTTTGTTATGTAATATTTTCATAGTGCTGAGATGGTAGAAGTTGGCATCAAGTTAGAATGAGCGATATATTCGTACAGTAACTTGGAAATAAAAATGTTTTTTTTGATGGTGAAATTCACTGACATTTATCAAAAATGATTTTCTGTTTCAATACTGGTGGTATGAAGCAAATCAAGAGCATCACGTACCCGTGCTTGCAATTACAATTGAATCACTTATATACCATGGTAACCAATTTTTAGCGTTTTTAAATTGTTAACAGGTCTAATGGACGCTACTTTGTGGATAAAATGAAATGAAGAAATTAAAGGTAAGGGGGTGGTAAAAAAACAATTCCAAGAAAACGTCGGATTTCACTCAATGTACCCGCGCAATACGCCAATAGAAGACGATTTATACTGTTCTTACGTCGGATGAGACGTTCGTTTTTGTGCAAATGACATTTTACTCGCTCTTACATGTGTTTGTTTTTGCAAAGGTCTGCAATTTTCTACAGTTTTGCAATTTAGGCATATAGAGGGCATAAGTGAAACAAACTAAAAATCAGCGGTAAAAATTTATGTAAAGGAAAATTACTTCTGTTTTAGACAATAGATTCGAATCTTGATGGTGTTAAAGTTGATTTTAATTCCATGAATATGACTAAAGGAAGATAGGTTATGTTATGTAAGTTAAGTCATACACTCGACACAATATAGAGGATTATTACTGGACATTCTAGCAATAGACACACATAAAATTACCCGGTTAACGTGTATGTACACAAGCGAAAATTTTAACTACCACTCCCAGCAAGATGCAACCCCTTTCTAGTATTATGCCAAATTTTGTCAAATATGCAAGTCTTTTGTACAGTCTATAGATGATAATATTTTGGAAAACTAAAATCTCAATAAAACAAAAAACTATTTTTGCATAATAATTACTGATTATGGCTTGCGAAGCTGATATTTAAGAATTAAGCAGTAAAACGATGCATAAGCCAATGTATGTCATTATAAACATTATAAACATTATTAACATTATAAACATTATAAACATTATTAACATTATAAACATTTTCATAGACAAAAATTTGAAATAAGTAATGACTTTTATTTTCGAATTCTTTCTTTAAAAACAAGAAATGCTAAAAGAATATATAATGACGATTTTTAGCCGGGCTCATTACGTAAGCAATAGCCAGGCTATAGTTACGGTGCACGGTACCGGATGTTGACTGAACAATCGTTGAAATCGTTCTCCACACAAAAATGTAGTTTCAACTTAAAAGAAAACGTAGAATGTATAGCATGTCATTTGGTCATTTTAATTTTACATCTGGTATATTTAAACATCACATGGTAATTTTCTTTTCTGAAATGTTCTAAATTTTGCTGAGTGGCGGAATTCATTGTTTACACTTGTAGTCTAGATCACCCGTTATCAAGCTGAGAGTACATAGTCAAATTGTTGCGGGAGTTGTTGTAAGAGCATAACTATGCAACAGTTAATCTTAGTTAGTGTTAAATATCTTACCCTCCCAAGATTTATTACATTTACGATATCAATATAAACCTGCTTATAAACTATTAGTAATTAATAATGACTCAACGAGTCTATTTAGTCTTTAATGCCATATCAGGAAAACGTTTTCAATGCACAATAAATGGGCCCGGATATCTGTACTTTGAGTACTTTGAGTACTTCGATTTTTCTCGTGCAATAAGCTCTACACGTGAAGTAAATCCTTAATCTGCCGCATCTTCCGTACAGTTGTACTTCACGTGTTTTGCAAATCTTGGACATGCTTAAAACAAACAGGATTTAATTAACAATTAACCAGATATACCCAACAGCTACTTCCATTAAGCGGTGGCTTTACTGAAACCCCACAAACTTATCGATCATTTAAAGACAATTATACATGTCGGTGTACACATGTATTTATGCATGTATGCCAACCTTTGTACACATCAGTCTAATAATTGCAATATATATATTTGTAACAACCGCTTCCTCAAAGATATTTCTGTGGTAAAAAACGCAAAAGTATAATCCTTAATCTGGGTTATTTAAACCATGGGTTTATTAATTATAATTAAATACCGAAAATAATTCCTAGAATAGTAAAGCCCTCAGCAAAAATCAAGGATTTGATTGAAATAAAATCTGAAGATTCTCCTTAATTTGTAATAAAATCGCCCATATCATAGTAGTTGAAGTTTTGTAACATAGGGTTTTGTAACAATTTTTTTTTCTTGCGTCCTTATTTATAAGTGGCCAGGCTAAACCTCTGATGATGTAAAACATAATCTAATTAGTGATAGTTGTTTGATAAATTTAAATCTTTTTACCAATTTTGCATGGAAATAGTCATATAGTTGACGAATTTATTTATTTTGGGAAAGCTTGATACCGACATGATAATAATAAATCACCGACAACTCTAGAAAAAAAAAACCCCAGTTTCGCGGGATTTGTTAAATAAGCTCTAAATGCCTAGGGGGAAAACAGCAGCTATAAGTGGTCTTGTGATTTTGCGTTGAATGACTTTTATGGTTCTTAAAACCAAAATTGTGTAATAATATGCAATACAGTCTGATTTGTACAGCGTGTGCGCAAGCTTGATCATGCAGTAAAAATGAAAGCAGAATGAATGGATATTATTTTTGTGGTAGTTCATACAATAACTTATCTTCTTTCTTTTAACCGATGTTCTTCACTTAAGAACATCGTAATATTTAGATACACTTTTTATATAATGAAATTAATGGCGTTTCTTGTATACATTTGTATTTTACTAAAAGCACTTTCCTTTAGGGACCAGGCAAAATTTATCACAATGATGGGACCGGTACAAACAGGCATGGGACAAAAAATTTTTTTTTAGTATTAACACTTTTTTGAATGAGTAACAGTTCTCAACTCAAGAGAAACATTTATAATTTTTAAACATACTTTAATTTTTAAACACAAAAACAAAAAAATCTTCAAGAGTGAGTTACTCCCCTTGTATATTGAAATGTCCATTGCACTAACATTCCATGAAAAGACATTTTTTTCTTAAAATTAGAAAGCTTATGCAATTCTGAAAAAAACTATCCTCATATTGCCAATTCCATTGAGGTTTAAAAACATTATGGCCATTTAAGTGAACCCACCATTTCCACTTTCCTCTGTTTAACACAGATTCATAGGGCTCTCCTTCAGTAAAACATATTTACTTAATCCTTTAGAGGTCAATTGTTGTTCAATCTCCTTTAATAAGAAATCTTATTCAATACTACATACATCTACATGATATTATCATGATAAAAGCATCATATCACTTATACCCTTACATGTATACCCACCCCCTATCTTTTGATTTTCATAAAAAGCATTATTTTGAAATATTTTACCTAATACTATGAAACTTGTGTCAATTTCCTCGAGTCACTTCTCACACATATTTGAAAACAATCATCACTGATGCAACGAATTGCTCTTTTTTGGTAAATTGGATGATTTGTAGCATTTTTATTCACAAATAGCCATGCCGTCCTGTATGTGATTCCATGAAAAAGGAAGCTAACATTCATATTTAGTGAATATCGTATCTATTCTGGTTTCTAGTCTACTTTTAACCATCCTAAAACAGTAAGACCTACAAGTGTGATGCCTGCCTTAAATTAAAATAAATTTCAAACACACCCGGGTAGCTGGAGACGGATAAGAATTTCATGAAAAATGTTCAAATTTTATTTTTTTATACATTTTTGATAAAGAGGTAAAAATATGTTGTTTCTTTTTCATTTCAAAAGTAGCTATCATAGCAGATGTTATTTGAAGGTCGAATGTACATTTACATATCCTACATGTAATGTTAATGTAGACAATTGGAAAGGGGGGGGGGGGGTTGAGTTTTGACAATCTCACGAATATGAAGATGTATATCCATGGGACAGTAACTGTTTTTAAAGCCTAAATACATGGGACACATATTTTTTTTTCAATGTGAAAGCCATGGGACATGTCAATTTTTTTAATGTATATTTTTTTGTACCGGTCCCATCATTGTGATAAATTTTGCCTGGTCCCTTAGGTCTACATTGTAACCTTGACCCGCCAATGTTATGACCTTCATACGATGCTACATTATCAGAAGATCTAATGTTTACCTGCGATATCTTTGAATTAAACAAAATAATAGTTTTTTAAAATTCAAATTCTCTCTAGAATGAGGGATTTGGCAACAAACTTTGAAAAAAAAATCAAAGTAAAAAGTTAAATTTAAAAGGGCGTTGTTATAGGGAATAAGATAAAGCATTTGTTTCTGGCTATGATGAGGAAAATGTATAGAACGGAAATCCACAGAGCTCTGTCCATTCAAATACGGAAACAAAACCGACAAAATAGACCTACAAAATGTTCCTGGAATTATATATAACTGTGTTGAATTCATTGTCGTATTTCAGACACAAAAACCCCCGCCATATATTTTGCAAGGGAACGTGAAAGATGGAATATATCTCAACAGTGTAAGTACTAACATTACTAGGTGAGAATTTCTTGTTTTTACAATTACAGCTAGAGATCTCAGTCATTTTCTCCACATGTACTCGTTTCAACGCTTTTTTGTTCCAAAAGATGGAGTACTTTTCTTTAATAAATCATAAGAAAAAAACCGGATACATTTTGAATTTAGCAAATATTCCCAAAATATATTTGATAAGGTTTGCATTATTCATTTTAAAGATAAAATTGTTTGACAATCAAATAACAGAAGATATTTCTAGAAGAATAAAAATTCTGTCTGGGTTACACGAAAAAAAAGTGCTACCAGAGCTTATGCGTCATGGCAATTGAAACAAAATGAAATGTTCGTTTTCGTCCATCTTATCGCTTGGAGTTTTTATGTGGTTTTAACACAATGCAATTTGAGCACCCCTCTCCCCAAACACTATCGACCTGTATATCCTCACATTATTTTTTTTTTAATATAGAAGGATCAAGTTTCAAATAATTTTCTTACGTCATAAGCTAGTGTTTTAGTTGAAAGTTTTGAAACAAAGACATAATGTTATTCATTCATGTGCTGTTACATCATTAAAATTGAGGTGGCGGAATGTCACTTTCTACATACATCACTGATTTACATGAATGTAGAAATGATACAATGTAGAAATGATACATTAATCCTTATATCAATCAACGAAATTACCTTCCAATAAATATTGCTTTCTACGAAGAAGTATAGCTTGTCAAAATTATAAGAATTCCACAGTATATTTTAAATTTTAAGTTGGCTCACTATAACTTGAAATATGATTATGATACATAGCATTATGCATAAGAAGCGCATAAGTCAAAGAAGCGAACAATATGCAACTTTGGATTATAAATTACGATTTTGACAAACTTTAATCAGTAAATATGAACGAAAACCCCAGGCGGATTCGAACTCGTTATCTGTGGTTCACTATGATGATAATATAAACAAATCGATTAATACAAACAATTTAAGAACACATAATAAAAATCGCCTTTTCGTGATGACATAGTGTCTAAAAAGTATGTTGTGATGTAGTGAGCTACCTTAAACTGCATACAGACTGAATATCAAGAAACAATAGTTTACGTATATGTTGTACTACCCATTTAATAACTGTGTAAGCTGCGATGTATATGCATGAAATGTCTTTCATTACAACGTGTTTCCTTTTATAGATGGAATCGAATCCTGCACATGTCTGAGTCAGTATTTATGGGAATGTGTTTGATAGCTGGAACCTCACAACAGGTGACAATAAGGAGAGAAGTAAAGGACATCGATGATTTGTTAAACAGGCTTGAAAAAAGAAATGGCGAGGCCATTGATATGCTAAGTGGGAGTAGAAGAGAAGGGTTCAGACTAAAAGATTCAGATACGGACGTGATGTACTGGCCAAACGACCATCGAGTGGTCATAGACATATCTCAGTCTGAGTATTACAACACAGCCAATACAACCTTGATTCTCTCTGACAGTTCTGAGAGTCCACCAGGATTCGCTTTACTTCAGTTACTAACACCCACAAGAAACCCGGCAGTCAGTGCAGCATGTTTTAAAGTGAACAACGACAGTCTCAAGC
Source organism: Magallana nippona (assembly GCA_033439105.1). Taxonomy (NCBI): domain Eukaryota; kingdom Metazoa; phylum Mollusca; class Bivalvia; order Ostreida; family Ostreidae; genus Magallana; species Magallana nippona. The sequence goes on from CM065925.1 coordinate 48,756,913, forward strand.
TCTATATATCAAGTTTTGTTTATAAACAAGTAACTTGTTCTAACAATTCTGTTTTACATGGGCCCTGTAGTAGATTTGACTTAGCTGGACAAGAATATGACAATGCTAAATGTTTTGTTTGTGACTTTTGGCCTCCGTCTGCCTCTTCATGGATAGACAGATGTCAATTATGGCCTGATCCTGAAGTCGTTGAAGACATCGTCAGAAATGGATGTCACTTTGTAGCAATAGGACACCCATTAGGACTTCATGAAAATGAAGAATGGAGAATTTCTTTTTCTCTGGCAGAATTTAAACTTGTGTCCTCTATGAGTCATTGTCAGTTTCTGACATATGGATTGTTAAAGATTTTCTTAAATGAAGTTATAAATCTACAAACTAAGGAAACTGCTAAACTGTTGTGTTCTTACCACATGAAAACAGCTGTTTTCTGGGCAATTCAACAAAACACGCTAGCTTTCTGGTGTCCACAGAATCTTTTGGTAGGGTTTTGGATCTGTTTCAAAATAATCCTTAAGTGGGTTTATGTCGGGGTTTGTCCTAGCTTTTTTATTCCAGAAAACAATCTGTTTCTGGCAAAAGTTCACGGCACGTGTCAAAACAGATTGTTCCTACAGTTACATGAGTTGTACAAGAAAGGTCTGGCCTGTCTGTTACATAGTTCTTCTATCAGGTCCTATATCAGTCAAGTGCTTCACAATCCAAGACTATACATATGTACAGATGATAATGTAATGTGGTCTGAAGTTGAAACTGATTTAGAACTCTTCTATGAGATAAACCATTTTAATGACAATAGCACACCAGGCATACATCGTTGTATAAAACATCTAATAATTATAGAACAAATGGTATATTCTCATCTGACTGTGTACCAAGTTCTTCGTTTGCAAAGACACACATCTTTTATCCTTCAACACACTGCATTTTTATTAGAAAGAATGAGTGTCAACAAACAGGTGTATATTGCAGACAAAATGTCCCGTCACATGCTGAAATTAGCAGCCAAGATCGGAGATATCTCTGACATGCTGTATATTGCCATGCACTATTACAAGACGTGCAGATACATGAAAGCCTTATACGTTTTAGAGATCACGAAAAGCAAATTACTACAACCATATCTATTGTATAGGAGACATGTTGATCCAGACTGGTATACTGGGGTTGTAGGGGGTCAGTCATGGTCATCGAAACTAACACAGGTCGTAGCACGGGATATCAGACTTTACAATGGAATTTGTTACATAACTGAACTAATACCAGAACAACACTCTTCTCAACAGAATTGGTCTGGTCTATATATCCCAGTTTTTGTTTTCTTACATTTTTTAGAGTTTTTAAGTTACTTACATGTTGACACAACATTATCACAAACAGCTCTAGATGAGCTACAGGTCCTAGTCCATCATGATCAGGGACGGTATGTATGTCACAGATATAGAGACATTTCCTGGGAGATCCTGGGGATCTGTCAACAGATCACAGGGAACCTCCAGGCTGCTCTATACTCTTTCCAACAATCACTCATGCAACATCCGTTCAACGGAATACGGACTGCTACACAGAGGAGAATACAGGATATAGAAGGAACATTCCAACATTAGTAAATGTGAATGTTACATCAAACACTAAACCAGTTCAGAACTGCTCGCAACATGTATAATATGCCTTTGTTAATCTGACAAAATATAACATGCATAAAGGAATTTGGTGTGGTACATATATTTATTTTTTAAGTTAAGCAATACTTTATCATGAAACACATAGATGAATGGGACAGTCAGCATTCTCTATACTTTGCAATCATTTCCATATACGTACCTTTATTAATGATTAATACTCAAAGCTTTGATCATATAGAGGAATTGACATTCAGGAAATGAAATTTAATCAATGTTAATCAGTAAAATTGTTGTGCAATTTAATGAAAAAAATATAACAAATGAAGAGTATGAATTATTGTAGTGAATGATCAACAATATAATTGAATTTAGAATTTCGTAGTCGGGGTAATATATAAAATTAATAAAAAGTTGTAATTGATAATAATTATCATTCAGATTTTAATAATTTATTCATGATGTGACTGATGTAATATGAAACAAAAAATGCTCTGTAAATAAAATGTTAACATAATAATGTGTTAGTTTGAAAAACACCCGAAAATTTTGTCGTCTCATTTGGCAAAAACCTGCCCGCGAAGTCTTTATCGAATTCAACGCATTGGATGTGAAAAAAAATGTAGATTTTATCAATTATCTTCGGACTTCACAGGATTTGATCACGTGACCAATCAAGTTCATATCCTGGTAAACTTTTTAACTTGCTGTTTATTTCTTAATTATTTACTTGTTTTTGTAAATGACATCTTAGAAAATGAATTTGATAAAAATTATATTTTAACGGATTTTATTTCATACTACGAGCTCTACACAAATTAGACTTAACGAGGCCGAGTACAGTTCGAGTGCGTATGACTTTGCGCATCTTTTTATTTTAATACAGCCGTAGGTGCAAAGTTATAACTTTCTTCTGAATTGTGTTTTTATACAAAATTAACATTATATATAAGGTTTATTAGTTGAGAAATTGTAATTTTATGAATTTTATAGGGTAAGATGCTAAAATGCGCCTACCCCTCATTTTTCCCAGTATTTAAAACTATGCATAATGCCAAAGACAAAAGTATGATTAGCTCATTTTTTCGAGGCGGCGATGGATTTTAAAAATAAGAATTTATTGACAGAACATTAAGAGAAACATATTAGCATTTTAACAGTGTTAGTTTTTAAAAATTAATTTTTATAAGCCAATAAATACCACAATATTCCAATTTTTGGGGAGATAAAAATCAACTTTGATATTATCCCTGGACCAAACCACGAGGTAAACATTTTTTTAATAATTATCATTTGGTGACATTTTAAAATAGTTTTCATATATTTGAAAAAAAGAAATCCCTAGGGCAGAAATACAAAAATATGGGGAAGACGTGAAAATTTAGCACTTTTTCAACAAATTCCCGTAGGGTCCCATGGTAGAAAGTGGTAACTTTGGAGACGACTCTCTAGGAAATCGGGGTGGTCAATAAATTATATTTTTTTATCTTTAAATAGTTGATATAGTAGTAAAACTATATGTAAGAAATTTTACTACTAAAATATATAGGGCAGAAATAATTAGACTACCTCGTTAGTATATAGGGCAAAAATAATTAGACTTGGCCTCGTTAGTATATAGGGCAGAAATAATTAGACTCGGCCTCGTTAAAAATGAATTTTCTAGTATTGTTATTTGGTTTGCCACATTTTATGCACCATTGTAGCTTGTTTGTGTATTAACAATGTTAAAGAGATTCAAACTGGTAAGAATTATTTAAACAATAAGTTAAATTAAACTATAATGATTCCTAGAAAAACATTCATAGGAAAATTTCGATTACATCTAAATAATCTGCTTCATTTTAATTTGTATTAAAATAACTTACAGCTTGATACGGTTAATCATACAATCTCTTTTTCCGTCCTCTTTCATTCCTAATGGTGTAAAAAAGATAATAGGATTAATAATGATTGTTGATAACTGTAAAATATTTCTACCATATTTGTTTTTAAAGGGGCATGGTTACGATTTTGGTCAAATTTTATTTCTCTGTTTTTATGATTTACAATGATTTAGGAGTGCATTTCTAATGATCAATCGAAATTTGAGAGTCAGTCGTAGAGTTATAAGGAAGATACAGGGCTCACAATTCTTTGTCATGTAAACAAGGCTTGTGCCCTGTTTTTGTTTACATAGGTTCAATATACCAGTAGAACATCTTTTTCAAGCTGATTTGTCTATCTTCTTATTCATTTTAAGCATAAACAAACAGTTCCTAATGTCTGACACATTCATTTTAGGTCTAAAACTGGAATTTTTACTTCAACATTTAAAATGTCAACAAAAGCTTTGTTTACATAGCAAAGAATTGTAAGCTCTGTTACTCGCTTATAACTCAACGAATGATACTCAAATTTTGGCTGCCTATTAGAATTGCCATACTGAAGCATTGTAAACATTAAAATCGGAAAAATAATTTTTGACCAAAATCGTGACCACGCCCATTTAAATAATTAGTAAATTAAAGAATAAATTCAAATTGGGAGAGTTTGATGCCAGCATGATAAATAAGACACTGGACACTCAAGAAAGAGATATTTTAAACTTAAATGACCGCATCTCGATCAAAGTCAACAGTTATAATTGTGATTCTGCGTCAAATGACATCTTGGCTGCATAATCATTTTAATTGTCGTTGTATAAGAGGCAATTACAATGTAGTTGCAAAACAACTGTCACCTTTCCAGACCATTCAGTTAACATTCAGTTGACCGAATGAAAGAAGTTTACATTGTTGCCCCCTCCACCCCTCACTTTTTCTCAGAACAGACATTTTCCTTTTATTTACATATAAAAATTTGAATTGTGAAGGACCTGCTCCCCCCACTTTTTTGCTTTAGGTAACAAGTTAAGGTGGATCCCCACTCAGAAGTGTTTTGCTTAAAGAGATATTTTTCTCTTGAAATTGTTTGTTTGACTATGTAATGTAAAAATAAAATAAAAAAATCTTAACTACTTACTTTACTTACCAGAGTATCCACAATATATAAATCCCCTTCGTCATAATACATTTCCATCCAATTTCCATTTTTTGCAGTTTTAAATACATTTTTCAAGTAAGCAAGCTTTAAATATATATTTTAAATTAAGTATTATGTAAGAAACACATTGCAGGGTTTTTTTTTATAAGTTTATTGATTAACTGATAAAAAAGACATTTTGTTTGGAAAGAATACCAAGTAAGAAAATAAAAATTATAACAAAGTTTGAACTATTTTAATATGTTGGTACTTCGATGGTTTACTGGCTTATCTGGTTTTTTTTTAAGAGGTCCGTGTTTGCTTTACTCCTGTTTTTTAATTTTCCTTTGGACTTTTGAATTTGAACACTCTTCGTTATCACCACATGTCATTGTTAGAGTGTTATATGCATATCTGATGCACTTGAAAAGCTGCACAAAATATGTTTAACAATCTTATTTCCCCCCCCCCCCAATTTTAGAACATGTATACCCCCATTTCACTATATCTACTTGACCTCAGGAAAATGTCATTAACTAATTTTTCTTCCAACATTTTCTAAGTAAATTAATTTTCATATTTAAAAAAAAGGAGACTGAAAGAGATAATTCTGTTGTAAGATTTTTTGTAAAAACTTCTGTTGTAAGTTTTTTTGTAAAAACGGTGTAAAAAGTACATGTATATACATGTACTACCATGCATGTGCAAAAACAATACTTTAAAGCGTAGAAAATTACACGTTGGTGTGCTACTAATGCAATATTATTAACCCAAGGTCTATATAATAATTCTGTGCTTAATCGGTAATAATAATTACATATTTCCAATACACTGTATACAGATTTATCAGTGAGGTCCTCACTCAAGTAGAGACCCACATTAAACATTAATTTAATTAAGAGAAATCAAATTAAACATTTTAATCGCCAACACCGAGCTTCCGTTTCGTATACTTTTTATTAGTAAATGGAACCGATCCACATTTTACGTTTTAAAGAAGTGTAAAATGTTTCAACAAAGGATCTTGCTGTCTACCAATGCATTAAGAATAGAAAAAAACTTTAATAGGACATATACATTTGAAGACTTAAAATATAGATCGGACAGCACACCAGTGGTGTCCTCAAATGCACCCATAAGCTGAGAATTTACGTTCGGGATAGAGGTGGGTTTAAAATTATTTATGACATGTAACGGAATCGTTTTAACATTTGCAACAAATTGTGAAACTTACTAAAAACATGAAATCAATCTCTGCACACCGAATTATTTCTCTAAAATACTAGATGCAGTGGAGAAAGGAAAAAAATATCCTACACAAAACTTACAATTTTAAACAAAATAAAAAGAATATTCAACGGGGATGATGGTGGATGAAGACCATCCAACAAATTGGAGGGAGCGCTTTTTTTCACGATTTTCACCTATGAAGTTTAATGAAAAAATCAGAGAGAAAGAGTTGTGTAAAGGGCATGGCATTGACATTACTTTAATCATCCTTTTTTCATATTCTGCACTCGATCGTAAGCAGGTTAAAGTCTATTTTAAAGAGTAACTAACTTAATATGCATCGCTTCTGGATTCTAAATTAAATGTGTTCTTGCCTGAGCGATTGGATAAATAATAGATTGACTTATACAAATTTTAAATCGGTTTCAAATCAAGATATGCAGACTATTTGATTGAAATGATTAAATAATTTATGTACTTTGTTCTCCAAATTTGTTTTTAAACTTTTGCATACAACTTCTAATGAATTATGAAATATAAACTAAAACGGAAAAAGCTACAAACTAGTCATTCCAGAAATTTTATGGGAAACGAAAAACAAAAAATCCACCGGAAAATAATCATTATGTCTGTCCTTGATTTATAAAATGACTATACAAAAATTATTCAGCATTAAGCTCTAGAATAAACCTATCAACTAAATAGAAGGTGAACAATGGATTTGTTCTCAGCAATGTAAGTACATGTCATCAATATCATGTAATGACTAAGTGTTCTCCTTAAAAACCTCAGACATTTGCTGCAGTTCAGAAGTTTATTGGTCAGATTTATTGTCTAGCATAAAATGCTGTAAACCAACTTTTATTCACGTGCGAGAAATTTTCGCGAGGTTCGCGAGAGTGTCACTGTAGCGAATATTTCTCGCCGCGGACCAGTATTTGCCATATAGTGTAATAAAAAAAATAGGTGTGGATAAGGCTTGGTCGCGAAGATTAGTCGCCGCAAACTAGTTCATATCAGGTAAATCGCGAAATAAAGTCGTCGCGAATAATAGTTGGTTTACAGTGACAAAGCTTATTGGTCAGATATATTGTCTAGCATAAAGTAACACAGCTTATTGGTCAGATATATTGTCTAGCTAGCATAAAGGAACGCGCTTAGATCTTGAAAGAAAAAATAAATTAGTCCAGTGAGGTATAGTTAGGGTTATACCTTATAATATCAATGAAAATAAGAAAAGTTTTACTTTCGGGGACCTCATGACTATAAAATCGGCATAGCATAGGTACAGACAGAGGGACTTAATCCGATGGCCGAACACTTATTGAGTAGATCAAACATCAAAAGAAATTTCTTAATAAAAAGTGACTTGTTTCGTAAATTTTGTTTGACCTTAAAACGATAGATACTTTGCTCGTCGCCTTGATAAGTGAAAGTATTTACGAATGAGATTAACCGGATTTATTATTTTTTTTTATCAAGTTATAGAATTTTGTTTTCTTGCGGCAAAATAGTTCCTATAGTGACAGAAAATCTTATTTACCTTTTAAGCTTTTTGTCTTAAAAAATAGTTAGAAACCCAATTCAAATAATAAAAATACAAAATATGAAATCGGAAATAAGAAAAATATCTAATATAATTAAAACTTTAAATATTTATTATTTAGTGCAATATCAAATAGTATTAATTCAAAATTTACAACATGGCATTATAATGAAATAAAATGTACTGTATATGTGAATGTTGATGGTGAACGTACCAGATTTTGAACGGACCGTTCTCTTTCTATCCCACCGCGAAAAGTAATATCATTACATCAACTGTCGTTGGTTTTTATAACAGATTCGTTGAAAAACTATAAAATTTAGGACTTTTGAAGTTTGTAATGAACGTTGAATTAAACATTCAAAGTGTTTAGGGATACCATAAATCTAAATTTTGACTTTAATTACTTTTGTTAGATGGAAACGAATCCAGCACATATCAGAGTCAGTGTTAATGGGTATGTGTCTCATAGCTGGGACCTCACAGCAGGTGGCTATAAGGAGAGAAACGAACGACATCATGGAAATGGAGTTAATACTTGCAAAACCATACGAGGAACCACAAAAAATGCTGAGTGGAAGTAAAAAGGAAGGATTTAGGATGAAGGGATCGGATTGGGACACAATGGTGTGGTTAAACGACCATAGGGTGATCTGGAACATGTCTCAGAGTGGCTTTTACAACACAAGCAATAAAACCCTGATTCTCTCTGAAAGTTCGGAAAGCCCCCCTGGATATACTTTGCTTCAGTTATTGTCATTGACCCGAAACCTGGAAGTCCATACTGCATGTGTCATAATGAATGACGGACTTTATATATCTAGTTCTAAATATAAACAAATAATCTGTTCTTTGCAGCATTCTGATTCTACTTTACATGGTCCATGTGTTAGATCTGGTAGAGCGGGAGAAGAATATGATACTGCTAATTGTTTTCTTTCTGACTTTTGGCCTCCGTCTGCCTCCTCTTGGATAGACAGATGTCACTCATGGCCCGATCCCGAAGTTGTTAAGGACATAGTCAGAAATAGATGTCATTTTGTAGCAATAGGACACCCATTAGGACTCTTTGAAAATGATGAATGGAGAATCTCATTTTCTCAAGCAGAATTTAAACTTGTTTACTCAATGAATCATTGTCAGTTTTTGACTTATGGTTTGTTAAAACTGTTTTTGAAAGAAGTGATTAATCAGCAGTCAGACGAGACAAATGAACTGTTGTGTTCCTACCATATGAAGACAACAGTCTTCTGGGCCATTCAACAAAACGCATTACCTCACTGGTGTCCACAGAATCTCCTGGCCGGTTTCTGGGTCTGCTTTACACTTCTTCTTAAATGGGTGTATGAAGGATTCTGCCCTAACTTTTTTATCCCACAAAACAACCTGTTTCTGACAAAGGTCTATGGCTCAGCACAAAACAGATTGTTTCTACAGTTACATGAATTGTACAAGAAAGGTCTGGCCTGTCTGTTACAGAGTTCCTCTATCAGGTCCTACATCATTGATGTACTCTACAATCCTAGACGTTATATTTATACAGATGAGAATATTATTAGATCTGAAGTTGACAACGATTTAGAACTTTTCTACGAGATAAATCTTGTAAGTGATGTTAGATCAACAGACCTACATCGCTGTATGAAACATATTAACACGATAGAGCAATTTACATATTCTCCCTTATCTCAATTTGAGACTGTTATGCTACAAAAACACACAGTCTTTACTCTTCAACACACCGCTTTTGTTATACATAACGCAGGTGTCAACAAAAAAGTGTATATTGCTGACAAAATGTCTTGTCAAATGCTACAACTAGCAGCCAAGTTTGGAGATATCGCTGACATGTTTTACATTGCCATTTATTTTTACAAGACACTCAGATACAGGGAAGCTTTATCTGTTATAGAGATGACAAAGGTCAAGTTAGCACGGCCATATCTGATGTATAGGAGACATGTAGAAAGAAAATGGTATATGGAGGCTGTAGGGGGACAGTCCTGGTCTACAAAGATGAGACAGGCTGTAGCACGGGATATAAGACTACACAATAAGATATGTTATATCAATGAACTCATGCAAGAGCAGCATTCTTCTCTTGAAAGTGGGTGTTCACTATTGTATATTCCATTGTTTGTATTTTTGCACTTTCTAGAGTTCTTGTGTTACAAAAACATTGATTCAACAATAGCGCAGACAACCCTTAATGAGTTACAGGCCCTTGTCCACCACGATCAGGGGCTATATGTATGCGATAGATACCGAGACATTTCTTGGCAAATCCTAGGGAGATGTCATCAGATTATAGGAAATTCCTCGGATGCTCAATACTCATACCAACAGTCACTCACACAGTATCCATTCAACGGAATTCAAGTTGCTACACGGATGAAATTACAAGAAATCTAGTTAGACCAAGAACACATCGGTACATACACCTAATCAATTCTATTTAATTTAGTCTATCAAACTGAAATGTCATCATGTTCAGTGTGCCATGTTTAAAGGGAAGTAAAACTTTATCGTCTACACAATGGGGTTAACAAAAAGAAAGAAACAATATAATAAGTAAAATATGTTTGTGATGTGATTGACATTATATACAAGATGAAAATAATGTCTTTGTAAAAATGATGACTGTGTAATTAAAATGTAAGAAGACTGATTTTTTTTAATTTTTAATCATAACGGAAATGTTCTTTGAAGGCCAGGAATAACTGTGCCAGACTAAACTTATAATGACGCCGACACAAACAAAATTTAGTGTAAAACAGTCGCTGCAAGAAATGAAAAATATTAAATTAATTAACCGTTTGTGGTTTTCACCAGTCTCAAATGCTAGCTACAGGGAAATATAAGTCCATAATTTTTCAACCAAATTGTTTTCAAATGCACAACCAAATTGGTTTCAAATGCATCCAGTCATTATTATCATGCGCACTCATTCTGATCTTGGCACTGGAAACAATTACACCTGCAGATATAACATCTATTACGTCAGTTGCATGCTTTAAGCTAAACGTTTTTAAGAAAAGAGACATGATACCAAAATTGATGACACTAATTGTAAATATCTATCCTTTGCTCTAGACATCTATGTTTATAAATTAACACATTTTGCCAATAAACTTAAACAATCCAGAACCAGAGAAACTGCTTACACCTTTGGTATTTCAACACGTGTGATATGATGTCCGTAAATTATAATTGAATTGACCTTTGATGGAAAGAACTTTCCAGAACGGGGTGCCCAGGAACGCGGGTTGACTAATTAAAATCATGACGGAAAGTGTGAGGCAAGTTAACCATCGGACAGATACTTTGAATCTGACAACTTTGGTTTAAAATAAGCAAATAAATATTCATACACTAGCGTTTTTTAATTTCATACATTTTTATACCACGACAGATTGGTAGTAAACCTTATACATTAATTTGTTAACAATGAACAGACCATTCCGTTCTACATCTATGAATAAATGATCATTAAACGGGGAAGGTTGATCTCCCTCCCCAATTGTTTTTTTTTTTCAAAACAGTTTTTATCTGAAATTCTTATTTGGAACAGTGATAAAAGTTATAGTGAAATTTCACCTAAAGAACAAAATTAGAGATACAACGCACTAAATATCCACTCACTGGTTTAAATAAAAAAAATGTTATATATTTTCAGTCAGCTGCAACAAAAAGAATTAAGGCCACGTACATGTATATATCATCAATTTCAGTTGAGATTGTTCATCCCTGCACGCTCCTCTAAATATACAGCCATGCAATTGGTTTTTTATTTAAATTTAAAGAATATGTTAAGACAGTCATAGGTATGAATATAATGTACCTAAATTGGTTTTAAGCACGACTTTTCTGAATAGAAGACTTTTCTGAATAGAAAAGACTTTCTGAATAGAAAAGTCATAGATAGTATCAGACAATATGTGCCAATGTAACTTTAAATAGCATAAAATACGAACGGTACAATGGTAGCATCCTTCTGCATGCCCCATCCATCTTCCGTAAAAGATAAAGGTTTGTCAAAATCTAGCGGTTTTTTTCGTGACGTTGACTATGTTTTTTTTGTGAAATTTCTGAGAGCAATCGCGTTTAACTGTGCGGAGCGCTGCGTTCCTTCTCTGTTCTAACTTGTACCGGACTCATGTTATCATCGTCGTGCGTATGGTGCTATAGTTACTCCCGGCAGGGCGTGGTGCGACCAGAAGTTTTTCATACAGAGGCTCGCGCTCCTCCGCGGACTTTGGAATTGGCGGGAGATTCCTGCCCTAGTACACTATCTCCTTCTGTTGGTACGGATGTGACGGCCGATACACAGGGTCATCTGGTTTCTGAGATTCAATATTTTCTTGAAAAAAATATCTTTTCCACTATTAGCATCCTCGTTGTTGTCTTGCATGTAAGCTCCTATATTAAATACACTTTATGTCAGTCTCAGTGAAAAACACATACTTCCTGTACGTTCCTTCTATATCTTCATCAATATTCATGAAAAGGCACCAAATTCCTTATTGCAAATCATACTAATATCTTTGTTATTAGAATGATTTATTATACTGTACTTTGTAGAAAGTGTTATTTAATACGGCTCGATATTTTGTAAAATTTATGCAAATTATTTTTACAGTCTTTATTTTTAATGGCGTGTATAGCTTTAAAGAGTTGAAAATAAAATAAAATCAGAAGTGTCAATGTGGCAATAGTGCACTTAGTTCCAACCCTAACCCATTTAAGACAACTCAAGCGTTCCTGTTCTGAATTAAAACATCAACCCGTATCTTTTTCAAAGTTCAAGTTTTTTTTGTTATAAAAAAAACCCAACTCTTTGAAAGAATTATTAATAAGATTTATTTTTTACAAATATCTAACCCAATAATGAATGTGTTCGAATTTTTTTCTGCTGCACTATATGAGTAGTACAATGACTGACAGTGAGTTACTGGAGTTATTTATCACACAGAAACCAATCTAGTTAGAAAAAAGACTATATCAAATGAAAGCAAAAATAATTTAATTCCATCTAGAGATTCAAACCCTAATAAACCTCATAATAATAAATGTCAAGTCAACAAAGTCAATCTTTTTCTTCCCCTTATTTTACAGTAACATTCATTAGTATTTTTAAAAAAAACCTTAACATTTGATACACAGTAAACTTCATTTATTAACAAAACATTTCTATTGTAAATTAGGTCAAGAAAAAAATAGTGTTACAGTTATGAAAAATTGCCTGATTTGAATTAAGGATTATCTGAGGAAAATATGACACAAAAAATAACTCTTTCTACCTCTTTTAAGGAAGGAGTCTTTTCTGGTTTTCGACTTGTCAAAAGTAAATTTGATTAAATGTTCATTAAATGAAGATGAAAGGAAATTGAAATATCATATTTTTCTATCTTCTTTACTATTATACAACTTGGCATAGAAAAAATAATCACAGTCTAACAAGGACTAAATTTTTGGTGGAACATTGGCGTAGGAAAATATCACATATTTTTTGCAATTCAGAATTGCTATAGATTCATGAGTTTATTTAGCATTTTTAAAACAATAACATTAATGATGGATTTTTTCAACTAATTTGAACTAAAAAAAAAAAAGATACTAGGGTTTAGAATATGTTTTTAAAACATGATTTGCCTATCAAATTACATTTTTATAAGCTTTATAAAGCGCTCATTCTATAAATAGATTTCTGTGAAAAAAATCACTAAAATCGGATTTTCTCTCTTATTAAATGGTCAATATATAAGATTTTCTGTCAGTTTATATCTTTATGTATAGTCTTCATAATATGTAAAAATCAGAAATATTTTATTATTTGAAGCATAGAAAAATAATCAAAATATCTTCAAATTTTAATAAAATTAGAGGAAATGCGGGCTAAGCAATATCAATTTTAGTTAAAATATTTATTTCAATTTAGTAGTATAAGCTGAAAAACATGCTGACAATCATTTCATTGAAGAATACAAACTTCATATCTTAAACAGATGTCTTCAAAACTGCAGATAACTACCTTCATTTTTATCATCCTTTAAGTTGAGAAAAAAAAGGTAGTGACCTTGACCTCACCTTCATGCGAAAACGAGGCGGTCAAATTTGATTAGACTGATACAATCATTTGGTTATATGATCTGTTTGACTGTGTAAAAATTTCACGAATTTCTTATGATAAAAAGTATGTCTAATAACGAGAAGACTCCTTCCTTAAGTTGAGAAATACACGCAAACGTACGCCATACCCCCGATTTACTTATAAAGTATTTAAAAAGAAATAATTGATATTTTTGTAACCTAAACGTAATGTTTAAATATTATTATGGACATTTTGATCCTCTATCAGGTTGTAATTATGAATCAATTTGGGCAATGAAAATTTTGAAATAATACTTTGCAAAAGATATACCAAACTGATATTAAAACACAGAATTTACATTGTCTGAAAACTGTGATGTCGTGAATGAGGATACATGAAAGTAAAGTGTCCGGAAGTAATGAGAGATATGAAAATAAAATCAGGACGTTTGTTTTTTTTCGTCCAATATATCTTCAGTATAAACAAAATTACTGTAAATAAGAATAAATAAATACATTTATAATGTTTCAATGATTAGTAATTGATTGAAAATGACAAAATGAGAGAAATGTTTTGCCTGACCATTTGAAATACACAGTACCTTAAAACGCATTGCAAAACATCATTATTAGAAAAACAAAATGAATATTATCGGACAAAATCGTGATCATGCCCATAAAGCCTTTTCTTCGAATTTATTACATTTCTAAAGAATTTCTTTATTTTTTGTTATGTAATATACTAATTTATTTTTATTGATTTATTACAATTAATAACTCATTTAGCAATAAAGGGTCTAGTTTGGTGATCACAATGTGCAAAATTAACAAAAATTATTCACAGGTTTTACAGATGAAAAAGAATTAATGACAGCAAATTATGAATTAAATAGAGTCTTTTATAATCTTTTATATCCCATCTATCTCTTGTCTCAGGATGAACTTAAGTTCAACAAGACATCCTCATCAGGACATTGTGCATATTTACCTACAATACATGTTTAATTGTTAGTCGATTTTTACTCACAGTTAAAGCAATGATAGAATTACATAGGAAGTTATAATTTATCTTCTAATTACATTAACATACATCTTAATATCTGTCCAACGAAAGGTTACGTTTTTAAGTAATTAAAAAGAACTATCATTATCATCTTGTTTATAATTTTGAGTAATTTTATTTTTTCATTTTTTTAAATAAACTATCTACAATGAACCTATTAAAAAGAAAATTATCTTAACTGTCCATTTGTTTGAAAATTTTATTAAAATTCTGATTATTGATAGTTATTTGTAAAAAAAAAAAAAAAAAAAAAAAAAAAAAAAGAAGTCTAGAATCTGGTAGATGCAGGTAATCTTTAAAATAATGGGTATTTTTAGGTCACCTGAGTCACTCAGGTGACCTATTGCGATTGGTCTTCGTCCATCGTCGTGCCGTGTGCGTCGTGCGGTATGCGTTTTGCGTTAACAATTTTACATTTTTAACTTCTTGAAAACCACAATGCCAATTGTTACCAAATTTGGTGTAAAGCATCTCTATGGTAAGAGGAATCTTAATTGTGAAATTCATGGCTCTACCATCCCCGGAGCACCACAAGCGGGGCCAAATATGAAAAAAGCCACATTTTCAAAAATCTTCTTCTCTACTCCCACACATGTGATATAAAAACTGAATGCATGGTTATGATGTCCATGAAGCCTTCTACAAAAATTGTGAAATTCATGACCCCTGGGTCAGGGGTTTAGGCTCTAGGGTTGGGCCAATTTGGCCATATAGAAAAATGATTTAAATCTTAGAAAATCTTCTTCTCTACTCCCATATGAATTTGTTAAATACTGAATGCATGGTTATGATGTCCACGAACTCCTCTACCTAAATTGTGAAATTCATGGCCTGTGGGACAGGGATTTAGGCCCTAGGGCGGGGCCAATATAGCCATACAGTGAAAATGTATTAAATCTTAAAAAATCTTCTTCTTTACTCCCACACATATGGGGAAAAAACTTAATCCATGGTTATGATGTCCACGAACTCCTCTACCTAAATTGTAAAATTCATGGCCCCTGGGTCAGGGGTTCAGGCCGTAGGGGTGGGGGGATATGGCCATATAGTGTTAATGCATATAATGTTTAAAAATCTTATTCTCTACTCTCACACGAGTCTTTACAAGTATACAAACTTTCATAAAATTTGTTTACTTGCTGTAAAATTTCAAAGTAATCATAAATAGTATTGTTTTCATCCAACTCAACCTTCTTGATAGTTTTATTTTTAAAAAAAATTAGGGATTCCTGGCTGCAAATATATTTGATAGGTTTATCCCCTTCCTCTGCCCATTTGGCGCGTGACCTAATAATATGTCCCTGTAATTTTTCTTTCCTAAGACTTTCTGGTTCCGATTTTTTTCACTAATAAGATCAAAATTAACATGAGCACTGGATTCCAATTTTTCTATATCTTCTAGCATGGACCTCTCTAGCTTGTCCTTTCGTTTTTTCTTAATATATGAAATAGTGACACCTCTAATTTCCATGAGCAGAACTTCCAGGAAATTGTGCTCCTCAATAGGTTGAGAAGAAGTACCTTCATATTGATTACTTATTGTATAGTGTATTTCACCTTTTAAATGTAAGTTTTGTCAAGTAATAAAGAATTGTTAAATTTCCACAGCCCTCTGCCTCGTTGAAATGTAATAAATTTTAACTCCAAAATGACAGCTGAGTGGCCTGACCTATAACCTGGTTAAATCAAAGGCCGGAACGGCCACAAAGGCGTCGAGCTGACATTTTTTTCTTTTATATAGAATGATACCAATAATTTGAATTTCTGTACTAATAGTCATATCAAATGATATTAGACTTAGAATAGAAAGTATATGAATTATGTTTTCTGCTGCTTTAAAAACAAAAATCAGTATATTTTCTTATAAAATAGGTAGTGGTGCTTTTTTAATACAATAACTCATCATAATTGCAAAAATCGAAGAAATTCCAAAGTTCAAAAATAATTTGTTTCTTTCTGCTTCAAACAGTCTTTGAACAACTTTCACAGGTTCATAATTTGAATACATTAACAGTGTGTCCCTAATTATAATAATAAAACATACATTTATTTATTTCAATTCCCGTTTGAAACAAGATTTCCTATGGTATGGTTGTTTACAAACAAATCCACAACACGTGCTATCTAAAATGCTCGACCAAACTAACTGCATTATCGAGTTTATTTTTTGCAACGAAATTACTAGATACGTTTATCGCTTACATTTATTTTGGAGACCGTGCCCGATAACAAATAAATTTACATCTAAAATGTTATTTCTATCGGGCACTGTCTCCAATTAAAATGTAAGCGATAAACTAAAATAATATCTAGTGAATCTTTACACTTAGGCCTGATTGTATTCATCCGCCATTTCTTGATTAAGCAAATTTATTCTTATGCAATGAGTTGTCAATCACCAGGGAGGCAAAGTTGGGTTTTTTGTACACAATTTAGTTGAATAAATGGAGAAAAAATCTTGTAATACGTTTAATACTTTTAGGAACTTATTTCTTAATAATGCGCATTTAAAAGGCGGTGCAGCGCGTAAATTTTGGACGATTGCCAATCCAGACGATCGCTAGAAGGCTGCCGAGCATTAGCTCGACGCCTTAATAAAAAAATTGTCTACAAGGTTAGACATATTTTCAGAAATGAGGATATAATCTAGTCGACCTTGCTTTAACAGGGATTTTTTTTTTCTCCAAGTAAAAACCCTTTAATTTGGGTTTAGAATTCTAAAATAATCTGGAAGTTGCGTATTAGATATAATTTCAAGAAGTTTGTCTCTAGCCTTAGGGTTACTGATACCCTCATAATTTTCAGTATCTAAGCTGGGATTAAGAACAAAATTAAAGTCACCACACAGAAAAATATACTCATTGTCATAATCGAACAAGACATCCCTAACCATATCATAAAATTGGATGTGTCAAAATTCGGACAATAAATATTGATAAGCGTTACCTAGTTTTCTTCAATGACCATATCAAGAGCTAACAGATTACCATCATACAAGTACGAGTTCGATTGACCTTGAATTCAAAATTTTTGTAAAACATAATGGCCACTCCTCTAGTGTTTGATTTGAAAGAATTAAAAAAGCATGCATAACCCCACTACGGGTTCCTCGAAGTAGGTGGGCCCCGGTCATGTTACTTAATAAATGATAAGGAAATGCCCAGAATGTCGAGCACGTAAATCTCGATTATCCCGTGTACCTTGAAATAGAATTATGATTCCAAGTGCTAAAATTGAGGATCGTGAATTTCAATACTTCAAAAGAATAACTCTATAATAGAAATGATTCAGTAAATAAACTACGCCCACTCTGTGAGAGGGTCAGTCTCTCGGTTAAGTATTTATTGTCTTAACATAGACACAGACAAAAGTGTAGCAGATGTAGTTAAATCTATTGTGATGTGTGAGCTAAAGAATGTTTTATATATTCATGGCAATGTTCATATATGTATGCCTATTTATTTGCATATATGAATTTATGTAAATTATAAGTATGCTTAATATAAATATATGTGTGTATATGAATATGTATGTGTATCTAAAATAATACTTTTTTTTAAATTCAATATTTTTTTTCAATATATGCTTATAGAATATTTAAATACATAATATAGCCATATTTCACATTGTCTCCTAAGATAACGTGAGGCTTAAAATAAAATCTATACAAACAGATTAAACTTATGATATAATCATAATTTTCTGCAATATACACTAGACAAAATTGCTAACGCAACATTTAAAATCAAATATTTATATCCAAAAAATTTTAAAGATGTATTTAAAGTTTAAATAGGTGACCTTAGTTATAAGTAAGACATTTAAATGCCCAAACGGATAAATAGATACAATGTTAACCAAAGCGTAACTGTTCTTTAGAAATGCTCAAACTCGTGCTCACACTTTTTTGGAAAAATAAATTTTTACTTTCATTTTTGTGTTCTTATTATTGATGCATGCATTACTAAAAACTCACAAAAAACCCGACGGGGTATGCCGCGTTTGACCACAGAAGAGCGTGGCGGGGCAGTTGGTATGGTCTCTGCAGGGTGCTCCTTTAGAAAGGTTAGAAAAAATGTTAATAATTTAACGATTACCGGTGGTATTGGCTAAAACATGATGCAGCATGCTTATCTAATAAAAACCATGTCTTTTTAGGTAGCCACAGTGTTTAATAGGCACCACACGTCAATTGCAAGGTTGTACCGGAAATTTGTACAAACCGGAAGAGTGAGGAACCGACCAAGGATTCCAAAGCGCCGCGTAACTACTAGGCGACAAGACAGACACATCGCATATCTCACTTGAGAGACAGAGGCACGACAGCCGTTGCAACATCAAGGATAATCATTGGT
Organism: Magallana nippona; assembly: GCA_033439105.1. NCBI lineage: Eukaryota > Metazoa > Mollusca > Bivalvia > Ostreida > Ostreidae > Magallana > Magallana nippona. The sequence continues at coordinate 48,775,822 of CM065925.1, forward strand.
AACCACCAACGCAACATCAGTGCGCAAACCGTGCGGAATGGGCTTAGAGAGGTTGGTTTGCAGGCAAGACGGCCATCTGTTGGTGTTGTATTGACTCAAAGACATCGGCAGATCCGCCTGCAGTGGGCAATGCGACATCTAAGATTTACTCGGGCTGATTGGGCAAATGTCTTATTTACCAATGAGACAAGGTTCAATTTACGGCTTTCGGATGGAAGATTGAGAGTTTATCGCAGGAGAGGCGAAAGGTAGAGTGCACCATGTGTTAAAGAAAAGGGGCAGTTTGGAGGAGGCTCTGTGATTATTTGGGCGGGATTTTCTTTGCACACAAAGACTCAGGCAGTACTCGTAAATAAAAATCTACATGCTCTAAGATATCAAGATCTGATTATCCCGCCTTGTGTGACACCACATGTGCATGTGCAAGCCAATCGTGGAATGGTTATGCAGGATAATTCTCCGTGTCATACTGCAAGGACGACAAGAGAGATGCTGCAGAGGAACAACATCAGGGTTTTAGACTGGCCGCCGTGTAGTCCAGATCTTAACCCAATTGAAAATTTGTAGGACGAGGCTGATAGACGAATTCGTCGACTTCCTGCTCAATAAAACCTTGTGCAACTACAAAGGGACATTTTGAATGAGTGGGACAATGTACCACAAAGATTTTTACACAATTACATCAACTCCATGAGACAGAGATGCTTAGCAGTTATCCGAGCAAATGGAGGCCACACCCGATATTGATATGTGAATCACATAATTGGGAGGGGGGGGGGGGGTAGCAATGTTTCATAAACAGTACTCAAAGCAACTGGTCAATAAGTTTGCAACAAATGATATTTCATTTTCTATATTATATTAAACTATTAAATTAATATATTGATCAATCTTTGTTGCGCTCAGATCTAAAACAATCAAAGAAATAGTAAGTGGTGCGTTAGCAATTTTGCTTAGTGTATACAAAATGATATCGTATTATCATTTATGAATGTAACTATATGCTTGTTTGTAAAAAAAAAAAAAAAAATAAAGAAAAGAGCTAGACCTTTTTATATATCATTAGAATATCAAATGAAAAAAGTTTGATCATCTAATGTGAGTTGTAATCCATTGGAAAACTTAAATGGTATGTCACATTTTCCAACAGTAAATTTATAACGAATATATATTATACTAGTGTACTATACATATATTTCAGGAGCTCGGGATTAAAGAGATGTATATTACGTATTCAGTGATGAATTAGTGGGTAAGACTGGCTTGTAATTTTTTTCTAACCAAGTTAGTTATACCAGTAACAGTTTTCAAGGATTTTTAAAGAATTTGGCCGTGAATTCCGAAAAAATCCCTATATTCGAGATTTCGCTTTATCCGTGCTCGTATTAAATAAGTTTAAATGTATTTTCATTCAATTAGTATTTACTCCTATACTCTTGAAAAAAAAATTTAAATGATCTTTGTAAAAATCTTTGTAAGAAAGAACTCTACCAGACAATAGAAGTAAAAAAGATTTTAAACAATCTATACATTACCACTATATAGCCATTTTGGTCTTGACTTGGAGTTAGAACCTCTACTCTGGGGGCATGAGATTTACACTTTATTGGGACCTTTTTTACATTTTAAATAACAGTCAGTTTCTTTTCAGAGTCATTTGAAGTAAAGAAGACTTTAAAACATTATATACATTAACAATATGACAATTTTTGGCCCCGACCTTGAGTCAGAACCCCTACAGTGCGGTTCATACAATTCACAATTTTAATAGAGAGCTATTGGATCTTTCTTAATAATCAGTCAATGTTTATGCAGTGTAAGTCGAAAAAGAAAAAAATTAAACGTTTGTTAAAATAATATTTATATATGACCAGTTTGGTCCCACCTTGAAGTCAAATCCCCTAAACAGCGGAGATGAAATTTACAATTTCAGTAGAGGGCTTTTTGGTCTACATAATCATGAATTCATAAACTATTAATTCATACATAAGGGTCAATAAGTTGTTTCACCACTTCTTGCACAAAAAACAATTAAAAATACTTAAGATACACAGTAATTCTTGAACAATGCAATACGTAATAACGAACATAGAATTTGATGGTCAATTAGATGTACATATAGCACCACTTCATACACAAAGGACAGATACAGAATCTCGTAGATTGCAATAGGAAGACACTCCAAATACAACTCCATAAAATTTCGGTCACTGGGGTAACAAGTAGATGTGTTTGCTCCAATTTCTCATATTAACAACAATTATCAACAATTGTTGCCATTTTGTGTCCTATTTCTATATTATTTATAGATATATATTGATAACCCATGAGCGAATACGTTAGCAGGGCGCAAAGATATGATATCTATTTGTTTTTGTTAATTTTTACGAAATATTTCTCAAAAAGTGGTTTTTCTTTTTCTAAAATGATGTGTTTAAAAAAAACAAACCATCGCATGTGTTGTTATTATTATATGAAATTCACTTTTGGGCTGAAAAGTAATAACCCAAATAAAATATCCCTATTTCAAATAAAAAGAAAATTTGATGGTTTTTGAAATTCTATTTCAGAAATGATTTAAATCCACTAGAGTCAATACATGTAAAATATAATTAAAAATGCATTTTATGCTTTTGATTAAAAAATTGTTTTCTATGTTTTCCATAGAATTCTTATTATTACTATACTATTGTTTGAATTGTCTCCCTTATTGCAATTTTAAGAAGGTAAAATAATTACAATTTTGACAGATTATTTTAGGTTCAGGCAAGATAAAATTGATGAATGTTGTCTATGATTAATATCATGTCAATGTATGATTTCAGTGGCAAACATTTCCCTATCCTGTGAGTGTTATTTATTTGACCGAGTGAGGTTGAAGGCTAGGAGCCCCATATATATATATATATATATATATATATATATATATATATATATATATATATATATATATATATATATATATATATATATATATAAGATAAGGGGTTGTTAATATCATGGTCTTTCATATTTTCTATAGTTCCGGGGAAATTATTCAGTCTTGTCACTCTGTCATTAATTCATAATCAAACGGAAGACCCACTCGTTGCTCGCAACGAGATCGTGTCTAGTTCTCTCTCTTTTCTTTCATAAATTCGAATCAAATATAGTAAAAGGCGCAACTCTATTTGCCCAGAGGAGATGAAATGCTAATAGAGGAAGTAGGATTCTTCATTTATTTTATATGTCATCAAATTTTCAAGACTTTAAAATCCCTAATTACGCAATAAATGGATGTGGCAATAATTTTGTCAAACTAATACTCTTACGATTAACAACTTTGCTTCTATAATGCATTACAAAATCTTGATCCTTTTTTAATTATTTGGAATAGACATTACGAGTCTCCTGGCCCCTTATTAAAGGGGCCAGCCCCTTTTTCTTGATTTCATTCGACAGGTCTCAAGAATACTAACATTTTTTGTTATTACATCCATCTAAAATTGTTGTTTATTTTTGAGATACAAATGATTAAATATTTTAGGGGCCAGCCCTGTAGATCCTTAATGGGGACATACGTTGGTGTTTTGATTAGTGGAATCGATTAGAGTCATCAAAGCAGACATTTTCTCTTCTACAATGCTTAGCAAAATATGTCTCCTTCTTTAGATATATTGCGTCAAAGTTTAAGGACTTTGGCCCTTTAAAATCCCTAATTACGTCATCAATGGGCGTGGCAATGACTTTTTCAAACATATATTGTTACGATCAACAACTTTGCTTCTATAATGCATCACAAAATCTAGATTGTTTTTAAGTTATTTGTAATAGACTTTAGGAGTGTATTGGCCCCTAATTAAGGGGACCAGCCCCTTTTTCTTTACTTCACACAAAAGTTGTCACGAATACTAACATTTTTTGTTCTTACACTTATCTAAAATTGTTGTTCATTTTTGAGATACAAATGATTGAATCTTTTAGGGGTCAGCCCTGTAGATCCTTAATGGGGACATACATTGGTGTTTTGATTAGTGGAATCGATTAGAATTATCAAAGCAGACATTTTCTCTTCTACATTGCTTAGCAAAATATGTCTCCTTCTTTAGATATATTGAGTCAACGTTTGAGGACTTTGGCCCTTTAAAATCCCTTATTACGTCATCAATGGGCATGGCAATAACTTTTTCAAACATATATTGTTACGATCAACAACTTTGCTTCTTTAATGCATTACAAAATCTTTAAAGTTTTTAAGTTATTTATAATATACTTTACGAGTCTTTTGGCCCCTAGTTCAAGGGGCCAGCCCCTTTTCCTTGATATCGATGAAAAGAACTTTTAATAATCTACCACTTTTGTTATATATGTCTTAACAAAATATCAACTGATAAAAAGATGCAGACCAAAACGTATGAAAATTTTGATTCAAAATTCGTACCCAATTTTCGTGCCTAGGCGAGCTCCAAGAAATGGTGCCACTGGCGTAAAACAACTACATACTGCACAACTTCAATCTATAGTCTACCTATCCTGAAAATTTCATAGTCATATCTCTGATAGTTTCTGAGTTTATAGCTGCACAAAATGAGTTGTCAAAAATTACAAAATGGCCGATAATTCGGTATTGGAAGTGACGACCGAAAAAATGAAAAAAACGTATGAAGTTTAGTTTACGTCCAATCATCTGTGAAAAAATGACCGAGATCAGTCGAATAGTTTTCGAGAAATCGCGTGCACAAAATTCGGGAAAAAAAAATAATAATAAGAAACAGTACGAAAACAATAAGAGTGAAAAATAGAGAAAAAGAAACCTTACGAAAACAATAGGGTCTTCCGTTTAAACGGAAGACCCTAATAAAAAAAAACCGCAATCAGTCACGACGTTTTTGCTTTCGACAAGTCGAAAAATTATTAGAAATCGACGTATTTTGTATAATCATATGTTGTTCAGTATAATAAAACTTTTATTGCATGAATGTTCGGGAAATATGAAGATCTATTTCCCCAAGAAAAATCATATTTCATATTTCCCGAGGGCATTGCAAATTTGTAGCATCTTTGGTTTCATTTTTAGAGGACAAAAAATAATGTTAATTGAACAAAGATTAATAGGACAACTTTAAATTGTGTTTATTTTACTGTGATTTCTAAAGGACAGCTAGTCAAAATTGATTGTACTTAAAACAATATTTTACTTTTAATGCAAAAGGTTTAAAAATAAGTCGTTGAACTAGATTTACTTACAGGAAGTATTCCTAGGAAAACCTATTTGTAATTTATGTCCGTGTTCCAGCTTTTCATACACACATGATAATCATGTCAGATTATCCTTATAATAACTCATACTTTATAGCCATTATTTAATAATTATAAGAAACGCAGCTAAATGTCATGAGAGTGACTTTAAAAAGTAATATACAAAGTAAATGAAGAAAAAAAAATTAATGTGCTATCTCCTTCTGTTAGAATAAGCAAGAAAAGAAATGCATTTGAATTTTCAACATAAATTAAAATGTTTTGTAAAAAAAAAACCAAAAAAACAAAACTTTAATGCTTCAATATTTGTTGGTATAGTTTTTCGATGAAACATATAAAGCGCACATTTTATTTTTCAGATTCTGAATTCAAGTTCATTTCTCCTGCAATTGGTACTAATAAATTGTATCAGAAGTCAGTAAAAACTAAAGGTTGATGTCTATGATTAAAATAAATCCCCATTGTTGTTGGTCGCCAAAAGATAAACTTGTTTGGGCAATCGTTTTTTATGACCTTAGTCTATAAAAGAGCTTGTATTTGTTTTATTCACTAGCTTAAAAAAGGTTCAAACACCTTTATTAAATATACATGTATCTCTATTTTTTTTTTAAATAAAGGAACAAATCAATTGATATTCTTTAGTAATTAAGTTACAAGGATTAAAATAAAATATTATATGAATTATATAACTTAATAAAAATTGAAGCTTTACTTTAAACAAGAGGCCCATGGGCCACATCGCTCACCTTTATACGGCCTTCAAAGGATATTGTGCCATATGGCCCCTAGCAAGATTAACAAAAAATAAATATCCGAATTTTACACTTATTTTCGCATATACTTAATCTTTGACATATGTACCTTTATGGAATACCGCATATACTTAATCTTTGACATATGTACCTTTATGAAATACCATTTTCAATTTCGTTACACCTGATTGCACACCTGAAACACGTGGTCGACGTGTAATATTCTTTTCGTGGTCTTTGAATTTTTGCATTCGTTTCCTTTTTCATGTGCATATTATGTAAATAATGTATTGATTTGTTTATTTGATGTTAGTATTCTGCTGGCTTGAAAAAAGTGCGTAAACTTTGATAATTTCATTGCGACCGAGTAAGACGGCAAGGCAAGATGTACGTCCACACAGGTGAGACGTCTACAGTGAAATACTTTAAACTGTTAAGAGGTCTGCGGCTTATATAGGGGTTGCAGGGAGAGCGGTGATGAAAGAGAAATATGGCGGACAGTGCCTATTTACGAACGGCGTTTAGCTTTAAGAACAACGATAATGCATTTATCCTCATAACAATAATGTGTCAGAACTATGGAAACTGTTTAAAAGACGTCGTTTTTATTTACTCGTTTGAAAACTATCAAAATTGGTGTAGATTTCATATAATTCATCGTATAAGAGAGGCCCCAGAAAGTAGCTATAGCACATCACCCTTTTCATTTTTCTGTACAAGTATTTAATGTTTTGTAAGACATTTCTAATGATCAACCAAAATTTCAGCGTCAATCGTAGAATTATAACCAAGATACAGAGCTCGCAAATCTGCTAGGTTTGAGTCATGTTTTTGTTCACGTGAGTTTATTACATTCAACTTAAGATTTTTAAACTTGGTATTTCCTATTCAGCATTTAAAATGTAAACGAACAAAAGCAAGGTGTCAACCCGTGTTCAAAATAGAATTGTGAGCAAAGCTCTGTATCTGGCTCATAACTCGAAGCTTGACACTCACATATGGTTAGTAAATAAAAAATTGTAAACAATTAAAACAGGGGGAAAATGCACTTAAAAGAAAGAAAGAGCAATTTATTTTTCAAAATGAATCATATAAATACCTACATATATTTTCATGAGCGAAAATAATCTCTGTTTAGACTTAATAAACTCGAGAAAATGCTAAGCATCTTAACAAAACACATTGCATTAAACAACCATTACGCAGAGATCATACCGAATTACAAATAGCAGCTGGATAGAATGAATTGTATTTTAGTATGTTGTTAATGCATCAGATTTTGCTCATTTTGCGCAGGTAAACAGTCAGATGCCTGATTTACCGAAGTCTACGGTTGATTTGATACGTAAAAAATCCAAAATACATGCAATAATTCCCAAAATTAAAAAGCATAATTATTAACGAAAATGAAACGAAAATCAAAACAAGCTAAAACCACCCTCAAAAGTAAAAATGTCAACGCATTGAAATATTTAACCTCAATTTATTTCACAAAATCGGCACCGATATATCTTGCATGTTTCAAAGATTCCCTTCGCACGTGAACTGTTGCACAACAAACAAATTGGTCTTTGTAGATTGATCCTTTGCAGGTCTCACAACACTATTTTTCCAAAGGTTCACGTCAAAACATGGCTGAGGCAAAATAATTACCGAATTCCTCTTCGTTTTTAGGGGTTTCCCGCCAGCGACAGGGAATGTAACTTTTTTATGAGTAGATGAAAAACAACGTAAAATGCCTGGTTTTCCCACTTTTGTAAAAACACGAGGCCACTTGAATTTTTGATGCCAGTTGTTTCGGCAGGGGGATGAGAAGGCTCTGACATGATTTTCAAGCACATGTGTAACTTTGATGTAAACAAACTCTCGTGCTTTTCCGGATGGCTGTGTGTATTTTGCTACTAAATTGTTTAGGAACTATAGCTTTAAAAGTTGTAAAGAGGGATTTTCCAGAAATTTGTTTTAAACTCGTTACCCGTGTCTAAAGTTGCGCAATTTTGGTAAGAATATATAGTAAAAATTAATAGTCGTGTGCAACCTGAATCATGCGTCCAATATAGCTGCTTCAAACCACAAAGCACCTCGTTTTCGAAATATGGAATAACGAACCCGAAGTAATAAACTGATTGACCCCCCCCCCCCCCCTCCTTCATTATAATTTTTGTAATTAACTCATATTTGGAACAGAATTAGCACTTGCAATATATATTTTCCTTTCCATAAGGATAATTTATGCTAACTCACGCTGAATTTGACTCAGTAGTTTTTGAGATGATGATTTTTAAAAACCCACCCCCTTTATTTACAGTTTCACGTTTTTCTCCGCTAACTGTCCTCTCATTTCTGCAATTTATACTCACCTTTCCACAGGGATGCTTTGTGCCAAATTTGGTTGAAATTGGCCAAATGGTTTTAGAGAAGAAGTTCAAAATGTGAAAAGTTTACAGACGAACAGATAGACAGACGGACAAAATGTGATTAGAAAAAGATAGATATCATCTAGTCGTCGACAATGTGTATCGTTTTTTGATTGAGAAAAAACCACCTATTATTGACCCTTTTTCCTAATTTTGCATATACAAATATTTTGTAACTAACTTATTTTATTTAAGGAATGAATTCAATATTTATTTGTTTTATACCATATAAAATGGTTTTGGGCAGTTTGCGGTTTATAAAAAAGCGTAAACTGTTTCAAACCATTTTTTTATCGTATAAAACAAATAAATAATGAAGTCATTGCTTATAATAAGTCAATGCCCTTAATTATAGATGAAACGGTCATTTAAACTTTAAAATGACTTCAAATTGTACAAAATTCAAACGTAACGTCAGGCGGATTAATACGTTTTTGACGTTAGTCATACTATGACGCAGGCAACATTCTTTATATGATATAAAATATTTTTTAGCCAATCAGAAATCGCGTTATAAACAGAATTAGATTATTATACAATTTTTAAAATTATAATACTCATATTTATGTGTAAAATTACAAATTGTCATTTTTTGATACATGCAATAGGGGTAATCTTATTTTAATGGACTTCTTAGAATATATTATGTGAAGAATATAAGTATGAAACTATCCATCATGTGAGAAGAAGAACCGTAGGGCTTGTGGGGCCGAGATTAGTTCTTTCTCTCACAGAATGGACAGTTTGAGGCTTATTTTCGACTTAAAACATTGCTCCTTTGTTTTAAGAATTGACATTATCAGATAAACTTGTTGACGATGCTTAAGTATATCTTTTAATTTTGAACACTAAAACCAGTCTTACGTACATCTTCTCGTGTTCACTCAATGGACAGTTTCAGGTAAAAGTAAGAGGGGTTAATAAAGTTGTACTTTAAAAAGTGTTATATTCATCAAGTCTTCTACTAAGTAACATCAACATCTCATTATCTGTTAGGAAGAGCATTTCTTAATAAACAAATTTCAAGATTGCAAATGAGGAACTGCATATACTGACACTAAGTTCTAAGTTATATCTAAATATGGAGGATAGGAATCGAATCCTGTGCCAAACTTTGATATGAATAACAAAATCTTTTGATAAACTGATAAAGCTAACCAAACAAAGAATGCCTTGTCAGGCTCAGACGCAGAAATTTCGCAATGGGTGTAGAGGAGGTTATAGGTCAAGGTATAATCTTATTAACATTTACTGGATGATCAAAAAATAACTTTCAGATAAATTAAGAATATTAGTTTCAAATAGGGCAGTAAATTTTGTCTCAATCTACCTTCTGGTCATATCTGATGTAATTTGTGGTTACAAGTTCATAATTTTGATTTGCGATTCTGAAAAGAGGAGTAGATAAATATCATATTGGATTATTTAGTAGCATTTTAGTGTTTCTCTGCTGTTTGAAGCTGTTAGGGGTTATTCTCAATGTGTTCAACATTAAATATATTTCTTTATTTGAAAATGTAATGCTTTGATTTTCGTTTCAATCTTACTTGTAGCCGTCTAATAAGTTAACTGTGTTATCCGTCTCCGTCCATTGTTTTCAAAAATGGACAGCTTTTCTATCCATTATTTTTAAGAATGGACACCAATAGGTAACAGAAACTTATTGGATTATTTGTAAATTCAGAAGTATTTTATCTTGTTTAAAAGGCGAAAAGGACAAAGGATTGCATAACAAAAATATTTACGTATTATTGATGATAATTAAAGTATGTATTGGCAAGTATATTTCTTGTAAAATAAACTTATCTAAATCCCAGTTTAAAGTTTAGTTAAATTTTTACTAGAATTTGCAATGAAAGAGAAAATCAACAAATCAATATTCTTTGGTTTGATTTTTCTCACAATTCTTTATTATGAGAACTATTAATGCTGAACTGTTACAATTGGTTAGGCTTCCGCGCCTATATTTGGATGACTTCTTGTCTGTTAACAAGAAATGTTAACTCAAGTGTGTCGTCTATTCTGCACTGGAACAGTTACATATATATATAAGATATAAGGAAGTAATTGTTTAGATGGAAAATAAAGATGGATTCTTTCTCATCGACTGTGTAAGTATTATATTTAATAGAATATATCAATGATACATACCATATCCATAATTCATTTAATTAGTCAGTTGATATTTTATTTGCTATTGCTAGTCCACAAAGTTTACATATACAGAAAAAGCAACAGTCTCCTTTGGAGGGCATGTATTTGTTTTGTCCTTATTAGTGAGCTTTAATCAAAGGAAATGGATGATTAAGCAATGGATGACTTCATTCTCAATCACTCATTAAGAGTCAAAAAATTTAAAATTTTTAAATCTTTAAAAAAAATTTCCATGTCTATTTTTATTGCTGACAATATTTTAACCTTTTTAACCTTTTCGCCTTTTTCGTTAGAAATTTGGAGATCTAAAATTGTAATATACGACCGATTCTATTGAAGGAGTTGTCTTATCCAAATAAAAAATATATATTTCTTCAGTGGTCAACTAAATATAATACAACAAAATAATGATTAAGTTCTATTTTATTTCTATATGATTATAAAAATGCTGTAAACAGACTCAATGTTCTTTGCTTTAATGCAATTAATATTGTATCAAAATATAGCTATCTTTCGTTTTGAATATTTCAAAGATTGTACTTTGCAATATTTCCCTTACTCGAATTTTTTTCTTTTATGATGTTTTTAATTAGTGATCGACGAAAACGACTCACTTAAATTCAGAGTTTTTACCAGAAAGTATTCGATATTTGTAGAGACCTGATCACCAGCTTCAGCATTTCCCAGTAAAGTGGGTTTACTTAGTATGATGATATTACTTTAAAACATGGAGATTTTATAGTTTAATAGCGTTGGTACCCAAAGTTCTATATCTAATTTCTTATTGCAGTGGATATAACATCAAAATGCTAACACGCAGAGTCCGAATTCAATTCCAACATAGACTTTTTTATTTCCCAAAACATTCATTTGCCGTCAATTTTAAATCTTACATATACTAGATTATAGTTATTCTTCTTAAGGATGACTTTTACTCTGAAACAAAATTCCACTGGTGATAATGAAAAACCATCTAGTGGATGTTATAGTTAATATATATATTAACATTAATAGTAATAAACTACTTATATTAACCTTGTTCTACTGGTATAAAATTTGGGGTCAATGATCAAAATTTTGAAATATTTGTGTCTTTTATCGTTTTTAGGCATCTTTTAATATTTTTTGCATTGCGTGCCATACAAATATCTTAATCAATAACTGAGATAAAAGCAACAAAAAATATCCAAATGTATATTTTATAACAAATTAAATTTTAACTTAAAATATCATAGTACTGCCTAAAATGTTTTAGCAGAAAACAAAATCTGGAAAAAAAATAGTTTTAATTTCCTCTGTTTTGCTATAAGTTCATTCTTGTTTGAGCCTAATTCCACAATATATTCAAAATATCGAATGTCATGTCAAAAATAATTCCTTGTTTAGAACAAATTTTACTCATGACATTGAACTTTATTTAAGAAATAAGGTATCATTTTTTTTTTATGTATATCGGGATATAAATACGGGTTGGTCACGTGATCAAATCCCATAAACCCCAAACCTTGCATTGTCAAGCTAGTGATATTTTGACAGTTATCAACTAACATCAAAGAATTTTTGAGAGAGAGAGAGAGAGAGAGAGAGAGAGAGAGAGAGAGAGAGAGAATTATATAATATTTCTAAGTTTAAAAAAAATTCTTACAAAATACATAGATTTGCTTCCCCCTAAAACCGTTCTTTACTTTTGGAGAAAATTGATTAGTCTGTAAAATGTAATCTGTGTTTAATTTGGTCAAAAGTGTAAAATGTAAATACAGTATTATTTTTCTTTTGTACCTTGTTGTTATTTGACTTTTATATTTTTTTCCTGGTTCATTATTTTTTTTAAAAATTTGTTTATTTTTGCATACGTTGTATCCGTGCCCCGGTCTCTGTTTGTAGGTGTGTAATTTCCCATTTACCAATTTAATGGTTTGGCAATATGCAATATCTGCATATATTTTTTAACTGTTTATTTTTTCTCTTTATTCTTTATTATGTAGTTCAAAGTGAACTTTTTTTTAAAAAAAATTTCCTCTCTACTTATACCGCTGCTACACGAGTTCGATTCCCTTGCTCCACAATGGTTGTATGTGAAATGGGATAGCGGTCATCCGATTAGACACGTGGGTTTTCTCCGGGTACCTCGGCTTCCTCCCACACCAATGACCCCCTCGCGCTAACATCTGTTCCAACGAAAGATACTGATATAAATTGTAGGACTTGTTTTTAAATCATTGTAAAATATTAAAGTTCAGTTCAAGATTAAGTACCTAAAATATCTTAAGCCCTCTAAATTCCATTTGAAGTTCTGCATTTTCAAAGAAACACAAGATTACCCAAATTGATATACATAGTGATCAATCACGTTTGGATTACTACTTTCCATTCTGTTGTAAGCATCAATAAAATGCTATGATACATATTTGTTCGTATGTTTCAATCACTCTCTCTCTCTCTCTCTCTCTCTCTCTCTCTCTCTCTCTCTCTCTCTCTCTCTCTCTCTCTCTCTTGTACCATGATGAGAGAGAGAGAGAGAGAGAGAGAGAGAGAGAGAGAGAGAGCGCGTTGTTTCTTGTAAGTCCCAGATCGATGTAAGAGGTGGCAATATTTGAGACAGTATCATTGTTTAAGTCTGTTCCTATGGATTAAGATAGTAATCAAAATTATATTAGAAAAATATTTAATATGCAATAAAGTTTACAATTTACATGTAAGTAACTAAACTTGACAATGAATATGAAATTATGAAATGCGGTTCCCTTAATTCCAAAGTTTATTTGTGGCTCATAATTTGGTGTGTAAACTCTGTTTTACTTTGGAGTGTAAACACGGTTTAATTTAAGATTAAGTATAGATTTCTTGTCAGAAAATTTATCGCACGGATGAAACGTTACATGTATTAACCGGTTTTGCTGTTTTTTGTTTGTTATACATTATATGTATTTGAAAACTCTCTCAATCTCTCTCTCTCTCTCTCTCTCTCTCTCTCTCTCTCTCTCTCTCTCTCTCTCTCTCTCTCTCTCTCTCTCTCTTTTCATTACATTTATACACCATTTACAGGGGACGTATCATGCGTGAATACAAAACTTTAAATATGGTTACTTAGCATCATTTAGAGCTCAATCCAATCAAAGTTATGCTGATAACGTATAACTAATCTATTAAAGTGTAGACTGTATATCCAGTCTTGATGATATAAAGTCCTTGGGCTTTATTACTCCCCTACTGGTGAACCGGGGTGGGAAGGTATTGCGGTTTGTCAGTCATTCTATTTAAGGTCTTCCGTCTTCAGCGGAAGACCTTACTGTTATTCTACTGTTTCTCATTCTTCTATATTATTAAAATTTTCTTCTTGGTAGACACCCTTAATTTCTCAGCCATTTCTCCATCGATTTTAATGATTTTTACAGGGATGATGTCTTAGGTGAACCTCTCATTGCATACAACTTTTTGTCTGAAAATTCAACTCCGCTTCTGAATTATCTCCCTTTTTCATGTATTTTGGGACATGATATTGTCCACGCATCTCCTCAAAAACCGTTATAGTTAAAGACTTGAAATTTATGTGCAAGATAGAGTGGTTATGGTAGATTTGCATGCTTGTTTTAGATTTGACTAGAAGTCATTGTCCTGGAAGCTCGCCTGAACCAGAAAATGTTGATGTTAACTTTTTTGACAGTTTTTTGGGAAATTTGAGATTTGATCACGAATATCTTTCTTGTCATAAATATTTTGTTAACATATGTAGAACATTAAAAGTTTATATAAACAAGACCTTTCAACTGACACCAAGCAAAAGGGGCTGACCCCTCATATTAGGGGCCCAGAAGGGTCTAAATCTTTCATCTATATCTCTTTAATAAGAAACATTTTGTAATGTGATATAGAAGCAAAAATGTTAATCTTCTAGCTCTTTATCTACGCATGTTAAAAGTTTTCGGATATGTTACATAATTAGGGGTTTTGAGGGGCTAGAAGTCCAATATTTTGATCATTTATATCTTAAAAAGGAGAAATATTTTGAAAAGCATTATATAAGAGAAGATGCTAAGAATAGTGTTCGTAATAAAATTTAACCATCAAAGTTTCGTCAAATGGACCCTACAGGGAGATAAAGGGTCGGCCCCTAAAGCAATCTTTCCCAAATATCTCAAGAACGGTAACACATTTCTGAACACTTAATGAACAAAATGTGTTTAAAATAATAAGATCTTTCAGTTGATATCAAGAAAAAGGGGCTGAAAAAAAAAAAAAAAAAAAAAAAAAAAAGGAAAAAAGATAAAGAAATAGAAGAAAATTGTCTGTTCAGAATCAAGAGATCTTTTTTTTTTCTTTTTACAAATCATTTAGCTGGTAAATAGCAAAATAAAGGTCATACATGTATCTCAACTTCTAAAATTGGAAGGAAGACCTCCTCGTTGCTCGCAACGAGATCGTGTCTAGTTTTTATTCCGTTTTGTGTAACTTCTAAATGATGCACTGCAGAATTTTTAATCAACAGGTATTAACAAAATTTTAATTCTGACTTTTATTTACAATCGGGTTAGATAAGTGTTCCAATTAATCAAGTTGAGAAATAAGAAAACAGGACTTTATCGCGCATATTTAAGGTCTTCCGTCTTCAGCGGAAGACCTTACTGTTATTCTACTGTTTCTCATTAAGGTCTTCCGTCTTCAGCGGAAGACCTTACTGTTATTCTACTGTTTCTCATTCTTCTATATTAGTTAATTATTCTTCTTGGTAGACACCCTTAATTTCTCAGCCATTTCTCCATCGATTTTAATGATTTTTACAGGGATGATGTCTTAGGTGAACCTCTCATTGCATACAACTTTTTGTCTGAAAATTCAACTCCGCTTCTGAATTATCTCCCTTTTTCATGTATTTTGGGACATGATATTGTCCACGCATCTCCTCAAAAACCGTTATAGTTAAAGACTTGAAATTTATGTGCAAGATAGAGTGGTTATGGTAGATTTGCATGCTTGTTTTAGATTTGACTAGAAGTCATTGTCCTGGAAGCTCGCCTGAACCTGAAAATGTTGATGTTAACTTTTTTGACAGTTTTTTGGGAAATTTGAGATTTGATCACGAATATCTTTCTTGTCATAAATATTTTGTTAACATATGTAGAACATTAAAAGTTTATATAAACAAGACCTTTCAACTGACACCAAGCAAAAGGGGCTGACCCCTCATATTAGGGGCCCAGAAGGGTCTAAAGTCTTTCATCTATATCTCTTTAATAAGAAACATTTTGTAATGTGATATAGAAGCAAAAATGTTAATCTTCTAGCTCTTTATCTACGCATGTTAAAAGTTTTCGGATATGTTACATAATTAGGGGTTTTGAGGGGCTAGAAGTCCAATATTTTGATCATTTATATCTTAAAAAGGAGAAATATTTTGAAAAGCATTATATAAGAGAAGATGCTAAGAATAGTGTTCGTAATAAAATTTAACCATCAAAGTTTCGTCAAATGGACCCTACAGAGAGATAAAGGGTCGGCCCCTAAAGCAATCTTTCCCAAATATCTCAAGAACGGTAACACATTTCTGAACACTTAATGAACAAAATGTGTTTAAAATAATAAGATCTTTCAGTTGATATCAAGAAAAAGGGGCTGAAAAAAAAAAAAAAAAAAAAAAAAAAAAGGAAAAAAGATAAAGAAATAGAAGAAAATTGTCTGTTCAGAATCAAGAGATCTTTTTTTTTTCTTTTTACAAATCATTTAGCTGGTAAATAGCAAAATAAAGGTCATACATGTATCTCAACTTCTAAAATTGGAAGGAAGACCTCCTCGTTGCTCGCAACGATATCGTGTCTAGTCTACAGTATCATTCTATCCAACAAAACAATTACCACTCATCGAGTTTTAGCCACAGATTTTAAAGTTATCAATTTTTGATATCTCTCGTATTTATGATCGAGGTTACTAAGGCTACGCCGCTGCGTCTACATGTATTCACCAAAATAGACCCATGTGATCCCAAATGGACCCAAAAATGATAACATAAAATTCTAAACGACTCGTTTTTATATTCCTTGTTGGGTTTATCATTTTAAAAAATCTCAAACCAAATTTTCTCCCGATCTATTTAGCACATATAACGGCAATTGTTTTAAACGTTGAGGGTGGCGGAGGGAGACATGTTATACAATTGCGTGGTCCTTAATCTATAAACTCCAAATCATTTAGAAAATGATTCATGACCTGAAATATTCTGGAATCATGAATATCTACTTATCTATACCATGTCCATTCTATATTCATTTCTATTCAGTCTAATTACATGAGATTAAGATTAGGCTATCTGTCGATTCCTACATGTAACATGCCCTGTATTTTCAGTGTTTAATGTCCTTCTCTCCGAAATGTGTCATTCAGCATTTTTATTTAAATTCATACCATAGAACTCTCTCTCTCCATGATCTATTTTTTATATACAAGTATCATGAATATTTTTTGTTCAATTATTGATTATACATGTATGTGATTCTAAGCCTTTAAATAAGTACATAAATTGCGTATATGTTTTGAATTTTATTGTTGGCACATGTACAACTACTCGTATTTCTTCCCTTACACCTTAAAGACAAACAAATACATGTGACTGTATTGTTCATATATATCTCAAAGGAAATATTTTCACCTGATGGAAGGTGTAAGCTTTTTTATGAATTGTTTTCTATTTTAAATGTAAATAGGCATCAAATCAGCATTTCTGTCTGAATGTCAAACAAAACTTATGTCACCCAAATCCCAGTCATCAAATCTTATTTGTATCCTCAACAAATTAAACAAACATGCACGCAATCTGATTAAAATACTGATCTCTATATAAGCGCACAGCGTTGTGCGCTTATATAGAGATATGTATTTTAATCAGATTGACATGCACGTAACATTATTTTTTGAGTGAATTAATGGGCTTGACAAAATGTGGAGCGGCCAATGTGATTGTTTGTTTATATTTAGATTAAAGAAAATGGTTTATTCTTTCAAAAATGTCGACAATACATTATTCATGTTGGACTGACAGACTGCTAAGATGAAATTGTTAGAATTTGTGAGAAATATATGAAAAATAATTATATGAACATATTAATAAGGATATACATGTAATTCTGATTTACCCTTTAATATTTTTCTCTCTTAAGTCATGTACAATATTTATAATTTCTGCTCCCCCCCCCCCCTCAAAAAAATATGCACTTGAACCTATTCAATACTTGCATTTTTTTTACATTATGCATGATATAAAATAACTGAAGAAAATAATGTTGAAATTAAGAGCAAAAATTAACGCAAAACAAAAGATTCATTCCTTTTTTCTTCTTTTTTCTATCTATTTATTTTATATCTCAGTACACTCAGATGGATTAGCAATATCATAGCAACAACTGCTTCTGTAAAATTTTGTCGCTCGCAAAATTTTATCAGCAGTATCTGCGTAATATTTTAACGGCGCTCACATTAGATCTATAGATGATATTCTTGGACAATAACATATGTTCAGAGAAAGCTTAACCGTGGGAACACTAGGGATTAAGAAAGCAATTAGTTTCTTGAAAGTAAACATAAATAAACACATATCATTGGTTTCCAACGATAATTACTTCATTTTTTTTTTAAGCAGAGGTCCGCTAGATTTTTTCATTAATGTAGATATACAATTCTTTTTATGATCAATCACCGCACAACATTCATTGTTTGTCGTGGATCATAATCCAAAGGTGCATCTTTAACAATAGCAATTATGGTAAAATCAGTTGTATAACTTCTGACAAATCATTCTATTGGGTTGGGCACATGGTACACATTTGTATTTAATAAAACAAAACACTTAACAGTAACAACATCTTCTCTAGCCAAGGGTTTTCGGTCTACTCCGCTCCCCAGTATCATGAGAAACGTGCAGTCTACTGTTATTTAATGTATTAGTAAGAAATCTGTGGTTCGCAGTGGTTCTTGTAAATGCCGTTTTCTTTGATTTATTATATTTATAAAATGTAAGCATATTTTGCTTCCAATACAACGGAATCTTAAGTAGTTTGTTCACAGAGTAATGTATCGCGTTCTTATATTACTGTTACTCTTGCAGAATCACAAAATGCCGGACACATTTAGTTGATCGGAACTTATTGTAAGTTCGAGTTATAATATCTCAAATAACATTAAGGTACAGGGACAAAAGGGCTACTCGTTTATGTATAAGTCCATTTGTTTTCCTTTTTTCACTTCGCGCCTAAATTGCCATCAGTATGCTCTAGAAAATACTGAACAAGGTCACGAAAGCTAGAATTTCAGATGAAAATAGACAAACATCTGCGAAATTGTTTGAATTGCGTAAGGTTTGTTATTAGAGTTTAGAGTATCGATGCAGAGCATGCCATGGTAATCTCTAATCTGTTACAGCTATTTATTTAGTAATTTACACTCCCACCAGACCACCCATTGTCCCATCTCAGAAGGTGCACTCACAACAGTCACCCCGCACCAATCAAAACCTACCAATCAAAACCTATCTGATGTCTCTCCCACGAGTGTGCAAGAAATCATTCCAAAATATATGCTAATAAGTTTTTTAATGATTGTATTTGTGTGTGTAAGACATGTAGAGGATTTCAAGAAAGATTCTTTAGTTTTAATTATCAATTAACTGTATAGCTCATTCAAATGAAAAAAAAAAATAACTGCTAAATATATTGAGTTTTTCAAACATGTTTTTTTCTATCTAGAAGTGTCTCTTCAAAATATTTGACAGAAAGTATTTTTTTATATTACATGTGTCTTGTTGCGTTTTATTTCATATTTCACTTCACGTATAAGGTTACCGCCATATCATAATACTAGCTCAGCAAGGTCATAGACGCTAAATATATGTAAAAGTCTGTTAATTGTTCGAACTACAAATTGCTTTTAGGTATTGCGTGTAGAGCAGGCGATGATATATCTACCGTAATTTACTGCAGCTACTTATTAAGCAATCAAGAGATTAACACCAGACTATATGCGCCATTTACCTGATGTGGTTTTTCAAATCTTAAAAAACAAACCGTGTAAATACGAAAATCATAAAACAGATATGAACTCCGATGCAGTCCGATAGAATAGAGACATGGTTTATTCTGTCTGGCAAGTCAGATTATTTTGACCAATCATTAAAACAGCCAGAAAGGTTAATATAAATACAGCACAATTAAAACTTGGACTTTTTCCGAACTATTTCAACTGTTTAGTTAGATTAATTTTAAGATGAATTTGATGCAACTTTGAGTGTTAAACCTAATTGTAAAAACTAATGCATCCAACATAACTGAGTTTAAACTGACAAGAAGAGAAAAAATCGGAAATTTTCAACAGAATAATATCAATGTATAATGTTATTATACAAAAATTTTATATTTGTGAAATACTAATGGGTTGTACATGTATATGTAACAGTCACTTTCTGATGTTATATTGTTAACAAAATATGGGAGGGAAATATTAATGAACTGTTTGACAAATCATACGGTGTAAATACAGCACTGTAGTGATATGTAAATCACATGTGAAGTCAGAGTGTACAAATCACTCCGTGTAAATAGGCCTGAACAAGAAGTGTTCATACCACTCGCCGCGTGCATTGATATAGATTAGCTGCAGATATGACTATCAGTTCCTGTTATTTAAAACATACACTGTGCAACATGTTTGAAATTTATATTGTTTATTGATATTTAATTTATTTTATTTAAAGATGAAGATCAAAGTCCAAATGTCATACAGTGATTATGATATTTGATTACATTTAGTGCAAATTCAAAGTCCGTCTTGCATAGAAAAACGATTTCAGAATTGTTATAACTCGAGTTTAAATGGTATATGTTAATTATAAAAATACGTCGATATTCGTTTAAATGTGTTGCTATGAGTGTTCAATCTGAAGAAAATAAGATTAAAACAATTAAGTCCCAATAATAACTCGAAAAACATCTGTAAATTTGTTCTTCATCGTATTGCGTGTTTTTGTCTTTTAAAACCTGTAGAGTATTTTAAGAAATTTAATTTTATTAAAATTTATTCTTTGACTTTTCGAAAAAACAAAACAAAACATTAATCTCATTTGGATAAAGAATGATAAATAATAGTGTTAAGTAAAAGATATGTCCTTTTTATTTAGATTCTCTAGGATTGACAAAATTAACGAAATGAATGTGTTATCCAGAATCTTTCCGTCTTTCAGCTTCAAGCGCGCCTCGGCGTTGGCTCGGATTTTACTTTTATCGTTTTGTTATTGAATTTCGACGTAAATTTCTCTCATTCAGCTGGCAAATAACAAAAGCAACAAACAGGATGTAGATTATTTGGAGCATATTTTCCAAAGCCCTTCTTTCAGCATGTTGGACATATTGTACTAAACGTGTTAGAAATAAAATGACGTCAGTGCAATTTACCAACTGCATCAGTGTGAGTACTACTAGCTATTCATTCAAAGCAAGTGTTTTGTTTTTATATTCCATGGATATCTACAGTTTTTATTTATCAGTAGCTGGCCAAGAAATAATAAAGTGTACGGTGCAGATATTAATACATTTTTATGATAAGTCTAATCGTATGCATTTATTAATGTAAAATTTCATTTCTTTACACTGTATGTGTTGGGACCTTGAATTGATTTGCTTTTGTT
This sequence comes from Magallana nippona, assembly GCA_033439105.1. Classification (NCBI taxonomy): domain Eukaryota; kingdom Metazoa; phylum Mollusca; class Bivalvia; order Ostreida; family Ostreidae; genus Magallana; species Magallana nippona. Next base: position 48,797,046 of record CM065925.1, read on the forward strand.
ACAATTTATCATATAAGATGTTTTCGTAACTTCCTCTTCTTTGTTAATCAGTGGGCTTGATTTATGTATAGATTACCAATAAGTATGTCTTAAGAAAGATACTTTCTCTCACGCCCAATATATTCTGTTGACAACAGCGTAAATGGTAATAAAATTTTCTAACAAGTATGCATACACGTATTTCTTGATCCAACTATGTGGTGATTATTTCATTGACAGGTGAATGGTGATTGATTACTCGGATAAAAATCCCAGATAAAATGATTGATATAACTATGATAAAATGATTGATATAACAATGTAATACGAATGGACCCAACGGGATATGACTGAGCTGAGGATGTTACAAGAAGATTGTAGGGGAAAACAGATTACCAGTCAACAGAAAAAGAAAGTGAAATGGCCATGATCTTAAAAAAAAATCAAAATATGTTTTCGCGATTGAAGACTTACCAAATCTCATAATCATCCATTAATTTTAGCTTATTCTGTCAAATGAAAGTGCAGATAGGATTTTATTTGACACGGTGTTAAATCGTTGTATTATTGAGATGTAGGTAATGTAAAAGCATTTTAATTTGGAATATGTTCATATCTGTAGATTAATTACAACACGTTTGTTAATGGACATGGGGAAAGCTGCATTATCAATACATGTATGCATTTTTTTCTTTTGCAAACCTGGATAACACTTTTTTTGTAATGTGTGTACGCCCAAGTATATCATGATTTATCAAAGCAGAGTATTCCAAATCTCTGGTTTTTGCCAACAAAGAACTGTTCAAAGCAGTCCAAGGGAATATTACTCCGTCGATTCGTTTCGTCACAAAAGAACTGTTCAAAGCCGTTAAGGTAACAATACTACGTCACTTGGTTTTGTACCAAGAGAACTTAATTAACAAAGCCGTCTGGAGGAATGTTACTCCGTTGCTTAGTTTTGTACCAAGAGAACTTAACATAGCCGTTACGCCGTCGCTTAGCTTTGTCCCAGAAGAACTTTAAATGTCGTTCGGAGGAATGTTACTCCGAACTTTAGCATTCGTCCTTCAAGGAAACTGAAAACAATCTTTCTATGATTGTTTTGTTTTTGTGCACAAAGACTTTACATCGAATTGAGACTTAACATTTTCTATAGAAGTGATCCAAGATTTTTCGGAGGAATGTTACTCCCAGCTTAGTTTTCATCTTAACGATCACTGTTCATGGACATTATATCTTGTCTCTGTATTAACTCCTATCAGGAATTTTCCACAGAAAATCTTTAAATATCGTTCGGAGGAATGTTACCCCGAACTTTAGCATTCGTCCTTCAAGAAAACTGAAAACAATCTTTCTACATGATTGTTTTATTTTTGTGTGTACAAAGACTTTACATCGAAGTAAGACTCACTTTTTTCTATAGAAGTGATTCAATATTTTTCGGAGGAATGTTACTCCCAGCTTAGTTTTCATCTTTACGTACGAGCACTGTTCGTGGACATTATATCTTGTCTATTTATTAAACCCCTTTCAGGATTTTTCCACAAAAGAACTTTAAACGTTTTCGGTGGAATGTTACTCCGAACTTTAGCATCCGTCCTTCAAGGAAATTGAAAACAATCTTTCTACATGATTGTTTTATTTTTGTGTGTACAAAGACTTTACATCGAAGTAAGACTCACTTTTTTCTATAGAAGTGATTCAATATTTTTCGGAGGAATGTTACTCCCAGCTTAGTTTTCATCTTTACTTATGAGCACTGTTCATGGACATTATATCTTGTCTATTTATTAAACCCCTTTCAGGATTTTTCCACAAAAGAACTTTAAACGTTTTCGGAGGAATGTTACTCCGAACTTTAGCATCCGTCCTTCAAGGAAACTGAAAACAATCTTTCTACATGATTGTTTCGTTTTTGTGCACAAAGACTTTACATCGAATTGAGACTTAACATTTTCTATAGAAGTGATCCAAGATTTTTCGAAGGAATGTTACTCCCAGCTTAGTTTTCATCTTAACGAGCACTGTTCTTGTCTTTGTATTAACTCCTATCAGGATTTTTCCACAGAAGATCTTTAAATATCGTTCGGAGGAATGTTACTCCGAACTTTAGCATCTGTCCTTCAAGGAAACTGAAAACAATCTTTCTGCAGAGCATCATAAGAAACTTATTGCTAGAGGACTATCCAAACATCCGGAGTAACATTACCCCGAGACTCAGTTTTTGTCTGTTGTATATTGCCATTTTGCATGTACTTCGTTTAATTGTGAATAAATCGTTGAGAATATTAACGTTGTGCTGTTATTTTTGTTTGATAATAATGTATGTGATGAATTACACTGCAGAAATCTAAACTAAAACCCGTAAAAGGTACTATGGTCGCAGTACCTTTTTATTTGGCTGTCCCTTTTAAGCGCTTTCATTTTAAAATCTTCAGAAGCTATATGTTTTCTTTTTTAATTTTATCTATAACTCATCGACCACTGTGGATTTTATTGTGTTTCAATATATATATATATATATATATATATATATATATATATATATATATATATATAATATAAATATATATATATGTGTGTGTGTGTGTGTGTGTGTGTGTGTGTGTGTGTGTGTGTATTTATTTATTTATTTATTTATTTAAGGAATGACTCTAATTCTTTGCCCAGTTATCCAAGGATAACCTGGATGGGGTCAGTTTACGCTTTATAATATTAATAAATTATTTAATGTCGAAAAGACGGGACTTTAATTTATCGTGGGGGATGGTTGTATTAAGTGTTGAAAAGTTGTAAGGTTTGATGCTGTTGATTTTGGTAAAATTTTAGGATTTCAAGTTTTCTAAAAGTTCCTTGGAGTTCTTTAGTATCCACATCTGATTTACGCCGCTTCTTGAATATACTGTTGCACAGTACTCTTGATCTTTCTCCTTTACTGTTGTTAATATTTTGGTAAGGAACACTTACTGGAACCCGCTATATATCTTTGTTTGTAAGGATTTTTATGAAGTTTAGGTATCCAATAAAGTTAAGGTAATTCAAAATGATTTTGGTTGTTGGGAATGTTGAAAATATTCAAAACTGACATATGGTTTTGAAGAATTTCTTCCTTGGAAAGAGAGCTATCAGTATAAGTTAGATTTTCAATTGCATATAAATTTAACATATTGACAGAAAATTGTAGGAAAATTAAGTGCATAATGACAAGTATACATGTGTATTGGACTGTTTATTTACATTCAGAAACCGCGCGATAATGTAGTACAAATGGCATATTGTAAAATATGGGTTTCTTTATCCTTAATAGATCGAATTCATTTGTTTTATACCAATGTAGTCCAATATCTATTCATGCATTCTGTCGTCATTCATTCTATTTCACAGTTCATGTGTAGTTTTAGTTGTATTTTTGTATGATTGTTAAAGAATGCTTTGTTATGTTTTCAGATTTAACCATATACATCAATAAAGTTTAAACTCCTACAGATCTGTTGTGAAGGTCATATGCACAAGATGGCGATTTAGATATTTTGTTAAACTGTCTATCGTTCGATTGGGTTGTATATCGTCATTTCTCAGTGGTTAAAGTATTGGGCTTCTAAACTGCAGATCATGAGTTCGAATCCGTCTGGAGCTTTTTGGAGCTTTTGTTAATGTTTACTGAATTAATTTTTTTTTAAAATGTAATTTTCCATTCAAAATTGCACATTTTTCGCCTATTTAACTTATATACTTCTTATCCATTACGATATCTATTAGAATCAAGTAATTTTCTGCTGATCTGAGAAACTATTTCAAGGTGTAGTGAGCCACCTTAACACATATTGATTTAGGCACGATATATATTTTTTCATATGATTTTGCGGTACCATTTTAGCGTGGTGAATGAAAACTGACATTGTAATGAATCCAATAAAATCGAATCAGCCTGGGGTTTTCGTTCATATTTACTGATTAAAGTTTGTCAAAATCGTAATTTATAATCCAAAATTGCATATTGTTCGCTTCTTTGACTTATGTGCTTCTTATGCTTAATGCTATGTATCATAATTCAAGTTATAGTGCGCCAGTTTAAAATTTAAAACATACATTGGAATTCTTATAATTTTGACAATCTAAACTTCTCCGTAGAAATCAATATCTCACTACTGGCTCTCAAAAGTACTGAAAGTGCAATATTTTACTGATAATGTCTGATATTTACTGATATTGTACTGTCATTGTTGAGAATTGCTGATATTTACTGATAATTTCACTGTTGTTACTGATAATTGATAATAGGTATTGGCATGTGCGCCATTATGACGTCACAATAGCGAAATCGACGCCTATACATTACGAAACAAATGTTTTATCACTATGCTCTCGATGAGTATCAATATTTGATTTATTATAATAAAAACAATTATAGCCTTTTGATATCGGTCAATACATGGCCATGGTTTTATAGACCTGATAAGAGTATATCAACCTCGAACTTCGTCCTCGGTCAATTTACTCTCATCAGGTCTATAAAACCATGTATTGACCTCATCGAAAGGCTACAATTGTATAATATATTAAGGAAAATCAGTTGAATTGTGTCCTTTTTTCAAAATTCAAAATTCCAAAAAAAACCCGAATGTATATAAAGCTTAAACCGCTAGTCATATTACCGCACACTAGTGCATGAATAAAGTATTTGTACGAGAGAGAGAGAGAGAGAGAGAGAGAGAGAGAGAGAGAGAGAGAGAGAGAGAGAGAGAGAGTTTGGGTCAAAACGCCATTATGATAGAACATGTGGAAAAACATTTTTATAGACTGACGTTATTGTTTAAGTTTATCGTTGATCGTGCAGAAGGAAACCGAGCTAAATATATATATAAAGTATTCATGTTAACGCCTATTGTGGTATGTATTATGGATATAAAAATTTATCGGTGACATTAAATTTAAACGGTATAATTAATTTAAGGAAGAAATCTAAGGTTTAAAATTAAAGAAAGATTGTTTAAGATAAAGCTATTTTCTTAATCTTTAACTTTTGAATCTATTTTTTACTTTAAAATGTTTTTAGAAATAAGATAATTAAAATGCCATAAACGTTATAAGAAAGAGAGAAATAGAAAGAAAGAGAGATAGAGAGAGTTGTAAAAATATTTTATAATCAAATCTCTGTTGGAACTGGTGGTTGTGATGCTGTAGTGGGACTTTATCGTGCTTATACCATTCTGCCTTGACGCCTCAAAATACATTTTAGTAGATAATCTATGAGAGAGAGAGAGAGAGAGAGAGAGAGAGAGAGAGAGAGAGAGAGAGAGAGAGAGAATATAAAACGTAACACTTTTTCACTATATTGAGTTGGTGTTCTTTGTAGTCTAAACAAAATTACATTCAAATCTGTGTTTGTGATGCTATAATGGGACTTTATTGTGCTAATGCCATTATGCCATTCTGACTCGAAAACTCAAATTCTAGGACTAGATTATATATATATATATATATATATGAGAGAGAGAGAGAGAAAGAGAGAGAGAAAGAGAGAGAGAGAGAGAGAGGGAGAGAGAGAAAGAGCTGATTTAATGTAACTATATTATAGATCATGACAACATACTTAGCCATGCAAGAGATGATATATTATTAAAAGAGAAAGAGTGAGAGGTCAGTGAATTAATCTTCGTTACTTATAATTATTTTGATTTAGAAAATAGTAGAAGAGAGAGAGAGAGAGAGAGAGAGAGAGAGAGAGAGAGAGAGAGAGAGAGAGAGAGAGAGAGAGAGAGAGGGAGGGTTAATAGATATTATATATCCAACTTTATTTGAATCGAACGCAACTAAAATGATGGATATGAAAATTATTAGGTTATTCATATTGTTGTCAATAAAATACACTAACTCCATTTTGATTACACATTCTCAAGATCATGGATACCTCTATACGGATATTAGGTAATGTCTTACATGAGGTGTCAGTATGCTTGAGTTTCTGATAGACAGCATCTATGTAGTTTTTAGAAATCAGGTCTTCCAACAATCTGTTGGAATTCCCATGGGTACCAATTGTGCCCCATTGTTAGCAGACCTATTTTTGTATTCATATAAAGCAGAATTTATTAAAAAACTTGTACGTGAAAAAAATAAATCACTCGCTGTGGCCTTCAACTCAACATTCCGGTATATCGACGACGTATTATCAATTAACAATTGTTACTTTCATACTTACGTCGATTCGATATATCCCAGTGAACTTGAAATAAAAGATACCACAGAGTCTGAGTCATCTGTTTCATATTTGGATATTTTACTGGAAATGGACATTGATGGTAACCTAACAACAAAACTATATGATAAACGTGATGACTTCAATTTTTCTATATTCAACTTTCCTTACTTACGTAGCAATATACTTTCATCACCTTCATATGTGTTTTGTCTCTCAGTTAATTCGATACGCAAGGGCATGCACTTCGTATGAACAGTTTCTAAGGCGAAGCAAGCTACTGACAAACAAGTTGATAAAACAGGACTATCAACAGTCTTGTTTGAGGTCATCTTTTCGTAAGTTCTATGGTCGATACAACGACCTTGTCAGCAATTACAATCTTCCACTGGGTCGCATGCTGACTGCCGTTTTTCATACTAATTGTTAGACCATAATTAATCACCTAATTGTCTATGGACTTTTCCGGTCTTTTTTTTCTCGATTACGACAAAGAGCACACGGCGAGTGTGACCAATCAGCAGAGGATGCTCACTCCTCCATGGTACCTGATCCTACCTCTATTTTTTAAGAGGTCCGTGTTTTTGCTCTGTTCCTGTTTTGTAATTTTCCTTTGGGCTTTTGAATTAACACTGTTCGTTATCACCACATGTCATGATAAAAATAAATGTAGTTATCTGCAGTTTTTTAGACAATGAAATGATAAAATATCAGAATGTCTATCAGCTTATACTACTAAATAGAAATAAATATTTAAACTAAAATTGATATTGGTTAACCCGCATTTCCTCTAATTGTCTTACATTTTGAAGATATTTTGATTATTTTTTCTATGCTTCCAATGACAAAATATTTCTGATTTTTACATATTATGAAGACTTTACATAAAGATATTAATTGACAGAAAAGCTAATATTTTGACCATTTAATAAGACAGAAAATCCGATTTTAGTGATTTTTTCACACAAATCTATTTATAGAATTAGCACTTAAAAAGCTTATAAAAATGTAATTTTATAGGCAAATCATGTTTCTTAAGCCTAGTATCTTATTATTAGTTCAAATTAGTTGAAAAAAAATCCATCATTAATTTTATTGTTTTAAAAATGCTAAATAAACTCATGAATCTACAGCAATTCTGAATTGCAAAAACATGTGATATTTTCCTACGCCAATGTTTCACAAAAAATATAGTCCTTGTTAGATTATAAACTTTGATTACTATTTTTATGCCAAGTTGTATAATAGCAAAAAAGAGAAAAATATGATATTTTAATTTCCTTTCATTTTGATTTAATGAACAATTAATCAAATTTACTTTTGACAAGCCGAAAACCAGAAAAGACTCCTTCCTAAAGGATCCAAACGTTAAAGCGATAGAAGAAATTAAGGTTTTGCGGGTTTGCTGACGTCACAATAGGAAACCCGTCGAAGAAAGTTGACCGTCTTAGCAAAATCATGTAATTTTTAAAGAAAATGCAAATAACTTTTAGCAACTTAAAATATTTAAAAAAGCTTGAATGTAGTTTATACAAATATTCAATTATCAAGTGATAAAACTTTAAAGACGTGACATATAAGTATGAGTCTAAATTCATGTTAATGCTACTGCATGATTTAAAACGTCGTTCCTTTTAGAATTAAAACTTCAATTTTGTACATGTATAATCTACAACTTATGAAAAGATAAAGAAACAATCTTTAGCTAATTATCAACTACGGTTAGGCTTATTTCGTCGATAGTTTTGTGGCAATTGTTTCTAAACTGATTGAGTTTCATAAAAAAAATCATATTTCTTCCCTTTTCAACCCTACATTAATTGCAATCTATGCATTCGATATCATCTTTAAAATTCATGATAATATCTATCAAGTATTAACATGTTCTAATATGTCATTAATCATGGGGAATTTTAGCTAGTTCATCAACGAATTTTTCATTTTGTGGTTCTCAGACGTAACACAATAATAACGTCGCGCTAAGGTAGCGTGACGTCATTTTTCAACAAATTAGGTTTTGTGAAATCTTTTAAAACTTTACATTTTTTGCAATAAATTCCTCATATTGATTATTTTTGAAAAATTGGTTCTGTATCATCTCTTCTGTCATTGCATTGAGTAAATTTAAAGTGGTACGGGACACCTGTCGATATTCGTTTGGATAAAAGTATATTATAACCAAAATACTTTCACCTTTTTAAAATTTTCAACTCATGACTTACTGATTCGTAATTAACGCTCTAACCCATTGCGCTACGTTATTAGGTAGCAAATTTGGGAAAGATAAGGTTTATAAACCTATGCTTGATTTAATTGTTTATTTCGATCATAAGAACGTCACAATATGGACGTGTCCCTTACCACCTTTAATTCGTCTGATTTGTTCATAAAATAGAGGTATAGTTTCGAAATGCGTTTACTTACTAAAATTTGCATGTTACTAAATATTTCATTAAAATGGCGTTGCTTCTTTGATATGCAATGCTGTGTTTTAAACACGGTAACATCACAACATTATTTGACGAATGTCAAATAAATTTCAGGGGGAAAAACTTTGAAACCAATGGATCAAGCACAACAATTTTCAGGGTATAGTAGGTCTTTTCACAAGCAGTAAACCCGCAAGCTACCATAAACGATAGGAAGAAAGTTTATACATGCATTATTGATTTACAGATAAACCAAGGATCATACAAAGCTTTAAAAACCTTCGTTTGCATAATTTTGGAGAATTGTAACATTATCAATAAAGAAATAAATAAAACATTAAATAAATATCATAAAATAAATAAAATAATGGCACCGGGTTAACAGAAATGTAACTTTTAGTCAACAAATTACAGTAGCTGAGAGGTCTGTTTGCTTGCACGGTACGCCAAAGATACTAGGTTCAATTCCTGATTTAGTTTTGATTTTTAACCACCTGTTACACAAACATAAATCATGCTTACAAATACATATCACTAATTTAATTTCTTTATATTTGTATTTATTTTCCTTCTTCAGATCGGAGGAAATCCAGCACATTTCTGAGTCACTGTTCGGTGGAATGTGTTTAATAGTAGGGACCTCACAACAAGTGGCAATTCGAAGAGAAGTTGTAGACATTATTGATATGGTTGAGAGACGACTAGGACGAGAAGTAAACAGTTATTATAATGTGATGTTGAGTGGAAGTACAAGAGAAGGTTTCAGAATGGAGAGATCTGATATAGACAACATGTATTGGTTAACTAGCCACCGGGTGATCATGGACCTATCCCAGCGTGAGAATTACAACACAGCCAATACAACCTTGATTCTCTCAGACAGTTCTGAGAGTCCACCAGGATTCACATTACTTCAGTTGATGACACCAACAACAGATAGACACGTCAATTTAGCATGTGTCGGAATGAATCAGGGTATATATATTTCCAGTAAAAGATACAAAGAGATTCACTATTCATCTTTATATCCTGATTCCACTTTGCATGGTCCCTGTAGCAAACGCTTTATTGATGGAAAAGAATATGACGATGTATTTTGTTTTGTTTCTGACTTCTGGCCAAGTTGTGCCTCTTCATGGAGAGAAAGATGCCACGCATGGCCTGACCATGCAGTTGCAGATGACATTGTCAGAAATGGATGTCACATTGTAGCAATAGGGCACCCATTTGGATACCATGAAGATGTAGAATGGAGAGTATCATTCTCTCAAGCAGAATACAAGCTGGTTTCCGCTATGAACCATTGTCAGTTTTTAATTTACGGATTATTTAAACTGTTTTTAAAAGAAGTAATAAATCAACAATCAGAAGAAACTAATAACCTTTTGTGTTCTTACCATATAAAGACAATAGTTTTCTGGGTGATTCAACAAAACACACTACCTCGCTGGTGTCCACAAAATTTCTTGGCCAGTTTCTGGGTCTGCTTTAAACTCCTCCTTAAATGGGTGTACGAGGGAGACTGTCCCAACTTTTTTACTCCGGAACACAACCTATTTCTTTCAAAAATTCATGGTGCAGCACAATACGCTTTGATACGACAGTTACATGAATTGTACAAGAAAGGTGTGGCCTGTCTATTACAGAGCCCCTCTGTCAGATCTTACATCGTTCGTGTTCTTTACAATCCTAGACTTTCGTATTGCGTTGATGAAAGTAAACTCCTGTCTGAAATTGATCATGACGTAACACTTTTTCATGAGATAAGTTGGCATGGTTGCATGAAAAGACCTGACCACCAACAATGTATGAATGCCGTTATAATAGCTAAAACATTGATTAGTTCATCCTTGCCTGTGTGGCAGGTTTCCGCGCTAGAAAAACTTACAACATCCGCCCTACAGTGCACTGCTTTTCAACTAGATCTACAAAACATGAACACTCCCAATAGTGCCAACAAACAAATTTATTTTGCTGACAAAATGCTTCAATCTGCAGCTAAGTCTGGTTGTATTTCTGATATGTTGTTCAAAGCTATGTTTTATTACAAGACATTAAGATACAGAGAAGCTGTTAATGTTCTCGAGATGACAAAGATCAAGTTAATGCAACCATATTTGATGTATAATAGACAAGTTGATCAGGACGAGTATATTGGAGTTGTGGGAGGACAGTCCTGGTCTACAAAGATGAAAATGGCCATAGCAGGGGACATCGTACTTTACAATTCTATAAGTTATATCAGTGAACTTATGTCATTGCAACAGTCTGCTCTACAGAACAATTGGCCTGCGATACAAATTCCAGTATTTGTATTGTTACACTTCCTACATTTCTTGTGTTGCAGACACATTGATAGAACATCAGCTCATGCAGCTCTAGATGAGTTACAAGTCCTGGTCCACCATGATAATGGACTGCATGTAGCTGAACAACACAAAGACATTTCCAGGCAGATCCTAAGGATTTGTGAACAGATAAGCGGAACTCTTTGAGTTGTTTGTATTATTCCAGCATTCACTCACGTTTTATGGAATACAATAGTTCGATCACGAGATATCGCCGACCTATTAATCACAGTTATTTCCGGTGTAACGACGAATAATGATCGCCGTAGATTATTTATTCATCTACGTTGAAAATGACCCACTTTTTTGACGATTATTGGATGGCTCTGTAGAATTCGCAGTGTGGCCTTTAGAAAAATTACCCCTTAGAAATAATGACCCAGTACCATTTCGTGATTAGAATGATTATTTTTTGTTTTGTTTTTGTTTTTGTTTTTTTGTTTTTTTTTCGGGGGGGGGGGGGGGGGGGCTATTTTCCCCTAGGCGTTTTCAGGAGATAAATCACAATTTCCTATTATAGGTAGAGTATATTTGCTACAATTTTTATCTCACCTAATTCAAAAACACAAATGCGCGTTTTAAAATCGCATGTTGTCTATCTGTTTGTCTGTAAACATTTACGTTCAAAACATGTTGCTAACAAATCTAGTTAAGAAATAAATGTAAAAGATCCTAGTACCCTCCATGCATGATTCATTATATTTTTAGATCAACAAACGACCCCAGAAGACATTTTTACAAACTAACTTGCTCCATGCATTTAACATATAACTGGTCAATTACCAATCATTGCCCCATCTTGGATAAAAAGAATTACCAGGTAAACCCCGTTAATGCCTATTTAAATAAATAAAATTTCTTTAAAGAAATTAATTATAGTAAGCAAATAAATAGTTAAGCATGATAAAGATCCTTCTAAATAAAATACTTAAGAATTATAAGATTCGCAACTTATTTCGGTGGTAGAAAATGATACAGAAACGGCTCATAAGAACGACAATACATAATCATTACATGTATCTTTAACACATACTAAAAATGATATTCATTTCAAAGGCAGACCAAGTAATCCTGGCGTTTTAATCTTCATAATTTTATATGTGCAAGTAAAATTTTTTAACAAATCTGAACTATCTCTTCTTAATTCTTGATAATAGATTCAAAATTTGTTACAATCCTTTATTAGACATCATTAAAAATATGAGCGATTCTTCAATTTTCCTATTTCTGTCCCAAAGGACAAGTCAACTTGAAAATGACCAAATCTTATCAAGGCATTCTACTTTGGATTTGAATACTACTCAATTCAGTCAAGTGTTTTGGATATAGTTCAAATAATTTACCACACTCTTTACATGTTTTGTTTAAAATGTCGAATGCATGTGTACTGTTCATCATATTTGTGAATCATATAATACATTTTTACTTATACATTATAACCAATCTGATAAGGTGTCAAAAATTGCATCTTAGCGATTTTTTAGCAACAACCTAAGCATCCCAAATTCTATGATCTGCCAACCTTTTCATAAACATATACCTTTCCATCCATGCATCGTAATCAATACTACCAGTATTGCACAGAATAATGTAATCATTCTTAATTTGTTAACGATGCAGTTTATTGTCGGATAACCCTTAAGGTCCAAGGACTTTATTTTTAAAAAAATGTCATTAAAACAAAAGTTTCCCATGGAAAAAAATTAGGAAGTGTGACTTTCACTGATTACAATTTTATATTGTTATGAGTGTATGACTAAATTAGTCATGTACTTATTGAAAATTTCAAATTGTTCAAAACAGGTGAACATGTAGGGGGTCAAATTTTATTTGGGTCACTTTCGGACTTGACAGGAGTTGTTAGAACGACAGTGGTGCTTTTCTACTGTCAAAAACGTACCCGAATCGTTATAGAATATTGATTCAAGGGTAATTTTCTAGACAGCGTTTTGACCTCTCTCCCATCATTCTTCTACGTGGTCACTTTCCGTCGTTACATCGGGAAATCAAGTACATGTGTAAGTCATACCTTACATAAAAACAGAATGATTGCAACTACTTTAAGAGTTACCAGTACCCACTGCCCTCCTCTGACTGTTAAATTTAAGAATATATTGTGATAAAAAATCAAATTGTTTCCTCAACAAAATCCTGATGAATGTCAATTTTTATTAATTGGCATTGTATTCTTCCTAAACCCACCCTTAAACATCGAAAGAAAACAATTTATAAATTCTAATACTAATACGAGTGTTGTACGCGGTGGCTTTTTCCAACTTAATGAGGTACACCCTTTTCCTAATCGTCAAATTATACTCACCAATCTTTGCTTAATGAATAAAGCATTTAAAATCAATTTGCATACAATGTAGTCTGGTTTTGTTTTAAATTATACTCTTTATTAAAATTGTTATAAGAGATATAACTGCTGATCATAAATTGCATTTTGTACATTGTCATAATATTAATTTATGCGTATAGGCATTTAGTATAAATCTATATGATGATTTTGATTTTGTGCCAATAGAATGTTAATTATAATCAGATAATTATTTGTATTACCATGTACAAGTTATTGAGATATCTTTCTTTATATGATATTTGAATTACCATGTACAAGTTATTGAGATATCTTTCTTTATATGATATTTGAATTACCATGTACAAGTTATTGAGATATCTTTCTTTATATGATATTTGAATTACCATGTACAAGTTATTGAGATATCTTTCTTTATATGATATTTGAATTACCATGTACAAGTTATTGAGATATCTTTTGAATTACCATGTACAAGTTATTGAGATATCTTTCTTTATATGAAATATTGTTATCTAATTAATCATATGCAGAAGTGTCAATATGATATATGACAGATTATGAAAATTTAACTGTTTTTGTACCTACCTACCTACCTACCTAGTCCTTGCTATGCCCGGGGGCACATAGGACAAGGACTAGACTCCTCCACTTGTCTCTGTCTAGTCCAAAATATCTGACGTTTTCCTGGCCTTTTTAACGATTTTGATATTTTACATGCCAGGAAAACGTCAGAACCGGCGCCATTACGGAAACTGGAAATTCGATCCTCCAGCTGGAGGCGGCATTCCCGGCTCGATTTTAAATATTTACGAGTTGAATCAAATGTTTCACTCACGGCTAATTGATAAAACGATGATTTTGCTGCGCACTAATATCGCTTTTATGGGTCCTTACATCCCATAAACAAGCTGTTGTACACAATCTATCGAAATGTTTAGATTTGTTTTGATTTCGTTCATTTTTGAAATCTCGCTAGAAAATAGGTCAACAACACTATTGTTCATGTGTGATTATCAAAATGTGCAGTAAAATTATATTTTAAACTGTATTATTGAGTTTATATATATATATATATATATATATATATATATATATATATATATATATATATATATATAATATATATATATATATATATATATATATATATATATGATTAAAATCGAGCCTAGAATGCCGCTTCCAGTTGGAGGCGGTGAATTTCCAGTTTTCGTAATGGCGCCGGTTCTGACGTTTTCCTGGCATGTAAAATATCAGATGTCAGATATTTCGGACTAGTCTCTGTCTTGAGACACCTTCTCCAGTTCTCCCCAACTGTTTTTGTATATATTTTTAAAACCTATGGATGTTTTACACTTTTTACTGCCACCTGCTTTCTGCTTAGTGTTCACTGCTAGATATTTTCTGCTAGTTACAATAATTTACTACATGGTGAGCTGTACACAGTGACAATAATCAGTTGGCCTCTGATGACAGTTGGCTGTCATATACGAAATTCCAGGAAATTCACAATATCATACAATATCAATAATAGTGTACAGCATGAATTAGGTTGAACTCTTATTAGTTGAATTAACGTTTATTCTCCGAGACTTTAACTAAAAAAAAATTGCAGTGGTCCTGTAGAATGAAACTTTACTGGTTTTGCAATCTAGACAATAAAATCTGTGTCTTTATCCTATATTAAAGATTTCTTATTAACTATCATATATCACAAAAACACCCAAAAGAGGCTGAGAAATAGTTTTTTAGACATACAGTTTCTTGGTAAATCACCGTAACCTCAATAGTGTTTTCAATTTTCACCGCTTTTAAGGTCTTTGTCGCATAGATGACAGTGGGTAGTAAATTATAATTAGCACTAAGCAGTACAATGATGATATTTAACAGTGATTAGTCGATTGAATAGTTAGCTGATCCTGAAAGAAAATCCTTAGTATACACATAAACTACAACATTTCTCTCAAATCGATCAGCTGTGGGTTTTTTCTGGGTTTTTTTTTTCAACATTATTGTCCTCAATATTCTATTCAAAAAATACCGTTTTGAAGAAAATGTTCTACTATTCTTAAACGTTGATGTTGGTAATATAAGATAATTAATTAATTGAAAGATTCAGATCACTCTGAAACATATTTATACGACAATGAGGCTAAAGGTAGATTATACTAATTGCGCAATAGAGGGCATGAAGCAATTACATTTATTGTCATAAATAGATCTAGGTCTTGACCCGCCAATATCATGATGATAATTTCTACTGATTTCAACTCTGACAATTCCGTTACAAAATTACGAGTTTCTTTGTCTCTATGTTTACAAAATAGTTTATTGGGTCTGCTCCTAAGCAGAGTTTTAATTGTTCCTTAGATGCATCAATCTAAATCTTAAGTGATAGTTTGAAAAACAAATAAAAGCAACATGTCATTGTAAATAATTTTTTATCTAAATTCTGACTTCAAATTTCAAGGATCGATTTACCATAAATTGCACTTTTCCGTACTCAAGGAATCAAGAAAGATTTGTAATATTGCACTACAGCATATATTTCGTTTGCCGCCTATGCCTCGAGAAGGTGGAGATTATCAAGCAGTAAAGATTATCAAGCCTACACTCCAACTTTTCAAATTTTCAGAAAAATATAACTGTCTAAAGTAAAACAAATAAATGAAAATCTAAATGAAGGAAACATGCAGATATTTTATAATTTTGCTTTATGTGTACTTATAATGCAAAGGGGCATAACCTGTCCTATTTTTATTGTCACATATGTCTTTTAAGGCAGGGTGCCAATATTTTATGTATTGTATCTACATGTATATGAGATTTTACCTGTAATATTGGCATGTGACACTTTTAAAAATAAACAATTACTTACTTACTTACTGTTTAATTCAGTATTCAGCAGAAAAGATATTAGAATTTATGAATCATCATAAAATGTCACTCAAACCACACTCATGATTCAATAGCGTCAGAAAGTTTGGTACATTCTTTTTCTTTCGTGTTTATAAAGATGACTCTGTATATACAGAGTCTTAATCAAGTTTTCACAGCACTGGGAATGATTATCAGGAGTAAATATTCTGCTGAAATCCAGGTACACTTTCAATATTAGGCATTCGGGTTGAGTCCTTTGCTGATGAGGAAAGCTTCTGGGGTAGGATCACGGCCAAGGAAGTTACGTAACATATCAGCTGCATCCTGTAAATATAAGCAAAAATGATTCAATAAGGTCCTTTAATATCAAAATAAGTCAAGGTTAAAACTGAAATTAATTTGATTGTGTCATTTTCAAGAGAGACTGTAATCTGACCTAAATTATCATTAATATCACTGGCCTTTCATATTTATTTTCTCCAAACATACTGACAGACACTGTTATATCTTACTAATGACATACACACAGACAAACTATGTGATATCTTACTATTGACAAACACACACAGACAATGTGATATCTTACTATTGACATACACACATACAGACTACGTGATATCTTCCTATTAACATACAAGCAGACAATGTGATATCTTATTATTGACTTACACACACACACACACAATGTGATATTTTACATTTGACATACACACAGTAATGGGATAGTTTACTATTGACACACAGACATACAATGTCATATCTCACTATTGACACACAGACAGACAATGTGATATCATACTACTGACATACAGACAGACAGAAAATGTGTTATCTTACTACTGACACACACACAGACAATGTGATATCTTACTATTGACATACACAGACACAATGTGATATCTTACTATTGACACACAGACAGACAATGTGATATCTTACTATTGACATACACAGACACAATGTGATATCTTACTATTGACACACAGACAGACAATGTGATATCTTACTATTGATCCCCCAGGCTGCAATATACATCTCCTGTAGTCCCCGCCGACATTTGGACTCATGATACCCTCCTTCTTAAAGCGAGTGTAAAACATGTCCATACAAAACACTTCACTCCACTGAAAGACAGACAGAAAACAAACTTCAATACTCAACAAAATATATCCAGAAAGTTTCCCTTCTACACCTGTGTTACAAGTAACTCATTATACCTTGTTCATTATATGTTTGACATGTATGAAAACATTCGCTTACTCTGTCCCAAAACATCCTTGATTCACATTTTGCTTAATTAATCAATATTTATAAACACCTCAGGATTCAAACAATGTTCTTTCAAAAGTATGAAAATTCCAAGATTTCTCAACTGAAACCCCCCTCTAGCTTATCAGGTTTCAATATACAGCTAAAAAATGTGATGTCTAAGGGGATTTTTTATTGCAACAAACCCAGATAATAACAATGAAATATTGTGCGAGGTATTCCGAGTGACTTCCAAATGCAGAAAAGATGTCAACATTTCCCATAATAAATCCCGTAAGAAATCTGTTTTTTCTGCATACACAAAGTATACACACAGCAATACCTACCATGTATCCATAGTACTGGGCGTCGTACCCTCCCGCTAGGTGACCAAACGAGGCGGACATGTTAGTGCCCTCTGTGGAGGGGAATCCCAGGTACTCCTGTGAGATCTCCGAGAACAGTTTGGCTGTGTCCACCTGTAACACGGAAAAAGCAGTAACTCTACTATTCCATTCAACAGCCATAGAACAGAGTCAAAATATTAGGTATGCTTGATTAGGTGTACACCAGTGTACCAGCTTCGCCTACTCATCTAGTTATTTCATATCATTTAACACAGAAACTATGTTCCGTAAGTTCTTACAACAATTAGAGTAGTTGGCCTTTGGAATTATTTTTAAATTATAGTAGTTGCCCTTTGAACTGACGTCACATTGTTGTGTCTGGAGCTGAACAAAATGGCAGTGTCAAGATTTGCTCAAATCTCTGCAGAGGGAAAGGGGAAAACATTTAAAATTGAATAGCAACAAAATATTGTAAGTAAACATGGGTAAAGCGAAAATTTCAAAGAGTATTTGAAAGGTGAGATCGATAATTTTGAAGAGTTTAAATGAGTTAAATTGGACGGAGATCAATAATTTTGAAGAGTAAATGAGCGAAATTGGACAAGATGTTAGGCAACTTGTACATGGGTTTGTGTAGATCATCGCCTTTTTTAATAAATGTGTCACTTGATAGTCCTCGGGAAAACAAAACACATATTAAGTTTGTTAATGACTGACTACAGAAATATATCGGGTTGATCAATCTCATAGATGGCTCGGCTTCGCCTCACCATCTATGAGATTGATCAACCCGATATATTTCTGTAGTCAGTCAGTAACAAACCTAATAAGTAATATTGTATATCAAGTGCACTTAAATAGTGTGGTGTACATGGTGTAGGGAAGTTAAGAATAAATATGGCGGAAAAGGATGCAGTTATAACAGAGAATCTGATCTTCAGCAACAATCTGAGGCTTTTTTCTGATATAAATGCAATAAAATAAACACATTTCAAATTTAATGGCTTTCATACAAAAGACAACTTATATATAACTTCTAATCCATTGTATGACTTAAAATCATTTGTCAAGTTTCCAATTATAACAGTCGTCTGCCATATTGCTTTCAGTGCTACACCCTACAACACATGCCCCTGACTCGGTGTAGAAAAGTGTACACTGGGTGAACACCAAAACGCTACACCACTACGCTTGATTTACAAAATTGTACACGGTGTAAACCTTTTTGGAAAATCAAGTTCACCCATAATAAATATCAAAGATGAATAAAAACAGCTTCTTTGGGAGAATTGCAAAAGCTCAGGGGCCTGAAACATGCTAATAATATCTCAATGTTTGTACATATTGATGGAATTGACAGATTGAGATGGTCAACATATTCCAATCATCACACAGCATTCAAATGCATATATTTACATTTGCAAATATGCATTCTTATATGAACCTATAGAATAACGAAAACGTTCAATTCTGTGTGAACTTTTTCATCTCACAATGATTATCGTATGCACTTATCGCATGACTGTTACATTATATCAAACATAAAAACACAGTTATTTTAATGATTCTGAGCAGTTTTGCTTTTTCAAATGTAAGATAAGTAATAAACATCAATCTTAAAAAGTTCATCGTGATATGAAGTTGGTTGGTACGTGATCAAATCTACTGAGAAGCCCTTTGGGCTTCACAGGATTTGATCACGTGATCAACATCATTTCAACATAGCAATCATTTAAACTTCTTTTAAATGTTCCTTGTTTGAATCTTAATCTTAAAATGTTCTAGTCCTGTGGTTTCATCAATATTCATGAACAGCATTTTTAGTGGATTAAAATAAATCACAATTTTAAATGCGTGAGTTTGTGGTAAACAATGATCATATCAATTCAACCTATCATTAGAAATTGCACTTCAATAAATATCAAAGTTCCTGGATCAACTCTAAAAAGAAACCCACGAAAAATAGATTTTCTACAAATATTGATGACCTCCCAGTAGGTGATTTAAGAGGAAAACATCTACAAGAGCAGTATCTGACCTTTTTCTGTGTGTGGATGGTCTGGTCAAACATTCCCAGCAGGATCTGACGCAGGTTAAACATGCCGGCGTTGGCGATCCTGCTTTTGATCAGTTTGTCCAGCAGGTGGTCGGGGATTGCCTCCCCTGTTTTGTAGTGTTTGGACATTCTTTGTAGAGGTTCCTTCTCCCAGCACCAGTTCTCCAACATCTGGGATGGAGCCTCCACAAAATCTCTCTCCACACTGGTTCCACTGCAACAAACAATTTATTTTATGTGACATTATTTAAATGGTTAAGATAACAGCACCAGAAAACAAAACATTATGTACTTTTGTCATATTCACTCGTCAAAAAAAAAGGAAAGCTTAAAATCTATATCGCTTAAATCGCAATGCTATACTTCAGTTTAAATATTTTATAAATTAAATGAAAAAATGGTTTAAAATATTTTTGTATTCACCCTTCATAAAAGGAAAGCTTAATACATGTATCTACATG
Source organism: Magallana nippona (assembly GCA_033439105.1). Taxonomy (NCBI): domain Eukaryota; kingdom Metazoa; phylum Mollusca; class Bivalvia; order Ostreida; family Ostreidae; genus Magallana; species Magallana nippona. The sequence goes on from CM065925.1 coordinate 48,817,316, forward strand.
TATATTACTTAAAATAGCATCCTAAACTTTATTTAATTTATTTTATAAATTAAATGAAAAAAAATGGTTTAAATATTTTACAACTGGCTTTTAAATAAACAGTGTGTCAAGAAGAATCTATGAGAAATATTATAACAATTTCAATATACCTGAACAGAGCAAATTCGGATTGAGCACAGATCTGATGCATCACATGACCAAATTCATGGAAGTAGGTCTCCACCTGTAAACAAACATGTCTGATACAGCAACCGATATCCGTAAAAGGCAGAAATTTTATAGAGGAGTTTTTGGGGATTCTATGTACCATTTTGACTATTTCTTGCTAAATTTATGTGGTTAAACTGTGCAATCTCTGGTATACCTATTCATTGATATTGTGAGTTAATTTTCAGCAATGTTGGATGAAATATCTACGATCATGATAAAATGCATAGAAATTATTTATTGTACGTGTAGCTAATTGAATAAATTCAATTAGCTAAACAATATAAACAATGTAAATATATAGTAACGGTCTACCTCATCGTGTGTCAGAAGGGCGGGTTTATCCTCTGTGGGTTTGGTGAAGTTAGCGACCATGGCAGCCACAGATACCTGTCTCTTTCCATCCGGCTGTATACACCCTGGCTGTGATTTATAAGAAGATAGTCATATATCTGTTTCAGTCCACTAATGTGCTGTATCATATACTTGTTGATTTTATGTAAGAACGTTTCATAGAATTATCAATGTTTCTCCAGATTGGAGATACAGCAGATTGATTTAACTTTTAACATTTTCTTTGATTTTTGTGAGTTGAAAATTTTGATATTAATTTTGTCAATAAATAGGGATGAAATGTGTTCTTCAACTTGCTGAGCTATGATTTATTTATGTACCTGCAGTCCAAAGCAAGCAGCATGTCCATATTTTCCCTCTCGGGGATACAGGTCAAGATAAAAATAGCCCAGGAGATTGGAGGATTCCCTGTCCACTACACTGTACTACAACAGAGGGTAATTAGTCAACATCATCATCAGTAGTATCACTCTATTCTTATAAATGTCTAAAATGTCTACAAACCCTAATTACACTTCTACACTTCCTAAATAACTAGCTGCAATATACTCTTCTCCATTGAAAATGTGGTTGTTAAATTGAGGTTTCAAATAGACATTTTCCATATATGTAAGATCATTAAATATTATCAATTGATATTTTTTAACAATACTCTGGTAAACTCATGTCTTTATGAATAAGACACTTCTGGTAATTTTGGTTCTGGCATACAAAGCATACAGTAGTTTGTACTAACATACATTCTAGTTCTTCTCATATAGATATATATAATTTTTTCATAAATGAACTTGTTCTCTATTTTGCTATTGCCAAATGCAACATAATAATTCATATAAAATAGGGTCAAAGATAAGCTGTTCTCCAGAGACTATATACAAATTTCAAAGATGTTTTCTCTCCATAGAAACTTACCAGTGTGACCTCAGGATGCCAAACTTCCACATCTTTGACTTGTGTAAACTTGAGATTTAGCAGCTCCTAAAATTCAAAGCATAGTTGTTCAAAATTTCTCACCAGTTATTAACATCTGACATTTGATCCAGCAACAGCAATTTTAACCTTGTTTCACCAGGTACATATAACACCTGACTTTTGACCTAATTTTACCTATTATCTGACATTTCGCCTGGAATTACTAGGTAGATATAACATCCGACAGTTTACCTGGTTTAATCTGATAAATGTAACACCTGACTTTTGACCTGGTTTTAACACCTGACTTTTGCCCTGGTCTTACCAAGTGGGTGTAACACCTGACTGTTGATGTGGTTTTACCCGATAAATACTGTATGTGATGAAGTTGAATTCAGTTTATTTCAGTTTAGTATTTGTTTTTGTAAATAGTTATAATTTTGGGCTTAGTTGTGTTCCATACTTCAATATCAGAGAGTGTTCGTAGTAGGGCTTTTTTTAGCATAACCAGTTTGGTCAGAAGAGAGTTGTGGCTGCTTATTTATCCAGTGTGCAGCCACTTTGCTGAATTTGTCCTCCAGTTTGTTATCAATGGTGAATTCCAGTAGTTAGTCTGGTATTCTGGTGAAATACTGTAATCTGTTTGGGCATTTGTTTTTCTCCAGACTGTAAGTTTTTGTATATATTTTGTTAGTTTCATGGTATATTTACAAGGCTATGATCTTTTGTTATTTTCGTTTGTATCAGACTATGTGTATAGGTTTTAGACTGGATAATTATTGTTTCAGTGCAGGAGGGATTATATCTGTAAGCCAGGTGTATTAGTGGTGACCGCCAGTTGAAGGACTGGGACAGAGGTACTTTGACAGAGCAGGGTGTGATGCACGTGGGACGTACGGGAGCTGGCATTTGATGGACATCAATGGTCTGGAGGCCCGTGTGTGGATAGTCGTCCAGTGAGAGACCTTTGAGTCTGGGACTAGAGACAGGGCACTTTGTTTGGCGTTATGGAGGCCCAGTGGTGACTGTTTAGGTTGGGCTTATGCAATTAATTTAAGCCAAACTTTCAAATCATTTTGAATAAAACTCTATTTGATAAAGTAAAAACTATTGAATTACAGCTTACATTTCAATTTACTTTTTCTGTGAATTTACATATAACAGTATTGATAATTTTGATTTGTTTGTTTATTCCTTTACATACCATTATAGCTATATTTAGCTGGTGTTTAAAATATTTGTTTTATCTAGATACTGACAATTGAATGTGTTAAAAGTTAATTCACTGTCATTTAATTGTCAGTGTTATTTGATTTACAATTTAAAGTTATTTCTTTCTTAGTGAAAGTGAGGGTGTGTGTTTGTGTGTGTGGTTAATTTTATATTCTATTATTCTACTTTCTTTTTTGGATAAATAAATTAATTTTGTTTTGTTTATTCTACTGTTTGTCGTTTTTGCTATCACCACCACAAAATCCAAACAGAACTTCATTGCACCGTATAACACCTGACAATTAAGAAATGAACTCAATGTCTACCCATGTTATACAGGTATAACCTGGGTTGGGGCAGAAGTGGATTATAAAAAAGCATAAATTGCTCCAACCCAGGTTATGAGAGTTAAACTTGGGTAGATATTGAGTTCATTCCTTATAATTTAATTTTCTGTAATTTACTTTACAAATTGAGTGTGTTTCACTTTTAAAAATTATATTAATTTGTTCAAAATTCAAACGTAACGTCGTGGATTAGTACGTTTTTCACGTTGGTGCAATGTGGTTTGTCTTGTAAACCAGCTAGTTATACAAATTTAAAGTTTTCTATCCGATCAAATGCCGAGTTACAACTAGAATTAAATTATTTGATGTTTGACATTGTTTAACTTGATAGATATAACTCCTGACATTTGAGGTTGTAGATATAGTACATAATATTTGACCTGGTCTTAACATCTGACATTTGACCTGGTTTTACCTGGTAAATATTACACCTGACATTAAACCTGGTTTTACCTGGTAAATATTACACCTGATTGACCTTGTTTTACCTGGTAAATGTAACACCTGACTTTGACCTGGTTTACCTTGTAAATATTACACCTGACTTTGACCTGGTTTTACCTGGTAGATATCCAGCAGCCCCGTGGTCACCACTTCCATGGGGAAGTACTCCTTCAGAAGGTTAGAATCCACGGCGTACTGTCGTTCCTCTGTCATAGTCATATAGTAGCGGAGGTCCCAGTAGTGGATCTTTCCGTCATACTCGTATCCATATTTATCACACTAAACAACAAGTATATCACATTAATTTGATACTGAAACTTAAATACTGAAAAACAGACTCTAGAAACGTTAAGAAATTATTGTTTGCACATTATCCTCACATCTTACAATGAACACAGACAGAACAGGACCTACCTCCTCCTTCTTATACTCCAGGTACACTTTGACTTCCTGCTCTTGTAGGGGGCGGAGTTTCTGGGCCAGGTCAACAAGGAACGTCCTCACCTTCTCTGGGTCTTTGGCCATCCTCATGTCTAGAACAAACGCAGCGTGGGTTGGAAACCCCAAGATGTCTGCTTTCTGAAATCAAGAAATGACTTTAATAGGTAAATAGTTGTACAGGTTCTGAAGGTGAATAATTGTACAGGTTCTGAACGTGAATAATTGTACAGGTTCTGAAGGTGAATAATTGCACAGGTTCTGAAAAAATTTACATTCATAATCTTGAATAAGAAATAATTTCGTCCATTTTCTCATATTGGTGAATATGAATGAAGAGGACTCATATTTTAAAAATAGGTATACTAGGTATTATACCTTGCTTCTTAGTTCCACCAATTCTTCTAAAATGGCTGTATTTGGCTTCAAACATCTGAAAGTTAGCAAAATATTCATGGTATGTACCTAAACATAACAAACATAGGTAATCACAGATTACAAAGCTCATCGGGACGAGGCATCATCTTAAGGAGACATCACCTTTATGAAACCACTTTAATCATATTATTATGAAAATCATAGCTAATGATCTTGGACATTCATGGATACTGTACTGTGGTTTGACACAATATCGTATATCATATGTTAAAAAATTGTTTGATAATCATATGTTGATGTCATACGGTATTGTAAGATACACTAAATTAATATAGAATACAATAATGCACATATGATATAATGTGTCATATGATATATTATGGTGTTTTAATTGATATGATATTGTATCATATGTGATATTATGATATTGTATTATGTGATCAAATACAATAATGTATAACATGAATACAATATCAATACACTAAATTAATACAGAATACAATAATGCACATATGATACTACAGAATAATGTGTCATATGATATATCATATGATACAATATAATACTGTAATATATAATGATACAATGTGATATTGAAAAATATGATACGACATCATATCAAGATCCTAATATGATACAATATCATATCTTGATATGATGTCATATCATATATGATACAATATCACATTGTATCATTATATATTACAGTATCATATTGTATCATGATATATCATATGACATATTATTGATACACTATCACATCTTGATATGATGACATATAATACAATATCATATATGATACAATATCATATCAATTAAAACACCATAACATTGTAACATATGATATCAAATATGATACATAATATGATATTGAATCATATGATACAATATTATACAATACAATATCATATGATGCAATATCATGTGATACAAAAATATATTTTATAATACAATATCATATTATACAATATTGTATCATACGATAAAATATTATATATTACATTGTTAAATTCAGTAGTATATTCTCACTATATAACTCTATATATTAGGCGAATAGTCAATAATTGTAATATTAGCTCGTCCGAAAAATATTGACCGGTCAATATTTTTTTAATATAATATAATATAGGAATAATATCTAGAGAATATTCCCTCTATTTCAATTAATCGCTTCTGATTCGTGGATTCGTAAACGGTGACGTAAATAAGTCTTCGCGACTCCAAAACAAGGTGACATCATAATAAGCAATCAGTCAAGGCAAGTAAACAACGGACGCGCAATGCGACGGTTTGCTATCATGACGGATATAAGGATTTACAAATTACTGTGAAGTAAAATCAGGTAGAAAATCTGTAACATAATTCCTATGGGCTCCGGAATATCACCAGTGACCGTTTGATATTTTGGAAATAACCTTGTGCAAAATTTAATTTGCGAATTCTATTTTGAGCTGAGAAAATTACTGTGATCTGTTTGCAAATCCTTTCTTGAATTTTGGTTTGTTTCTTCATTTAACAAAACAAATGTTGACTATATTTTCGGGCAACATTGATTATATGAGCCCCCTTGGGGTCTTCACGTCGGGCAATATTTCGTCCCAAGGGGGCTCATATAATCAATGTTGCCCTAAACCCCAGTCAACATTTGTATAATATCATATGATACAATATCATGTGATACACTAATAAATCATATAATACAATATCATATTATACAAAGTCGTATCATAACATACAAAAAATTTGATACAATATCATATCGTATCATATATTTCTTTTACAATATAATATTAAATGATATAATATTGTATCATATTATACTTGTACAACAGTGTATCATATCATACAATATTATATCATAGGATTCATGTTAAATCATTTAACATCAAACACATCTATCAAGCAAGTTTGGGTGAGATAGGAAGTTTTTTCAGCATCCTTGATAATTGTGATCAGGCTCTGTATCTGAAGCTACCACTGCGATTCATTTATATAGTTAAATCAACCATGCAAGTTTGAATTAGTACTATTATCTATTAATCATGTGACCTGTTTCAAAAACCTCCTCCAGCATCTGAAACATATGGCTCTGATTCAGCATCCACGCCTGTGGAGTGCACCAGAATCGCAAGATGTATCATCTATTCAAATTTGATAAAGATTGAACCAATAATAAGTAAGATTTGTCTATCAAAGGGCACCTGCTCCAAAAACTTTAACCAGCTCAAAAACTTAACCTCATCCAAACCTCATACAGCATCCAAAATCTATGGCTCTGATTCAGCATTCAAGCCTGTTAAGTGCATAAGTATCATAAGACGCATCATCCATGCAAGTTTGGTGAAGTTAGGGCCAGTAATAATTAAGATATAATCATTAGAGGGTACCTGCTCCAAAAACTTTAACCAGCTTCAAAAACCTTAACCTCCTCCAGCATCCGAAACCTATGGCTCAGATCCAGCATTCAAGCCTGTCTTGTGCATCAGTATCATAACACGCACCATCCATTTTTGGTGAAGTAAGGACCAGTAGCAACTTAGGAATGGCTATCAAAGGGCACCTGCTCCAAAAACTTAAACCAGCTCCAAAAACCTTAACCTCCTCCAGCATCTGAAATTCATGGCCAAGATTCAGCATTCAAATCTGTCAAGTCCATAAGTAGGTCCAGATGCATCATCCATGCAAGTTTGGTGAAGATAGGACCAGTAATAACTTAGATACAGGACCTGCAACAAAAACTTTAACCAGGTCCGGACGCCGACACCAGGGGTATAGCATAAGCTCCCCCCCGACTTCATCTCAGTGAGCTAAAAAACCCATGAGCCTTATTGATAACCTGAGTATATTACTTGTAGATTGCTAATTTAATGTAAGAAATTAATTTCCGAATAAAATCAAGAGAAATACCCCCGCGGATCATAAATCTCACCACTATTTTTCTGAGAGTTGTGAAATTTATGAAATTATAACGTAAGTTTGGCAATCTCAATCATATAATCTTGCAAACTGATACAAAACGGCAGAATCACCGAATTAAGTAATTACGTAAAATAAGGAATATACAGTTACTGTAGGCCATGTAGAGGATGCACAGATGTTACAATAATGAAAAAAATATACTGTTTGGTGCATTATCAAGCTGGTGGTATTATGCAGAAAAATAAGTTGTTGTCTTCAGGGTGGCATATATGAACAGCATAGAAGACATAAAACTCATAATGAAAAAGGAGCAAGAAAATTAAATAATGGGCCCATTGTCCAGTACATGTACTTATGAATAAGGTTTCTTGTAAATGTTGCTGATGGGTTTTCTGGTGTTACAGTATTTCTTCACCAACTCTATTTTCGGTTTTTTATTTAATATTTATCACTATCTTTTTCCATTACCAAGACCTAGTGGCCCTCTACTTCATACTGACAAGTTTGAATGCCCTTCTACTATGGCTTCTTTACACTACTAATTTGACAAAAAAAAAAAAATAACATAACCTGCAATGTATTTTTTCTGCTATGCTAGCTTTACATTCACATGAGCCATCAAAGAAAGGATTTTAGTGTTTAAGAATATGAAGGTTGTACCGTGAGTTGAATGCAGTCTCCAGTTGTTTCCTGGTTTCAGGGTTTCTGGCCTTCTTCATGCATGGGAAGTAATGAGGATACTTCAATGTGACCTTTAGTTTCCCATCCTCATTCTATAACACAAAATACGATGATTTTTATCAACTTTTTTCAGGAATATACTTGTGTTCTTACTCTTAATTGAAATGATACACATAATGACAATTAAGGTACTGGTGTACAGTGATGGAAGGTATGAATTGGCCACATTACAATCTTTCACACGTCTCTACCAAAAATCTTATAAGTTGTCTCTTCTTAGTTTGCACTCATTAAATATAAAATAGAGCTATATCTGTGTGGGAGTAATTTTCAATAAATATAAGCAAAATGAAAGATTTCACATTTCACAAAAAATCATCCGGTGTTTGCATAGAGAATAAGGTCTGTCACCTTTTAAGTCTAACCTTGAACCACCAAAGTCGTGATGATCAATTCAACTAACTTCAATATTTATAGATGGAGATCTCTGCGATATCTTTCTTTTCATTTTCAAAGTAGACCAGGAAATAATGTTTGATGAACAATGCTTTAGAATAAAACCAAAATACCACAAAAAGTTAATTTATCACTAAATAAAGTCAACTGTCTTTCCTGTGGGGAATCTTGTACAAGGATTTGTTCAATCAGAGTTCTAATGAATAAAATTCATATAAAGCTTTAATATATGCTTCTATTTTTAATGACACTCTTGCACATAGGTTTAGGAGAAATCTTCATCTTAAAAAATCAAATGAACCTTTATTTTTACTTTGATCTTTCTCAGTTTGATTTTACTTTAAATTTACGACAAAAATACTGCAATTTGTTTTGATTCTATTGTCCTCCCTCATTTGGTATTTTGAAGGCGACGTTTAAAATGAAAAATTAACTTTGGGCAGCATTCGACATCAGATCAGACAAACAAGAGCCATGGTCCAATGACCTTTGAACTGTTAAATTAATGATCGACTTTTAAACATTTATAACGTACACAAGATTACTTACTTTCTCTAAAGATTTCAAGAAATCTTCTGGAACTCCAGCTTAAAGAAAAGAAAAAAATAAGTGTCTTTATTCATATATATTTAGATATTTCAGTGTCTTTGCCTGTGATAACACTACATATCAATTACTATAGTCCAATAAATTCAAATGGCGTAAAATTGGGGTGCAAGCGGGGTTTGCATATTGATATTCAAATATTTTATTGTATAATTGCTGAAAATTAAATTAAAAATATAAGTAATAAGGAATCATTCTTTGAATATATATTATGAGGTGATAATTTCACTCGGGGTGTGATCAAATCTATCATAAAGCCCTTTGGGCTTTGTTGGATTTGACCATGCCCCGACCGAAATTATCACCTCATAATATTAAAAGAATGATTCCTCAAATAAAATTTTGCATTTCATATATTTTCACAAGTTAATGCAGCTAATCATTTGTACTATTCAGTGATTCCATATTTTATTCATTACTTCAGACCAATATATCTTAGTACTGTTACAGTATATATATCATTCAGCATATTGAATAAAATGAGCGTGATCATCGCAGACATCTTCAGTAATAGCTGCAACCCTTACATCTGTAATGGGCCGACAAACAACTGTTCATTATTTACATGTAAAGCTCAACACCACTCATAAATAGGCACCATCACACAGGTAAAAACCCTTTGATTTCATAACACCCTGATTGCACACTTAAAGGTCTTATGCGAGAAATAGCCAATCAAACTGAACTTAGTCAATTGTAGTTCCATATATATAGAGAGTTCCATATATATAGAGACAATTTCTTTTCTTTCTTCCTTTTTTGGCACCTTATTTTAGGCCTACAGTATTGATTTTGGACTCAGTGGCTAGGAAAATTGTTATTTTAGTGGAATTGTCACACTGATTTCAATGGAACTATTTTTTAGATGCGCATGATGCAACTTCCTGGATGGTGCCGAGTCTGTTTGTCAACATGTGAAACCCACGTGTATTTGGGGGTAGGTGTGTTTACTATCAATTATCTCTCTTAGAAGCCGCATAAGGCGTTATTTTTCTGATCTAAAATTTTTCTTGAAGCATTTAACTGTAATTTCTCTTTCATGAATTATATGCTGAGAGTATAGTTAATCAATTAACTTAATTAAAGCTATATAGTAACATATAGTGAAATTAATTCCTTGTGTGAGACCTTAAAACTCATTGCCGACATGTCCATGTTAAGTACCTTATATGTTGTCTTAGATTTGTGCAATAATTTCCTTGTTTTATGTGCATTTTCTGTTTATATATAATGCATGGACCTGCAAAATTGATCTTACATTTCTCCTGGCTTGGAAGAGGTCCGCAAAATTTGATAATTTCATTGCAACCGATTACCAGGGTGATGTAAGATGTACGTCCACACAAGTGAGACCTCTAAAGCGAAATACTTTGAACTATTACGAGGTCTGCAGATTATACAGAGGTTGTATGGATAGGTGCAATGAAAGAAAAATATGGTGGAAAATGCATTTTATGAATCATGTTCAGCCTAAATTCTGACTAAAAGATAAACTTAATTTTTTTTTACTTGAATTTAAACATCATAAAACACTGCAATATGTTCATGATTTTGTTGTGATACATGAGAAACAATTACAGTGTTTATGCCTGATAAACAAAGTCTATTTAGAATCTGGGTCAATTAATCCAGGGAGAAATTGTTATTTTGAAATACCAGGGAAACAGGAAAAATAACCAGAAATGCAAATTTTAACCAGCAAACATAATTAAGGAAGAAAGGGTTTGTAAATATGGCATTGCAGTATTTTGCTAAAGGAAATGAAGCAACTCAGCTTTATAATAGCCATCATTCTTTTATTACAAAATTAAATATTGAAGAAGATGGGTTCTGTTTCATTGTAAGTACATTGTGTTAAGTATTTTTTCCGCAGTTCTATTTCTGTATTCCTAGTGTTAGTATGTTCCCATCTTGCTTTGCCTATCATAATGCCACTTTCTCCCATGGTATTTGGTAATCAGGTGAAATAATGTTATGTTTCATGGTGTGACCATAGGGGCAGGCGCAGGAGCCTTTCAAATACTTAATTTTTTATTTTGAAATTTTAAATACACCATCCTAGAGTAAGCAACTAGTATCATGGAGCCAAGCTGTAGGACTTCAGGATACCCGATTTTCTATTTTATATGTATTACTATAAATACGAGGGTCAATCAAAAAATACGCAAACTTTTGCCATAGCTATGCTACTCAACGTTATATTATTACTAAATTTTAGTAGACATACTTTAGCAATAGTTTTAAACAATTTGAAATCAAAAAAGTTAATATATTCCTCTATTTTTAAGAATTATTTAGAATTTAATCATGCAAAAATGAGGTCACGGCACACGGTCAAAATTTGTTTTATGTAAAAAATAAAACATTTCATGTTAAAAATAATATTTCTTAAAACTGAACTTAAAACCAAATAATACTGAAACCTCAAATTAAGAATTGTCATGATATTCTATGTACAAATAATGACGAGATATATAGTTTTGTTGAATAGCTATCAGTAAATAAAGACATAAAATCTTCTTTAAAATTGATGAAAACATTGACGAAAAGTATAAACAGTATGGATTAAAATTGGGAAAAAGCCGATGCAAACTTTAAAAATGCTCAATGGTGCAAAAAATAAGTCAAAAATTTTTTGCACATTAGTGTTTAACTGCAATACATTCTTTTCATACAGCCTTCGGCATATCGGAGTATCAAGAGCATATTTCTTGACCAATTTCATGCGGGCTCGCTATTCAAAGAATTTAAAACCCATGTGACATCACTAGTATAAATAACCACCGCCATGCTTAAATCGCTCATATTTTTCTTGGCGCACGTCGTGCGGGCTATAAGGTATTATCTGAGAATTTTTTTGATTAAAATTAGAGTTAAGACGATGTCTTAACTTTGAGTGTTTTATACACGTATTTTTTCAGAGTGTGTTCTTGTTTCTCAGACGTGGTCTGGGGGTTTTCACGTGGTGCACGTGAGATACAAGTTTGTTATTGAAACTTACATGCATGTCCTCGACAGAAAATTCTGACGTTTTATCAATAATGGCAGACTCGGGTGATGAGTCTTTTAAGGACTTTGATAGTGAGGACATTAGAGAGGCAGAGAAGAGACTGGCCTCTAAAATGAATGAAATACGGTCAACTGCAGGTTCTGCAGTACAAAATATTACCGAACAAGGGCCTTCAACTTCGACGGCGAAGCCGTCTTCAGCATGTAAAAAAGGTGGCAAACGTAAAAGTTCGAACAAAAATGCCACGAAAGCGAAGAAAAATAAAAAGGCTGACATTTCTGGTAATGAGATTACCAATGCCATTTTGAATATGGGCACTGAAAATATTGACAAATTCAAAGAAATGATGGGAATAAATGACATCATTGGGTGCATTTATAATCTTCAGAGTGAAAGATTAAATCAGGAGAGTGTTGATCTTGATGTCAATAATAATGAGCATGAAGGCTCAAGTGTAAATGATGAAAATGATTTTGACTTTTTCATTAATGATAAGGAATCAGTTGAAGTAGATAAAGAAGTTGATAATGACTGGGATATTCCAGAATGGTTCTCGTCAGACAAAAAAGGCAGAAATGTTGATGACAAATTAGCAAACATGATAAACACTCTCTGTACTAAAGAAGGTGAAACAGAGAAAATTATTGAAAGTCACCCTAGACCAGCAAATTGTACATTTTTATTAGCTCCAAGAGTAAATCCCGACATCTGGAATATCATGCCAAAATCTGCCCAAAGTAGGGACTCTGGCTTTCAAGCCGTTCAGAAAACTATTGCTACAGGGATTGTTCCCTTGCTTAAAATAACCGAAATGTCAAAGTCGAATGAAAACTTGAAGGAAGTTAGAAATTTGATAAAGCAGGCAGTTATTGTACTCTGCAACTCTGTCTACCAATTGTCCCAAAAGAGGAGATTTCTTTTGAGAAAAGTTTTGCCAAATAAGTTTTCTGACATATGCAATGCCACTCAGCCAGTAACAGAATTTTTGTTTGGCTCAGATATACAAAAGAAAATAAAGGAGTTGTCAGATTTTGATAGGTACAAGAGGGACAAATTTACGAGTAATAGAGTTACATATAACAATGTAGGCTACAGGGGGAGAAGGAATTTTTCCTACAACTATTATTATGGCAGAGGAAGAGGCTCTAATAGACCTTTTTTAGGGGGAAGAACTCGAGAAGCGAGATCAGACAAGAGAGGAAGACGAGAGAAATACTAAATGAGACAAACACGGTAAGTGTTGGTCAAATTAAATACCATACATCTCAGTGGAAAAAGATCATTAAGGATCCATGGGTTCTGAAGACAATTCAAGGTTATGAAATTTCGTTTGATGATAGACTTTACCAAATAAAAAAGCCATCTCAAATTTCTTTTAATGATCAAGAAGCTATGGTTGTGAATGATGAAATTAATGAACTGCTAAGAAAAGGTGCAATAAAAGATGCTTACTTTAGTGTTCCAATTGCAAAAGAATTTCAGAGATATTTGAGTTTTCAATGGAATGGAAGGACTTATTGTTTTACAGTTTTACCATTTGGATTGTCTTCAGCACCCAGAATTTTTACAAAGATTTTGAAACCTGTTTATGCCTATTTTAGATCTATTGGTATTAGATGTTCCTATTATCTGGATGATTCTTTAATTATGAACCAAAGTTTGGTATCTTGTATGAAGAATACTCAACTGATAATAGATACCTTACATTCATTAGGTTTTCATGTTAACTTTGAGAAAACAGTGACAACACCATCTCAAGTAATTGAATTTTTTGGGTTGATAATCGACTCAAAGAAATTTAAGGTATTTTTACCAAGAGACAAATTGGATAAAATAAAAAATACTGCTAGAAATTTATTTCAGGAAAACTGTATTAATATAAGAGAGGTGGCAGCTTTCATTGAACTCATTGTACATGCATTTAATGCAATATCAATTGGACCCCTTTATTACAGATCTTTAGAAAGGGACAAAGTTAGGGCACTGAATGAAAATAATGATAATTATGATGGAAATATAAATTTATCAGATCAAAGTAAAGAAGAAATTGTTTGGTGGATAGAGAATATAGAAATAGAAAATGGTAAACCTATTCGATTACTGCCCATAGATTTTTGGATAGAATCTGATGCCTCTTGTAATGGAATGGGTGCAGTTTTTAGAACAGATTACTTTAGCAGAAATTGGTCAGAACAAGAGAAAAGATTCCATATCAATTACTTGGAGTTATTGGCCATATACTTTGCGTTACAATACTTTATGGATAATGAAACCAATGTTCATGTAGGCATAAAGTGTGACAATAAAACAGCCATCTCTTATGTAAATAATATGGGTGGAATGGTATCAAAAGATATGGATTCTTTAGCAAAAGATATTTGGAGATGGTGTTGTACAAGGAATATATGGATAACATGTCAGTATCTTCCTGGAAAATTAAATGAGGTAGCAGATTATTATTCTAGGGAAACTTCTACATCCTGTGAATGGAGTTTAAAATTAGAAATTTTTCATAGAATTACTAAACAGTTTTTTTGTCCAGATGTTGATCTTTTTGCATCAGATGAAAATTTTAAAATTCAGAAATATGTGTCTTGGTGTTTTAGTTTCAATGCATGGAAAATTGATGCATTTGCATTTCTATGGACAGGATTGATACCCTATATTTTTCCTCCTTTTCATCTATTAGGAAGAATTTTTAATAAGATTAGGGAAGATAGGGTAGAAAAAGCCATTGTTGTTTTTCCTGTCTGGCGATCCCAAACTTGGTTTCCTCTTTTACTATCAATGATTGTTTCTATTCCAGTTAGACTGCCAAGACATGCAGATCTCATGACAGAAGGAAAAAGAAACCACCCTTTGAACAAGAAAATTACTCTAGCCGCCGCAGTTTTCTCTGGAAAACCTTGCAGGATAAAGGATTTTCAAAAAACGTTAAGCTTGTCATACTGTCTTCATGGAGAGGATCAACACAAAAACAATATGACCTTGCATGGAGGAAATTTATTTTTTGGTGTTATAAACAAAACAAAAGTATAAATGAAACATCTGAAAAGGATTTGATGTCATACTTGTTTTTGTTATTCAAAGATGGAAAGTCTTACTCATGTATTAATACTCATAAAGTAGCTGTTACTCAGACTCTATCATTATTAGATCAAAAATGGAATAGAAATTCACCATTGCTTACTAAATTTATGAAAGGCTTGTTTAATTTAAGACCAAACTTGCCAAGATATAAATTTACATGGGATGTGAGTAAAGTTCTGATATATTTAAAATCTCTTTTTCCTTTGGATTCATTAGACATGAAGCATCTTACCTGGAAGTTGTGTACACTTTTAGCTTTATCAACAGCAGCTAGAGCACAAACTCTCGTAAACTTGAATATTAGGAACATGAGTTTAAGTTCAGATAGAGTTGTTTTTTATTTTTCATCATTACTTAAGACATCTAGACCAGGAAAGTCTTTTTCTATTACTCTTGAAAGATTCAAGGATGAAAAAATTTGTGTTGTGCGTACTTTACAGGAATATATCAAACGAACAAGTAAAAATCGCACGTGTGATCAACTTCTCGTCTCGTTTAAGACCTTTAATAAAATTTCCACAAGTACTGTAGCTAGGTGGATTAAATGTGTGATGGGAAGTGCAGGAATAGACATTAGTACTTTTAAGGCACATTCAATTCGTGGAGCATCCGCCTCTGCAGCGATGAAAAGTGGTGTCTCATTATCAAACATTTTGAACACTGGAGACTGGTCCTCATCGAAGAATTTCAGGAGATTTTATTTCAGAGACATTGAAAATATAAATAATAATGATTCAAACTCTTTTATGAATGGTGTATTAAATTGTGATTGATGTGATTTTTCCTAATAAACATGTTGATTGAATTTATTGTCAATTCTTTAAACATGCTATTGATACTCCGATATGCCGAAGGCTGTATGAAAAGAATGGACCCCTCATCCAAGCATACCCCGGATGTGATGGATGAAGGACATTCTTGGAGTACAGCCGGAGGCTGAGGAGTATCAACTTTCCCACCCATGTGAGAATGCATGGATTAATACACAAATTTATTTTCCCCGCCTCTTTTGATACTTGTGCATTGACAATAAATTTGCTTTAAATTATGAGCGATTTAAGCATGGCGGTGGTTATTTATACTAGTGATGTCACATGGGTTTTAAATTCTTTGAATAGCGAGCCCGCATGAAATTGGTCAAGAAATATGCTATTGATACTCCTCAGCCTCCGGCTGTACTCCAAGAATGTCCCTCATCCATCACATCCGGGGTATGCTTGGATGAGGGGTCCATTTTGTGGGAGTGGTGGTAATTGCATTTTGAACATCAAACAGTCCGAAAGAGAGTAGAATATCTGTAAATATTTGTTCAAAAGAATGAATAACGTCATTTGACGTTCAGGGCTTTTCTTACTGTAAACAAAGAGACCAGCGGTAAACAAAATTAAAACTTCGAGGAAGTACATGTTACTTATGATTCTCAAATAAATGTGAACAAATTAGATGTCAAGTGATATAGTGCCGTTTTAATATTTATGGCGAAAAGCACAAAAGACTCAGGGTGATAAAAAGATTGAGTATTTCTATTAACTGTGCGTGCGTCATCTTGACGTCATTTTTTCAACGTTACCGTGCGCCGTGGTGACAAAACATGTTGTTTTTAAAATTGGGTAACAAAAATACATTTTCATCAACTGGAATGAAACTTTGTATATTAATAAAATAAGTGGTGGTGCACAAATTAATTTGTTAGTTATGACTTTTATGAAATATATATGAAACACTTCCCATTGTCTTCTTATTTTTTGATTGACCCTCGCATGTAAAAAAAAAAACATACTAAATTCTATCATCTGGTTTTTAATAAGGGACATCACAAAAAAACAAAACGCACCAAATTTGGCTATATATTTGTAGTACCTGTATTACAAATGTAGATTGGTACAATAAATTCATTCTAAAACTAAAAAAAAAACCCTGAGGATAGCATAATAATTCTGTCTGTAAAATATCCAACTGTACACTTTTTAACTTTGTCCTTTTATGTTATTTTTTGACTCCTTTTATCATAACTTCATTATGAAAGCTCACCTATCGAACAACAGAAAAATCATTCAAAAAATAAAATTTTAATATCAAGAGTCCAAAAACTGTATACCGGGGAAGTTCTGCGGTTGTTTATTTTCTGTGGTATTTTGTGGGAATGAAGAATCTGAAGAAATTTATATCGGAAAACATTCTTAAATTATTTACTAAAATATTTACTAATTGTAATGTTTACCATACCTGCTGGTTTCAGGCGGTTTGTATTCTCAAATGTGGTGAGTATGTTACTCAGTAGTCTGTACGTGGCAATTACCCCTAATTTACTCGTTATATAATTTCTGAGTGGAACAGTTCTCAAAATTCCCACTAATATATGTTACGAGGGACATCTTTTCTAGTACATGTATATATATAAAAAAAAATACACACTCAAAAACATGATTTATTTTTCAGGTTAAAAAATACACGTATTGATCTGCATGTGTAGATAATGTATTCCAAGTGTTTGTCTTAATTTCATTTGCGAATCTAATATTCAAAACAATAATACATGTATAGTCTTAAATAATAATTGCTGTCACTAAAGTTACAGCTTTTCTAGGCAAAAGGATTTTTATGTATACATTCCTATGTAAATTTTTGTTACCCCCCCCCCCCCAAAACAATGTGACCCCATCCTACCCCGGGGAATATGATTTGAACAAATTTACCCTACCTGAAGATGCTTCCGCACAAGTTTCAGCTTTCCTAGCCAATTGATTTCTATGAAGAAGATTTTTAAAGATTTTTCTCTATATATTCCTATTTAAAAAATTCTACCCCCATTGTGGCCCCACCCTACCCCGGGGATCAAGATTTTCACAATTTTGAATCTACACAACCTGAAGATGCTTCCACATAAGTTTCAGCTGGCTTATTGGTTTCTGAGAAGACGGTTTTTAAAAATTTACTCTATATATTCCTATGTAAAAATTCACCCCCCCCCCCCCCCCATTGTCTCCCCACCCTACCCCCGAGGGTCATGATTTTCATAACTTTGATTCTACTTTACTTGAGGATGCTTCCACATAAGTTTCAGCTTTCCTGGACAAATGGTTCTTGAGAAGAAGATTTTTGAAAATCTCTCAAAAATTTTCAATAATTCCTAATTATCTCAACTTGAAAAAAGATAAAAAGCGTGGTCCTTAATTTTCACAACTTTGAATCCTCTTTGCCTAAGAGTGCTTTGTGCCAAGTTTGGTTGAAATTGGCATAGTAGTTCTGGAGATGTTGAAAATGTGAAAAGTTTACAGACAGACGGACAGATGGACGTCAGACGACAGACAAAATGTGATCAGAAAAGCTCACTTGAGCTTTCAGGTGAGCTAAAAAGGGAATCAAAGTTTGATACAATATATAATATGTTGCATGTTTATTATTTGCAGTCTAATGTAATTGCAGAAATTGGAAATGCAGACTATAATTTGATACTTTTAAGGGTCTAAATGCAAAAATTTCGAGCTGCAGAAAATACCCGTTATAAAGTAATTTACCTACATTTTGTGTATTGTGTTCATAAATGGTATCGAAAAGTTCTTTTAAAGGTATTAATACACTGTATTTTTTCTAGATTGCACAATTAAAACTAAGTTTACCACCTTAAATGTTTTGTGAAATTGGTTGTATTGATAAATTTGATTTATTAATATCATCATAGCACAGTAAATAAAGTATCAAGCCTGTGAACCGCAGATCATATCTGCCTGTTAAGCTTTTGTTCATAATTTATGAAATTATTTATCAATTTCCGCCCCCCCCCCCCCCCATGCTAATTTTTGGCCTAATCAATTTATATACTTCTTTATGCATCATGCTTTCTTTCATAAACGCTTTTTCTGTTGATTTGAGAAACTATAAGTATATCAAGCTGCCTTAAAATTTGACCACGCACCTTCTACATTGTATATGAATTTTGAGATGGTTTATCTCTTTGCTGTTTCATTGATTGAAAATTCTGTGCATTCAATCTTAAGGGTCTTCCATACACCTGGGAAAAGTTCTGCCTACAAGCCCATTTTTATAAATTACTTAAAGATATGGATTTTTAGCACGTATTCGACTTGAAAATGACCCAAAACATTTCACTTTTTAAATTTTACCTCTCTTCATGAAATAAAAATCCCTGCAATATTCGAACTCAGGACCTGCGGGTTGGTAGACCAAAGCAACACCCACTGTGCCACAGAGATAGACAACAAATTTTGGAGGTAAAAACTGTTTCACAATGCGCTAAAATCGCCTTGTTGTGACATACTGTCATAAAAAGTAGAAGTCACTGGGTGTCGAGGACCCTTAAAATCTTAAAATCTTCTTAATTTGTCATTTTATATGGTACTTCATTATACACATTATATGCCCAATCGCTTGAATTGATATCATACTGACAGTAAAGCCTGAAACAGGTCCATCATCTACAAAAGAATATTTCAAGAACAATGTATCGGTTGAGAGGTCGCACAGTTTACACTGAAACTGCAAAGAACACAGATTTTCAAATATTATGAACAAAATTGCTTTATCCATCTTTACATTTTAACAGGCAAAATACAGCAAATTCACAGGATTGCACAAGAACTAGAAGTTATATTTCTCATATATAGAAAATATATACCCTCTACCTAATAATACACAAGGTATCCATCGTCGCCATCTTGGATTTATTTAAAACTGTCACATCAAGTGAATTTTTTGCTTAAAACTCATCAGTAAAATTATTTTGACCTTTTTGCACCAAAAAAGCAATTTCTGCCCAATTAGCATTTGTTGCCAGTACATGTATTTTTAATTAAGCAGAATTATTACATCAAATACTGCTTTTAATTACGCACAATGATCAGACTGAATAGAGAGATTACCAAAAAAATTATATAAAGCTGTATAAATTTTTTTGTGACCTTATTGCACTTAAAATGGACCATTTCTTTAATAGTTACAATTTGATTGGAAATAAAAACTTTTTGAATATTAAGAATTTTATAAGATTAATCAAGTTTGCTTAAATGTGTATTCAGTATTATTTTGACATAATAAAATATGGGGGACATGATGATAGAGGGCTTCAAAGGTAAAACTCTTGCAAATTTTGGTTTACAAAAATTTCAGACCTTTTCTACATATTTGCAGGGTTTTGTGCTAAACGTCTATCACACTCTCAAGATTTGATTTTGATGTAATTTTAATTTAACATCAGTGAGTTAAAAAGGTCATGTCTCAAGTCTCGATAAACTATCACTCTCGCCTCAATTCTCACTTGTATCTCTCTTACAACAGAAGACTCTTAATAAAAGGTATGATCCTTACCAAGCTCTTCTTCTGTGAAGGTAAGAATGGTGTTCTCCTCATTAAGGTTTTTACTGAAGTCAATTGAGAGATCACTCATCCTCTTCTTTATTTCTTTGATCATCTGCTGTTTGTCAGTGGGCAGATGGAGGCCTATAACAGATTTCTAATTTTATAATGCTTCAAAGATTTTAACTTTTAACATAAATAGTCAACCATTACTTTCCTCTCCCTTATTTTTAAGGTGGTATGGGACCTTCCATATTGTGACATATGCCTATCAAAATAAAAAAAAGAATCAAGTATATTTTTATAAATATTTCCATTAATTCCCATAACAGCATGGCGCAATGGGTTAGAGCGTTAACTACGAATCTGTAAGTCCCACAGGGCCTTTAATAATTTTTCCCATTCCAAAAATTTTTTTAATCTATTTTTGGTAAAATATTGCAAAATTTGAAAAATTGTAAACCAATGAAAGTATTTTAATTATTATGTACATGTACTTTTATCAACATTAATATCGTCTCATACCACCTTTAAAAGAAAAATGAAATACCGAATATCCGGGTTTTTTTTCCCACATCTCACAAAATTTGCAAACGTATGGAAAAGGTGTCACTTTTTAATTTGCCTCAGTTATTTTTTGTGATTTTAAAAGTTTCTTATAGCAAACAATACCGGATATAATTTCTGCAGATTGAATATTTTGCGAAGTAGAAGTGATCATGAAAAAAGCAAAAATTAGATAATTGCCAAAATTACCGGATATATAGTATTCAAAGAGTATACAGCACTGTAAGTATTTAGGAGGTAACTAAATTTGAAAAGTCTGAAACTATTTTAGAGAAAAGGGAAAAATTGTTTTGGTCACAAATTAGGCCTAAGAAAAAAAATTGTTTGTTTAGGGTAACACTGAGATGAGATCGAGAATGTATATATATATATTAATATATATCAAAAAGTACACAAACTAATTGCAACTGCCTTACATTCAAAGAATAATGACAACTGACATATTTCTGTAAACAGTTACAAACCAAGTATTGATATACATGTACACTACCATATTGACACCTGACATATTTCTGTATACAGTTACAAACCAAGTATTGATATACATGTACATTACCATATTGACACCTGACATATTTCTGTATACAGTTACACCCCTAGTATTGATATACATCTACATTACCATTTCTCCTCCCAAGCTTGATCATCCTCTCCACATATCTTTTGGATTCTGTTGAGCCGTCGGTTGAAGATTTTTTCTCAAAGGCAACAAGAGCATCAAATACATCCTGGCGCATGCTGCGTAATGTAAAGATTGTCCACATGAAGTTAAAGACGGCATTCACTGATTAGATATTTACAGTCTGAATTTAAACCAGCATGGCGGACATAATGACTGTTCACTCTAGAATGGATTTTAACTGAGTTATGAGATGAATTGCCACATATTTCTATCTATTTAAATAAATATCAAAAAATAATTCAGACAATCAGACAGCACACTACAACTAGAAGATATTTCAAATTAATCATTTTTGCAATAATTTTAGCAAGAACAATTTTGTCAGATTAAGAGTTAATTGTACTTTCAACCAGTGGGAGTGTCCTTCACAATTTTAACGACTAATGTATTACCTCATTTCCACATCAAACTCGGAGAGTTTTTTGTCCACTTCTACGCTAGCGTCCCTCAAGTCCTTGTCAGGTGACACATGCTGCATAAAATCGAGGTTGTTTCGCACCACAGAATATTCACAGTCATTGTCAGCAAGTGCCTGTAAAGATTTCAATTTTATGTATAACTCATATCTGAAGAAAGTGGAAATACGAGGGTTGTCCAAAAAGTTCTTGGACACACGAAATTTTATTCAAAATAACGGCGCAATTATCAGGAAAATAATATAATATTTTAATATAGAGTATAATGATGTATATGTATTAAAAACAGAGCAATGTACATTTTTGTATTGGAGTTATCATTGTATATATATTGCCTGGGCCCAGTCTGACGTTGAGTTATAAGAACTTTCTTATAACTTCGTAGTCCTGGGTTTACCCGAGAGTGATTTGCCGCATTCACAGTCTGACCAGAGGGAACAATCGCACGCTCCATCAAAAATTCGCTTGTATCACTTGTAGATAAGTAAACTCGAAATATTTTGATGTTTTTCCTGTTTGCTCCATCATTTGTTTTGTTTCTATCGGCATTTTACCTCAGTCGACACAAAATTCTATGATGGCGTGCTGTTTCGTGCGGTTACCTGACATCGCTTTTTCAGGCGTTTTTAAAGACATATTCTTGCCGTACTATATTTTAAAAGTCCTCTGCTAGTTTGAAAATGGCTTCAAATGACGTATGAAAATGACTTACCGGTACAACATACAGACTACATCACAATAGAAGATTATGAAGTTTTGAAATTGTTTATAAACACTGTCAATATTCATATCTAAAAACCCAATTACAAAGTTTGGACACTTTTTACTTTCGGTAACCCTTTGATACATAAAAATTATAACTTATTTTTATGGAAAACATTCAAAACCACTTTAGTTTGATTTGAAATTTTATGACAAAGATTTCGATATACATTATGTATATATAAACCCATTTAAAATGACAAAAACATGATTGTCCACGAACCTTTTGGACAACCCTCATATATGAAGCGTGATATATTCAATACATATACTTATAAATAATGTAAGGATAATTTTTAAGGGAATATTGTTTACAGAGATTTTTTAAGTCATAAGTGCAGGCAAGAATCTTTAGACAGACATTTTAAATGGATTACAACACAAGAACAAAGTACACCATTATTTTAAAGATCATCAATATTTTATGCAAAAATTACATATAAATGATATGTAGATGTAGAAATTTTGATAAGGACTGCTACTGCCTACATAGGGTCTTCACTCCACATCTTACTTATATGAGCCACATTTTTTCTAGAGAAAATGGAATTTTTATGATGAAAGAAGTTTCTAGTTTTGTTGATGGTTTTATTCCTATATTTAATTTTATATCCTCTTTATAATAACCTTTGACAGTTTACTACCTGCCAAAGGGGTGTTCACTTTTAAGATCATAAAGTTATCAGGACAAGAACAATGGTAAAACTGAAGAAAAAAACTTTTTATTACATTTTTAAAGTGATAGCGAGCGCAGCAAGCTCCATAAACAACATGTACGAACGGAGGAAATTCGAGTTGAAATCTGCACATTGTTCAAAGACATTTTTGTGGACCCGCATGAAAAAGTTCTACATATCCCAATAATCCTTCGCGGTGTATAGCAACATGGTGGAAAAGGAAGCGTTTCTAAAGAAAATTCTTACCTCTAAATCGCATACATCTATTTCATTTAACAATAAAAAATCCTTCAAAAACACGAAAGTAAACAACATATATGCTTACGTAAAACAACTGTACCTATCTGAATATATAGCATACAAAAATTTTAAAAAAATTTTTAAAAAAATTGATGTTACAGAGGAAAATAATTAAAACTCAGATAACAACAAGGAACAAAATGAGAAATAACACAGACAGGCAATTTATTGTTTACTGATTTTAAGAATCATTATTAAAAAGTAAAGGAATGATAACACATGATTGTATTTGCATAAAAAAAACTCAAACAGCTTTGTATTTATCAAAATATTTTAATAAGTCTGTTTTTATTACATTAATTAATGCTCAGCAGTAGTTTGTTTAAGTATATTATACTCTGTTCCAAGATATCCTGGATACACATTTTGCTTAATTACTCGATATTTATAAATACCTCAGGGTTCAAACGATGTTCATTCAAAAGTATGAAAAATTTCCAAGATATTTCCATTTAAATGCCCCCTCTAGCTGATCATGTTTCAATACACTGCTAAAAAATGTAATGTCTACGGGGATTTTGTATTGAAGCAGACCCGGATGATAACGTTGAAAAATTGCACGAGGTATTCCAAGTGACTTCCGAATGGAGAAAAGATGTAAACATTCCCCATTCTTTTTTTTCTTTTTTTTTTTAAACATTCCCCATTATAAATCTCCGTAAGAAATCTGTTTTCATTCCTATAAACTTTTATGAGTGAAAAATGATAATGTGTCAATGAAGATATCTTGGAAAATTTCCCTTTCATCGATTTCAATTGCACTTATTTCACAGGTATGTGTATTTTTATTCAAAATCGGCCAAATGTGCTGCATAAATATCTTGGGACAGACTATAGCCCAAGACGGGATAATTGGAATAAATGTTTGATAACTTCAGGTTCCTTGCTGGGTAAAAGTTTTTGAGAGAAAGCCAGAGTTTTAGGTTGGGACAAGTCCACGGTTTGCATTTAACCATGATGAGAGATGTGTAGATCCTTCTGCGCTCGCCCAAACGGTCACACCGTAAAACATATTAAACTATTAAAACTAATAAAAAAATGTTATGTATCTTTTAATCCCTAAAATTGGGTGAATCTGACAAATTTCAGCCAGACTAAACAAAATTTATTAAACAGATTTACTGTGGCGAGATAGTTTGGAAGCGGAATTTAAAGGAAGTGTAAATTCGAATTTCCTCGTGCATGAAATAAATATTGCTAGTAACAAATAATTAAGTTTTCTTCATAAATTAAATGGAATTTCATGGAGGCTATTCACCTTGACAACCCCGTTATATGTGACAGATTCCAGCGACAGTGCCCCCACAGTGTCGTAAACAGTTTTGGTTTTGGTCATCAAATCCTCGGCCGACTTCTTGACAATGTCGGGGGTCAGCTTCAATATCAGTTTGTTACCTTTGGTCGACGACATGATGTCTGCGAACGGGTTGGTGTAGTGGCGATAATATGCAGTTAAAGTATTAAACGCTGGCTTAAGAAGAGCTCGAGCTCGCAAAAGCAATACCGGTTTTCCCATGCAATCGGCAAAGGGATTTATTCGGTCTCGATTAGAAAAACGCTTTCATTTGTCTGAAGAAAACGGTATGTGCAAAAGCTTGTTATTGATCAAGACCCAGCAAAGGGTGGACTTCGTTTGTATAATATCAGCGTACGCAAAATTTTAGACATGTACTGTAGATTTATGAGTACATCAATTTAACCAATTTTATACTCCTCTCACCTGAAATAATTTGCTTTAACTGGAAAAAAATTCAAGGTTCTCCACAGTGTTTTCGAGATACCGCCTAACCATTATGTCACTGCGTTACAGAATAATGCAAGGACCTAACACGTTATGGGGAGCTGTCATAGATATTTTTGACGTATTTTCTGATATAAGACAATGATTTTTGCTATCAATTATATATTATCAGAGAATGATTATTATTTTATAATTTTAGAAAAGTATTTTTCATATCAAAATATAGATTTTCTGATATTAGAATATTAATTATTGATATAAAAAATTCCAATTTCAATTCCAATTTTCTATTAAAGAGATTCGCACTTCTGATATAAGGAAATGATTTTTGGAGCAGTTAAAGGTTTGGCAGCAGACCATAGAGCCAGAGCCTAACTCAAGAGGACTAGCATTTGCTTCTATACTTTAATGCACCATTATTTAATAGTAAATAAGAGCTTTTTAACAGCCTTGTCATGCTCTCACTCGTGCTTGTTTCATAAAGTGTTATTCTTTATAGTAAATAAGCCAATTGTATGAAATTAAAACTGTTTAGGTATAGGAATAAAGATCAGTGTCGTAAGTATGAAATGATTTTATTCAGAATCTTATTTGTCTCACTACAAGTCCAGGATAACATCTGACTTCCAACAAATGATGCTTATTTTTGGATGTCATCGGTCCTAGAACTATGGCACGCCAAATTCACAAAAAATGAGCTAATCATACTTTTACAGTCGAAAAACAAGATTTAACGGTTGTAAACTATAGTCTACGGACAGAAAACTATAGTTAACGAAGTTAATCTATATTTCACATCTGTAAACCATACTTAACGCGATAATCTATGTATTAGAAGTGTAAAACTATAATTAACACTGAAAACAACCATTTGCGATTGCAAAACTTAGTTTATCTGATAAATATAGTTTCATGATTAACAATTCTTAACTAAAGTTAACGAGTGTAAATTGTAGTTTACAGATTTGGATCTATATTTATCAGCAAAATCTATTGTTAACGTCAATTGCAGACAAATAATCTTAGATTATTATTCGAATACAGATGAAAACTATAGTTAACGAATCGTTAACTATAGTTTGCGGTTTGTATACTGTTAACAGTCGATAAACCTAATTTATCAACTGTGAAACTATGTAGCTCAATTTTGTGAATTTGGCGTGTCTGGTGTGTTATAGGACCAACGACATCAAAAATAAGCATTCAATGCCTATATTTACCGGTATATTCATGTTGATGTTTACGAGGTTGGTTGGTACGTGATCAAATCTTCTGAGAAGCCCTTCGGGCTTCACAGGATTTGACACGTGACCAACCAACTTCATATCCCAGTGAACTTTTTAAATTGCTGTTTATTTCTTAAATAATAAATATATTCAAAACGCGTGATGACGTTTATAATTGTGCTCATGCGTCGTGACAAGGCTACGGGTGTTTACGTAAGAAATAAACAGCATGTTAAAAAGTTCACCGGGATATGAACTTGATTGGTCACGTGATCAAATCCTGTGAAGCCCGAAGGGCTTCTCAGAAGATTTGATCACGTACCAACCAAGTTCATACACCGGTGAACTTATAAACATGCTGTTTATTTCTTATATTTAGGTTTGAGAAAGGGCAAAACATTCATAATTATTAACATATCCGTGTTTTTATGTTTACAACAATGCAACCGACAAACGATAAGCGCGTGCGATTATCATTGTGACGTCATGATAAAGTTCACACAGAATTGAACGTTTTAGCTATTCAATAGGTTCATATAAGGGAGCATATTTGCAAATGTAAATATAGGAAATTGAACGTCACAGATTTCCAATGCAAACATAAGGAAAAATATACACTTATATAAATGTAATCTAAAACATGCATCATTCTGAATTTGTTCCATTTTTTAACAATTTAACAATTAAAATATATACATATACACGTGTTGTAGTTGGGTTGGGCGGGGGGGGGGGGGTCGACGAAAAAAAAAATCAAGTGTCTTTATCACCATGTGTTGCTGAACATGTATTCACACCGCTGGGGACCTTATATTGAGACACGCCAATAACACAAAAATGAGCTAAACATAGTTTCACAGTAGATAAACTAGGTTTATAACCGATAAACCTAGTTTACTGTGAAACTATGTTTAGCTCATTACGAATTTTTCCAGAGGGGCAGCGATCTGAGGGATATCTAAGTTTGCCAAGGGGAGGGGGTGGGAGGATTCTGAGGAATATTTTAGGTAATTTATCTATGCAAATTTAATAGAAAATTGAATTTTCCAGGGGGGGGGGGGGGAGGGTCCGGAAACGAAATCCCTCTAGATTTACGCATCAATGTGCTCTCTTCTACGTTCTCAAGAAGAGTAACTCAGCACATAAGTAGAATATGTGTAGAGTTATTCCTCTTTGAATTTGAGCCCAAGCCAGCTCGTTCAATCTAGTACGTATATCTGTTCACTGCCGTACAGTTAATATATAACAGGTCTTATAAATAAGACCAAAGGTATACCAGACATAATATATATATATATATATATATATATATATATATATATATATATATATATATATATATATATATCTATATATCTGCATGCTAGACATTTTATATACTAGACGTGCACATCCCGTGTAATAGACATAAGTAGATTTACACCTGTATATCTTAGATCTAAAATAACATGTTTAAATACTGAATGAATATTGTATTGAGTACATGCACAGTCTACTATAATGAATATCATGTCATATCGAGTCGTGTACATGCGAATCCTTGTCTACTAGGTAACATCAAAATGTTCCTTTTAAATAAAGGGGACGGGGTATAATGGGCCAAAATCAGGGAGAGCATGCTAGTCTATGGTTCTCTAATTAATGCTTTGTAGAAGATAAATTAAGAAAAATGCATGTAATTGTTATTTACGTTATGTGATTAAACGTTGTTTTGTTGTTGTTGTTGCTGCTGTTGTTGTTGTTGTCGTAGTTGTTTTCGTTGTTGTTGCTTTTGTTGTTGTTGTTGTCGTTGTTGTCGTTTTTATTGTTGTTGTCGTTGTTGTTGTCGTTGTTGATGTTGTTGTTACTGTTGTTGTTATTGTTGCTTTTGTTGTCGTTGTTGTTGTCGTTGTTGTTGTCGTTGTTGTTGTTGTCGTTGTTGTTGTTCTCGTTGTTATTGATGTTGTTGTCGTTGTTGTTATTGTTGTTGTCGTTGTTATTGTTGTTGTTGTCGTTGTTGTTGTCGTTGTTGTTGTTGTTTTTTTGGTCGTTGTTCTTACTGTTGTTGTCGTTGTTATTGTTGATGTTGTCGTTGTTGTTGTTGTTGTTATTGTTGATGTTGTTTTTTGGGTTTTTTAACGTTAATTCTCTGCTGTTGATGGACGAGTTCATGGATGAATATTTACATCAACTGAGTATAACTAGTATACTTTCCCTACTCTTACCGCGTTCATGTAGAGATCTTTGCAATTAAGGTGGTATGGAACACGTAGATCGATATTTATGTGGGTAAAAGTAAAGTATAATCTTTCACCGGTCTAGAATTTTAAATTTTACAACATTTGACCAAAAAAGACGTTTAAGTAATTTTGGTTAAGGTAAAAATAATTTAATCCCCGGCGGTATTCAAACTCACGACTTATAGATTCGTAGTTAACGCTAAAACCCTTTGCGCTATGCTGTTAGGTAACTATTTTTCGGGAAAGAAAACATTTATAAAGTTATACTATCTATTTCGATAGAAAGTACGTCACAATATGGAGATGTCCCATACCACTTTAAGTAATTACATATAGTATACGCTTTTCTGCTATGTTCATTTCCATCTGGGCAAGACCAATCTTTAATTAGTTTGACTGGCTCCACTTCTTACTTAAATCACGGTACAGCTTCTGGTCATCAAATGAGCCATAGAAATCTCATTTTCTCTGTATATGGGAATTTTCGATTGCCATCGCTTCTCATTTTCTTTAACCCGGCAGTTATAATTCAAATATAATTGTTAGCTTCTATTGAATCTTGCATGGAAGGAACAGGATACTTCTAAATGGAGTCCCATAGTATTTTTCTGTAACTTTCCAAAATCTCAAACTCAGTGGAAGAACAAGATACAGTTATTAGCTGTATTTGGCCGCAGAATGTACGATAATTTAACGTCTCTGTTTTGGAAGAAAACTTTTAAAAAGAGTTTGAAATGCGTCAATTTTAGCCAATAACGGTTTTTGCATATACATGTATTTTGATTTAATTCCTTAGTAATGAGTAAGAGATGAATAATTCGTGTTCTTGTGCTTTATACTCATCTATTTTATACCGTCGTGTTGTAATTTTTAATTTACCGGTTAGCAGTAAAGGAAAATTCTGTATTTACTTTTTTAACAGTGAATATAAACCGGTTAGAGTAAATGTTAATTTGTATTTACCGAATGGCAGTTACTGTAAATTTTAATTTTGTATTTACGTGCCAACCTGGTAAATTCAAAATGTACAACATGTCAAAACTAGCTTTTGTCTTTTTTCTTACATTCACATTTAAATATTTTTCGATAGTGTTCTGTCAATATGTTTACATCTCAATTCGGAACTTTTTTTATAAGCCACTGACTATGTCGTAAGTACATATTATTCTAAACTTTTTTTATTTTCTTGAATATAACACAAACAGCAAGGAAATAAAAACAGAAGAAGAGGTTAAGAAAGACATGAATTTTATTGACTTATAAGTGAAGAAGTCGACCTAATAACGGCTACTGCCAACAAACTCGGCCTATCACAGGTGAATGGCTGACCCCACCCTCCTACTGAGGTATGTCACATGTGCTTAGTAAATGCCAACTAACTGGGGTGGGGTCAGCCGAGGGCGCCGTGATCCCGGGGAGGGGAGCGACACGCCTTTGACAAATAATTAATGCTGGATAATTAAGGATTTCACCAAATCCATCGCTATATATTGTCATGGAAACAACAGCAACACAAATGTTCCGACATGGTACAAAATATATTAAAATGAATTATATTTTTACTGGCTTTAGATCGAGTCCTCACGCTTTTTGTCAATGATAAATAAACCTGAGATATTTCTACAATCTAATGCACTTGCATATACATATACGTTATAATCTGAACGTTCGGGGCGAGGTAATGCTTTCTTACATTTCTTTGGTTTAACAAGCTTATATCACAAACCGTATACACTAACGCACATACACGAAAAAAAAATTGATATGTTCACCATCCAGCCTGATATGTAACAATTAACAACATTCGACATAGGACCAGAAGTCCTCCAGTATATGGCCGGAAGTTGATCACGAATCACTAAACAGGTGCACTCATTTCACTTGAAACACTAATAAATACAGTCATTCCTCCCATACTCTGCTGAAGTCCGCAATCTCACGCCACATTCACTCTCATCAATATGAAGTCCATGAAAAATACCCGTAAATGAGCAGTTCAAATGAAAAATTAAAACACCACGTATTCGAAGTCTGAACGTTTTTGTAGCACATTGTAGATAAACGTCCGAACACACGTAACGTTTGACGCTGACGCTGTTCAACACAGGAGTCACGTGACTTCATCACAACCAATAGTAGAACACTACATGAATACTGTTGTCGTTAACGACTGGAAATACTGTTTGTAAGGTCACCAGGGTAACTGGCCTTCTGTAAGAGAAAACACAGGATAAAAACTTTATAACTTTAAATATTCACGTGAAATATCAATTTCAATTGGCTTAATGGGACTCAGTTTTACCTGCTATGATTTACTCCCAGAGTCCGACCCCGGAGCTTCTGGGTCCCTGTTCTTCCGCCTTTTACTTTTGTAAACATGATCGTGATTTATACTCTCCACAGTACCTTGAAAAGAGACAGAAAACATTACTTAATTTTCTATAATAGTTTCAACACCTTTTAATTAAAAAACAGAATTAAAAGAAACCTAATGTAATTATATGATATAAATGGATATAATAATTACCTGGAATAGGTGTGTGGACTTCCACTTTGACAGTGGCGGTGGCTTTGACCCTTGTTATGTGATGAGATTGAGGAGCAGACGACATGGACAGCGGCCTTTCACCCCGACTCTCATCGTCACTACTCGAAATTGAACCGTGATTGGTTGGAACAGTGGTGGTTTCCACGACCACTTCCGGTTCCACCACGATCTCATGCGAGGAGTACTGACTGGGCTCCTCTGTGATGGTGGTAAGGGAAACGTCCGAGGGAATCCGGGGGTAGAAATGGCGTCCACTTCCTCGGGATCGGGATACAGAAGACGATTTCTTTTTTACAGGTTTGGGGGAGGGTTCTGGTGACGGAGTCGGGAGCCTGTCCTCGTCATTCTTAGGTCTTATCTGTAGACAGAGTCACACATTATGCAAAAGTTCACTCAGTTCCAGCCTAACATTTTTTCCCCAACTTCTACTTATGAAGTTATGCTTCATTATCAATGGCAGGAATGGACTTCATGTTCAAATATCATATATTGTCATACTGTAAGACGCGGTAGTTTTGAATTAAAATCAACTCTATAGTTTTTCTTCTTGGAGTGGTAAGAAATTATAAAATTAAGCTTCGCGTGTTTGTTAGTTGCCTGGTGGTAAATTTTACCAGTTTGTAAGATATTGATAGTAGTAAATGATGTTGTCATTGGTTAGGCTACTTTTGTTTGGATCGTCACAGGCATGACACGTACCTCAGCTTTGGGACCAAACAGCGACAGAAGGATGGGCAGCAGCAGAAGTCCGTTCAACAGGCCAATGACGATCAGGGCGGACAGAACGTTAAAGAAATACCTACAACAGATAAAGCAACACTTTAGCTCACTTATGTACATGCACGAGTATTTAAAACTGCTTTCATAGTTATCATGTTAAACATTGAGTCCCTGAATAAATTAATTCAGTATTTGAGTCTACACATTGTCTACATCTGCTTTCTTGTTTGATGTCTTGATAGACACCTTCAATTATATCGTTGTGAGTTTATTGCTTTTAAATTTCGCGCGTCATAAAGCAAAGGTTTGAGGCATTATGGGAACCATTATTCTGCTTAAAAGATTTCTGTACTTTCTCTGAGAGGGAAATCAACACGATGTTAAGCATTCTTTGCTCTGTAAAGACATGATAATCAATAGAAGATTTAAAACGCCGACCACCCATTGTGCTTATCAGCAGTTGATTTAAATGTGCATTGGATAATGAAGTTCATTCATAACTCGAGCAGGGGGCGCGTCTTACACGGAGCAGCCGATCTCATTGCGTCAGTAAGCTTGGTGTAAACAATTCTATTGAAGAGACCACCCGGCTACTGGCGATATAGAGAAAAATAAGCGGAACGCAGAACTATATTGGCCGAAATCTTTACATGAGATCCGCTCCTGGACAATAAAAGGTTGATTAAGTGGAATTTTATTGGAGATCCGCTCCGCAGTATCCCCCTTGAATCTATTTGATGGCATGAATTTTATGTGTTGGTTTGTACGTTTGGTAAGGGTTCTTCGTCCAAATCGCCCACTTTTACTACATTCTGTAAAGCCAATTTCCATTTTATTTATGTGCTTGATTTCCGCTTTAATGAAGACGTAATTGGAAGTACGGCGGTAGCTGCGCGTGTGGCCCTGATGGAGATAAGAGGCTCTCTAGAGGGGGAAGCCTCTCGCCGCGTGAAAATTGATCGGGCGATTGCACGGTGAGCGGGGCCACGGCAGAGACCGAGGGAGTGTTTATTGGAGGGATTAGCGCAGTCTTATGTAGCGTGCCTTCGGTCAGTAATTGGCCTGGATGGGTGGTCCAATCATCAACGTCTCTTACCTTAGAGCGACCCACGTGACTTTAATGGCTTCCATCAATATCAATCTCGTATATAAAAAGTATATACTCGTTTTTTTTTGTCTACATGGTATTTTCTTTATACCTGTGTCATCGTTGTTAATTGTACTCAATTCCCTGATATTTTTTATGATATAGTGGCGGTAGATCCTTAGTGTGCCCCAGGTATAACCCACCGACCTTGTAGTTAGCCCAGAAAAGCAGATCACTCGTATCAAATTACAAAACAGAGGTCTTTCTCTATTGTATATATTCCGCTGGAATCTTTTCCTTTTTATATTGCGAAAGTATAACAAAATTTGTTCTTGTAGACTGCGAGAAAAAACCAGGCTTTATCAACGAGGAATCGATTTGGGGGAATTTAATTTGATCCCACCCCACCCATTTTACAGCTTTTCTTTTTCTCTTTAAATGTTGATAGTGATCGGTTTTTTGCTTTGTCACGCGATTTTGTAAAGACTGCATTTTCCACCATTAATTGGTGTTAGGGTTCAGAAAAGAATCCGGGTATTTGATGGAATCTGACGGTTCATAAGACCAGCCATTCGGTGAGCATGTTCGTATGATTCTGAGCAGAAATCCTGCTGAATACATCAACAATGTAAGACAATCCTCCGATTGTCGAAAATTTCGATGTGTTATCGCGTTCTTCTTAGGAAAATATTCACCTCTGACATCCAGACAATATAGGATCATGAGTTAAAGTAACAGTAGAAAGTTGTGTACAAGTACTTATAACTTACTTGACCGCGAACTTGAACTCTTGAGTTCAAGAGTTGTGTATGAATACTTATAACTTTACAAGACCAAGAACTGGAACTCTTGAGTTAAAGAGATGTGTATATACACTGATAACTTACTTGACCACGAACTTAAACTATGACTTAAATATGTATTAAAACTTATAATTATACTTACTTAACCACGAACTGGAACTCTGCCCCCGCCAGCATGACGATACCTAGTAGAGTGGATATAGCTCCGTGAACGACCGGGGCAAACATGTGATCCAGGGACATAGTCATTCTCTTGTTCCTGGATCCAATGGACGTCAAAAAGCCCTGTATCAGAGAAACGAACAGTAGTTAACGGTTCAATAACAGACCGAGACAACGGGGGCTTACTCAATTAGAAACCAGGGTAATGGATGCCCAAATAAATGATGTGCAAGAATAGAAAAATGAAATCAAAGTAAACACTTAAATTTTAAATTGTCATACATTTAATCGCAAAATTGAGGCAGATTTACTGTAAATATGTTTTGATAAACGCGTTGTTTTAGTACTTATAAGTTATAAAATGACATTGTTAAGATTTTTTGTACAAAGACACGTGATCTGGACTTACCACGGCTATGTGGACGGTGAACTCCACCCCTATCCCCACACTGACGATCAGGATGACCGCCGGGACAGCGCTCAGGCGGATGTCGGATAGACCCATAAACCCGAACAGCTCCACCACTATCATAGTCAGTACCACCACCTACAGAACAGAGAAAAAAACGACATAGTCAAATCAATATATTCAAAATATTCCCCAACAGAACATAGAAAATAACGACATAGTCAGTAAGAACAAGGGGGTAAAATAACGACATAGTCAGCACAGCACCCACAGAACACTGATCATAACAACAAAGTCAAAACATTACCAACAGAACATTATAAATAAAGACATACTCAAATCAGAATATTTAAAACAACGTTAACAAAATTAGCTTAGTCAAATTAGTAACAACAAAAACATGAAATAACGTTATAATCAAATTAACCAGCTAGTCAATACAACTACCTGCAAAGACATTTGGGATCACGTAGTGTATAATATGTACAATTAATACAACCAGGAATATTTAATTACATACTAAATTCTACAACCTTTCAGAACTTAAAATATCAAGCCACAGGAAAACAAAAAGTCGGAATGATATCATAGAGGTTAAACTATCGTCAATCAGAATCAGTTTAGTGAGAAGCACTTTTACAAAAGACCACACAGAATATAGGAACATATCTATCTAAACCTCAGTCCGTGACTGCCGTAATGATTGGAAATGCCTTTATGTCGCTAACATTTCTTTTGGCGTGTAATACTGATACTTGTATTTAAGAGGGCTATATATAAATAATAAATAGTTTATTGCCAGAAACATCATACACGTATAATATTTTAAGTCATATTTGAGGGTTATTTTACCATCCAACCTCCGAAAGGTAAACATATGCGGTAGATATAAGAAGGTATATATAAGGAGGTAGATAGAAGTAGACTTACCACTATGGTGGCGATCCACGGGTTGAGCAGCACCAGGGTGAGGACCAAGAAGGTGACCAGTAGGATACAGAGGACGGCCATACTTAGGTAGAAGCGCAGATTGATGTACTGCTCCCAGAACGTGAACGGGACCCCGCTGGGGTAGTTAGGCAGACCCCGGTCCGTGTAGGTGTCGCATATCTCACGGATTGCCTGTAATCAAACGCACCCATGTTAGACATCGCACAGATTTATAGGAGTTAATATATCTCTCGAAGATATAGTGATCATTAATAAATAGCAAATTACTTATTTTTAATTATATATTTGTTATTCAAAAATAACAAAAGAAACTTCTTGAGATTTTCATCTTAAACACACTGAATATCAAAAGACAAGAATTCAAGCAGAAACGAACGTTTCATAGCGATCTAGCTGTCACTAAACATTTCTGAGAAAATTTTAATTGCATCTGGACATTAGTTGGTGTTGGAGGTCATGTTACCTTGATAGTGTCCAGAATGACCTCTGTGGAAGTCTGGTCACTCAGATAAAACGCCAGCTGTGTGTACGTCAGGGGCTGGGCTTTGGGTACTGTAGAAAGAGATTCAATGTTCTTATGAAGTGAGCTTGTTTTCCAAAAAACTACGTGACTAAATTTTACCGACGATTCAATTGTTTAAAGTTCGCTTCCTCGGTTTTTACCTTTAAAATCACGATCTAAAGCATCGTGAAGCCAGATTTTGGGTTCTGGGTGAAAGTTGGCTTGTGACGAGGCATACGCCATGGCGTCGTTGGATACCCAGGCAGTCAGGTAATTATAAAACGCATCTGGAGAAATTATCCCCTCTGAATCCACCAGCCTGGTACTGGGGATCTACAAAGCAAAGGAACAAATGTGCAATAACAAGAAAGATAAAAACGCGTCTATTATCTCATCGCTCGAATTCAACCGAAATCTCTCTCTCGTTCCCTCTCTCTCTCCCTCCCTCCCTCTCTCTCTCTCTCTCTCGTTCTTTCTCTCTGGCTTTTGAGATTTTCCTTTTTAATCCTTTTAACATCTCTCTTTCTCTCTATGTTTCTATTTATTTCTTTATCTTTCTTTCTCTCTTACTCGACTCTTGTCAATGGGGTTGTCTACGTCCCCCGTCTGTATCAGCAGCTTGTAGGCCAGGATGGCGCTGTCCGAGGCGTTTGGCCGCCAGTCTTGCTGAGTGACCCGCCCCTCCGCGTACTCCGCGTCAAAGGATCTCTGGAGGTCTGTTTAATACAACAACATCCAAATTTACATTAACAAATTGTTAAACTGAAGACGAAAAGGAAATGAGAGTTCCCTCTGCTGTCGTGTTTAGGTTTGTACCGGCTGATGTTTTACACAGAGAAGCAACCTCACAGGGTTGTAGAAAAACTACGCAGGTAAAAGCGGTGTTCGAAGAGCTCTACTGACCGCCATGTTTTACTTTAACAGAACAAGTGTACACTAAATCATTGCTAATGAACGTTTTAGTTTCTTTTCTTTGTGTATGACAAAAAAAATCTATTGATAAACTGAAATAGAAAAATTATGTCAAGTTTTAAGTTGAGCGCCCTAGCATGCAATGATACAAGCCAAGTAGTTTTAGTCACATAGGATTAATATCAATCTGGCAATCAACAGGCTCCAAGATTTCTACCTTGCAGCCACTGCCGGAAGAGATCCAGCCAGAAATTCGGGAGGGACCCATCCTCTCGTTTGATGATTTTGTCCACTGATTGGAAAGACCGATGGTACTGAGTTAACAGTCTCTGGTTGTTGGGGTAGTCCACCCCGCTCTTGGTGACCAGGTAAATGTTAAAGAAGCCGAAGTACTTGGACTGAGCGGTCAGGAACTGGTACTCCGGGGTGTGTTTTGGCACAATTTCTGTCAAGTCCAGACCGTTCTTTACATGCACAATTCCATACACACTCACACACAGTAACACAATAAATCCAACAATAGAGAACACCTGTAAAGACAGAACAAAGCTAATCACTTCACCTGTCTGGCCTGTGATCACGTCGTTATGTGTTTACAGCTAAAAATTATTTTTGGAAACGGACCATTAATTTTGTAATTTTGCTCACGGAAGATATGCCGATGATTATGAATCTTCGGAAATCGCGTCATTATTAAGAAGCATTTCAAGACAATCAATACTATCGTGTTTTAATGGTATTACTCTCGAAACATTTGGTCTTTAACTGAATAAACATTACTTACTTTTACATAAGCCTTTTTGATAAAAGGCCCATACACATTTCTGGCAAAAGAGTCCAGATTTGAGTTAAGTATATGTCTTTGGTAGCGCACAAACCGCTGGGCACACGATATGTTCTCGTGCGCCGGCGTCAGGCACTGTCTAGATGATGTAGTGGAAGGACACACTGAAAATACACAGAGAATAAATCAGCAACACAGTTAATTCATGTCAGAATTAACAACAGAGAAATATAACAATTTGACTACAGTGCAAGGACCCTTACCAGCTGCTAGAGAGCGCGAGCGACACGAGAAAATTCTCTCCGATGACGGAAGGTCAATGACAGAGGGCGTGGCAAGGGTTGTGGCGGTACCCCCCTCCTCCAGCGAGCGGGCCACCGTGTTGTGTTTGACCACAGAGCTGTAACTCGGGGGGAGGGAATCGTTGTAGCTGGGGGGTGGACTTGGTTCTTTAAGATCGTAAAGATCGTTCTGGAGTTCAGTCACTATGTCTTTGGGTCCAGCAAAGCTGCAAAATGATAGAATCGAGTTTTAAATTCATATGGTATTTGAATTCGGTATGTTGATATGAATTGAAGTTCAATATCAGGTATTAAGACAGTACACACCTTTGGAAACAGCAGAAAATATCTATCCTTTTATCATCTTTCCTGTATAAGTCTATACTACATATGGCTGGATAAATCAAAAGGACGCTGAACAAATTGAAAAAGATGAGAATGGAAGCCTGCAAAACAAAAACAAAAAAATGGGCATAAACTGATGTGTTCAAGTCTAGGACAAAATGACACGAATCGATCACAGTGTTCCGGGGCTGTTAATTGTACCTGTAGCGAGAAAGCTCTAAGTGCTGGGATGGGGATGATGGACGCGGACAGAAAGGCCAGGATGTTTGTCACGGATGTCAGAAACACAGACACACCTGTCCTCTTCAAGCACTCGGCCGTCTGGTCCTTAAAAAACAAGAGATGGGGACATTAGTGACCTGCTCAAGCGTCTGGCCTGGACATTTGTCCTCCGTACACGTCTAAGTGACATGTACGTACAGCGGACATAATGTGTTCAGGGTTTTTTTTTCAAGAGAAATGTATCGTGTTTTTTACTAGATGTAGGAAAGCCTTACAGTGAAAGCTATGTGCTTGTTGGCCGAATTCTCTCCGTAGGTGTGCGCCATTAAAAAGATATCGTCCACTCCCAGACCCAGCGCCAAGAAAGGAATGATCTGAAAGAAGAATTGACATTCCTTTATGTGCCTTCAAAATGCGCTATAACTGTTCGAATGTTTATGCCATTGGTATTTCCTGCAGTTGAAGAAAATATAAACACGTGAGAAATTTAATACATTACAGCTCCCCCTTGTTTACATTATTTGGGTGGCCTAAACCGCCTCGACATTCTGCTTTCATTTTATGGCTAAACTGTTCTCTTCGTCAAATCAAACCCTCTGTATCTCAATGTAAACCGTTCGGAGGAGATCAAATATGATGGATATAATGCCGATTTGATTATGGCCACTTACGGGGATTCCGAAAGCTTTTGAGGCGAATCACTCTTTTCGTGTAAACTAAACTGCAATTATTATTTCGAACAACTTATACATTGCTTGCAATTCAAGGTGGCCATTGCACATTACCACAAATCTTTGTAAATAATATCATGTACAGCCTGAATATTTCATACTTGAAACTAACATTAAGATTTATAAATACTTTAATCCCCTTGCATTACTATTTTTTTTTACTTTCACTAAAATCATTTACACAATGCAATGGTGGATTTTCTTTCTTACTTGTGTAGTAGCGGCATTGAAACTGATTCCCAGAACTGCGCAGACTCCGAGTCCTGCAGCCACAGACAACGCGACCAACAGAACACCTGCCACGCCCACTCCGCTCTGGGACTGGACCCCATTATTCCACCTCAGTAGAGAGATGCACGCGTAAAATACCTGAAAGTCACAAACGCCCAATGATTCATTTGATTCTTTGGGGAGAGTTCGATTCGATTTGAAATGTTTAAAATCGTGTTTT
Source organism: Magallana nippona (assembly GCA_033439105.1). Taxonomy (NCBI): domain Eukaryota; kingdom Metazoa; phylum Mollusca; class Bivalvia; order Ostreida; family Ostreidae; genus Magallana; species Magallana nippona. Next base: position 48,857,181 of record CM065925.1, read on the forward strand.
TAACGGGTACAGTATTGTCGCTTACCATAAGAACATATCCTAATGCTACCCTTGTAGGACTGAGACTAGAAAATTCTTTCATAATGTCTGCCAGAGACACAGACGAAAACCCGTAAATTTCATCTCCCTTCGTTCCGTTTTGTGCGTTATTGACGACCTGGGTGAACTTCCGCTGCCATGCCTCAAGTACTGCCTTTGCTTTCTCCACCGACCATCCAATGCTGTGAGTCTTGTAGCTCTCCGACCAGTACTGGTACAATTCTTTCTCGGCCATCAACTGCACGATAGACTGAAGAGCCTCACCCCTACAACAATAGATTCATCGTTTTACATTCGCTGCAACTGTGTGGATGATGGCATTGTTGATCAGGATTCTACACACTTCATTGAACTCACCGAACAATATGCCCCGTTCTGTTCTTTCTCACTCCCCCAACAATCAGATCCTCGTCCCAATGCATGTACTTTGTGGAGATCCCGGAACAACCCCCGGTCAACGAAGCACCGACATCCGGGACCTGAAGAATAAATTGTCATGACATTATCAGAGAAACTAAATCATAAATCATATTGATATATGGTCATTGTAAGCTTTAAAATTGGTTTAGTTTGATAAGTATTCAGTATTACTACTTACAGATCTCTCTGCTTTGTTAGGAGCAGATCTTGGACACTCCGAGTCGTACGGATCCAGGCAAGGTTTATCAAGGTACCCACGGGAAATCCCGGACTGAAAGTGATCAAGTAAGGTTTAGTTATACTTTTGACAGTAAAGGAAACGAGGATCTTTGTTAACAAAAATTCTGAAATTGTAACTAAAACTCAACGAATGAACTTACTTTGTTCATGACCTCCTCAATAAGGGCGGCGTCTGAGTAGGTTGGGTATTTAGCTCGGTACGCCTGTACGAATCCTAATGGGTCCAGGCTGGTCCATTTTATGGGGAGACCACTGCAAGACAGAGGATGAAAACCGTAAAACGCGATAAATACCACAGCTTTAAACTCAAAACTACACAAGAAGAAGGAGTTGTGGAGACTCACAAATCTATGTGGACAGAATGGTCAGGTCCGAGCAACTTAGCACCGTCCCAGAAACAGTCCAAGGGGGTAATGATGACGCAGGGGAGGAGTCTCTCTATGATCTAAAAAGAACCAAAGGCCAGTGTTAAAATCAATTCATGTCAAAGAAAGTGACAAAATGTTTGTAGATAGAATGTTGTTCGTTACAAAATTTTAGATTCTTGAGAATCAAAATTTATGTATATTTTATTTGGTTAAGTATATCTGGAAAGACAATAGAACTACAAGGCGGATGGAGAGTCTTACGTTGTCTATGAAACTCCCCTCCGTCTTGGGAAACTCCGGGAGATAGCAGAGGTCGTGGAATTTCCATGTCCTGTAACAGAAACACAATTTACAAGTCAATAGCTGTTCTAGACCCCGGGGCTTCTAATTATAGCATCGATAGCTTGTAACATACCAAAGCATGAATGAAGTCGGGGGAACACAGACACACACATATATGCACGCGCGTGCCACATACTAGTATATGCACGAACGTGCAGGCACTTACACGTCAAACATGTCGACCGAGATATCCACCACTTTGAGCAGGGTCTGTAGATGGAACTGTAGAGAGGGCACGGTCAGGATGTTGGAGTCGGTCCTGGGGGTCTGAATGACCAGCTGACTCGTCGTGCCCCGCCCCTCCCCCACTGTCGTCCGCGTGTACTCTAACTCCTGTTCTAGCCTTCCCCCCTCTGCAACAAAAAAAAATATCCCATTAATGACGCTCTTATGACACCATAGTGACGAGATAAAAGTAATGTACGGAACCAAGAACGATTGTTCCGTATTTACTACTTTCTCAATTGATGGACTGAGAATTAATCTAATTATATATAATCTAATTATATACATGTAAATTCCTCTCTCTTTCTTTTTTTTCATTCAGGAATATCTTAATACTATGGTTTATAAAAACATCAATCTGCCCTATTTTCATTTTTGATGTTATTTTAGATTGTTTGATGTTTAGTCAGATAATTGTTGTATGATGATTTGATTTTGTTGTTATTATCAATTGCGGGTGTTCTCTAACATCACATCTCGAGTGTTGCGAGATTTCTCTAATCGCAAATTAAAATCTGAGTTGGTATATACATTTGTCATCACACGATCACACCAGCATCTTACACAGGGACATATGTTTTTATTCTCAACTCCAAGTCACACGGCTTTTGGTGATGCAAAATTGAATCGTTTATAGTACTTATTCAGAATTGAAAGGTTACAGACATTAGATCAGGCTTGTCAGATCATTAATAACAAGGCTATACCACCTAGGCGTCCGCTCCTTACGACTCTACCTAGTAGGCAAGAGTTCTGCTGTGTATGTAAAGAACCTGTGGCCTGCGGTAGGTCTGACGCTGTCATTCAAATTTATGCGTGTTAAACCCCCTCAGAATTATCAATTGTATGTCAAAATTTTAAGATTTAAAAATCAGGAATTCCTCTTACGTTGACTGACGATCTGCTCGGCGTTTAATTCGTTTTGATTCTGTTTTTACACTCGGCGACGCTGTCTTCCAGCTGACATTTATAATGCGCTTGACTCTTTGTTGGCTTTACGTAATTCATTAGTTATGTTTTTACTTGTTTTCACTGTTGACTGTGAAAACTTTCTCATAACTTTGAAATGCATCTTCGAAGCGGGTCGTTAAATGTTTACTTGTGCAGTCTTACATCGGTTTATGGTACACCATTTACTGTAATAAGTATGTTCCGTGTAATCCATTACAGGGTAATATTACTTTGCTGTAGGTACCTCCTTACAAACTGATATCTGTAGATTGTGTTTCAATCTTTGCAATGTGATATCTATGTTTACATTGTGTAATTATCATTCATTGAAATGTAACACCGGTACATTGTAAGTTATTCATTGAGTTGCAATATATTGTACGTTCCGTGTAATTCATTACAATGTAATGTTATTATCCATATAATGTAAGTTTGCAATGTAACAAGTAAATGTATTATATTTAGTGTGTACAACATTTGGCAGAAAATCATTTTTCAACCAGATAGCGTGGATTTGAATTAGCGTATATTTGAAACAGTCTGATACACGAAGAGTGTAAGGAGAAGGGGTGTGGTTTTAATCAGACTGTTTCTGAATGTTCCTATTCTTATACATATATGAATGGCACTTGGCGATCTACTTGATTTAGCGGAAGCGGTTTTACGCAAAATGATACACAGCAAAATGTAATACGTTTACAGTATTACATTGCAAACTTACACTATATGGATAATAACATTATAATAACATGCACATACCAGTATTACATTGTTTGTTTATTCATCACATGTTTTTATAATTGCATTTTACATGTAACTTCCAACAGAATATTACATTTATCATTTGAATTTGTATACGTAATGTATTTTCCTTGGTATCCATTACGGAGTAATATCGGTGCATTTCATGTAATTCAATAAAATTGTGTATACATAAGTGTTATTTATTGATATCATTGCAATCTTTTTAAAATGTCCATCATCGCAATGTTATTCATTGTAGTGTTATATCCTTGTTATTTTCTAAAGTGTAATATTGATGTTAATCGTTACAATGTTATTCACGGCAGTCAATGCAGTGTTATATCACCGTTATTTACTGTAGCCTTAAATCAATGTTAACAACTGCAGTGTTATTTATAACACTGTTATTCACTGCAGTGTTATTCTATATATGTAAGTATTTGTACCATTCGTTATATTGTTATACATGAACATTACATGGTACTTGTTCCAATGTATCCTCTATAGCCGTATGCTATGGATATTTCTATGTATTTCTATGTAACGATTAAAAGGTGTATACATCAATTTTTTAATGCAGTTAAATTTTAGCGCGTTAATTGTAGGTGTGTTATTCATGACAATATATGACTGATATACACGATGTTTACTTCATTGACATTTACTTCGCAGCGAGACGCTTTATTCCCGGGGCCCGGGTCTCTCCTGAAGTAAATGTTAAACAGATCATTTTTTTTATCATTGACAAAATGTTTAACGATTTTATTGATAACATCATGTAGTTTACGAGGTTAAGAATTTCGTTTAAAGAATGTATGCAAATTCCTGTGAAATATAGTATACATGTTTAGTGACGTACACCTTCTTCACAATATGTAGGTTTAAATTTTGTTTTTTCTCGTCTTAATTAATTCATAAAAGCTTTGTTATGTTCATGTCAGGATAATCAAGGGAGAGGTGTTTTGTTTTTGTTTTTTACTGTTAATGAATATTAAAGATGCAGCGTAAATGAATTTCATTTGATATGATTTATATTTTATATTGTTTTGCTGTGTTTCGAGTTTTCGTGTGCTTCTGTTTTTTACTATTCTCGAATATGTTTACTACGTCGTTTCTCTTTCTATTCATACTTTGTAAACTTTGTGTTTTTCAAATTCTTGTTTTCGTGCATAGCTGGGAATCCATCACATAATCACGGAGGGAGCGATCAGTGCCGCTCTACCCGCGTTATCTCACGTCGGTCGGGGGTAGTAAGCCATCCTTTGTTGGGCCGCTGACAGTTTTTTTTCTTGTCCAACTTGCCGATTATGTAGATAGAATTGACAGAGTAGTAGAAATACTGGCGAATCAGTGACCCGTGACGCTGTCGTCACACATTCGTGCGCGCCCTGTGATTGGGTTCCTTCCCATGAATGACTAGCTCTAGTCCCGTGTGTGTGGTCCCGGATTGATTAAACTTCTTTTAGATTTCATTGTTCAGTAATGTAATGTGAAAAAAAAGAAAAGAGGTTTGAGCGGCCCTGAGAACCATGAGTGTACGGGGGGACAATGGGGTCTTTGTGTAGGGAGAAGCCGGGCCGATCAGGGCCCGATCACACAAAGACGAAACGACCTCAGAACTGAGCGAGTGTGCACACACCATCCCTAACAATAGCTCTGGTCAATGGGGAAACCTCTTGCTTTTTAACTCTGTTAATTTACTTTTTCCTCCGAAGGATCCTGTGACCCAATTTTCACCGGCGCTTCTTAATTGTGTTATCTTGAATCCCTGCCTTACAAGTTTCTCTGACAACCAGAATAAGTGCGACCGGTGCAGTGGTGTTCTGTTTATCCTGGCCGCCTCTTGGGGAGTCTAATCCCTCCCCACCTACCCCTCTATCCCTTCACCCCAAACCACACTTCTCTAACTTCACTTTGACTAAAATATATATGCATTAGAAATTTAATTTTTAATGACTTAAGTTTAAAGAGTTTGCAATGAGTTTTTATTCAAAATCTGAATCACTGTACTTAGATATCGTGTCTTGTAACTAACAATAAGATGAGACAGATGCAGGCCTATATATACAGAAACAACATGAATGTACATCAAGTATCAAACCCCAAACCACACCCTCTCCCATACATAAAATTTATGTATTTGAAATTTATTATTTTTAATGACTTGGAATTCAAGAGTTTGCAATGGTTTTTTTTTTTTTTAATTTTTTTTTTACTTTTTCAAAATTGGACAGAAACTTTGAATTAATATTTTAAATCAAACTTGGTTGAAAATTTTGTATTTACTACTTTAACTAACTTTCAAAGCGCAACGATGAAAAATTATATATACTAATATATATTTCATTCATTTGAATTATATAACAGCCTATAGTTTAGTTTCAACCATCATAATATATTTTCAAATAACACAAAAGAAATTAATATTAATAATCTTATGATAGACTGCTTTGAACTTGCAGGTTTGTGATATTGTACACCGCTCTGACATGGTTAATTTTCATTTTGTTAAGAACTTGAACAATTCGCGGGTCTTGTCTGTTGTAACATAATTCGTTTACAGTGTATGGTGGATTGTTCTTTGGTGGCGGAGCACACCTGGACTCTGGGGAAAGGTCCCCTCGCAGCGTGCTAATCGCCCCAAAACACGATACTGTACACGGTTCCCCCTCACAGCCGTTCTCAGCGACTGTATAACGAACCAGGCAGAATTCCCTTCTTCCGGCCAGGAAACCTCAGAAAATACCCCTCCACAAGACTCTGGGAGAAATTAAATGAAGCCCCCCGTCCAAGATTCGGTTAAATTAATCGCTACATTGGCTTGATTGTGACAACACACAGGATTTCGGTGCACATTTTGGTAGTCAGTGAGCCGTGGCGGGTCACGCTGTTTGAGCAGCCATTTAATACACAGCCTGTGTGGTCTGTCCCTGCGCTTTGTTCCCGGGCCCCCGGTATCATTAATCAACGCGTTATGTGTCTATTTCCAAAGTCTTCAACCGGCGTGTACTTTATTACTTTGGCCAAGGAATGTAATATACAAAACAACAAGCAGCGTTTTTTGTATTTTATAGGCATTATTTATCCTTTAGAAAAAAATTAAAGAGTATTTAGATTTCGTTTGACTGTAAAAAAGATATTGTGTATTTGATTAAGTTTTTGTAATCAAAAAAAAAAAATGAGTTCATTGAGAGATTTTTTTGGGAAAGTCTTTATTTAACCTTAATACTGTAATCTACAGTCGAGCTAGAATAACGCGAGTTTCTCTAATACCCAATCGATTGTTTTTCATCCAGATTAAATAAGAAACCGTGGCGGGTAAATTTAAGTCGGGATCTGGCCGGACATACCCATTCCTCGGCTCTGTATATCTTCTTTGTGAAGCGAAAACATCTGAAAATATCTCTGCCCGTCTGTACTGAACATAACGAGACCACACACAGCCGAAAAGCCGAATTTAGGTCACCAAAATGGCGGAGAGCTACCATTCTGTATAAAACGATGAATATGTTCACATACCTTCAACCCAGAGCTTCTCCACGTCCGTTTGTAGGGTGGTGGTTTTTAATCCGATACAGCACAAAGATAACAATAAAATTCCCACAAAAAGTACTTTTCCACAATGTAGCTGAATGAAGGCACCGATTTTAAACATGTAGCGCTGTATGTGCATTCTTAACCACAGCGCACTCGGGCTGCCGTCCGCCTTTCCCTGTAAATATATCAAACAATGTATTAATTCAAATCTATTTGTGTGAATATCAGTCAAAGACTCATTGAAATTTATTGTTTTGAGTGAGATTTTGGCGTTTTTACGCCATAACACACAGCATTTTTTACGTTTCACTTGAGCACCCCAGCGTAACACGTGTGTGTTGTCAGTTGTTATTATGAATGATAATTTCCCGATATTCAAAATATTTTGAACAAAATGAAGAAAAATGCATCCTATTTTTCATTTTATGGACCGAATGGAGACCTTATCGGTGTGTGGATGCCCCCGTGAGGGCGAGATTCTCCCGAACGCGGGTCGGGGAGGGAGAGGGTTGCTGGCTTACCTTCTTGACATGTTTGTAGGCTAACTCGGCGTTGACCCAGCTCGTCCTGGTCACTAGATCCTCGTCCACCTCTCTCTCGGGTTTCTTCCTTGATCTCATTGTCTTTCCATTTGAATTTGGTATATCAAATCACGTATAATGAGTTGCCATTTGTGGAAGTTTAAAAAATTTACCCACGTGCAGAATTCCTTCAAGATTTTAGCCGGTATTTGAAAAAAAAATCACTTTTGGTCGGAATTCTGTCCCATAACTATGTTGTCCTTTGATAATGTCACTGATTTTCACTTTGGTGTCCATTATACTCACTATGTATCATTTAAACATCAAAACACCATGCATTCCATATGATTCTTAGAATAGAACTGCTTGCGAGTAAGATTTGCATCGACCCCGCCCCCTTCCTTTGATTGACATCGCGAGATCACCCACATCTTTAAGACGATTGGAGGAGCACTAATAAGAATTCTCTTGTAACAGCGGCATTACATTAGTTGCTAAGCAACCGTTCACCACATAGAAGCTCGGCCACCCAAGTTGCGGGACCGCCAACAGTGCGATAAGCAGACATACTTTCGTGGGGAATCTTGCACTGAAGCGCCGAACGGCAGATGCCATCAGGATTGTTAGCTACTAATCACGTTATAATTTAATATCTATCGAGATCAGCTTTGTTTTTATTTACCACTGGGATGAGAATTGCCGATGTTCGTTTTGAATAAAACTTTAAATGCCGTTATAATTCATGCACACACTCTACTCCGAGGTCTCGATTTGTAGAGATAATTACATTTTCTTAACGTCTTCTTGGGCGGCCTTTCAATCTAGATATAGTCGGACTATCATGTGAAAAGCTGGCAGACTGAGGCGATGTCAACAAACAAACCGCTTTTCACTACATGACATTTTCACTCCAACATATACTGCTGAGGGGTCTGACGAGAGTTGCTTCCCCCTGACCCAAATTTTTTCTGTAATTAATGAGGTTTATTTTATTTTCATCAAAATTTGAAAAGGAGTCCAACATTTATAGCTAAACACACAAAATCTCAAAATAATTTGTCTTTTTTCATAGCTTTCGTTTATTTTGGTAAGGATATGAAATAAATGTTATATGAAGGTTTTTGTATGACACACAGCTATGAATAACCTCTCGGAGACTAACATCTTTATTTTTTTAACTCTCTTTATTTTAGGTTGAAATTATTTGGGGAATAAAAATTTCATTTCATTTAAATATTAATGAACGAAACACATAAACCGATTTGTGAATGAAGTTAGCATTACTGTGACAGGACCAGGGATTCTCGGCCAGCAAGCACCTGCTGCTGTTTCTTAACTTGATGTAAAATGGACAGGATAAGGGGATAAAGATATAGCTCTCAAAGACTGGTTCAATTTCAATTCAATTAAAATTAAGTTATAAATTAATTTCGATATATATAGTTTTTATCGTGAAATAACTTTTTTTTAAAATTTTGATTCTTACTCTTGCAAGAATTTTGGTTTCTCGAATAATAACATATATTGATCTCACCATCACTAGATTCGGATTAGGAAGGTCAATTTTTCCCACTTTGCACTCTTAATATTTGACAACCTTGAACACACAAGAAGAATGGAAAGTTATTATTTTCAAGAACAATAACTGACCTACAAGTACATACAATCAATTAGTAATAAAAATCTGTAAGGGGAGCGAGTTCTGATTGATATGGCGACATCACTGTCACTATGGCGACTCTATGAAAGCTGCCACGGTCTGAGAGAGGACCAGAACTGACGTCTATAGGCCCTCAGTGTCAGGGAACCTTCTGTCTGTGTGTCTGTCTGTCAGAGGATGATGTCACACAACAAGTGGAATTACCTTAGAATTATTTGTCTGTGTGTGGGAGATTCAATGGTGAAAGTTGGAAGACAGGGGGATAAAGGTAATTTCAATGAAGTTTGTGTGTCATTGAACAAAGGTTCTGGACAGGATGATTCTTCGATTAAAGCACACATCAGCTTAAAACCGGGAAGAGGTAAAAAAAAAAAAGCCAGCAAGGGAAGCAACTCGCAAAGTAATTATCGTGTATTTGTCGTAATCATAATGTTGGGGAATGAATTTGCTGTACAAAAGAAAATAGATAATTTCAAACCGGGTTTCAAATGAAATATCCGGTTATTGAAATGGTGAAAATGGCGGGCGAAAGGGCAGCTGCCTCTTCCTACATTTTTCAAGATAAGTTTTTGTTTTGCAAATTAATTGTTAATATATCAATGATGTGCATATTAGGTGAATTTTGATTTTTGATAATTTATGCAAAAAATACCGACTATTGAACTTGGCCATTTTTATATTTTGCATAATATTGAATACAGGATAATCCTATTGGAATAACTTCTCCTGCAGTTTTTAAGATAGGAAGTTGTTTTGCAGATCAATTCTAAATCATATCAGAGATGTGCATATTACTTGATTTTTGATAATTTATGCAAAAAATATCAGCTGTTGAACTTAGTGATTTTTATTTTTTTTTATTTTGGCATATAGGGTACGTAGGGCTTATGCTATACCCTCGGCGTCCGCGTCCGCGTCCGGACCTGGTTAAAGTTTTTGTTGCAAGTCCTGTATCTAAGTTATTACTTGTCCTGTCTTCACCAAACTTGCATGGATGATGCATCTGGACCTAGTTATGAACGTGAAAGACTTGGAGCTGAATCTAAGCCAAAGGTTTCGGATGCTGGAGAAGGTTAAGGTTTTTAGAGCAGGTTAAAGTTTTTGGTGTAGGTGCCTTTGATAGCAATTTCTAAGTTACTACTGGTCCTAACTTCACCAAACTTGCTTTGATGGTGCGTCTTATGATACTGATGCACCAGACAGGCTTGAATGCTGAATCTGAGCCATAGGTTTCGGATGCTGGAGGAGGTTAAGGTTTTTAGAGCTGGTTAAAGTTTTTGGAGCAGGTGCTCTCTTATGATTATATCTTAGCTATTACTGGTCCTAACTTCACTTAACTTGCATGGATGATGCGTCTTATGATACTGATGCACCTGAAAGGCTTGAATGCTGAATCTGAGCCATAGGTTTTGGATGCTAGATGAGGTTATAGTTTTAGATATAAGAGATAATTTGATAAAATGTTCAGTATCACCGTATATACAACCCCTAACGCGGGGGAGTCGACAAAGGGTATGGGAGAGTCGATTCCAACGTATGGGGGAGTCGATTTTCTCCGCTTCGGAGACGGGAGACGGGAGGAATTTAGGTCACGCCTTTTGTAGGTATTTATAACAAGTATTTCCAAAAAATATATACCACACGGAAGAATGACAAATGTTTCTGTATTGAATCCTATTAATCTTGCCTTTTTGCAGGAATTCTTCAGCAATTCTAAATTAGAATCGTCTTTGGCGACACCACTTTTCCAAACCCAATTGAGTCTATTGTACCTCAAATGAAAATTTATAACCATTTATTTTCCAAGGTTTTGGTTGATTTTTTTCATTTTAACAATATTTTATTACGTAACACATAAACGGATGGGATAACAGGCATTGCCTATATAAATCCTCTCAGACATATAAGGTCAAAGTTATATATACAAAATTTTGTGTTGTACAATATTGACAGTGATATTATAATATATATTATATTGATAAATATATGGATATTTGTAATATATGACCAGAAATTACAATAAGTATAATACTTATTATAATATTATAATTTGTAGTAACTGGTAATGATAATAATAACAAAAGAGAAAAAAAAACAAACAAATAAAGCTTTATACACAGGTTTAGGTTTTGTGGTATAAGACAATAAGAAGGACTAGATGGATTATTCAAATCCCTTTGTAGATTTAATGAATTCATGAACATATTTAGATATTGCAATATTTTGTTTATAAGTAAGACTAATGTCACCATTAAGAATGAGTTGAACTCAAAAAGGTATTGGCAGTCTTAAGGAATCTATATTTTGGATTAGTAAATGTCTTTGAACACAATATTTAGGACATTCAATAAAAAAGTGAGAGCAGTTTCATAACTGTTTCCACACATGTCACAACTTGGGTTGTCACTCAAGAAATGATTGCATAAATCAGCATTCAAATTACTAGCTGAGTTACGAAGTTGACAATGTATTATATTTTTCTATCGAACACCATAGTTAAAGTATTTCTTGGGTTTTGAACGATACATATTTTTAATGGCATGTGTAAATGATGAGAGAGTTGGACGACTACGGATATTATATGGGAGTTCATTCCAGAGTCTAATTGTTGAAAGTAAAAAAATTTCGTGTAAGAGGTTGTTTTTGCTTGGGGGACATGAAATGTAAGGTTGTCCTGATTCCTTAGAGGATAAGAATTTTGAGGTAGTAAACATTGATCAAGCAGATCAACTAAATACTGAGGTGCTAATCCATAACTATCTAATAAAATAACACAAGCTTGTGTATTTTACGTCGTTGGAAATTTCACCCATTTTTGATCGAGTATTACAGAAAAACTGACTAATAGAGCTCCAAACCATTGATTTGCTAAAACTATTTTTATTGTTGGTTTTCTGTTGACATTAACATTATATAAGGTCAATGATCAAATTTTCGAAATATTCTATCTGAAATTAATTTTATGTATTTAGATTTTTCCCTTCACGTGCCAGCCAGTGATATAAAATCATACACAAGATAATACAACCATAAAATATGTAAAATGACATGAAAAAACACGTAGAAACTTAACTTTTGCAATCTCATTGCTCGAATTCCTCTGTGTCAAAATAAATCTACCTTTCTCGTAAGATATCTTCCTCAAATGAACAAAACATGGATATTAATATCGATATTTGTTTATTACATTGTTATTTTGTGTTTTTAAAACAATTTTTTACTTCATGTATAGAACTTTGTAAAAATATTTTTTGAAATCTCAAACCCTGAGTAAACGAATACATTTTATATCACTAATCAATTACTGATTTTGTAACCGGTTACCATCGTTCCGAACAAGTAACCGGTTAGAAATCGCCATCATTAAAAATAACATCATCGTCCGCCATATTTATAATCAACTTCCCTGAACTACAATATCTATGTGAATATAAAATATAGCCTATGTAAGTGTATGAAAATTGTTGATTTAAATAAATAAATCAAGTTATTGTACCGGTAATTAAAATACATCTAAACCAGTATACACATGGTAAATTTAGATCCACCCTTTTTTTAATTCATACACCTGTACATATATCCTAAGGGCAGTGCTTGATCATGAGTTGGTCAGTTGATATTTGTGATCTTGGTTTTTATTGGTTGTCTGTGTCAGGTTGATTTTGATTGGTTTGTATATTTTGCTTTATGTGTTTTACCGCCAAGTTTGACAACCTTTGTCTGGACATTGACCAGAGCAGACCTATATTTTACATATCGACTTGAAATTAAATTCTGGACCAGAACTTGCTATTTTCTGGTAAGTTAACTCAGATACTAATATCCTGTAACACTTACTGATAATAAAATTGCTCATCCTATAAACTGCCGAAAACATAGTCCATGATCACAAACTAATGAGTATGAATGAATTTGAATGAAAAGATATTTTTTTAATATGAAACACAGTATTGATTATAAATCAATATTTGGTTTATTTATCAGAGTATAAATTGATTCTCAAATCAATTGTATATAAGAATTTTATGATGATCAGATATTTGATTAAATTGGTCATTTGTAAGATCAATTAGATTATTTTTAGTAAGACATATTCTTAGAACTATTCTGTTCAAATTACAGATGTCAATGTCATATATATATATATATATATATATATATATATATATATATATATATATATATATATATATATATATATATATATATATATATATATATATATCTCGCCAAGCATTCATGAGCTTGTTCCCATAGAATGGTGAGAAAGTGTTTCTAAACATTTTTATCTGAGTAATATATTTTTATGACTTATTTGGGGAAATATAATTCATGTATATTATAAGAGTTATCTCCCGCTAAAATATTTTCAAGTACAATACTAAGATAATGTTAGTGTAGTAGATGTGTTTTTCATTAAAAAGTAATAAATAAAATTAAAATATATAATTAATAAACTAGTAAATAATAAAAGTTTTTATCAAATAAATAAAATAAATTCTAATTCTTTATTCTACTAACAAGGTATTTAGTTAGAGCATTCCACCCCTTTAGATCCACACACACACATTCAAACATTTTACATTCATTGGTTGGTATTGAAAATTCTCGGGTTTTATTGGTCAAGAGTTTTTATTGTCTTGTGAATAGTATTCAGGTAGACCACTCTTAGATATTGAACATAGAAGTTTGTTTCATGATCGTTAAATATTTCATTCTGAAGACCTGAAGACATCCAGACAATGTAAGTTTCTATTTTAACCATTTACTAACATTATAGAAAGATGAGTTTATAATATGAACTACCAGGATTCAGAATTTAGAAGGAAATACTTTGTAAATATTGTATATATCAGATGTAGATAAATCTGATAATTAAAAGTGTATTTTTCATTATATCAGATGTAGATAAATCTGATGGACAAGATTTATAAATACAGCTTAATATATAGTGGTAAATATTTCTAAGGAAATGTTTAAGTGTTTTATATTGTGAATAGGAAATATATGTAACGAACATGTATTTAAGTGTATATTTAATATTCAGATGAATTAACATCATAAGTAAAAGGAAATTGAATGGTGTTTGGAACCGGACTCGATTCCATAAATTGGTATGATTAATAATTGTATATTTTAATAATTTTATTGTAAAAGAAAGATAACTCTTGTATGTTAAAATTGGTAAGAGTTATTTCCCTTGATTGTGTCTTTATGATTTTGGACAGAATGTAAATTATATCATGTATATGCGAATAGTGAAATGTGTATATTTCACCTGAAATGTATTCAAAGATAACTATATTGTAATAATATATAAATGTATTTTATGACTTGATATTATCTAATTATGATATATTTATTTTATTATATTATATTGCAGAGTCTAAAAATTTACATCATTAAAGAAATCTGATTAAAGTGGACATGTGATTATCTTCGTTTATTGTCGGCAAATTCCCATTACATTAGAATATTGTCTTGATGGAAATACATGTATTGTACTGATGTTATACTTTGATATAAATCATATTATTGTTTTATGCTATTTCAGGGCTTATATGAATAAAGTCACTGTGTCACAAATAAATTCATAACGAACCTACAGGTATCTTTGTTGTCGTTTATATGAAACAAAGGCTGTAACCTCTACAATACAAAATGTTCATACCGGTGTACACCCAGTTTGGCTAAATCAAGCGCGCCTATGGTATGCATGGATAAAGGTAGATAACTCCTGCATTTCACAAAGCTCTACAAAGAAGGGTAACCCATGTATAAAACAATGGTATTAATGTTATACCGTACTTTTTCCTATTAAGAATTTTTATTACAATATTCTTAAACTAATAAATAACTTTTCATGTTTCTGTGGGACCAATGTCGTCCTAGGAATGCTGCATGATTTTTCAGACTTAACCTCTTAACTTTTTGTTGGCAAGTTGATGTAACATTTTAAAGCGTAGTTCTCCTTTAGTATAAGGACAAAGCACTTGACATTAAACATCTATTTTTATAAATAGTTTCCCGAACTATTTTTATTGTTAAAATAATAGTTTAATATTTGATAATTAGTACGGGAAACTATCCATATAGGGAAAAAAAACTTATAAGGTCAAGTGCCTGTGCAGAAGGGGCCGGTAGAGTTGCTTTAGCTGCAGCACCAAAAACGACTATGTTGAGCTAGAGTTTGTCATCCTCCGCTGATTTTTCTTCAAATGACTTGACGGTAACAAGAAGGTCCATCTGCACAGTCAGCAGGAACGTCGGAGTCTCCGCCAAATGATGTAGCCCACATTTTCTTCCCAAATAAGGATTGAATTATCAATAACACGCATCCTTAATAGATGTATAGGACTAGATAATTTTACACCTTAATGCGCTTTGTATTTTTTGAACATCTTTATCTGTATATACTATAACCCAATTTTTTGCTGAATTATTTTTCTTCAACCTATTGAAATCCTAAAGCAACTGGCTGGGCATTTAGAGGAGCGAGCAGGAATGAAAATCTAAACTGAAATTGATTATTTGTGGCCTAAATTCTTTTTGTTGCAGCTGACTGAAAAAATTAAACTTTTTCGGCTTTTGACTGTTTGTTCCGTATGCAGTTTATTGTTGCAAAGGAAAATACATTTTTTTTTGCATTATCTATTGTATTAAATGTCAATCCTCAATCGCATATACATGCCCAGGGATTTATCACAAAACGGGGAGGGAGAGGTAGTGCGTCGTCTCTCTTTTCTAAATTTTATTTTATTTTTTAGGTCATATTTTCACTATAATTTCTAAAACTGTCCAAATAAGTTTTTTTAAATGTAATTTTTTCTGATAAAAGCCTGTTTTGAAAAAAAAAATGGGGGAGGGGTTAACCCCCTCCTTCTGAAGCAACGTCCATACAGAGGATGATTACAATTTAATTATCGCTCAATTTCTGTCGCTCACTTACTGGGCACCATCTTATACAGCCCCTATTACTAACTCATAAACCATGCATTTGACTAAAATAAAAAAAATTAATTTCATTAAACAGACATATCAATTAGGACTTGCCTGAATGAAACAAGTGCCTATCCTTCACAAACTACCTGCATGAATGAAAACTTCGAATCTTATTGGCAGAAATATCCCTACCACAATAAAATCCGTCAGTTCATTACTATCGCTGTACTTACATATATACTTAAAACATATACGAGGGTTGTCCCAAAATTACGTTGACAGAACACAAATTTTAAATCTGTTCACTGCAATTTTATTATACAGCTATTTTTTGTTCCACGACACTTTGTCACACAATATCCAAAAAAAATCAAAACCCTGCTTTATTTTTGAGAATAAGAAAATTAGCAAGGTAACTTTTGCCAGGCGGCGCAATGTGGGACGTCGAAAATGTCCAGTCCTTACGTCGTTAAACCCTTCACATAGTTTACGATAACATTTACGTATTATTCCTTCGATTAACCGAATAACGCCACTTGTCTTCGCTATTTTGGGACAAACCTTGTACTTAGTCAAGATAGAATCGTTGGAAAAGATACATACATGTTTGCAAAAATAGATGCTACCAAACAAGGCTTATTTGGGATATGACCAAGACATACCGAACCTGTATCACGGACAAACATACGAACATTTAGTCATTTAAGCGAGCAACAATTGAAAATCATTCATGGTTGAATATGCTTAAATTGTCTTTGAATTAAGGTTTAATTTTTTAGCTTTTGCACACAAGAAAAAACATTATGCCCTTGATCTTTGGGGACAAAAACAAGACTTTTAATGTTTTCTACTTTTCTTTATGAGTAATCAGGCATTCAGAAAATATACCCCAGGTATCTTAATAAAAATTTGACCAAAAGAGCCATTGGCCATTACTTCCACCTTTAAATTACATACTGTTGAATCATAAACAGTGGTCATATGTGGGTTAAAACATGACGCCATTCTGTGTTTGTATATTGTAATCAGACTAAGCAACCACTGGCAGGAAAATGCTGGACCATGGATTAACAGCATAAGACAATATATGTACAAATAGTACAAAACCTGATTAAGAGAATGTGGCCCTGCATAAAACATTCAGGAATTAAATTCTGGACATTTTCTCCTGTGCCATTATAAGTTAACAACAAAACAAAGTCAATTTAAACAACACAATTCTCTTTCAAAATCTTTAAGAGAAGAAAAAAGCGAACAGTACATGTACTTGGTTTATTACAAAATTGTACACATATATCATCTTTATCCAACATACTTATGTTGTACTTCCACGGGTGCACACGAACTAACAATGAAGATGACCGATAGAAAAAGCTGTCCTTCAGATTAATCATCAGACAATAAAATGTTCTATGTTTGCGCATTTCCAAAATGAGAAATGAATCAAATATGAAAACACAGGTTTATAAATATTCCCATCACTGACAAGCGCCCTGTAGGGATGACCCAGATTAACTGTATAGGTCGTCGTCCCCGTCATCAAAGTTCCCTCCCTGGCCCTGACTGGGCGGGTTACTGCCACTCTGTTGTCCTGGGAACCTGTAAACGACCCAATCAAAAATGTCAACACATACATCAATAAAGACACGTAATAGTCACCTCATTTTCTAAATCAATTGTAAAATCACTGCTAAAATCTCTTCCTAATAAGGAAACCTTACTCATGTAAAGCAAGAAGGCTTGGACACTAACCTGAAATTTCCACCGAATCCTCGACTCTGCTGTAGTGTTTGAGCGAACATTTCATATTTTCTGATGTCATTGTCGCTGACTGAGCGGCGAGCAAACTTCATGGACTCCTCAAAATGTGCTCTAGATATCTCTGGAACTGGATCAAAGTCTTCCACCTCCTATAAATAAGACAACAAATGTGATTCTAGAGCTCCCGTCAATCCCTCCACCTTTCTTGCTTCCACCACATTTGTACAGACATTTAAAGAAAATACGCTTTTGAAATCTTCTTCCTTGTAATATGTTATGATTGTTTATTACTTTAATACTAGTCATCAAGATTACTGTGAAATCATTAGAGTTTGTGGTGGCTCAATTTTTGTTGATTTCATCAATTCTCATCACTTATGAACTAAACGTTACAAATAAGACAATCCTTGAAAACTTTCCACCACAAAATTTTGATTCCACAGTACCCACATCACAGACTACAAAGTCCCCCGTCAGTGACTCACCATGTCGGCGTTGGGGTCCTTGTCCCTCTCCCGCTCCATCCTGATCTCGGCCTCTATGGACTGACGGATGGCCAGCTTACAGGCCCGCTGACAGATCTCTGTCAGATCTGCTCCACTGAAGCCATGTGTCACCTTGGCCAGGTAGCCCACATCTACATCCTGTAACACATCACAAACAGGTCAAGTGAGAAATTCTCTTTGATCTATCTATACAGTAATATAGCATTAAAATTATCTTAAGGTCAAGATCTAGTAAATGATTCCAGTGTATTTTGTGTACTAAAACCATTCTGATGGCATAATTGATTTGATGAATATTTTTCATGTACTTTAAGCCTTTATAGGAATTATGTAGAAAATTGAACAATTTCTTGACATTCTACATTAAATTATGGGAAAAGTAATCCCGAAACCATCATAGAGCTTGTTTAGCGCTGTTTTTGGAGAGACTGTAGGCATTCTAGATATATCTCATTAGTAAAAATTGGACAAAACTCTGAAATTTGTTACTCATTTCCTTCACATTTCATAGAAAATGACAGCTTAAAACATGATTTTCATTGTATTTACCAAAAACATTTAGCAATGGTACACAGTACCAAACAAAGCTATTGTTATGAAGCATCATTGAAAGAATTTATATCTTAATTTCATAAACCTGTATGCACCTATCATTTACTTGATCTTGACCCTCATCATATTGAATATCTAGCATTTTGTATAACAAGTTAAATTGAAAATGTTTTTCTTAGTTATTCAAAGTAAAAACAATTTTGCCATCCATCTCCTTCCAACAGGAAACCATTGGTTACATCTCAGCTTACCTTGGCTACTGGTGACTTTCTGAGGTTGGCCTTTAGGATGGCGATTCTTGACTTGTCATCAGGCAGGGGAATGTAGATCAGCTGATCAAGACGGCCAGGTCTCAGGATGGCAGGATCAATGATGTCTGGTCTATACAAAGCAGAGCATTCATTGTATATAAGTTTATATATGCAGTATGTAATAGGATCCCAGGTTAATAAAAAAAAAATATCAATTGTAAACATGTATATACATGAAATATGTAAATAGGGTACATGGTAGAAAACAAAGATTCACTGAATGTACATGTATATAGATGCATTACATTTGTATAAGCAGAATGACTGGCACAAAACAAATATCTTTATTTAGCTAATGCCAGTTTAAAAATCAAAGGCCGGAACGGCCACAAAGACATTTTCTTTTATATAGATATCATTAATTTGAATTTCTATACTATTCTTATATCATATAATATTAGAATAAAAAAGTAAATGAATTATGTTTTATACTGCTTTAAAAAAAAAAACCCAGTGTATTTCCTTATAAAATAGGTAATTTGTAATACAATAACTCATCATGGTAACAAAAATCGAAGAAATTTTCAAAGTTCAAAAATGAATTATTTTCTTTCTGCTTTAAACAGTCTTTGAACAATTTTCACAGGTTCAAATTTTGAATACGAGGATATCACACATTAACAGTGTGTCCCTAATTATAATAATAAAACATACTTTTATTTATTTCAATTCCCATTTGAAACAAGATAACCTATGGTATGGTTGCTTACAAACAAATCCACATCACGTGCGTTGATCTGCTCGACCATACCAGCTGCATTATCACGTTTACTTATTGCAACAAAATCACTAGATACGTTTATCGCTTACATTTATTTTGGAGACCGTGCCCAATAACAAATAAATTTACATATCAAATTTTATTTCCATCGGGCACGGTCTCCAAATAAAATGTAAGCGATAAACTAAAATAATATTTAGTGAATTTTTATACCTTATTGTATTCATCTGCCATTTCTTGATTGAGCAAATTTATACTTATGCAATGAGTTGTCATTGATCAGGGAGGCAAAGTTGGATTTTTTGTACACAATTTAGCTGAATAAATGGAATAAAAATCTTGTAAAACTTTTAATACTTTAAGGAACTCATTTCTTACGCGCATTTAGAAGGCAGTGCAGAAGAAAAATCTGGACGATTGCCAATCCGGACGATCGCTAGAAGACTGCCGAGCATTAGCTCGACACCTTAAAAACTAAGTCTATACCAATGGACTGTTATAATTCTGAAAGCTTCAATAAACATTAAGTTCTAAATAAATTTAGATTTTTTTCAAAGAATATCAATGTGTACAAACCTGTTTGTTGCGCCAATGATAAAGACGTTTTTCTTGGCTCCCATTCCGTCCATTTCTGTCAAAAGCTGGTTGATAACTCTATCTGCGGCACCACCTGAAACGTAAAGCAATGTATATGTAGAACTACAATCCCTCCATGAACAAGAGTTTACATGTTATCTATGGTAATTCAATTTATGGCTACAAAAGGGTGTGAACAGATAATGTAGAGAAGCTACGATTAACTGAAACTTAAGTATTTGATTGTTTGGTTTCCTCCATGCAGTCTTTATTAAATTGCCTGAGAGTGTACCATTGTGCACACATTACCAATTAACAGTTTATTCATGTACAAGTGATGGTGTATCACAGAACATATCATTGATGGCTTTGGACATATGACAAATGATTTACACACGTACCTCCGTCTCCTGCGTTTCCTCCTCTCGCCTTGGCAATGGAGTCCAGCTCATCAAAGAACAGCACACAGGGGGCGGCAGAACGGGCCTTGTCAAAGATGTCTCTCACGTTCGCCTCTGATTCTCCAAACCACATGGTCAGAAGCTCGGGGCCCTTGATGGAGATGAAGTTGGCCTGGCATTCATTAGCGATGGCCTTGGCCAGCAGAGTCTTACCACAACCTGGTGGTCCATAGAACAGCACTCCTTTTGAAGGGGTCATTCCAAACTTCAGGAACTTCTCTGGATGTTCCACTGGGTACTAAAAAAAACAAACTACCATCAGTAACCTAGTCTTTCTTTATCTTCTTTATGAAATAAGTGTCAGTTACTCCAGACACTGCTGTTCAGAGAATTATATGTAGGTGAGATTTCAAACTAAACTATACATCCCACAATTCCCTGTTAACTGACCTGCACCAGCTCCTGGAGCTCCTTCTTGACATTCTCCAGCCCTCCGATGTCCTCCCAGGTGACAGTGGGAACCTCCACACAGGTCTCCCTCAGAGCACTGGGGTTACTCTTACTCAGAGCCCACTGAAAATAGGTCACAAGTTTTGTTTATCATGGAAATTATTTCTTTACCATTTTTCTCTCATTTTTAAAACATTCTGCTACATTTTACCAAAACAAGATATCAATGGTAATATGTTACAAATCTATCTAATGATACAATACTTAACATAACCATCAGTCTAAAGTCCTTCATAGAACATAAAGCCTTACCCTGAAGTCCTCCATTGTGACGGCCAGAGAGTCTAGGACCTCTGCATCAATGTGTTCGTCCTCTAGATCAATCAGATCCATCTTCTCACGGATCTGTTGCAGGGCGGCCTCGGAGCAGAGAGCGGCTAAATCAGCCCCCACGTGTCCGTGGGTCTCCTGAGCCACCTGCTCCAAATCTACATCGTCAGCAAGCTTCATGTTCTTTGTGTGAATTCTCAGAATTTCCAAACGCCCAGTGGCATCAGGAATTCCAATGTCAACTTCTCTGTCAAATCGACCTGTTTGCGAAATCAGTGAAACAAATACTTCCTTCTGCATTAGATGAAGCATCACTTGCTGATTGAACACATTTTTCAACAGCAAAGGTTTGTACATTGTTAAAAAGTTCTTAATTTTCAACACAAATGTAAAGCTTACTTATATATCTGAACTGATTAAAGAGATTGTAAGTGACTCGTTCTTACCAAATCGTCGCAGGGCCCCGTCCACACTGTTCGGCCTGTTTGTGGCCGCCATGACAATCACATGTGCCCTCTGTTTGAGACCATCCATCAAAGTCAAGAGCTGGGAGACAATTCTTCTTTCCACCTCTCCGTGGGTCTATAACACAAAGTATCAATAAAGTACAGGTACAGAGCACACAAAGCATCATCAACATAAACGGGCTGTAGTAATTATACCACAAATTTAATTAATACTTTGTTCCTTTACTTGAAAATTTACGCGTTTTTTTTGGCAAAATTTGATCAAAAGTGGGGGGTGCATGTTATACAAAGGAACAAAATTTTACCCCATTTTTTCAGAGCTTGTTTCTGGATACCACGGGAGCATAACTGCCGATATTGCATGTTATGCAAGTTGTACAAGTGTACACTAAACTTATACTGTCAAAAATACCTTATTCTTAGTTATTTTTCATGTATTAGAATATTTATCCATTCAGACTACTGTTCCTTGCATAAAAACAATTACTCGCCAGTGTATTCCCCATTACATAACCAGCCACCTGTTGACTCATCGTGTGGTCAATGCTTGTTTAACAATTTCCAGTGAAGCATGCACTTGTCTCACATAATTCATTTTGTTAGAAGTCTTTATGTAATAAAAGAATAAAAAAATTTTATTGTTAATTTATAAACTGTTTAGATAATAAAAAATAAAACCAAGTTGAAAAATTAGATGTTTTATCATTTGCCAAAACTAAACAAAAGTAGTCAGTTAATTAGGTACATTTGATACAATACATTTTAATCAGTCCTCTGATCTGGTGGAATAAGAAAATAAAACATGTGCAACAATTAATGAATTATAGTTACTACATGAAATGAATGTTTTGACTGATTGTGTCATTAAACCTGAAGGGGGAGAGAATTGAAATTGCAACAGGGCCTACTTCAAATTCTTTATTAAGAATATTAGCATGTCAACATGTTTTGACTTTAGGGAAGCTCTTTGAGCAGTCACAATATCACTATCTCCGACTTTCCTTTCGTGTTTGGAACGATTACAAAAGCATCAGCCATTTCATTTCAAATCAGAATTTTGGAATACCGAGTCCCTAACGAAATTCCGAGCCCGATCAATTTAGCCGGTGTACCGGTATTGAAAAAATTTATCGCGATATGATATTTTTCCTCTATGTACCGCAATACACCGGAATACCGATATTATTGCGCAGCCCTAATAGGAACAGCGCGTTTTCAGCATTTTACACCCAAATTTTGGGGTGTGTTTTATACATAGGTGCGTGCAATACACAAGACTTTACGATAACTGTACATGCATACTAAATAAAGAAATTTCCACCTTTTCACGCTTTGGAGCAATGGCGTCCAATTCATCAATAAAGATGATGGCAGGAGCATTCTTCTCTGCCTCCTCAAAAGCCTTTCTCAGGTTACTTTCTGACTCACCAGCCAATTTACTCATTATTTCAGGACCTATATAAAAAATTTTTAATATAATGTGATAATCTCTCCTGGGTTATGTGCGTGACTGAATTGAAATCCAGCAGAAACTGGCAACAATGATAAATTTATAAAGTCTGGAAATTCTTTGCATTTGTTTGGTCCACAAGGCTGGTAATGTCCAAACTTTCAGTATCATTACATGGAGGTTTTTTAGAAGTAATTTTGTGATTGACTAAGTATATGAATTCCAAATATTAAGTGAATAAATTTAACCACGTTTGTAGGCAAGAGCAAAAATTATTACACATTCTAGAAAAATATCTCACCATTGATAAGGAAGAAGAAAGCTCCAGTTTCATTGGCCACTGCTCTGGCAATAAGAGTTTTCCCAGTACCAGGGGGACCATACAGCAGTATTCCTCGGGGTGGCTGTCACACACAATTAATTAATTAATTAAGAAACATCAGTTTTACTTTTAACTTAATCTGATATTTGAATAATATGCTAGCTGCTACTCTCTAGTAACGGTTAACACATCGTACCTTGACTCCAATGGCTTTAAATAGCTGTGGGTGTCTGAGAGGGAGTTCCACCATTTCTTTAATCTGAGCCAATTGTTTGCGGCAGCCGCCGATATCATCATATCCCACCTCATTCAGAGCCTCTTCTTCCTCCTGTTAAAACAAGGCCACACTTTTACTCAACCACATAAAAATATAATCCTTACAATAGAAATTTCCATATGGGCGAACAATGAATTCTCATCCACTTCTTCACAAAATTGACAGCTCCATGTGATTATCTATGAAACTGTGAGAAATTACTGGTAATTCAGAACTGACCTCTCTTTTAACTGGTTCTCCCTCGCAGTGGATGACAGTGTCTGGTGCTACAATGCAGTAGGGGTTGGGGTCGGTCTCTATGACTTTGAACTCTACTCCTCTCATGCCTCCACGCACCAAGAATATGTCCCCCTTTCTGATTGGTCTGTATGCTTCCAGGAAGTAAGGTTTCAGATAAACTTCAAAAAGATTTCTGAAAAAAAAAATATATATATAAAAAATATATATAACATTTGTGGAGGAATATATGATTTAGACACAACTACATTTATCATTCAAGTCAAAAAAATATTTTGATTTAAGTGGGTTAAATGAGAACTTTAAAATTTCATAAATATATATCTTTTTAAGATGAAAGTTTTTCTGTAGATCTCGTACCCTGTGAGTCCCTCAACTGTGTCATCAATAGGCAGAACATGGATTCTCTTTCCATACTTTACATCAGGACATGCTTGGATGCTGAGGAGAAATTAATAACTCATTAGTAAGCTGAATGACAAAAAAGATATAATATTATAATCTATAATATCATATTGACAGGAATGTCCTTAAGTTTAAATTTTTGACACAGCTTTCATTTTTACCCTGAACCAAACTGACTTAATTCATTAAGATTACACACGTGTATATATATATCAATAAAAATCTGTACCTGACAATATCTCCCAGACGAACTCTCAGATTGTTACGGACACATCTGTTAATTCGGATTTTGTCATCGCTAACTGTGTCATCGGAGAGAACAATGCAAACTGTGTCCTTTCTTCTTTTTCCCTTCAATAGAACTGTGTCACCACGGAACAGCTGAAGCTCGTCCATTTTGGCCTAAGGTTGAAAGCCAAGGTTTATCATTCATTTCAATCTCCAAATTTATCATCCCATTAATTTAACTTAACAAATATCAATTAGAAATGAACTAGAGATATATGTTAAAAACTTGCTAGCTTCTTTTTCTGTTTTTAATCGGGTCCAAATTTTGAGATGAGCAAGTTTATAAGACGAAAGTTGCTAATTATTTCACTTTATTTAAATATGAATAAATTGTAATAAAGTTGTTGTGTAGATGCCAAGATGTACCTGTGATAGGGAAACCACAGAATTGTCTTCATTTATAGCTTCTTCTACCAGTAATCTGTTTGGACGGTCTTTCTTTTTCAGAATGGCTGTTGCCAAATCATCACTGAAAATGATTTATTTTATGATTAGATCTTTCCACATTTCTGTGTCCAAAATTATGCAACAAGATTAATCTACAATTAGCATTTACCATTTATCTTAAAAAGTTATGAATGGTTTAATTGCAAAAAGCATTAAAAGAAGAAGTGTTTTATTCACTTCATATGAAACTGCAAAACATAGTCATTCAAAATAAAAGTGAAACTAAATGATCTGGTTGTGACACGTCTGTATTTAGAACATGACGTCATGATGTAAACAGACAAAGGGGATCAAGGATTTCCCTGATCATCTCAAAACCATCTTCCATCATGTTTCCTTATCAAATTTTCCCAGATTTTGCAACTTTCAATTTCCAAGGACATGATTCTATATCGTGACATTTTTTTCATAATAATCACGTTGAAAGTCGTCTGCAAATTCAGACTTGTCCTTTGTTTAAGAAATGAAAAAAATGTTCCTTCACAAAGAAATGGGTTTTAGTCATGTAACAAATGTGATTATTTTGATATTGTGAAATTATTATTGGTAAATAGTAAACTTTCTAAAATGAAAATAAGCGTTTCTTGAAATGATGACTTGCCGATTTTGAAAAAAATAGGGATACCGGCGTAAGAATATTTGTTATTTTAACCTTGATTCTGTCCCAATATTAACTTTTCAATAACATATAACACATTATAAGATAAACAAATCTCCTTACTTTGTTCCTTCTGCCATTCTGTCTTTGTTTAATAAGAATCAACGTCTTTTAATAATTCAGTTTCACGACGCAACGTTCGTGAGCAGAAAATGGCTGTTAAATACTAAATGGAAAGTTCGAGACTGCAGAGATAATATTTCCGAAATAATAATAAAGTTGACGTGTACTATGAGACATACCTATTTTTAACAAATAATTCCAATTTATGAGTAAATAGACGGGGTTTAATAAATTGTAATTAAATGTATTTCCCTGTCTTATCGATTTTTTAAAATTAAGAAAAATAAAATTAAGAATATAATATATTTTGACGGACAGCACTGTATCAAAATATTATATTTTGAATTCAATCTATAAATTCATCGAAATTTATAATAATAATTATTTCATTTAAGTTAGGAAAATATTAATAACTATTTATTGTCTTCTTGGATAATTTTTTTTTTATTTCTGTAGATAATTTAAATAGATAGAAAACACTGATCTATTTATATATTTCAAGGGTTGTCGTTCTTCTAAAACCATTTGAAATTACAAAAAATATTCTTATGCATCTTCGCTAGGTGCGGATCAGAAACCCTTGGCTAGCGAAGATGATGTATTGTGTTTTAGTAGGTTATTTTAACGATAGCCTAAAGTTAAATTGTGAGCAGTCAACTCTATTTCAAGAAGAATACTTGTTTTAGACATTAGCAGTTCAAGTCATTTTTAAAGCATACATATTTATTTATTTTTTATTGAAAATAATATTTGTGGACATTTCACATTGAAAATCATGACACAGTAATACAATTATTGCAGTGCTTTATGGTTGAAAAATTATCCACATGCAGGATTCAATACAATTTTTCTATAATGTCTGAAAAGGGGAGGACCATGGGCAATTAGTTACAATAATTTTCTGTTTGTGAAAATAGAAAACTGAGCTGTTTTTAAAGAATGATTCCTGACATGGTGATACCATAGTTCGTCAACAAAGAAGGGCTTCTCAGAAGATTTGATCACGTGATCAACCAAGTTTCTTTCCCGGTGAACTTTTTGAATTGTTGTTTATTTCTTAATAGAGTTCCCCTGTTGGTCCTGTCCAATGCAACAATTATATTTCGTCAAATTTGCGTTATAAACATATGGATAGTAAATTTTGGTGAACACTCGCAGAACTTTTTTTTCTATACCGACCTACAGTGTTTACGCACCTTGGGATGGGAGGGACTTGGTAGAAAATCTAATTTGGGTTTATTACATCTACGGGTCTAGATCAGAGCCTAAAGGTGGTCGGGTGTCCTGACAAAGTTCTCGTAAGGGTATTTTTGATCGACGCATCATATTCTTGGTCTTTATAACAAATAAACTAAACGGTCAACTTTCCGGGGTGGGGGGGGGGGGGGAGAGAGAGAGAGAGAGAGAGAGAGAGAGAGAGAGAGAGAGAGAGAGAGAGAGAGAGAGAGAGAGAAAATTCTTGGAACGAGTTGTTAAAAATTACAGACGAGAACCAGTTTAGCTTTCGGGATGCCTTTGAAAATATCGTTTACTCACCTTGTAGTGACTATTCGTCAACAAAGATGGCCGGAATTAGATGTAAGTTTGTTACACAATAACGTTTCTAATTTCCAACAAAAATGTTTGAGCATCAAGTTTATGTCTGAGATATTGTTTGTTAACTTTCTTTCTGCAAAGTCATAGCACGGTTCGTTCACAGATAGAAACCCGACTTGCCATGCGATCGTTTGTTCCTCGTCTTGACTCTGACATTGATTCAGGTCTGATGATAAATACACAACGTCTTATGATTAATGATAATGCTGAATTGATATCAATATTGGTCCTCTTAGCAATTATGAAATGGTGGTGAAATGTCACAAAACTGAAATTTAGTGGTTTACTATAAGTAAGGTAATTACACAGGGGTACGTTTTCATGATTCCTATTCAAATAATGTCATACACGATTCGATTAGGAAGGGAACTTCTTGTGTGTTGTAATGTGTGTAAACTTTTCGTTAATGTAAGAGTTATGCATTGAACATGCTGTGCATGTGATATGCTGTGAAATACTGATTTTCACCGATCGTGGTTGTTTTTATATAAATGTAAAAATGTTAAGATATGCATTTGGTTCAGTAAATCTAATCTGATTTTCTTCTACTCTCTTTTCATGTTCCCTCTCTGAACTTTTATTTGGCTTGGATATGCAACAGCGTAAGTACCTCAGCATTAATAAAAAAATAGTGATGTCAGTGATTATGATGTTCTTATCCAAGTACTGAGCAGTGATATTGTCATTAAGTTCTTTATACAAAGTTTAGATGATATGAAAGGTGTGGTTATGTAGCTTTTTTTTTTTTTTTTAAACAAATAATTGGAATAACAGACCAGAGTATAGTTCTGTCCTTTCTATACATTGAACCTGATATTTATTACTGATATTTTAAAATAACTAGAGCAGTTTTAACAAGAGCTTGGACTTTGGGCAGTAAGTATTAAACTCCAACTTGATGAAGACGGGGTCTACTCATGGTTAACTGTCTAGTCATTGGATAATAGATGTGAATACATTTAACGCAAGAACACTTGTCCGATTTTATTCTGGGCTGTATATTTCAGTTAAATCAGCATCAATTTCACACAACAGAGCAGGGGGGGGGGGGTGTTTATGGTTTCAACAGCCTATGAATATTGATGAGCTTCTCTTAGTGAATTGAAAGAAAGAAGGTCAATATTTGACAACTTGTTTTGATAAGCAAACTAGAAAGTAACATCCCACTAAAAGTCCAAGCTCTTATTGAAACAGCTCTATTAAGATTTAAAATTTTCTTTAACAAAAAGTTCTCTTCTGTAGCAATATGATTTACAATGATTATCCTGTGTTAGTGCATTGTTTGTTTCTGTGTATGTTTACTATGTGTGTTTCTTTCTGTTTGTTTCTGTGTATGTGTACTATGTGTGTTTCTTTCTGTTTGTAGATTGATAGCTCTCGCCTTTTCGGCTGCCATTGGTATCACATTCCTGGTCCTGGGATGTGCCTTGTTTCAGTGAGTTACCCAAAACAATGCATTGAAGATGATACCAAACATGTTGCAACATTACCATTCATAAAAACGATGCATAGAACAAATCATGAGAACCCTTCATATGATACAATCCATTGAAGATAATAGAAAGCATGTGAACCTTCTGTTATCATACATTGTTTTCAATAAATGATAGGACTGGTATAGGTTGATGCTAGATTCTATAGCAAGCTTATTTGATAAAGATATCATTTGAATTTTAAAAAAATCCTTTAATACTACTGAAAAATGTAATTCTAAATGAAATAATTTAGTCAACCTTGGTTGCTTTTTGTCCTAAAACTTGTGGAGTAAACCTCACTCACTCTTTGTTCTAGTGGCTGAGATTTTGTTTATATTTGTGTAGGAACTGGTGGCCAATGTTTGTGTTGTTTTTCTACTTCCTGTCTCCGGTACCCACAGTGATTTCTCGTCGATTGTCTGGCAGTCTGGACTCCTCCAGCAGTGCCCTCATTGAGCTGTGTATTTTCCTTACTGTGGGAATCGTCATTTCTGCAATAGGATTACCAGTTGTCTTGGCCAGAACTTCTGTGGTTTGTAGAATTTATTATTGTAAAGATGATACCATTGTAAAGATGTTATTATTGTAAAGATGGTATCATTGTAAAGATGATATCATTGTAAAAATATCATTGTATGAGTATTATTTGATAGTCATAAATTTTTTAGAATTAAATTTGTTTGCTAGGCTTTAAATCGCCTTTTTTGCTGGCTAAGAGGCAGGCTTTACAATCAGTGGACATGTATTAACCTAATTTGTTTAATGTGTTCAAGTACCAATATTTACATTTGCAAATATACTTCCTTATATGAACCTAAAGGAAAGCGAAAACGTTCAATTCTGTATGAACTTTTTATGATGTCACACAATGATAATCGCACACGCTTATTGTTTGATGGTTGCAATATTGTAAATGTAAAAACATCGTTATATTGATGATTCTGAACGATTTGCCATTCTCAAACGTAAATATAAGTAATAAACAGCAATGTTAAAAAGTTCACCGGGATCTGAACTTAGTTGGTACATGATCAAATCTTCTGAGAAGTCCTTCGGGCTTCACATGATTTGATCGTGTGACCAACCAATTTCATATCCCGGTGAACTTTTTAAATTGCTGTTTATTTCTCAATTGTGTAGATGATCTGTAAAATTTATGCTGTTACTGTGTAATTGTATGTTATGATTATGCGTAACTTTATGCTGTGACTGTGTGTAAGTCAATGCTGTGATCGTTTTATCAGTACTACAAATGTATGTCTATCTGTTGTTTTATGCTGTGACTGTTGTTTATGCTGCAATTGTTGTATGCTGTGTATATCTGATGTTTTATGCCATTACACTGTAGCTGTTTATGCTGCTAACTCATGCTATGGATTTCTGTTGTAGATCCAGTGGGGAGCCTGTGGACTGGTTCTTGCAGGAAACGTGGTCGTCTTTCTCACAATCCTGGGATATTTCTTTGTGTTCGGCAATGAAGACCTAGACTACTCCTCATGGTGATAAACTCGGATCTGATTTCTTCTTAGTAATAAACTTAGACAATGTGACCCATTTATGTGTGATTGAATCAGTTAGGTGCTGCGAGGATGATTTAATTGTTGGCAGTAGGCGTGAGCTAGGTGCTGCGAGAATGATTTAATTGTTGGCAGTAGGCGTGAGCTATAACCAGTGTGTTTTCTCTTACAGACGGGCTCCCAGTGTAAGCATTACTGCTTGTCATTCGTTACCTATAGTAAGATAAACACCAATTTATGTAGATATTTATTTCCTATGTATATTATTTTCCAATATAGCCTGGCTTACTAACACTTCCCTATACACACCGTAAATTAGTCCCCACACATGTACATAAAGACAAGACCATGGCTCTTTGAATGCTCAGAGGAAGGCATTTAATCAACTACCACCATCAAACCCCACCAAGCTTCATTCTTATATAGTTTTGTGCATGCACTCAAGTCAATATATTTATTGAATGTCAGGATTTTTTTGGCCTCCTGAGCTTTGGGTTACCAAGTTTATAATATTTTATCTAATATTCTCTATGAAACTCCAGTCCTCCACTTATGATGGAGGCTTATTGCTTGTTTTTGTTAAAAATCAAGGAGAATGGCTTATGAAGTTCAAGGCCAAGGAAGATGGAGCATGGAATCAACAAACACATGACGTTTTGTTATACTGCATGGATTGTTCAAGTAGGATTAGTGTTTGTCAGCTTTGATTTAACGCTCTCCGGATATTTGCTGGTTTCTTTTAGGGTGTTTGTATGCATCGTATAAATACAGCATGGACACTGTACATTTCTTCCCAAAGCACATGCTGAGCAGATAATTTTGTTTTATTAAAAGTGAAATTTGTTGCAGATTTGCAGTTTATTTATTTTTTTTAACTCTTCTAACATGCCAATTCGAATTTGATTTACATGTAAAGTTTCAATTTAATATCTTTTGTTATTAATATGTACCGGTATTTATACCATACATGTACTTGTTTGGCAATGACCTGTATATGAAGGCTTTATAAAAGATTATGATAACAAATGGCCACATCAAATGTACTCATTTAGTTCATTGCTATTCAGTTAAGTTTGTATCCCTGATTTAGATTCAGTATCTCTTATTAAGATTTAGATTCAGTATTCAGTACATTCAGTATCATTTCATGTTATTTTCATTTCATCATCATCGTTTTCTAGGTAAAAACAAAAACAAATCAGTGTGGGCATGATGTACTAATGTGGAGCTTTACACTACAATCTCTTGATGATGTGACAACTTCAGACAGGAATCAGTCTCAATGTTATTTGTCCATTGAATTTTTACCCTGCCTTTTTATGCTTGTCCTTAATTTCTAATCAAATATTCATCACAGGTTTGACTCATTGAACTTGCAATATGAAATAACTAACTTAGCTATGTATATGTTCTGTCATTCACATTATTAAACCACAAGCACAACTTGGTCCACAATGGATGTGGATCCTAAACGGTTTAAACCAAGAATTCAGCAACTAATGATAGAAATCATGCCTTGCAATGCTGTCATATTGAGGCCGAATAACTGTGTAGTGAATTCATTTGTATCAGGTTTTTGCCAAAATATACATTACACTTTGTTATTTGATTTATGACTATATTTTGTTATTCTGCAATTACTATTATGTTTATTATAGCATGGATGTGTTTTTATTCAATAAAAAATGTTAAAAAAGTAAAAAAATATGTTTTATAATACCAGTAAATCTACTTTTTAAATATTTTACCTTGATAAAATTTTGGGTGATTATACCATACTCACAGCAAAACTGGGATGGAGATTACAACTATGTAGTAGGCTTGACTTGAGACCCTTTGTTTTAAAATCCAACACTTTATCGACTGAGCTATAGGTTACGGTAACCCACTAGCTTGTGCTACATGTAGTAGGAAAATGACAATACTGAGCCCATTTCACACACTATCACCCAAGATATTTGATCAACCAGAGGTACAAGAATCAAGCAGTATTTTGGGATATTTGAGCATGTTAAGTTTTGGAAGCAGGTTCACGCTTCTCTTTTATCAGAATAATACATGTATATAAAGATAAATCACTGGATGTTATTAGTTATCCAGGTCCAATCAAGGGTGTACGGGAATTTACCCCAGGTTGCAACCTAGGGTAAATCCCCGTACACCCTTGATTGGACCTGGATAATGAATTTATTTCTGTAAACCAAATAAATCTGTTTCCCATGTCCAATCAAGGGATGCACTTAATGTATTGTGACGTCATAATTTACCCCCGGCTCAAGTTGGGTGTACGGAAATTTACACTTGGCTTATTAGCCAATCAAATCTTGTGTTACAAGCTACATAGGAAGTAGTGAATATTACCATTTCTAGTTCTTGAGGCAAATTAAAGGAGATTACAGAGATAGAAAGTCTCAAAGTAAAGATAATGCATGTAAATAATATAGGGTATAATACAAGATACTGCACCTCAGCATGTATATATTTTCTAATTCCAATGTGTGAATAAGTTAAGCAATCCAAGTTATGATGAGAATTATTGGAAGAATTTCCTAATTTGGTTGCAAAATAAATATACATTCCAAGGTTGCATGATTCCTTTGTGTTTGGATGAGATAACAAAGATGTATTCCAAGAACTACTTGTTAAAATGATTTATTCGGCCATTTATTATTTGGCTAATAATGCAATCAAAACACACATTTAACTTGAGTATCGTGACATTATTTGCTTAATAAGTAGTGTTATTCCTTATCATCAATAAGTGATTACATCCATAGAATCTTCAGAATTCAATATAGACATTACATCTACTTTTCAAATTGGCTTGCTACTGTTTAACAAACCATATATTTTCTAACAGGCATTACTTGAGTAAAAAAAAATCAATTCATATCTTTAAAAGAAATAGGGTTTGGAAAAAGAAGATGTAAAATCATTCTCCAACAAAAGAACATGTAGCATCAAAACAAAATCAGGTCTACACATACAACATAAACTATCAACCCTCCGTCAATAAAGATGTCCAAACAGCGGGGCCTGTTGGTCTGATATTAAGACGTCAGTATTTCATGACAAGTCACAGCTTTGCGATGAACAGAACTCAGATATCATGTATCGGTGAGGTCAGCAATGTTATGGAGGCGGTACGCAATCTCGCTCTGTAGGGGGCGCTGTAGAGGATGTGCTAACAGTTTGGCCATCTGGTCGTACAGCCGCGTGGGATTTCTGGCAGCTTCGAAGATGTAGGACATTCCCTTCTCATCAAAGTCACAAAGTCTGTCAAAGATTTCCTATAACAAAAATACTTATAGGTCATCATATTGCTGCAAGATGGCACCATGGCACAAAACAAGACAATGATCATTAATATACTAATTTATGTACTAATTGCTGGAACTGGAAACAAACTGACCTCGCATCTGTTCTCTGGTGATTGTGGTTCATGTACATACATTGCATCAAAGAAAAAGTATGGGGAGCTATCTAACTGCCGAAAACTCTGAAACAAAAAGGATAAGATTAATGAACAGGTCTGCAGATGTTAAAATATTTAATCTAGTATATAAATCAAAAAGCAAACTAATCGGCAGAAATCCTAAACTTCTTTTTACTTAACAAAACAAAACAAGTTTAATATACCAGTACACCACATTTATACTCATGCATAAACATGAAGAGGATGAAAGGACACAGTGACTCATCACTTACCTCTTTATTTCTGAACTCTACGAGTCCATTGGATCTTCCGTATATAAACAGCATTCTGACTACATAGGGTGGGGGGAGGATCGTGGTGTCCCCCTCTAGCTCTGGTAACGGAACACACTGGTGGCTAATCAAAACAAAGAAAACCATCATTGACTGTCCCAACAATCATATGATAATAACTCAATAATTCAACAATCAATCTATCTATGTTGTAAATGTTAAACTCACTTATCTTAGTCCCTGTCACTTTTAAATTCTTGTCTAGCTCGTTGTCCTCTCTTTTGCTCTCTCTCTCTCTCTCTCTCTCGTCTCTCTCACTGTGTCACTCTCTCCTCTCACTGTGTCATTCTCTCTCTCCTCTCTTGCTCTAACATTGCTCTCTGTTTGTCTGTCCATCTGTCTGTCTCTGTCTCTGTGTGTCTCTGTCTCTCTCTCTCTCTCTCCATGTAAAACTTACATAAGATCAAACAATGAGGTGGCGTTGAAAGACTGAAGCTCTACGGTGTCTGACATGTCATCCAGGGCACTGATGATGGACCGCACATTTCCTGTGAAATCTTTCACCTACAAGTCATTCATTTCATTTTATTGTGCCATTTTATGATTTATGTCATATCATAATCAAAATACTAATTATTCAAAACACAGTTACTGACTACCTGTAAGTACTGCATATCATTTTGTAAGCATTACAAAAGATGCCTTTAACCTTAACATCTGAGTATAAGTCTAGATCAATGAAATGACATTAAACATCACTGGTATATCAAACTGTTACATACATGTAACTGTATATCTTATGTTAAATAATGAATTATACCCAAAATAAACTTCTGATAGAGAAAGAACAAGATTCACACAGTGAATTCTTGTAAAGACTTATCTAAAGTTACCTTTCGCACCATTCAAATTGTTTTAACCAAGAACTACCTAGTTTGCCTGCTAGATACTCAGGAGGAGTAAAAAAAATTCTTATGAATTGATGAAGATTTAAAAAGATTTCTTTAAAAGTGATCTAAGTAACCAAAAGAGTAATATATTCAATTTCCCATTATGTTTTGAATTCATGGATTAGATATTTGAATGTTCAATAACAATCATGGCTAAGTCAGTGAAGGAAATATTAAAAGACTCTGAAGATGTTCAGAAATATTACAGTGTATTAGACACTTATTAGTCATCATTTATAAAATGAATGTTCAAAGAATAAAAATGGAAGCCTATTTTTCAATTATGAGATACACCTTGTACAGCATATTCATATACTACAAGATATGTTAACTTACCCATGATGCCTTGTCAAAGAGATGAACCAATGCAAACTGGTGATTTCTATTCAGTCTCTGCTTACTGTGCAGAAAAAAAGACAGGGCTCTTCGTACCAGCTTCATCTGGGTCCATTTGTCTCTGTCAATTAAAGTTATTTATTACGCAAAGGTTATGTTTCATCAGAGCATACTCTCCTAACAGCTGACAAATACCCTGCAGCTGCTACAGAGTTGTAGCCATTTTGTAGTACGTGTATATTTCTACCTCTGGACACACACAAAAAAGTTGAATATTTATCCTTATAAAACATTGTGTGGAAATCAATAATCCAACAAAATCTAGGTGATTTAATGTAAATACAGTATGTCTATAAAGGTAAGGTTTGCAGTTACAGGGAGATAACTCATATTTTCATTTTGACTTAACATCAAAGTTAGTGTGAAATGGAAATACCTTCATTATAAGAATCTTTCTTACCCTGATCGAGATCGAAATGAAACTTTATCCATCTCTGAGCTCATGTCCAGACAAATGATCTATAAAAATGAATATATATATATATCATGTATATGCGGTATAAACATAAAATCATTTTTCAAAATGCATATAAAATAGGTATAAAGTAACTTACACAGAAGAAAGCATAAACAGATGCTAGCAATGAAAATACACAATTGGAAAAAAATGAACTAATGTATACCATAATAATTATGAAGTTTATAATATTGGTATACTTACTATATAATATTGATATACTTACTATATAATATTGATATACTTACAGTTACTATATAATATTGATATACTTACTATATAATATTGGTATACTTACAGTTACTATATAATATTGATATACTTACACTTACTATATAATATTGATATACTTACATTTACTCTATAATATTGATATACTTACTATATAATATTGATATACTTTAACCATATGATATTAATATACTTTAACCTTATGATATTAACTGCAATACTGGCATATGACCAATTCTAGTTATGTACCAATTCTCACCATAGCAATAAAACATCACAATTAAGTGGTGGCGAAAATAAGTACTCTGTAAGAATTGGTCTTAGTCCTTGTACCTAGTACTGTGCTCTTTTGCTGGGCAAATTGATAATGAAACGTTAGTTAATTTTAGTGAAATATGACGCAACAGCTTAAATCGTAAGTGCTTGGGTCTTTAACTATGTATATGTATGAAACCTACTATACTTTTTTATATATACCACCTCTATACAATAAAATTGTATAGAGGTGGTAGATAAAAAAAAGTTGAAAAACTTCGTGACGAGCCCCTGTGGTCTGTCCCAAGATATTTATGCCGCACATTAAAGCATGTCTGTAGTTCAATAGTCCAATATTTCTTTCAACATAAGAAGACGACTAATATTAAATGTAGTGTAAAAGGCGTAAGGTGTATGGACCCAATACGACCCACGCAGCTGTATCATCCAGTGTCATCCTTACTATTTTTTCTGGACAGTTGACACGGGGCAATGTGACGTCATCCTGACTGGAATCCCGAGATTTAACGTCTTCGTTGGCACTCTCTTCACTTCTTGCTCCAGGCTCCACATCAATAATATCATACTCGTGTATGACACTGGAAACAAGTCGGGAATAATTGTCTTGATCGCTTCCACTTTCATTTTCTGCCTCCATCTTTGTAGTCTCAAACCAAAAGTAACAACTAGCGAGTATGAACTAATAGTTAATGTCCTTGATGAATATTTGATAAAACATTGTAAAAATCTTATTGAATACTATCAAAACCACTTAGAATAATTAGAACTACACACAAGAATCTAAATAAAAAATATTGATACCGAATTTACATGGTTTAGAGACTACATTTTCCATCAAGCAAGAAACTGAACAGATCAAATAGGTAAGAATACGTTATGTGTATCCAGTGTTTTCTAACATTCATATTCTTTCTGTTACTCGGCTAAACCAAAGATTAAGGCTCGTGATCTGAATATACGGGATGAAAGACAAATAGGCGAAGATAAAGCGGAATAAGTCGTCCCTTACTGAGACCTGCTGGTGACATAACCCTGATGTCAGCAGCCAAAGGTGACAAAAAGCACGAAGGCTGAACGAGGGATCGCTGATGTGTGAATACAGGCATCTCGTCGGCACAACGTTTTATTCCATTGCTGCAAAACATACTTTGTGTTCCTTTATTTAATGAACAAGTCATTCTTAGTACAGGGAACAGTTCTGGTTGTAAGATAGTCTTGCAGTTAATCAATTATTTGTACATTTCTTGAGGAAAATAGATGATGAAAAAGAGAGCTACAGTTCTAGCTATACAGAATCTACAAAATTCTTGTATTATTTATTGGACTCAATGAACATGATGAATAAGTCTAATGTTGTGATGTTCATCAGTTTTAATATAGACATTTATGTTCTATCTTACTAGCTGAATCTGACAATCTTGAACTGCGATCAAAGTTGTGACAATAGTTTATGTTGTATGTAAATTTTTGAAACCTCACTTTTGGGCAAAATTGAGGAATGATACACAAAAAATGAATCCATTTTTAGTAGGCAATGGACATATGTATACAATTTTTTGGTATATTTACTGTTAAATTAAACTTTAGTTAACAAATAAACATGTGAGTGTTGTTTTGATTGCAGGAGCCATATAGCTCAGTTTGTAGAGCACCTGACTATAGAAATTCAGGGGGCCTGGCTTTGAATCCCAGTCTAGTCCTGATCATCATTATTTCTTTCATCCCATTACATTTGAAACTGACAGGTTTACTCCTGCCAGGGGAAAGCACCAGGAATGTCGATCTTCCAAAGGCGAAGATTATTTAAATTGGAGAAATGTGATGGTCAGACCTGTTTGATCATTAGTACCAGATAGCTCAGTTGAGCAGGGAACTCAATTTCAAATCTCTAAATGCCTTATATTTTTTAACTATTGAATAGTATAGATTTTGTGTATGAGTTTATAGGTAGCTGAACCATTGAAGCAGAGGAATTTGATAAGGGACTCTTACTTCCACACATTTTCTGGCTGACTATTATATACCCTATTATAACTGGATGTTTTCTTTACAGAGTTTCAGCAATGAATGCTGAACCGGAAAATGAGGGTGGAGCAAACAGGTCGCAGCGTCCCAATAACCCTCTGTTTAACATGAGAGAGAGGCTGTTTCATGCCTTGTTCTACAGAGTGGCCTTGACCTATGCCCGGGCCTTTCCTAAACCCGTCCGCAGGATTCTGGAGTTTGCCATCCTGGTCAAGGTACAGGGCAGTTCTATCTTTTACCAAATGCTATGTGTACCAATAGGAGAAACTTTTTTTTTAATTTCATGTAATAATCCCTATGAAAGCACCTTCATCTAAACATAATCAGTGAATGTAAATAGCAGCAAAATCACTTTAATCCTAATTAATATTAAAGTTTACATTTTATTTTCATACATTTATAGTAACTTATTCATCATAGAGTTATGTATTATTGTTTGATTCTCAGCCATTGATGTGTATTTATGGATTTTCCCTCAGTAATTGTTTTACATGTTTCTTTTCTTATTGTTTATTCTCAGGCTCTTCTTGTACTTGGAATACTAGCCTACATACACATTGTCTTCGCCCGTACACCAATGAACTGCTTGGCTAATGTGCAGAGCACATGGCCTAGAAATGGAATACTCAGAGTGGAAATAGTCCACAACGCCTCAGAAAACTACAGCATAATCAACTCCTACGAAAAGGAGTACTCCGACTTCACCCTGCACTTCTTCAATGAAGACAGCGAGATGGATCATGAGGAAGAAGCAGCTTCCTCACAAAACATGGAGGATGAGGAGAAGGGGTATGTTGAGGAGCATATTGGTGAGGATGAAACGGAAGGAACATCAGGACATCATAATGAGGAGAATGGAACAGACGAACCATCATCGGCTGCTGAAAAAGACTCACATTTATCAGGGTCCACAGAGGAACAGTCCAGACATAACAATACAAGTCACGCTCCCAAGGACATCTCCAACAGGACCATCACCAGCTCAGGATTACCTGAAGCTGATGATAAAAGGGCCAGTTTTAATGATGACTCACAGATAGCTGTGGAGGGAAACACAACATATAGTCCACCGGAGGACCCCCATACGTTTGAAACCCAGGCTTATCACCTCTCGGAGATTGAAATGTTGGCCAAAGTGGGTAAGTGATTCAGATGACGGTGAATGGTTTTATAATATCTTGATTTTATGATCTACAATGTATAAATTGTCAAATTTAAGGTGTGTAAGGTGACTAGGATGGTTTTTTTTTTCATAAACTGAAATTCAAGAGCAGAGTATTTATGGTTAACTTTGAGCAACTTGTGTAGACCTTGGTATACTTAAAAAATATTATAAGCATAAGTACAAGGAACAACTGCACTTTTTGACATCATATTTAAAAATGTACAGCTTTGCAATGATTTCATGTTTTATTTATCAAACAGTATGGCCAGAGGAAAAATATATTGTGGAGTATGCTTTGGAATATGGGTTTTTGAGATTATCCCCAAAAACCCGACAGAGACTGAACATCACGGTCATGTTGGTCACTTTGGGTAGGAAATCAGCCTTATCTTAACTCTAAAATACAAAAACACATAGCTATTGTGATTACATATGGAGTGCTGTAAGATATGAAACACTCTGTGGTACACATGTTCCTGAATTATTAGTTCACTTCATTGTTACTCTCAATAATAATACTGTGTGCTTTGCAGATCCTGAGAAGGAGACATGTTTTGGGGACACTATTAGTCGCTTCCTGTTGGCGGAGTTCCTGGGATACGATGACATTCTGATGTCCAGCATCAAACAACTTGCCGAGAAAGAGGACAACAAAGGTATGTGTCAGTGTATCTCACAGGCAAGTCACAAAAAGTGAAGGGGGAGGCGGTGAGAGGTGAGAATGGGATCAGAGAGAGAGAGAGAGAGAGAGAGAGAGAGAGAGAGAGAGAGAGAGAGAGAGAGGGGGGGGAAGAGAAAAGAGAGAGGGGGAGAGAGAGATTCAGAACAACATCAAATTAGATGGTTAGTAAAGGGATAAGACAGAGAGATCAGAGAGTTAAAGCTGAAAGAGATCAATAAAAAGAGTCAGGGGAGTGAAGCTGACTCGGAGGGTTACATTATGTGAGTCAGTTGTCACCTGTTTATTTTGTAGGTTACCTGAGGAATGTGGTGACGGGTGAACACTACCGCTTTGTCAGTATGTGGATGGCTAGGAGTTCCTACCTGGCTGCAGCCTTTATCATGCTGGTCTTCGTAAGTCTCCCATGTATCATAGTTACGTGTATTGATGGGTTTTGTAATCATGCTGTTCTCTTGTCTTTGGAGCATTTCACTTTTCCACCATTCTTATTACATTTTATAAAGGATAATGTTGTCAATATGCCCTTTCTTGAATTCTGTTTCATTGATTATCATTTTACAGCTAATTTCAATTTTTAGTAAGAAACTGCATTAGTTAATTAGATTGAATGACATTGAGATCTTGGAAACATATCTAGACCAATAATGTTCTGGATAAGTATGATAAAACCTGGTCTGGTCTGAAGTTATCATCTTTTTGTTTGTTCCGACCTTTGAATATTAAATTGGATCTCTTGTATTCCAGACTGTGTGTGTGTCCACACTACTCAGATATTCTCATCATCAGATTTTTATCTTTATTGGTAAGATTTTATTATGGCTGTGTTGTGGGGAATTTTTATGTATTAAAAAAGTGTCACTTATTTTATCCCATATATATTTTTTGTTTGGAAGCTTCATGTACCTGTATAATGCATTGTTACATCTGCTTCCTCCTTATCTCAGATTACATTGTTGCTAACATGTATACTTAAACTTGATATCATGAAATATAACAATTTTGTCTATTATAGCCGGAAATATCTCTGTTTACTGTATTATAACATTAGAATATTTCCTAGACACAGCATTACCTGCAGTGAACAACACGTACATGATTATACTATATAAGAATTGTGGGTGTTTTTCAGTGGACCTGCTGCAGATGTTGGAGATGAACATCACCATTGCATTCCCCGCTGCTCCACTTCTTACTGTGATCCTGGCTCTTGTGGGTAAGTAACTTATAAACATTGAAAGAATCATCTAGTAGAGGGTCATATGAGTTTGATGACTGATAAATTATCAAAATTCACCCTCGGATCTGCTATGATGTGTTTGGTGACTGATAAATTATCAAAATTCACCTTCGGATCTGCTATGATGTGTAGATAACACTAATTTGGTCATATATGAAGCCCCTTCCAGATACTTGCATATAACTTAGAGTAAGTGTATAGCAAGAATTGCTTCTGATGGTTCAATTTAAAATATTGTAGGAATGGAGGCGATAATGACCGAGTTTTTTAACGACACGACGACAGCGTTCTACATCATTCTGATTGTGTGGATTGCTGACCAGTACGACGCTATCTGTTGCCATACCAACATCAGTAAACGACACTGGCTCAGGTGGGTTACATGCAGAAAAAAATGAACTTTATATCTAAAATCTATCATGTTGGACTTAACAAGTGTATGTGTGGTCTAAGAGATAGATATGAAAGTTTGTATGTTTTTTAAATCACAGTCTTATAGATTCCTTACAGATTCTGTCTGAAAACATGACAACTACTTAAACTTTGGTTGTTGAATTTATAGTTACTTGTGTTTCTACAACTACTGATTGTCTTGGTTTTTTTTTTAAAGGTTTTTCTACCTATACCATTTTGCGTTTTACGCCTACCACTACAGATTCAACGGCCAATACAGTGGACTAGCTCTGTTTACATCTTGGTTATTTATACAGGTATGTTCTAATCATCTACCAAAATTTTAATTGAAATCATAATTGTATGCAGTTTGTTAATTCTAAATGCACCTCTCAGTACAAGCGTTACAATGATTAATTTGTATTATCTCTACAGCATTCCATGTTGTATTTCTTCCACCACTATGAGCTGCCCGCCATTTTACAGCAGGAAAGAATTCAGCAGATTGTCACAAACCAACAGAACAACCAAGGGACACAGACACATACCGGAAACAATGCACAACCAGACGCCAACCACAACACGGAGCAAATCACAGCAACAAACAACACAACCGGCAACACAGCAACAAACAACATGGCAGGTAACACAGCCTCGAACAACAGAGAGCTTTCTCCAGCAACAAACGGAGAGCAAGTTCCAGCAGCAGTCAGCACTTTACACAATACCAACCAAGATTCTCTTCAAACCAATTCCACAGAAAATGTAGCACCAAACTCAGCAGAAGAAAATGCAACACAAAATACAGCAACAAACATTGCAACACATAATTGCAATGCAAACAATGGCAAAGCACAGCAGAGCTGCATAGCAAGTGAGCAACAGTCAGCATCTGCAGGAATAGCAACCACAGGCAACATACAACAGAACTTGGCATGTCAGAGTAGTTACAGACAACTTAACCCCAGGGACAAACCTGAGACACCCAGTGAGGGTGGTCATCTGTCTACTCATCAACAAAATGACTCTGTCCTCTCCAGAAACAGTGCTCAATCTCTCAGTGACGGTACAAAGTCAGTAAACGTGAATCAACCAGGAAGTGTGTCGGATGAAAACACATCTGTGAAAAACTTTGGGGACATGAAGCATAGTGGTGCAGGAGAGAAGGGTTCATTGTTTATGTCTGTGGACAAGGACTCAGTTAGAGGAGAGTCTGGTGCTTGTAGGGATGGGGGGCTGTGTGATGGGAGCTCACTAAACAGTAACAGTTGTAGTGGTGTGGACTCGAGCTCAAGTAGTGGAGAACTGTCCCACTCAAAGTGTTCAGGGGAAACCAAGGACTCGGAGCAAACGGGGAATAGTTGACAGGGGCCACACACCCCTCAGTGACCCACAGTGCAATGATGTGTATATTCTGCAATACCCAGATCTTTCGCTTTTATCCGATTACTGTCTGTTGTCTGTTGTGAGCTGTAGTGCCTGTGTGCTGAATTTATTCTGTGATGAGGATAAATGTATACACATGTACATGAATTGGACAGACTTTTGACACTTGTACATGTGTTTGTTAGTTTGTGTTTTAATTGTATGGACACATTATTTGTCAGACAGATTGTGGATGGAATGAAGGGAGGAGAAGGAGCCAAACAATAGAGAGGGACACTAAAAACTGAAATAAAACATGCTTATCCAACCTTTTTTATTTTCATAAGTTAGCTATGGCTGTGAAGTAAATAGCTTTTTAGCAGAAGTTACCTCCCATTTGTGTCCATTTTGTGGGTCAAACTGCAAAGATTCCTTCATTATTCAACCAATTTTGACTTGTAATTCTGAACATTTTGGTATTTGGTAACAAAAATACATATGCTTTTTCCTTTCATTTGTTATTGTAATATTCTTTGATTTTTCCAAAGTATATTTTGCCATTCTGATACTGGTTTGATATTGGTTGCTCAGAGGAAAATTCACTGGCATGACCCACAAGATGGTGGCCAAGAAAAAAAAATGGAGGGAAAAATTATCTATTTGTAAAACTGCACATCAAAAGAATAGTTTAGCGAGGCTGAGTCTAATTATACCCCCAAACCCCCATCCGAAGGAGAGGGGGTATACTGTTTTAACCTTGTCTGTCTGTAACAAAAATTTCTGTCGCATTTTTCTCAGCAACTATTCCTAACATTTGCTTGAAATTTTAACACACTCTTTGTTCAGGCATGCCATATGGTGGGGTCCATTTACCCAATCGGACGTCAACTTCCTGTTAAATGACGACTTTGTTTATTTTTAGTCAAAATCTTCAAATATAATTTCGTCAAAGA
Source organism: Magallana nippona (assembly GCA_033439105.1). NCBI lineage: Eukaryota > Metazoa > Mollusca > Bivalvia > Ostreida > Ostreidae > Magallana > Magallana nippona. Next base: position 48,901,818 of record CM065925.1, read on the forward strand.
TTTCTCAGCAACTATTCATCACAGGTGCTTGAAATTTTAACACGCTCCTTATTTTCGCATGCCATTTGGTGGGGTCCATTTTTGTACCCAATCGGACGTCAAATGACGTATTTGAAATTAAATGACGACTTTGTTTATTTTTAGTCAAAATCTTCAAACATATTTTCGTCAAAGATTTCTCAGCAACTTTTCATCTTTGGTCATTCGGTTTTCGACTTCCTGTTAAATGACCACTTTGTTTATTTGGTATATATTCACATCAGAGCGGGGGTATTGCTAGTGAGCATTGGCTCACAGATATCTTGTTATTTCTACCCTAGATATTTTGATGAAATTTCTTGCATGATGTTTTGCTACTATATCATTTATTTTAAGGTAAAAAATAATTTATCTACCATCCCTATTTCCTCGGGGTCGTCTCGAAAGTAATATTTTTTTTACTATGGGACCCAAGGGAATTTTTTGAAAAAGGGTTAAATTTTAACGTTTTCCCCATATTTTTTTATTTCTAAATCTGCCCTCTTTTTCTTCAAAATATATAAAAACAGTTTTAAAAAGTCACTAAATGGTGAAATAAAAAAAAATGTTTTCCTCGTGGTTTGGTCCAGGGATAATATCAAAGTTGGTTTTTTTCTCTCCAAAAAATTGGCATATATTGGTATATATTGGCTTTTAAAAATTGATTTTTAATGAAATACTTAGTAACACTTTTAAAATGCTAATATAAGTATATTTTTCTTAATGCTCTGTCAATAAATTCTTACTAATAAAATTCATTGCCGTCTCAAATAAATGGGCTAATTGTACTTTTTTCTTTGTCTTCATGCATATTATTAAATACCGGAAATCGATTACGCGTAAGCGCCATTTTAGCATTTTACAGTCCCAAATTCATAAAAATCTTAATTTCTCAACTAGTAAAAGTTGCATATAATTATACTTTTGTATAAAAACACAATTCAAATGAAAGATGTAACTTTGCATTTGCGGCTGCTTGAAAATAAAAAGATGCGCAAAGTCATGCGCACTCAAATTATACCCGGCCTCGTTAAGTTAAAAGAGATAATGATTTTCTATTATTTTTGGGAGGGGATTTACTGATGTGTATTAATATGAATTTGTATTGTGTGTATTATAACAATCAATTTTCCAATTTAACTAATCCATGCATTCAACAATGTCCAATCTAGGTAGACATTTACCTAGTGAAAATTCATGAATTTTATTCTGTATTCCTTTTTAGTTCGCCGAGACGAAGTCCGGGGGGGGGGGGGGGGGGGGGGGGGGGGGGGGGGGGGGGAGCTAATGCTATACCGTCGGCGTAGGCGTCCGAACCTGGTTGAAGTTTTTGTTGCAGGTCCTGTATCTAAGTTATTTTGTCCTACCTTCACCAAACTTGCATGGATGGTGCATCTGGACATACATTTGAACTTAAAAGACTTGGATGCTGAATCTTGGCCATGAACTTCAGATGCTGGAGTAGGTTAAAGTTTTTGGAGCAGGTGCCCTTTGATGACCATATCTCATTTACTACTGGTCTTATAGAGTATATAGTCTTATGATATTATACAGTATTATATTGTATCATGATATATCATATGATACAATATTCTATATTTTATAAATTTACATACAATTTCATTATCATGCAATTTCGTATCATATAAATGAAGTGATCACATCTATCAGATGTTAGATTTGACCACTCCTGACCGTATTTGATCACCGCATAATGCTCAAAAAATAATTCTTCATTCCTTAAATATATCTAAACCTAGCAACCGAGTGCCCGCGTCATATTTACACCATGAAGACAAAACAACATAGAATTCATCAGTTTATTCTCCTCAACGGTAAACGTTTTACTTCCAATGGAATAACACAAATATATTAATTCATCATATCAGTGGGTTACATAAATACATAGAGAGCAGAGAAGTTAAATAAATGGGGGCAAAGAGTAATAATATCAAAAGTGTGTGTGTAGAATCAGGCACTTGTATAAAATCTGAGGCAGCGGCTGATAGAGTTAACAGGAGCGGTAGACTGAAGCACTTACAGAAAACGTCATAGAAACAAGTACAGTTCAAGAAATTAAGGAATAAAGACACGAGTATACACCATATTAAATGAATACCATTTACAAAAATAGAAACGAACATCACCATAATGTAACCAAAAAAAAAAGAAAGATACAAACATCACCTTAACAGTGAGTACAGTGTCTGTAAGCGGCTAAACAGATATTGATATCACGTGGTTTCTAATATCACATGGATCGGTTATAATATCGTCGTTATAAATCATATCAATAGGTTGATGCGCTGTACAACATATATATGTAATACCACGGCACCATGCTACACCGGTCATAATGCCCCCCCCCCCCCCCCCCCCCCCCCCCCTCCAAACCTGCCGTTGCTTTAAAATTCATGGATAAGGAATTTGTTGCATTGAAAAACGACAAAATTGATAAATGCGTAATGGTTTGATGGTCATACAATTGGAATATCATCATTGGCTTGAACACTGTATTGTCAGTTTACCAGAATTCGGATAGGGCAGGGTTATCTCCCGTCCACCGACTTGGTCACCCTGTTGATTGTGTAGTAAGAATGATTAACAGCCCCAAAGAAAGCGACCGTACTTATCATCCAGAGGAAAGAACGGTCATTCTGGGTAACATAATTCCGTTACTTTTTCTCACTTTTCTTGAAGAACCCCTTTTTAAAAATGGACGAACTCCTGCGTTCTTCTTTCTGCGGAGTGCTGCCATTCGTTTCGCCGGATTTCTTGTACACAATAAGATAATTGTAAATGTTTGGCATCTCATCGTCTTCCTTCTTTCGCCCGAACAAACTCAGCATGTAATTTCCGGTCTGTGGAAGATCCACGTGGTATTTAATCGTCCCGCCTTTCTCGGGCACCATAGCAACACGATCTTTGACGTCAGCATCCGGCTCCTTGAGCAACTGATGCGTCACAACAACATCATCGGGCACGAGGATTTCTACAGTACACGTGTTGGAGTCGTTCAAGGTAATCTTTGGTTCTTTCGGATTGATGGTTTTAATGCCAAGAGATTCGAATGTCGGCTGTGGGCCCCACTTTTCTTTCTTAATAGAGGCCTGTTTCTCTGGAATTTTCGGAATATCGACCGGATTAGTGACTTTCAGGCAGTTGATGAGATACTTCATGGCGTGAGACAAGGTGGTGTTCTCCCCTGCTTCTTTCGGGCGGCCATAGATATCGAGTCCGTACTGGCCTATCTGAGGGAGAGCCGCCGTAATGTGGATAGTGTCCTTATCTACATTTGTATTGATGAAGGCGTCTAGCATTTTGGTTTCCACATTGTTCATTTTGAGTTTTGCAACCACTTGTAAGGGACGAGGCATCTTTAACTTGACATCTAGAGTGTCCTCCACGTTAAGAATTCCCGCCTTAGGGTTGTCCGGCGGTTCATCTCCAGAGGAGCTTCCACTATCCGACATTCTATCTCCTTCCGAAGAGTCGGGTGAGGCCCGGCTTTTGCTGGATTTCCCTGGCCGTGTTTGAATCACCTTCAATCCAAAGTGTCGGTATCCCTTCTTAGGTCCCCACTCACCGGAAGCGCAGTCCGGGAGGGGATGCATTTTGCCACTAAGCGAATTAGACACAACCTTAAACTTGCAGGTACACTTCAATCTAAAAGGAGAAATGGATGCCCCTGCCGTATCCTCGGAATTAATTAGTCTATTGCTTTCCTCGATTTTATTGGCAAACACTTCAAAGAAATACTCTCCCACGGCTGGAACATGGATGCTGAACATGACAGTGTTGTCGATCATGGTCTGGAAGACAAACCTCTCCAGACTGGCGCCTTTGTACGTAGCCTCTTGTCGCTTCTCCTTGTCGGCATACCTCATCTGATAATAGAAAACCAGGTCATTCTCGTATTCTTCTGGAATTTTTATTTTCACTTCAGTTCCCCCTTTTTCGGTTGTAACAAGAACCGCAGGTAAACTCTTTTCGAACGTCATTCCATAGTGGAAGAAAATGGAGCGAACAAACGGCAAGGCTTCGAACTCCTCCAGTGTGATTGGGTTCTCTAGCAGCTGCCATTTTTGATCAGAGGCCCAGAACTCCTGGATAAACTCGTCCGGGTCCGTCAGGAAGTAGTGCTCGTCATACTGATAGCGGATCTGGTCCTTGGACTTGGGCTTTGGTTTGTCCTTACTCTTTTTGTCTTTGTTCAAGACCAAGTGCCTGAAAAAAAAAACCGTCTTGATAAATTTGATTACAGAAATAAAATGCTAAGAGCATTATCTCATTTATTTTAACAAGTTAATCTATAAAACGACTTTAATTGAGCATTCACGTAATATTTATTATCCCGTTTCTGCAAAGCTTTTGAAACCTACCTCGCTCCCCAGTTACACTGAACCAGCCGCCAGTCACCGTCAATAAGCACGGCATTCCAAGTATTCTGAAAGTGCTCGGGCTTGATCTTCATCCCTGGCTCGTACCCGACGCTCTTAGAATGACCTTTGATCTCTTCACAATTAAGACCGGCGTAACTATTGAAGAAAATAATAAAGAAATTATAATTTTAAAAAAAATCCAAGAAAAACAATCTTTCAAGATCTTTGCTCTTCGTATCCCCAATTCTTCTATTGTATTTTGTTAAAATTTATGAAACTTCAACCGTTTTGTGAAGATTGTATTAGTGTACGACGCATATACATGTATACAGAGACTTACAAGTAATACAACTGTTTTCATTGTTTGATATTTACCTGCACAGTCTCATAAACAGCACGTGATAGGTTTCTGTCCCGTATTTAATTCCTCGTAGGAGACCCATTGGAGTGTCTGTTTCCATGGTTTCCTCAAATTCCATGACGTTTAGATCTTTCACCGTAATCCATCGGTAGATGGCTCTGAAAAATCAAAGTTGATAATGCCCATCACCAATTTATTTACTTGACCTTAATTAAAGATGTACCAATTGAAGGCGACATTATATGCCTGGATAAGGACCACAAGACAACTCCGTTTTGATTTGCTATGTCACTAACTTTCCCCATTGAATTGTTTTATACGAAACATGAAGCATATAACAATGTACAATGGTACTAACTCAGAAATATCGAATTGTACATCATTGAATGGTCTGATTTTTCAATTCCCCTTACTACATGTAGTATATTCAGGCAGTTTTTAACAACATTCGTCGGAGACAGAGGTCTCAATCAGAAGATTTTGAAAAAAATGAATTTTTTTCCTATTAATTTTTTTTCACGAGAGATCCTGCTACTGATGCATTTTGAGATGTGACTGATTGAAGACAATGGTTTATCTATCACAGGAAAGTAAAGGTAATGTTTACAGAGTTCCACATAGCCCACAGTAACAGTTCATGACCCTGCTTCACGCGAGTACTTGTGAAGTACATCAGGTATTAAATGTTAACTCTGGAAATTCTTTAATGTGATCTTATTTCGAGTCATTAGCTCTATTGAGTTTCCGACTATTTATCTTCTTTAGTGTGTGATCTTGTTTGGAGTCAGTGAGTGTAAATGATGCTATCGTACCGGGCTTTTTCCAGATCAGTGACCAGATTCTCTGTCAGCTGTTGAACCAAATCCGTGTAGGTAGGCTGTTCGTTTTCAGCAACCTAAGGAAGGCATTAATCAAGAAATTATTCAATCATGAAATATTAATGTTTTCCTTTTTTCCTGTCATATTGTTATCATCCTCACAATATGAAAATTTATGATTGTTGCTAAGTGGTATTTTTAACTTGGCGATGATCGAATAGAACTGCTATAAGTAACAAGTACAGCGTAGTATTTCATTTTGACAGAAAACACGAAAATAATTAAACACTGTTGAGATGTACCTTGATTGTTTGTTCGTCAATATCATTGAACTGTGATGGGTCGACGTACAAGTCTTTCTTTCTGCACGAGGGTGGGTGAGGTGAGGGGATTTCTGTAGGCGCTACAGGAATGATTTCTAGGGCCTCCAAGGCTTCCTCAATCTCCTCTGTCTCTCCGTTAGTTGTCCCCCCGTCAACCTGTTAAATCAATTACAAATCATATGTCAACAAAGTGGACAAGACGTGTCAAAACTACATGTCAAATATAGAACACGGTGTGAAAATCATTACAGACATCAACAATTAATTCAAAGAGGTCTAGAAACTTTAATTTACCACTATCGCCATCATCAACCAAATTATATGTATATACATGTACCAATTTGCAATGTCAAGCATCGAATGGAATTACCGAGAGTTTCCCAGTCTTTTGTTTTCTACCTCACACTCATACAATACTGAGAGTTCCCTTACGTATCTATAAATTACTCACGTAGTCCGCCGCCAGCTCTTGCTTCAATTCTTGTTTGAGCTCCTCCTGTTTCTGAGCCAGGACCTCTAACATCTCGCGACTCTGCCGCGCCACCATGGTGGCCGTCTTCTTCTGCTCCTTTTCCTTCAGTCTCAGCGTCATCGATTCCTGTTTCTTTTTCTTCTTTTCTTTGATTATGACTTCTATCTCTTTCTTCTTGTTTTCAAAGTGTATGGTCATTTGCTAAAATAAAATATTCCATAGAAATATAAATCTTACTTTGCTACTAAGCTGCTACTGCATTGCTGACTGATAAACATATTTACGAAATAAAACCTTATGATTTACAGCGTGAATAAAGTACATACACTGTATATCAAATTTATCAGATACAGATATCTATGCAAAAAAATGTTTGAAAAGAAATTATTTATTTACTTTTTTCTCGTTGTCTTTCATCTTTTTCTTCTTTTGTCCAAATTCTTTGTCGAATTTCTCTGTGAGGTCCTTGAGTTTGATTTCCCATTCCTGCTGTAGTTCGGCCGACAGACGGAGGGCTTCCTGCTTCCGTTCATTGTGGAATTCGTCCAACAGTCGGTCCTCCTCCCTTTGGTATTCAGCCTCCAGGCGGCGCTGTTCTTCAATCAGCTTCTTCCGCTTTTTGTACTAAGTATATGATCAACATCAATAAATACTAATATACATAACATAAGTACAGTGAATTATCAAAACACCAAAAAACACTAATACGATTCTTACATAGAATTAAGAGAACATCATTCTTTTGCAACTTTGTAGCCAATACGACCAATTTGCTCTCGAGAAACGTCTCTATTCAGTAAAAAGTATTCATTTTGACGCTCTCGCTACACACTGTTTTATGCTAAACACTCACAGATGTACCTATATTATATTTCAATATATTTTTTATTTTTTCTCCCTAATAAACATTTTCACATTGATAGCAAATGCGTTCGTTAAACAAGACTGGATTATGGTCATTATACAAATATTAGAATAAACAGATCAATTAACCATCTTTACAAGAACAATTCCATATACTAGTAGTGGCTGTATGGCAAAGAACAATTCCATATACTAGTAGTGGTTGTATGGCAAAGAACAATTCCATATACTAGTAGTGGTTGTATGGCAAAGAAAGATACGAAATATTTCATTATTACGCACGAGAATTTAAATTGAAAAAGTTTGTTGTTAAAAAACAGATGCCTTACAGGTTGAATGCAAATCTTAATTAGTTTTATGTAAATGAGGCATTTCCCTGGAATTTGGCTACTTTGAAATGGCCTCCAGATACCGTGGTTTAACTATCGTTTGAAGTCGGCGGCTGCATTTTTACCCATATATAGCGATGCTTTCAACATTTCTATTTCACCGTCCGGCGGTTCAGTGTATACTGCATGGAAATTCTCTCCAAGGGCATTAGGGCAATACGAGAAACTGGACTTCAATTACATTTTTCAGAATTTAAAAAACTCGCATTTTAACATGCATTGCAGGTAGTTGGTTATCTTCTTTATAGGTCATGCAGATATTTATGGATCATGTAGAAATTCTGGACAAAATAAAACTGGTACATCGCCAGACTAAAACATGTCGCTTACTGGTATTCTCATCATTTTGTAATGCCTGTATTGTTGTGATGTTTTATCTGATTATGTAATAACTGTATATATGGGTTTTGTCAGACAGTGTCTGTCCATATCTTTCCTTATTATGAAAACAGTTCAGTTTTACATTAACAGACGTAGAAATCGTTAATTCTTGCAGCTCTAGTCCCATGGGGGTTTTTTTCTTTCTTTTTTTTTTTTACCCATGAACTCATTGCCTGCTGGGGCATTTCAATTTTCAACATAATACATGATGTGTATATATGATACGCACAATGAATTGAAAACCTTAGGATATCGAGTGTCTACAGCAGGACATCGTGATGTTAGGATCCAGTAATTTGAACACAGCCGCTCTGTATTTCTTTTTAAAACAGATTTAAGTAAATACTAGTAGACCGATTGGTTTATTGAATTCTTCCAATGGAGTGTTGGGTCATAATGACAGTAGTGTGAACGGTATATGAGTATGTATGTCAAGAAAACAAAAATATCAGTCAGTTTCATGAAAGAAGTTTACGTGACAAAAACCATTGAAACTTAAGGACACACGAGACGTATCTTCCATTATATTACATTTTTTTTTATCTCCGCAATAAAAAGATTTCCACTATGCAATTCTGAAATCATATTTGATTTTAAACGATAATTTCTATTTGGATATGTAGTTTCAATTGAAAAGATATACTTTCTATTTAACTATATGTACAATTCAACTGCATTTTGCGTGCTTTAATAAGGAAAATATTATAACTCCAGAAATGGCCTGGTAATGTACCTCGAAATTCTAGGCATAAACAGGTTTAAGTGCAAATAAATAAGAAATAAATCTAATGGAAATATATCTAAAATTGAGAAACGTCTCGTGTGTCCTTAAAATTAGGGTTGGTCAGAGTTTTATATGCGTTCACACAAAATGTTAGACAGCCAAAGCGGTCATTCCCATATTCAATAAAAAATCAATTGTCTATTATTACGTAGATTGGTTTTATTTTTTGGCCCCCGGTCCTAAGGTTTTGGTTTCCTAGGTTTTCCCTATCTTCATCAATAAACTCCTTGTTAATAGATGTCAATGTGCCGCACACTGACGACATCGGCCATGTCGTTAATGTTTCGTCTGCTGGTGTTTTTTACGCCATGTCCGACATATTGTCCCCCCTGGAGAGACAGTGGACATGATCGCAATGACCATTACGCCTTATGAATAGATGTGTAACTGTCTATGTCAAATACAACCTTCAAAGGAAAACGTCTTTTACCTGTCATTTAAACAATTTTGTTTGCTCTATTTAGTTAAAAAAAACAATTTTATGCCCATAGACCGAATTATGATAATCATTCAAATTCTTTAAATTTCAAATAAAAAAAGAGGAGCAACAATTAAAAGACAAGGGGTTTAAAATCCATGTACTTGCGAATATGAACAGAAAGTCTAGGAATTCCACCCCCAAAAATTGTCAGTCATGGACAAAGAATCAACGAAACGAAACAAGACGTTTTGAAATTCCAAAGAGGAACCATTGTAGAACGAGGCAAAAGGGAATCCCCCTTGGATCGTGACTGGACTAGAAGACACACAACAATTAGCGGCTTTTATCTCCCCTCAAATCGTTTGAATCCCCCCAAACACAGTTACAAGTGCCCAGATGACTCAGACACTGCCTAGAGTCTCAGGGATGCTTCTAGCGATACACCGGACATTTCAGAAAACCTAAAGCCTTAATCTCCGTCGTAATTACCGTCAACTACTTTGTGTTTTAGGTTTTATAATGAAGAGGTGTCGACTTTTCGTTCTTTGAGGGGTTCACGGGGTACGGAAGACTAAACCACAATAGTGAATAAAGCCTACGTAATTCTTTTAATCCATTGTTAAACACAGATAACGGAATAATCCGGATTACTTAATCCTAATCTCCTTCCAGACATTCCCGGTTCCCGTGTGTACATCAGATCGAGCTTGTACCCGACATGAATCATAGTGTCACACAATGTACGGACCCAGGTCACCCCTCTCACTCCATTAATACACAAATCTTTATTTTTGTTGTTCTTCTAAATGTTTAATTGCATGAGTTTTTTTCAATTCGTTCACTTATCCTTTAACACTAATTAAACACAAAATAACAATACCCAACTTTAAAATGTTTGTAGTTAATACTCAGTCGAAATGTCGATTATTTGTATTTCACAATTGTATTATAGTTAGACCATAGGGCTCAGGGTGTTGTTTTCACGATGCTTCCCCCGATAAATTCATATAAAAAGTAGGAGTTAAGTGTCGACCATTAAATCGCGTTTTACGTTCGGCACATTAGCGGTGACGGCGGTGGATATAAATATAGACGAGGACTTGCTCGACAACTTCTCCTGTGTCAACAGTCTATATTGTCCTATTATATTACAACCGTATCAACTGATTCCACCGACAAAAGACCTAAATCCACTTACGGATAGTGCTGAAATGCAGCGTATCGTGCTGGCTGGTCACGTAAGACATCAAACCTGTTATAGTGTTAATGAAGACTATCTGATACCGATATCGGATTGCAAGCTCCGGACATAAAGCCCCTTCTCTCGGCTCGACTGTCGCACTAAACCGCGCGGAGGGTTTCGGAGTGACCAGTCCTCGGGTTGCTCCGTGGTTTATCGGGAGCTGATACACAGAATCTTTAATCCACAACAAGCCAGGTACTGATTAGATGGTGTATTGGTAATCAATAACGAACTCAATGAATAAAACATGCCACGACAGAAGATCGGCTTCAGAAATCAAAACACGTGTCTGTACAATAAAACATAAGCCGGGTAGCTGCTCGGTCCCGTAAGCTCACCCTGTACAGAACAGGTTTTATTTGGAACCTGTTTTCTGTACTGGACTGTTTTCCCGTTAGTTTAATAGTATTAGGAGTATAATAAACATATATTTTATTTAGTTTGAGTTACTCACAATATTTGGGGGGTAGTGGTGCTTGTCTAGCTTGCGTTGGTAGCCCTGTCGCAGGAGCTGCGCCTCTATGGGGCCCTTGATATACAGCGCATTACTGTCTATGTCGGCGCCTTTGTGGAGTGCCTCAGCTGTGGCGCGTTCAGCCACATGGTCCTGAGTTTTCGGTACGGTGGTGGCGCGTTTGATAGCCACCGCCTCGTAGTTATAGCTTGGTTTTCTGAGGGTACCCGTCAAGCGAACCTCGGAGTTCATTTTCTTGCTCATCTTTTTGTACACATTCTGGCTAGCGATAGCACTCTTGATCCCCATGGCACCATGGTCAATGCTGGCTCCACCCACCCTGGGTACGTGCGTCCCGCAGTACACCTCGCGATCATTGGCACTCGCTTGGTTTGAGAAATAGTTCTTGATTGTCAGGAACTGTCCACAAACGACGCACTTAAAGCAGTTCTTGTGGAACACAACATCGTGGACGGGCCCGATCTTCTCGGCGTGGTACACCTGGGCCTTACACCTGTGACAGGAATTCCCCTCGGAGAAGGTGGGTCGGAACAGGGAGGAGAGTCGCTGGAAGCCCCTCTCTGCGGACTGGGAATCCGCCGTGGCGACTGCCATTGATTCTGTACCGAGTTTAGACAAGCTATTGTTGAGCCATAACAACACAGCCACACAAATCCCACACGAACTCAGTTACCACACTGTATCCCTGTCTCACTGAATCTCTCTCGGTCTCTACTCAAAGTCTCCAAGAATTCAGGAAGAACCAACACAATAGCCTTGTCCCACAAAATCTCGTTTCGTGTTCACTCCGACTTACTTCGATCCCCGAGATCTATGTGAAAAATTCTATAGCGGGCGATTCCATTTGACAGGTAAGCGCGCATCAGACCGTAACCATTGACACAGGTATGTAATTTAGGTAAGCGATCCACACCTGAGGTTACAGAAAGCTGACGTCCCACACAATCAATTAACAATTAGTAAGAGGTGTATAGGTCTATTAACAAGCGGTCCTCCCACGGATAAACAAAGTCAGACCTCGATAAACAACTACATGTATTATAGTTTTGTAATTAAATAATCATAACTCTATCAAGTTCACATTTGCTCGTATTTTCTTTAATTTCCTTCCGCATATGAATTTCATTTGGACAAATCAAACTCTACTTTTATATGAAAATAGTAATTCTGTAAAATTTAATACAATTTAATTTTTCTTCAAACATGATAATTTTTTTGTTTAAAAGGAATGTATTTTCAATGCGCCTGTTTAGAATAACACTGTTTACTATGTTTACTGAGCTTTTCACCAGGGCTAAGCTACCCGTGTTTTTTGGTTTATTTTTTTTTCATTGACATCGGTATACCCTCGGCGTAAAATCATGATTTGAATGAAAAAAGACTCGACTGATATGCTATTATATTTTCTCTTATTCAAAATTGAAAAGACCATATCATTCGCAAGATCTAATGCATAAATAAAGATAAAATATAATGAAAAACATCATGTGTAATCTTCAACATTTTAAAAGCGGGTGGGGTGGTCCAATGGAGAGAGAGAGAGAGAGAGAGAGAGAGAGAGAGAGAGAGAGAGAGAGAGAGAGAGAGAGATTTTGGACACGTGTTTATGAGATATATTGAATATTTCTTTTTTGGCATAAACAATGAGTTGAATATAAAACTTCCTCGCCCTGGTAACCATATCATACATTAGTGTACTTAATGTATGAAGTCATATTCATATTTAATGTCATTTCACTTAAATAATTATTGTTCCGATTTCAATAATTATTGTTCCGATTTCAATAATTATTGTTCCGATTTCAATAATTATTGTTCCGAGTTCCGATATGCTGTCACAGTAATTGATAAGGGTGAGAAACGAATGCTGTATTATAATTTACATGCACCTGGACTAGCCATCTCCAATACCAATACGACGTACATGGGATCAAGGGACAATACTAGCCATTCACTGCTAAAAATGATTTGACCTCAAATACAAGGTCAGTGTCACTGAATGTTAACGATGTGCATAAAGAAGAAGAAGAAGAGGAAGGAGAAGAAACAAGACCTCATTTAGAACATGTGCGCCGTTTTTAGTTCTCTGTCAAAGAATGCATATCGTCACCGAAAGTACGAAGTAATTTGAGGAATGACAAGATATTTTTAGTCATGCAAAAACTAATTTTGCAAAACATTATTTTGTCGAGAACAGGTGAAGTTTATCTAACAAACACCTTTAGGGAGTCTGGGGTCGGCCACGGATTAACGTGTCGCTCAACATCCGTCGTTTACTACCGGTATTTCATATATTAAAATATACAAAAAACGATCGCTCTTTATTTACCACATATATAAACAATGTTATAATCGTAAATAAAGATTTGTGATTGTTAAAAAGATATTTTTTCTTATCCGTCCGGTATGTGCATTTCTGTGTGGGTTATAGTGGATTAGGTATTTATTACCTGAAATAATCTCTAGATAAATACCTGTCCACATAACTAGGTTTATATAAAAGATAGACGGCTACTTTATTGACATTAATATTAATATATCATAAATGCTCGAAGGAATTTAGGTAAACATCATTTTTTTTAATGTTGAGAATAACAAGAAGCATTGCAATCCCTCGTTATCAATTCCCGTCATTACTCTGTGTGACAGGAGCTGAATTGTTGATGTTTGCTCTGGGATATGAGAGTAAACAAGATGGACCGTTTTGATCTGAGGAGAACTTTTCCCTCCACCGTGGAATGCAGGTTCTGATGACTGCTGATATTTGGATTTGTCTGCACGTCTAAGTGAAGTTTTACGAGGAGTGGATCCAGCTAGAGACACAGAGTATCTAAAAGTGTTCCATGATTAATGAAGGAGATTTAGATGGGCATGACGTCCTAATTAGGAGTAGGTCTAAAGGCCTGACGTACACACGTGGAATGTATAAAGCTGAAGAATTATGGGGAGTGGATACATATTTCTAACATACCCCTTCCATTTATTACAAAGTAAGGACAGTATATTATAGCCCCCATAAATTAACAGTATCGTAATTAAGGAATATTTGTTAAGTTTCGTTTTCGCCGATTTATATATTTTTTTTCTCATTCACTTGTATTATAAAAACAAAAACCATGTGTAATATTAAGGGGTTGTATCAAGCACCTTTTAATCAAATCTAACAAATCTTGATTTTCCTTCATACTGAGTATTGGATGAAAGTCACTGCATAGAAAAGTGGCCACTTACGAATAACGAACGTTTAGAGGGGCCCGTAGGATTAAATGGTCACCTGATGACGACCTCAAAATTTATATTTGGTAATGTAAATTTAATATTGTAGCACTCTTTTATGAATTTCATCTTTAGCGGCTCTCCCTTGGTCCTTATCTTTAATTTTTTTGTTATTTTAAGCATAGACATACGTAAACACATATCAAATATGTTACATTCTTCTTAACTTTGTTGACAGTTAAAATTAATCATAACTTATTACATATAATTATAAAATCATACATCTTATTTTATTAAAATATACCAGGTTATATACAGGTTTTGGCTAAAATTGAAATATATCATAATCTATTTTAGTTTAAAAATCTAAATTTATATTGTCATCATCAATTTTTATTATTATTTATTAATATTTTAATTTTGAGTTTTGACATGACCTCACTTAATTATATGCGTCCGACCACTGAAACAATAGAATCACTGTCACATGACTTGGTACACCGGTGGTCCTTATTTATTTATATTTATTTAATTGTAAACTGCAGGACAACCCACGCGTCCTGTACGGAGCATATATGTGTACTTCGTCACATCTTAATTTCACTGTGTCAGTGCATTTGATTGGTGCAGCTGGTAGGGAGACCGGGCCTCAGGATCATGAAGCATTTTCAGACTTAATTCAAAATTTCAATGAGTTATAAAATAATTGTTTATTTTAAAATGATAATTGAAATTTGTATTTAACAACATTATATCAAAACACTTTTAATAGCATTTCAATTTTGTCAGTGTTTTCAATCAGGGGACATTAAGACAGTGTACAAGTTTTGACTTAAGTCTAAGTTTGCTTCATGATCCTGAGGCCAGATCGTATCGAGATGGAAGGTGTTATATGGTATACGTTCACCATAGTTTACCAGATATTAGTTGACCGCTATACTATACTATATACAAACAAATAAAGTACTATGTATAATCACACAACAATCAACTTCATTAAACTTACAATCTAAAGATAAAACAAATGCAGTATGAAGTTCACAGTTTTTCGTCACGTGTATTAGTCACTAACAAAATAATACAAATGATCGTTGGATGATAAAGCTGTAGTACCCGGCCCGTTATCGCTCGTTATCGTTCAGTGATCGTTGACCGATGCACCAAACCGCCATCTTCATACTATACATGTAAAGGTACAGGATTAAACGTGATCTCAATTCTCAGTGAAAGAAATATAACACCACTGACAATGTATGGGGTGAATCTCACGGCCCTCAGGGAGATGAATCCCGTGGACAGATTATACCTCGGTTTGGGACTTCTAACGTCACTGGCGTCACTGCTTGCGTGCGTGACACTGTTCTTTGTCGTCTGTTGCATTCCCGCCATCAGGAACAAAGCGCGTTATATCGTTCTGTTCATTGTGGTTGCTAACGCTGGAGCCAGCATCGGTACTGTGGTGTCGGTTATCGTCAAAGTGGGTTACCCTGTGGTCTCTTGGCGCTCACATCCGGCCTGTGAGTCGGCAGCCGCCCTGACCGTCTTATTCCGGATCAGCGGTTATCTATGGACAGTCACATTAGCAATCTATTTGTGTCTGGAAGCTTGGAAGAAAACGCTGAATTTTACTTCCGCTTTAATTCTATGGCCCGCTCACTGTATCTGTTGGGGGTTTCCGGGTGAGTCTATTATTCCTTTCTTCTTAACATATTGTTGGATTCCTAGCAAATATGCAATCACAGTAAATTTTATGAGTGGTCAAATTGGCATCCTATTAAAATACAATTGTTTCCATCAATTCTGGTTACATATTATGGTACCAATATTTCCATTAATTCTGATGACGGAACATATAACTGTTTCCATTATCTATATACTTTCATTACATATGACGGTACCAAATCTGGTTTCTGTACATATATAATGGTCACAAACTCTATTTCCTGACTTGTAGTGGCCATCATGCTGACGTTGGTAGCACTTGACGTCCTAGGGTCGGACATCGGCAAACGACCCGGCCACGTGCGCCCACCCTGGTGTTTCGTGGACCGTCAGATCGCAGACTACAACACATTCGCCATTTTGGCGGGAATAGGATGGCGCATGGCGGCCATCATCTTGTGTTCCATTGCATATCTTTTTTTACAGTATCAAGCGCTTAAAAAGGTAAGTAGCAAAAACCTACAGTATTAAACACTATACATCGTAAAATTCGCTCCATGTTACTTTTTCCACATTGCTTTGGACAACGATATCATTATTATATCTCGATCTAAATGCATTAACCAAGAGCAATACCACGGCCAATAACTCTTGAAATCAACAGCAGAACATAGTACCGTTCTGCACCCCCCCCCTAAAAATCCCAAAACACGGGGAGGGCGACATTGCAGTTGGATGTGTTCGAAAAAAGCGATGATAAATACCGCAGTAAGAAAAAATCAACCCGTGTATAAAACTGTCCCGAAAATTTTGTCTGGTTACCAAAGTATTACGCAGGAAAAAATTATACATCTTTCAGCCAAAACCGAAACAGCCTGAAAGGCGACAGGAAGGGGAAGAGCACCAGAAGCCCCCTGGGAACCCCAACCGTAAACTGCGCCATCTGCTGGTCGTCTTTGTCCTGCTAAACATCTGGGGGGCATGGCATTTTCTGATCTCCTACTATCGCCCAGATGTTGACGTAATGGTGGCATTAGAGGTGAGACAAAAAGTGTCTTACAGAAAGAATAACAGAAAAAGAAAAGACTAAGAAAATAATCTAAATGGAAAGAGAGACAAAATAAAAAAAAACTTGTAAAAAAAGCATTTCTTCGTAAATTATCAAAAATCTTCACAAGTTTTCTCCTTGAAGATGGAATGTTGGTGTTCCAGGTATTTTAAATAATTAAACAATTCTCTTCATGTTTTAGGTGATTTGTGACAATCTACAAGGATTCATCAACACAGGGTTCTTTTTCATGTTCTTCGCTGAAGTTCGACGCGCAATGAAGGGTTTTTGCTGCAAGCCTTTCTATAAATGTTGCTGCAAGCGTCTCCGTGAAGTCAATGTGCCACTTCCAGTAGAAATGGAACAGCTGAGAGAGGAGAGTGGGGACCACACCCATTTACTGGAGGGTGAGGAAGACCAGGTACACTTTACACAGGAACCTGAAAACCCAGACAGCTAGAATCTCAACCTGTCAATCAGGATGGTGTCAGTCAATGTCAGCTGACAGTGCAGACAGTCTGGTCACCGCTGAAAACATTGACCTTTCTTTGTGTTTTCATTGCCGTCATCAAATAATGTAAATGTCATCCTCTGATGAAAAGGACTCTGATAGAAGTTTTATTGCTCATGATGTTTATCATAATTTTGATAGTAAAAAAAAAATATTAAAATACACAATGTCATCACTTCACAATTTTGCAAAAACAAATAAAATATATTCATTGTCATTTTCAGACAATCACATCATTCAAGTTACATTACAAAGAGGTCACATTTTTTCTGTTCGAGTTTATCTGAATACAAAACAGCTTTCAGAAACTCCGTCAAAATGTCACACATGTATATAAAATGGCACAATAACTGCACAGTCGCACACTTTATTTGTGAGATCACGGTTACTTGTAGCAAGGATTCAAAATACCAGACATTCATTAATATCATCACAATGAACAATAGGCATTCTACCCGTGGCTACATATCACTACTGGGGGAAAGTTACCCCACTTTCCTAAAAAGTTTACCAACAACAATCTGTTTTCCATCAGACCTACCAGGAACCATCTAAAGATGTCTGCATCATTTTTCGCGTCAGTTCTAATTTATGGTAGAATCTTAGGACGTCCGGATTAGCGAGCACACAGGAGCGGTCAAAGTCCAGAATCCTGAGTCCCTCAAGACTCTTGGCACGAGACAGCGCAACGTAAGTCTGACCGGCCTCAAACACCCGCGACAGGGACATCTCCACACAGTCTAGCGTCATCCCCTAGTAACAGAAAACAGAAGTAATGATTGTATGCTGAATGTATAGTGATAACTACATGTATTCCCCTCTAAAAGGTTGTAGAAGATGTAAAACCTTTGATACATGAAAGTTTATCTGCTGTTCTGTGTTCAATGATAAACAAGATAAAAATTTTTTTAAGGATCACAGATAAATTTGTGTACATTGAAAATACATATCAGTAAGGTAACGCCAGTGCATGCTGAATATAAATGAAACACAATATACGTCGTGTTGACATTACCTGAGATTTGTGTATGGATATTGCCCAGGCCAGTTTGAGCGGGACCTGTTTCCTGTTGATGAAGACTGCCCCTGACACCTTGAACGTCCATCGGACAGGACGTATCACCTCCTCCTCCCCACTCACAAACTTCACCAGAGGGTAGTCTAAAAGAGGAATCTACTCGTGTTTGTTTGACTACACCAATTATCATATGAAAATGGCAAGTCTTCATCAAAACTTATTGGTTCTTATTTAATAGATATTTACAGTATATGGTTTATCATGTTAAACCTCTTCTCTTTACCGGTATTCAAAATAACACATTTATAACCAGGTAAAGTCATGAAGGATATTCTATCACAAATGCTGTTTGTAACAAAATTGAAGTGAACCACAAGTTGATAGAAGCCCAGTCCTTTACTCTTCTACCACTCTTGGACCCAATACCCTGAATTTTTAACATCTATAACCGCCATCCTTTGAGCCTCGTACACTGTACCTTGATTCTTCTTGTCAAATCCCAGCACCACCCCACGGGCTCCATTCACTAGACCTCTCTGGACGTCTAAATTCTTGGCCAACATAACCTACAAGAATAAACAGACTGAGATAAAAAGACAGCCAAAATCTTCCTTCATCAGTCTTAGTCAGTCACCATACAAGCTGTTCTTTCATGGAGAAATAGCGCTATTGAATTGAAGTTTAGGTATATAGACAACAAAACAGAAGTTTTACCTGAGCTCCTTCTTTAAGGACAACTTTCCTAGGAACAGGGGAGAGAACCTCTAGTTGGTCTTTGTAAGCTTCTTCTCCATCCATTGCCACAAACGTCTTCTCCTCTCCTACAAGTGTGTACACATAAAGTATATAATAGGTTTGTATACATGAAAAAGAAGCCAAAAATTATACATATTTTTATCATTTCTATTGTTGATGGCATACATCAGTCCCTGATTCATGATATATATACACATGTACCATGAATCAGCAACATTCTTATGTCCTGTGAATGCACACTAACTGTCTAAGTGTGTATATCATAAATAAATTAAAAAGCAAAACATAATTTCAAGGTAATTTACTTTTCCGTGTATTTTGATACTCTGAGATAGATGGACATATCAATTGTCTTTTCTTTTAAAGAAATACAGGTAATTTTTTGTGATCAGTACTATCTTGATACTACAATATATAAACAGACGCCATGCATATTTCTAAATCTATGTAAATCTACAGCTTTTAGACAGAAGAGATTTAATATGCTTTTATGGTTTTGAAATTCATAAAGATTTATAATTGTACAAAAGCCCCTGTATATGTAAATTACTATAGTCTATAGTTGATATACCGGTATGCATTTTTAACAATGTACCGTGTAGTTTTCCTAGGTGATACTGGTTGATCTTGTTTACATCCTCTTTATGAGTACACAGTCTGGTTGCTAGGATACCATTTTTCTGGATTTCATGGTGTACTGTCTGTCTCAGAATCTGATGGGTTTCATCACTGCATCTACAGTCAATTCAAGACACAATTCATCACTGCATCTACAGTCAATTCAAGACACAATTCATCACTGCATCTACAGTCAATTCAAGACACAATTCATCTACAGTCAATTCAAAAGACACATTCATCTCATTGCAACCTTTGACAATTCAAAATTAAACCAACAAATTAACTCCTCCCCTCCTCCCAACTTCATATTGAGGTATGAAAACACAAAACTTTGACTGTAGTAATGTCACTTGTGTAACATTTAATAATATTTCTCTTACTTTCCGAGACGGATGTTCTGTAGAATGTTGATAAATGACAAATCGTTCTGACGACGCACTTCTTTTAGCTCCATATTGACCTGTACACATCTTGACCAGGACTTTGCCTACACATAGAGATTCACAAAAACAGTAGAGCAAAAGAATATCAGAAAAAATCCAACTTCATTTCACATAGATAAAAACATTCTTGAACTTCATTTCCAAACAAATATGTACCTACAATATCTTTAAAATGAAATTAATAACACTGACATCAAAATCCACTTTAAATACTTTATTGAATTTCCACAGAGATCATGCATAGCACTATTTGTTTCTGGACAGTTTGGAGACGAGAGAAATAAACAAAATGACACATAAGTCACCTGGAAGCAGAATGTTTTCTTGTCTGTCCCCTTGGTAACAGGGGGAAGCTGTAGAAAGTCTCCACAGATGATCAGCTGGATTCCTCCAAATGGGTTGTCATTCTTTCTCACAACTCTGTGGTACAAATCAGTATATGTCTATACATTGTATATCAATACAAAAACTCCCAAACAACACTAGTATTATAAGTAATATATCACATCATAATAAGAAAGTCCAAGTTAATTCGAGTACCGGTCACCAAATGTATCTATATTTAGACCTATAAATGTTACTGTCTATAATTTATTTTTTTGCATGTCTCAAAATTTGTGAAAATGTGGAAAAAGTGTAACTTTTTTTATTTGCATCAGTCATTTTTTGCAATTTAAAAGTGAAGGCATAAAAAAGCGAAAATTAAATCTCGAGAAAAATAACCAGATATACGTTATATTAACCACTATGAAGGTATAGACTGGGGTGTATCTATGCATATGGAAAAGGTACCAGCTATCTTTTTACTTTAACTTGTTTAAAGTCAATTTTTTTTTTATCTTGAACTAGATGGAACCAAGAAATTTTTTTGAGATATTTGAGAATTTGAGTCATAAAGGTGCAAGTTCGCTTTGACATATCCATGTAATCATAATATAAATGTCTGAGATACCAAAGTTCAACTATACATGTATATCAATTCGTCAATATTCAGATAGCTGTGACCACTGTACATGGCTTTCAAGAAATAATAACGGTGATAATACAAAAAGTTAACTCTAGCATGTTTACCTTGCCACTGTCTCCAGTTTGTCAAAGAAAGCTCCACTGACCATCGAGATCTCATCAATGACAAGATGATGACATTTCCTCCACTGCTGAGCTATCTGAGGCCTTGAGGCCAGTTGTACACACTGCTCCAATGGGGCAGAACCAGAACCGATACCTACAAAGGGAGGACTTGAAGGTCTAGCAAACTGGCAAAAAGGAAATGTTAATCACTCTCAATGGTTAATCACTAAAATACAAAGGCATTTCATTCATCATACCTGCAAAGGCGTGCAATGTGGTTCCTCCAATGTGGCATGCTGCCACTCCTGTGCTGGCAGTGGCAAATGTGTGCTGGGGTGGGAGTGAACCTATTAAAAATAAAGAATGCAAGAATCAATCATAGTAGATTTTAGATAGATTATTAATTCCATTTGATAGATCTAAGAAAACAAATATGTACCTATAATTCTCCTCATCAAAAAGGATTTTCCTGTTCCTGCACTTCCTGTGAAAAACACATTCTTCCCTTTTAGAACTGCGTCTAGAATTGTACTCTGTTCCTTGCTCAGTTTAACAGGCAGAGCAATGGATGATGGATTCAGACCACTACACATCAGCTTACTCCGCTGGACTGGACGATTTTCCTTGTCATTATCATCTCGTTTCCTCTTCCCAGTCCCCTTTCCTTTTGGTGTAAACATGTCAGGTTTTGATTCCAGTTCTTTGGCTCTTGCCTCATGGACAGTTTTCAGATCCTTGACAGTTAGTGGGCTGATTTCTTCAAATGATTTTGGTACATCTGATAACAGTTTCTTTCTCTCAGATATGAAACCTTTCAGACGTCCACATTCAAACTTAGTGCTCAACAGTTTTAGGAAGTAAATCAGCTTGTCTGGAGGAGAATTGCTTATTAAAAGGTTCATATTTCTATCAGGAATTTTAATAGTAGACTTTCCGTCTTTAGCAAACTTTTTATGGATTGTTAAATCCCTCAGCGCAAAGTTCATTGCTTTTTTCTGAAGTTCAACCTTCAGCACCACATCTCGGAATTCATTGCGTCCCACGGAGATAGAGATATTTTTGTGAACACTAGATTTCTGGACATCTCCAGCTTTAGACAATTCCTCAACTGTAAGGGTACACTGTAGTCTCTCCATGGCCAGTCGACGTCGTTTCTTGTGAAAATAATGTACAAATTTAATTTAAAAAATCATAACACAAACATTATAACAACAATCAAAACTATAATGTTAGAAAAAATGAAAATTACCAGTTACGCGTTCTGCATCCAACCTAAACAGCAGTTCTGCATTAATGCCAATGACACTTGTATGACAGACTGATTCTCTCAAATTCAAAATGTTTTCAAAATCACGTCATTTCCGGATGAACTATTTCGTCAAGTTGTACGAAAAATATTCGTATCGTTTGTTTTTTAAGTAACATGTTTAATTGGACCATGCTTTAAATAAATAAAACATTTTGAGATATATTTATTTGAGGTATTATTTTCTACTTATCGTTTAAATTAATTTTTGTGACGATTTTCATCAATTACGAAAATGAAAGTAGAGCTCAAAGAAGTGAAAGTAAGAAAGATGTAGAAATTGATGTTTGGATATTATCATGCATATATGTGTAATGCATTGATTAAATCAACTTTTAAGTAGGGATTTTAGTACTGATTGATTTAATATACGGAATCTACGAGGTAACAATGAAAGCATGACTTCATTTGGATGGAAGAGAAAACTTGGGGGTAAGGTGTCAAAGACATTGTCAAAGAACTTCGAAAACAACAGCAAGGATAACCATGACAACCTGGAGGAGGTGGATTGGCTGACCTTGGCTCCAAAGAGGAAAGTGATATGTTTGGAGGATGGTCGGGCCAAGAGTGAGCGACTGAAGCAGGAGGGGGGTGTTCTGGCAGAGTCTGAGAGGTAGGATAATTACAGTGGTAGACTCCCAATAGGCTGGTAGATTAACATAGTCTCTCCCCATCTTAATCAGTTTTAATAAAAGGTTCTTCCCATCTAAATCACTATAAAAAAATTATCTGCATACCAATACCATTGATTTTATATTTAGGGATGCAGATTTTTTGTTTATAATGCCTTGGGTGGGTGAGCTTCATTCTTACGTCCATGACGTCATGGGTCTTGTGATCGTGGGACAGCCACGACTGGTAACAGGACCCCTGATGTTGTCTTGTCTAACTTGTAACCATTGTAGTAAACCGTGGTACAATGAACAATCCTTACCAATTCTGCATCCCTATACAGTTTAACATCGTCACAGCGCACACGCTTATAACAAATTCATGCTTAGAGTGAGGTCAATTTCAATCCTCTCATCTTAAAATTGTGTTATAAATGTATCAGACATAAGAAAGTACATGCTCAGAGATACAAAAAAATTTATACACTGATTTAGATGGATATCAATAGTGAAGCTATGATTATTGTGTTAATTGTAATACACTTATATTTAATTAAATAATTCAAGTAAGCTTTTTTCCCCAAAATCAAATTTAGATATTGGGAAGCCATTTCTAAGTGGGAAGAAGCTCTAGCCTTGACACCAGAGGATGAGACTCTGCACGAAATGAGAGCCCAGGTCTGAAGCTGTTTTACAAGATATTATGAGGCTTGTTGGATATTTCACAAAGTAATTCAATTTAACTTGTATTATTTAACTTTTTACAGAGTTACCTGCTCCTGAGTGAAGTGTACCCTGCGGTTCAAGCAGCAGCTAAGTGCACAGAGGTCAACCCACTGTGGTGGGTAGGTCACCAAACCCTGGGCCGAGCTCAGCTGGGACTGGGTGATGTTGCTATGGTAGGTATGAAAAAGTCATATCATATGATCTTTAAAGGATGGCAATTTTCATAGACTCGGGGTCTGAGAGTGTGGTGGGGGGGGGGGGGGGGGGGGGGGTTGACATTTTAACCTTCATCCTCAGATTTTAAATCATGTTGGCGCTAGATACATGTATCTACTCCCTGTACTTTGTTTTACAGGCTGTGAAAAGCTTCTCCCGTGCTGTTCATCTTTACCCTGTGGACCAAGAGCTATGGAAGGAGGATCTACTGTGGGCTAAGTCACTGCTGGATCAGCACCAGAGGATGCTGGGGGAACAGGAGGCGGAGAGGTCATGCTGTACACTGACTGAGGTCACTGATACCCCCGCCAGGCTGACAGCAATATGTGCCTCACCACACAACCTTGAGGGAGGGAGTGATTCACAGGATTCTACAGACAATTGTGATCCACTGCATACAATGAATGAAAACAGTGTTTATGTGACAGGGAAAGGTGAAATAGATGACACCAGTGACCGAGGTGGTCCCAAAGATAACACTGGTGTTACCTGTACAAACACACACACAGACAGCCTCCGGGGCTCAGAGAATGTGAGGGAGACCAAGAGAATCCCCATCAATTATATCAGAATGAGGCAGTGGGCATCAGACAGAGTACAAAAATAGTTACT
The DNA here is from genome assembly GCA_033439105.1 of Magallana nippona. Taxonomy (NCBI): domain Eukaryota; kingdom Metazoa; phylum Mollusca; class Bivalvia; order Ostreida; family Ostreidae; genus Magallana; species Magallana nippona. Next base: position 48,926,566 of record CM065925.1, read on the forward strand.
CTTTTTCATTGTTTTATGACCTACTGGTACATGTACAGTACATGTATTATCAATTCAGATACAGTTGATATTAAATAAAGAGCATGTTCTTTTCATTTATAACTGATTTAAGCATTTGTATACAAATAAGTTCAGTTACAAATAGTGTAGCATAGTTTGGTTTTGGTCTTGCTAAGTCTTCTTTTGGTAAGGATATTCAATCATAAAGGAGTAGCTCAGCTAGAACCAAACTTCACAATGTAATATTTTTAATTATACATGTACATGCTTATACTTTGTGACAAGAAGCTGTGAAAAAGGTACTCAAAATTGTGTGTATGTACATGTACATGTATATTGACAATAATTGTTCAGGAGATTACATGCTTCTATCATTTATGGTTTGCATGTCCGTGCACAGCTTTCAGATCCAAATTCAATGCCTGGTTATGTCTGCATGTAAACTGTTTACAGGGAATCTAGTTCAATTTACAAAGGTTGGTGTGGGTTTGATAAAAATTAACTCTTCTCTCGGTAAGTTTGAAATGTGTGTTTTCAGGCTAAAATACATGTACTTGTGTTGGTCTTATCTTATACAATACTACAATGAGTCGGTCTCCCATTTACAAACAATGAACAACATTGTACATCCAAACGAAATTTATTCAAAACTATCCAGATTCGGTATTGAGCACACGAATTCAGACACAATGAAAAAAAAAAATGACACAAATTTAATCTGTCATACAAAGGGTGACAATGCATTCAACAGTTCAATGCCTATGTAAAGAGAGAGAAAAATGTTGTTTCTGTAAAATTCATAAAAATTTCATTCAATGAATATGTGTAGAGTATATTGCACTACTTTACAAAGACTAGCATAAAAATTGATACAGGCATACAACTGAGTCGTAAAGAGAACAATTTATAAAGAAGGTATGTATAAAAATAGTTTTGCTATTAAAGAGTATGCGAGTCAGTAAATGAAGACCGGTACAAAGATAATGCTGAGTTTGACATCCATACAACACACAAGAAGAGTCAATAAACAACGCTACACTTCACGTTTCCTGTTCAGTCATCAAAAACCGACAGATCTATTGACAGCGACGCTAGCACACAGGAACAAACGGGGACACAAGACTTAATCTTTTCATCAGTGGCTATATCTTACTTCCTCATTGGATGGCAACATTTCTTCCAAACAATGAACTCTAGTGATATTTCTACTGGTACATATATTTCATTATTACTACAGGCTAGTCATAACTTCTGAAAAGGCTGATGTACAATGACCCCATCTAACACTCTGGAGTCGATTGAATTCATGATAGCTCAATTTTCATGGAATTTGTGGGCATCCCCCTTCTTTTCCCCCAAAAGGAATTTCTGACAATAAATTACAAAACTATTTCCCCCCCCCCTTTTTTAGTGTGAATCCATAAATAACCAGGTAGAATACAGGTAATCCAGGAAATTTAGGCCCCACAAATTTTAATGATTCCACAGTACCAGGTACTATGTGATTTAGATTTATATGCAATAGTTCATGATCTTTTTCATACAATGTAACACCAACTAAACAAGCACATATATCAATGAAGCAGTTAAAGCAGTTAGAGAAAGCTTAATCCTAGGCATGTGCTATCATACAATACTTCATCAAGAAGAAATTTTCTTTGCCTGCACGTGTAACAGATCCAGAAAATTTCTCCTGTAATGGAGCATTTCTAGTTTCCTTTTTAGTTTGTTTGCTAAGCAAAATTTATTCTTTGAGTGCTAGTCCATAAATTCTAAATATAAATGCCCACTGATTCTAAGGTCACTGTATGTGTAAGAAGTCCCATGTCTACACAATAAACCCGGCCTCTGTAACTGCCTACTGCCTAGGTAAGTTGTAGTGCCAGGTGGTACACAAGCCCAATCCCATCTATCGTCCCCACCTGGCACCATCCTCTACCTATTTGTTCCTGGACAACTCTTGTGACAGTCGATAAAGTCCTACACCTACACTGTACATAAACTCTTGGATAAATACAGACATACAGTCAAAAGCAAAGGAGATCTCGGAAAGGGGAGAAATGTTTCCTCTACTTCACAACACGGGGTTTTAGTCCTTCTGACTTGACCAGTCCTTCAGTCATTCTTTTTGTCCTCTCGAGATTTCGCTGCTGGAATGTCGGAGTCTTTCTCTTCCTTCTTGGGCTCTGTGGCAACCGCTCGTCGCATGGCGTCCCACATTCCTCCCATAAATACTGCACAGAACAAGTTTTCAAAAGGAGCGAAGGGGTCATGGATACCGAGCAGAAGGGCAGAGAGTTTGAAGTACACAAAGAAAATGACGACCCCGAAATAGACCAGGGCGTGGGGGGCTGTGATGTAGTTCATCTTCTCCATCAGGAACACCAGCGAGGCTAGGAAACAGGCCTTTGTGACACTGAAAACAAAATTAACATCAACTCAATACTCTGACGAGAAGGTCTGGTCCAATCACTGACCTTGAGATCATTTAAATGTCATTCTAAACTTAATAAGAATTATAGCACTTTATTAAAATAGTTTGCACTAAAGTTGAACTGTTGTATCTTGAAACATGTGAAAGGCAGACATTTTTAACTGATGACTAAAGAGACTTACAAGGAGGGTTGTAAGACTTCGTTGGTTCCAGGAATCCACAAACCACGCACCAAACGCTCAAACGTCTTCATCAGACCACTTCCAGCTCCTGTTCAGATTAAATCAGTTTAATAATCAAATTTTGAAATCATTTATCTTCAGTCAATATAACAGTTGTAATCATTCCTAAGACAGCAGGTTAACAGAGTCTTCAAATCCAACATAAAACTTTGACTTTATCAATTAGATAACACACCTACTGAAAATTTTTCATCAAATTGGTTGAAAATGGAATGTTTTAGTGATATTTGAACTTTTTGTTACAAAATGATCGAGTGATATCTTAACTTTAAATATGACTACCTGATTTTAGACAGAGCAAATTCTGACCTTTGATTGTTCCGATGAATAGGATGATTATAACTGAGTTTGGGTAGATCTTGGCTGTGTACACCACCCCGTGGTACACTTTGTGTGCCCGCTGAACTTCTTTCAGACCGGCAATGCCCAGTTTACAAGGTAAAAACTTCACCATCTTGTACACAATATCAAAAGGAGAATAAAACACCAAGTACCTGCAAGAACAAAAATCAAATACATGTTAATTACCGTTAACATTTCCTGAATTTAAGCTCAAGCAAAATGTTGCTCATATAAAATTTGCATTTGGTTAATTACTGGTAATATTTGGATCAACATTAGAACAAGAGTCTTTTATTTGGAATAATAATATTAAAATTGGGAACGATCAGTGATTTTTGGCATTGGAAACAGTGACCACCTACATTGGAACTCATCATTCACATCTCCTGTTAGAGAAGTCAAAATTTTTGTCACATTAAACTTTCTACCTTTATTATAAAACATTAAATAAAAGGACCTAGAATGGAAAGGGTTCCAGCAATAAACATCACAGGAGTAAGTAATTCAGGTACCGGAAATATGTGGCTGATACAATTATGCAATCAAATTTTTATTTGTCATCAAATTAGAATTTGATTAGTGAAACTCACCATACAACAGAGGCGGTCAGCAGTGCCTTATGGTCTTTGAACGGGGTAAGAATCGGCTCTCCCAGTAAGAAGTTGGCGATTAAACTTCCGGCGAAACAAAGCAGCATGGATGACACCCAGCAGGAGAGAGGGTGCTTCCTGGAGAACACTGTTCCTCCTACAACCACACAAAGAAACTTCTCAATTTATAAAAACTTGGTGAAAATGTCAAGCTGATCATAAGTGATAAATACACACATTTGTGAAAGTTACAGTAGCTACTGTCACAGCACCATTTAACTTTGTAGAGCACAGAAGATCAATGAATGTGAAATTAACTTAATAATGTTTCTACATAAACCAATTGAACTTATTCATCTGCTGTTATAATGTGTATGTTTTACATACTGTATGAATTCAGGACATAAAACCCTGATTAAAGCTACAGATATCAATTGCCGGTGCTTGGTACATATTTTCGCTAAAAGATGCTTAATGCAAATGTATTGTGTTTCAGAATGAGATTTTTCAATACTCATAAGGACCACTGCTACAGCATTTTACCATACCCTAGGCCTAAAGGACTTTAACCAATATATACACTCCTGATTGCTTGACAGTTGCTTGACCCCTTATTACAAAAACCATTCTGTCATATAAACATGATAAACCATTTTCAATTCTGAATGACTCTTCCTACCATTTCCTACCATAAAATAGATATCATATTTCATAATTAATAATTTGATTTGAATATATTTGAATTAATAAGGGTGCAAACAGTCTTTATTTTTGGAATGATAAAAAAAACCAATGATAATGAATAAGCATATGTTTTCCCATTTTTTTTTGTCAGAAATTATCTAATCCTAACATTTGTACCTTGTGTAAATCTCTAGGATTCCCCAACCATGCAATAATCAGTGGTAATATAAAACACATGGTGTAAACATAATAATAGAATCACATCTGGTCAGGATATAGGCAGAATTCCTCATAGTATAACATAAGCAATTCTTATCCTTTCCGAAGCTTGAGCCAATCACAAGATAAAGATATAAAATGTCAAACAAAATAATGTAGGGCACAGTGCATGAGGAATTTAAGGACACTGAATAAAGAAGAAAATATAACATTTGACCTTTTTAACATAATTGAATTTTAAAAACCCATTAATTTACTTGTTATTAAAACAACCCCAATGACATAATGTCACTAATGTAATTGTTAACGAAGCCCGGACAGTAAATAGCCATATATGGCAGTGCTGGGTGACCTTACCGGAGGAGTTCGCTGGTACATCATCCCTTGCAGCGACACACATTAGAGTGTAATGAGCAATGTCGAAATACGGATACATCTTTAACTTCGTCACCTTTGTGGCGATATCAAGAAACGTCTGTGGATCCATCTTTCTTGTTAATTAATTCAACCGCTACCTCAGCGGTTCTCGAAAAAAGAAGACCGGAAGTTCGAAATGGAGACGCTGATGGAAGTTAACTCGTACGAAGAGTCAGTATTAGATGTACTTTTTTTTTTTATAAAGAGTTCTCAACCTTTAATAAATTATTCTCGTATGTGACTGTTCATTTGGAACATCTACACAAAATGGAATAATCAAATAAATCTTGAGAAAATTATGAATTATGATTATCTCTCATATAAAATGTCTTCATTTCAAATATAGATAGGCAGTTTAATCAAGCATTGATTCCCTGTGACCGTGTCACTTTAATCCTGAACTCAGTGTGCAGTGTAGAGAAGGTCCTAAATGAAATATATGTATATACAAGTGAAAAAGAAGAGGCCCGTGGACCTCATCGCTCACCCGAGTTAGATGACCCGGGTTACAGTTCTAAAGTTACGACGATCGGTCATTTTAAAAAATAATTCTTAATTTTGATTAAAAAAAAACTTGAATTGTTTTATGAAAATGATTAATACAAATGATTTAGAAATATATATTATACATTCGTGAGTTCATACCAAGAGTACTTGAAATCGTGACCTGCATTGGGTTTTTCCCAATTCGTTGAAATAACGAACCTTAATTGCGTCAATAAAATAGCCGTCTCACTAGTTTGAAAATCATAATAGTCAAACAAACATCAAGATGCATGCATAGAATTACAAATTGAATCATTGTAGTTCTTTCTACGAAAATTTACTATTTTTCGATATGCCATGGAGCCACAGAATTGCATGATTTGTAAATCAAGGATCCTCTAGCTCATGGTAATTTTTTCCCCACAAATTACAGAGCTGTATTTCTTCAGGAAGAGACTTTTAAAAAATAAATAATTTATTTCACACATTTGTCTGAAAATAAGATTAATCCAAAAAAGCCCAATTTTTTATGCGCCGCAATTTAACTTTTGAACACGTACGCACGGAACTGTAGTTCCCAAGTTGTTCATCAGTTTTGGGAGCTACAGACCTATAACTACAGCTACCAATGATGATGGCGAGTAAAAGACGTGACCACATGTGGGTAAATTTTATTTTACAAGTGATTCTTGAGAAGAAAGTTGTCAAATTATAAAAACTGCAACGTTTTGACACTACATTGGTTATATCCACATATCTTTGAAAAACGACACAGTCCTTAATAAAAATAAGTCGATCCGTTTTATCTGAGTTTCATTCTGTGTAATTAACTATTCTATTATCAAAACATATCACAAATTTACAAGTTCTGTTTTTACAGTGGTTTTATTAAGAAATTCTCATTTTGTCTTACCACTTTTGTTTGATCTTTTTTTTTATCGGTACTTCACAGTTAATTAAGGCGAAATTAATGGGAACACTCCATAGAGTGTGACATAGAGACATCCAATACAATGTCAACTTGATTTATTTGATAAAATTGTTCAGCCAATATTGTTATATGGATGTGAAGTATGGGGTTTTTCAAATATCTCTGTTATAGAAAGAATACACCTCAAATTTTGCAAACTATTGCTTCATTTAAAACAATCAACTTCAGATTTCATGATATATGGGGAACTTGGTCGATATCCTTTAGAAATTCAAGTCAAAACACGTATGATTGCATACTGGTGAAAACTACCGACTGGAAAAGAAACCAAACTTTCTAAATTATTCTACGGCTTGGCCTTTCAATATACCAAGAAATTGGTAAAATCGACTGGCTTGACTGTATAAAAACAACACTAAACCATTGTGGACTCTCTAATATTTGGCTTGAACAAAATATTTAAAATACCAAGTGGTTAAAAGTAAAGGTAAAAAATATTCTGATTGATCAATTCAACCAAAATTGGCAATCAATGCTTCAATCATCTGCTAAAGCTTTGAATTATAGACTATACAAGGAAGATTTAAAATTTGAAAATTATCTAGATACGTTAACAAAAAAAGATGCAATCATATTTTGTAGATTTCGAACTTGTAATCACCACCTACCCATTGAAAGTGGACGTTGGTGTAATACACCTAGAAACGAAAGAATATGTAAAAATGCACAAAATACGAAATTAGGGATGAATTAAATTATATTTTTAATTGTCCGTCATTACAACAAGAAAGAAATCAATACTTATCAGCAAGTTATACCAAAATAAAAAATACTATTAGTTTTAAAAATATGATGTCTAATTGTAAACACTGGTTTTTAAGAAAATTATGTTCATTTATTAGGAAAATAAACAAAATATGCTCCCCCAGTAGTTTCTGTACTTCACATTTATTAAAACATGAGGTTACCTTTCTTTATACTTGTATTTTCACGTATGCCGTTGTTTTTTAATTAGAAAATCTTAAATGTTTATGTATTGTATAGTCTCTTTATACCATTGTAAAGTGGTTTTGAGATTGAAATAAATGAATCTGAATCTGAATAGAAGAAGTGACCCAGAATATTCATGTGTCACTTATTAATTATCTCTTATTAATTTTTAGATTTTGACACAAGTTTTAAACATACTCCATGAACGATACAAATGTACCCATGGCTCAAATTGCTTCATTCGGAAAAATGAAATCTGACCATACACATTTTCATATTACCTTTCGCTTTATTGATCCTGTTTTGTTTGCAAATGTTATTTTCATTTTGTGAAATGTGTATGCCTGGATACCAATGTGGATTTATTGGTCTCTCGAGATTTAATCACCATGAAGAAAGGTACTGAAAGCGGTAAAGAAATAAGTATTTTGGCTTTGGATTGTTAACAAAAATCCTGCGATTCAACGTCACAGAGAAATCGAAGCCCCGCCCACCATTCTTACCGCTGCTCAGTAAGTACGTCGTGTACAGGTGTAAAGCCAGAGTTAACTAGGTGCTGAGTTTACCATATGTGCCAAATTAACTGTTTTTATGGGTGCTTACAAGTTTACAAGGTGCAGAGTTGACTTGTAAACATTTTAATAAACTTCTCTTATTTTAAAAATTGTGTAAATAATTACACTAAGGATACTATGATGAAGAGTATTTATTATTATTTCCAGATACAGATAATGAAAATGCTCATGAGAAAGAAATGGCTCACAAGACTTTTACAGGTAATTGCTAGCGCTCTAATGAGTGACCAGGCTTTAAAGTCATATAAAATATAGGTGGAAAAAAATCTTAATACTTTTTAGCTCACCTGAGCTAAAAGCTCAATTGAGCTATTCTGATCGTTTTTTTCTGGCGTCCATCTGTCGGTCCGTCCATAAACTTTTTACATTTTCGACTTCTTCTCCAGAACCACAAAGCATCCGCTGGACACACCCTCTTTCAAAGGGAGATAATTAAGTATTATTGCAAATTTATTGGTATCTTTCAGAAATCTTCTCAAAACCCAATTGGCCAGAAAAGCTGAAACTTGTGTGGAAGCATCCTCAGATAGTTTAGATTCAAGTTTGTTCAATTCATGATCCCCGGGGGAAGGTGGGGCCACAATGGTGGGTCAAATTTTTATATAGGAATATATAGAGAAAAATATTTAAAGATCTTCTTCTCTAAAAATGATTGGCAATTAAAGGGGCATGGTCACGATTTTGGTCAAACTCTATCTTTCTGTTTTTATTACTTACAATGCTTTAGGAATGCATTTCTTGTGATCAAATGAAATTTGAGATTCAGTCATAGAGTTATAAGCAAGATACTGAGGGCTCACAATTCTTTGCCATGTAAACAAGGCTCGTGCCCGGTTTTTGTTTACATTTGTTCAATATACCAGTAAGAATCTTTTTCAAGGTGATTGTCTATCTTCTTATTCATTTTAAGCATAAATAAATAGTTCCTAATGTTTATCACATTCAGTTTAGGTCTAAAACTGGAAATTTTACTTCAACATTTAAAATGTAAACAAAAGCTTTGTTTACATAGCAAAGAATTGTAAGCTCTGTAACTCGCTCATAACTCAACAAATGACACACAAATTTTGGTTGCCTATTAAAAATGCCTTACTGAAGCATTGTAAACATTAAAATCGAAAAATAAATTAAGAACAAAGAGGCAACATTTTGTGAAATATATTTGATGCATCACCCAGGGAGTCCAAAATTTAACAAAGAATCATACAACATTTTTCAAGCTTCTGAATCTATATGCATTTTGATGTGTTTTGTTGTGATTATACCAGTATTATATAAACCAGCATGTAGGTCAGAGCCAAGCATTGTTTCAGGGGTGAACCATGTGGCCACCTCTTGTTGATATCGGTGGTGACTTTTATTTTCTGTCTGTATAGAGTGGTGTGCTGCTGATTTTGGTGGTGACTGCTATTATAAACATTTCATTCATAATGACCAGGCATGAGAGGAAAAATGATTACAGAGGTGAGCCCATTACAATCAACTTATTGATAATCAAAGAAGTTCATGTAGTTTATTGTTTTACAGGTGACATGTATTTATATAGATACACTGGTACTGCAAGACCACATTCTTCATGTGCATGGTCATTCAGTATATTTAAATGAAGTGAAATGGTTTAGATTGTGTTCCTCCATGTGTACTTATATTTGACACAGTCTTAATTTCCTGTTTAGAGAGCAACTCAAGGGAGGACTCGGTACCTGAGGGGGACAGCCCTCCCACAGAGCTATCCCTGGGGGTCACCTCTAGCAAGTCCCTGGTCTACGTCACAGTAAATGGACAAACGGTAAGCACACTACAGATCATCTCATTGTTACTTTCATTTTACAGTTCTGTTCTGAAAAAGAAGAATATCTAGTTTATATTGTTTACTCTTCCTTGACAAAGAAAAGAGATAAAAGTCTGCCTTTCTGTTGTCTTCAGGTTTATCAAGATGATGACTTTGATGTCAACAGGGGAATACATTTAATTGTCCTGAACCAGGCTACTGTAAGTTTTTATACATATTAACATCTAATACATAAATAGGAAACAGATGTTTAAAGAGGAGAATGTTTTCTTCATTAAAATCAGGGTCTTTATGAAACAAATGCATGATACATCTTAAGGACTTTTGAAAAAATTGGTTCGATATTAGCCGCTTCCTGGTTGTGGTTTGATTTTTTTTTTCTCCCACATAGTGTGACGGTCATTGACATCACAATAATTACTCATAGTATGCCTTAGATAATTAATATATGTGTACATGTTCTGTCTGTAACAAGCACAAGTACACATAATGTCCATTAGGAAAACATCTCTTTATGTTACCATGTTATGTCTTTTAGAAATAAGGAAATCTTTGATATATATTTGTTGCCTTGGTTACAGGGCAAGGTGATGGCCAAGCAGGTGTTTGACACCTACAGCTCTGGGGAGGACCAAGCCATGCTGGACTTCATCGACAGAATCTCCAAAAACCGCATTCTCGTCTTCACGATCAAAGTAAGGTTACTTTAAAGGGGAAAGTTTCAAAAATGAGATACCACTGGTCCCAGGGAAAGTCTTAAACAAACAAAAAAGATACCACTGGGCCCAGGGAAAGTCTCAATACAGAATAAGATATTATTGATTTTACAAAAAGTCTCCATACAAAATAGATTTAACTGTTCTCGGGGAAGTCTCAAACAACAAAATAAGATATCATTGGTCTTACAAAAAGTCTTCATGCAAAATATTTAATTACCACTGGTCAAAGTGAAAGTATAAAACTACAAAATAGGATATCACTGGTCTTATAGAGAGTTTCAAACTACAAAACTAGATATTATTTGTCTCAGGGAGAATCTCAAACTACAAAATGAGATCTCATTAGTCTCAGTGAAAATTTCATTGTTGAAAATAAGAAAATGCTGGTCCAAGGGATAGTCTTGAACTACAGAATAAGATGTCACGTGTCTCAGGGAAAGTCTCAAACTACAAAATAAGGTATTGTAGATAGTTATCTTTTCTTTCATTGATCTGAATTGGTCTGTGTTTTCACTCCCAAGGATGAGGGCTCCTTCCAGCTGAAGGCTGAGGCCCGGTCAGCTCTGAGGGGTATGGGGAGTATGACAGTGGAGAAACTTGCATTCCGAGACATGTGGATATTTATCTGTTACAAAGGAGGTAAGGGGCATAATCTAGCTCTCAGAGGTGACCTCTGATGCCAGAGAATGGATGAAGATATTTATTCTTTAAAAATTTTTATATGCACTCTTTTGCTTCAAGGAGGAAGAAATTAAGCAATTTGAATGTTTGTTGCTTAAGAAATGTTCAGAATTATTTGTGATCAAAGAAATGCTGAGAATTTTGTTTTAGTTATAAAATGCAATTTATACCACTGTATCACTGCAATTAATGAATTTGCATAAAAAGGTATGGTAATGCATGATAAGCATATCAATATTGGTTTGAAACAAAATGGAGCAAATTGCTTCTGCTGATACTGCTTAGAGAAGTTCAAGAAAGGCAGAATTTTAGTTGGATATTGATTTGATGTTGAAAGAATGACTGATAATTTCTTTATAGTGTGTTTTGATGTTTGTAGGTCAAGTGGTCAGTGAGCGACATAGTAAAGCTGACAAAATGGGGGATTGGGGCGAGAGAATCTCAGTGGAGGAGGTCCTCAAACTGGTGCCCCTGCAAGGTAAGGACCAATCACAAACCTCATTACAACATAATGATTTTTTATTTTAAGGAGGCTTGATGGTCAACAAATTAACCATCAAATTTTCCTTCAATTTTCAGAAATGAGTTGTTTAGTTATAAACTATTATAATTAGTAAATAAAAATTCCAAATATTTTAGATTTAAAACTTGAATATTTGCTATATTTTAATATAGAGCTCATCTTATTAGGAGATAAATATAGTCTAAACATGGCCACAACCATCCAGCCCTCTTAATATTATGATGTTATGCAGCATCAGTGGTGGTAATGCTCCACCAGCCATGGTCACTTAGTTAGGATTGTTATTGAATGCTTATGAAATATTAATAGTTTATCAATCGTGTAGCATGGCACACACTAAGTTAAAATGATCTCGTTTTGGTGTCTGTAGCATTCCAAGATATTAGGTACAAACTGCTGATATTAAAATGTAGACATTTCAACCAATCAAAGCTTAACATTTTAAAAACTAAATGGACGTGCGTTTTTTTTTTTATAGATTCTATGATATATGGACATATAATGGATACCTTTTTATTTATGATTTATATGATACAGATTCTGAGTGTCCTTGGTCTACAACTGACAGTAAGCGACAGGAGTTCTGTGATAAGGTAGAGGGGTACGGCCGAGTGTGTGACTGTGACGACCCCGCCCCGCTCACATTCCACCCACCTAAGGTAGGAATTATCACCTAGTCTTCAACAGTTAAAAATTAAAGATTAATATGGGAAATTTTAGGAAAATATATCAAGGCCACACCAATTTGTAAAATAATTCTGCAGATTTTCAATATTTATAAATAATTGGGGTAGGAAATAATGAGGTGAGCCAAAACAAGTAATATTTGAATTAATATTCGAACTAAGTGTGATTTCAAAAGTATTAAAGTTCCCCGATCATCAAAGTAATTTTTTATTCATAAAAATGTTATTTGTTCTTCAAACTTTATAAATGAAATGAAATAAAAATAAATTAATTGATGGTATCCATGCATTTTACAAAGTCATTGAAATTTGCCCACAGTGGATATAATGGAATAAATATATAAGTTGAGATTCAAATTAAAAAAAAAGAGGTTGTACCGGTGCATTGGTGGCTCGAACCCCTTTACATACATATATACATGTACATGTGTATGTAGTAGATCTCCATGAGAGTGGGAACCTTGCATTATATTTACAACCTGTACCTGTGTCAGGATGGAAAATTTAATGACATTGGAGTCAATAAGAATGATTCATCCTGGCTAAAACTCATCTATCTTGTGTCTGAGTTAGTTTAAATTCACCATTGAAAGTTACATGGCCATTGCATTTGTCTTGATTTATAAAACAAAGTTCATTAAGCTACACTTATCATGTATGCCTGTTTTGCTTTTTATTGAGTTTTAATGCACGTTACACTTGTGTTCGAGTTGTATAATATAAGTATATTTACCAAGCCCTAGAAATTTGCAAAATATGTTAACGCTTTTCGGTTTTTTATAACTCTGTCTCACACCTACTGCCTTAATTTGAAAATCTATCGATTTTTTTACAAAATCTATTTTGTTGTTTTGATAGATAGCTATTGTAGAAGCCATTGTGGTCCAAAATTCTCATCCATCTTAAAATTAATGCATGACTTGAACAAACAGTTTTTTTAAGGCTGATGATTGATAAGATTTTAAGCACATGCTTTACATTAAATGATGTAGGAAGCCACTACAGTGTGTTGATATCCTCATCAGGGAAGAGGAAGCTTTGCTATTCTATACGTGGCTTTGATAATGACTGAATACAAAATCTTGACTTCGCCATAAAAGTATACTTGAATTGCATTAAATTTGTACTTCTTTTTTGCAACAGTAAGTACTGCATGATTTGTGATAATCATGTACCGGAAAACATAATTTTTTAATATTGAAAAAGAATATATATAAACTACTACTAGTTCCTACTTTTCTTAATTGGCAAATTTTGGCAAATGAAGCTATGTTTGCTGAACAATGGCGATTGATAAAGTCTTTGCATACAAAGAATTTTTTTATACAATTGATTAAGGTGATTTGACACACCAATATATTATTTGATAGATCGATAAAGAACCTTTATATGAATACATTGGGCATGTATTTAATGATAATTATATTATACATCAACTGAGACTAAATTTTAAGCTCTAAAATATCATGTTTGCAGCCAAAACAATATTTCCTGTTTCTCTGAAAAAAAGATAAGAAAAAATTCATTTAAAATAATTGAATGCCGATATTGGAATTTTTTTTGGTGAAATCATATTTCAAAAAGATTCTTTATCTATCTATCTAGTAAAATTTTGGTGTGTCAAGGAACCTTAATATGTTTTCAAGTTGTAGCACAATTGCCTAAGTTTATTTTATTTTATTTTACTTTTAGTTATGATGTCAAATATATTTCAAGTTTTCTGTTTGTCAAATATTCAAAATATAGGAGCAATAAGACACATTAAAGTGACTTTGGGAAAGATCTGCCTTGTCACTCCAGGTCACTGTTAATATGAAAGTTTGTCAACTTACCAAGGATGATGTAAAATTTGTTGTGGAGTTTAAAAAAACTCACAGTCATATAAAAACTTTATTTTAGTTAATTTTATAGTTTTTATCAATAATTTATATGTTTTTCTTGGAATAAGAGTACTATACTATAAGATATTGTAGCAAATTTTCATAAATTATTTCATATTTAAAAATACCTCAGAATTCAAATGGTGTTCATTCGATTCACTATGAAAAAATAAATAAAAAGTCTACAGGGATTTTGCATTGCAAGTGACATAAAGATACCTGGATGATAATGTTAAAAAAATTATACACGGTGTCAACATTTCCCATTATCATTACCATGAGAAATTTGTTTTCGTTCATGTGAATTTCTTTGAAAATAGATGAGGTGTCAATGAAGAAATCTTGGATTTTTTCCCTTTCATTGATTTCATTTGTATTTCTCTGACCAGCTGCAGAACTGTATCTTCACGGGAAATTCGGGTTGATCGACCATCATCCTGAATTTCCTGTTGAGATTTTCTTTGACAGGAATGTGTATATTTGTTAAAAATTTGGAAAAGTGATGGAAATAACTTGGGACGGACTTCAAATGACTCAATAAATTTCCAACAGCTCTTGTAAGTAGGACGGTTTTTGTTTAACATTAAAAAAAATTGGACATTTAAATATTTGGATGATATTACATGTACCTGATTTCTTCCTGCAACCAATCAACCAATCAAACTAGCATTTATTAATCAGTGTTATATCTGTATGTCTTGTTCTGTCTGGACAGATTTTTTATTTCACTATTCATTGATTTTATATATGGTATCACTTGCTTTGACAATTAACATATTAATGTACCTTGGCATTTAATATGATTTTAGCTATACACACTCTACAAGGATTTCTTCATTTTAAATTTCTATATCTCATAAGTTCCTTCATCTCTGTATCTCTCTTTAAAAAAAAACTTCTTTTGACAAACAATTATAAGAAATTATATTTAAAATCAGCATTTAAATGTAAAACTAAAAGTAGATTAATCAAAGACACAGCTGAAACAAAATGAAAGTACAATAAAATAAAATTCCTGCACCTAAAAATAGCATAAAATTTCCACAGGTGTAGAGTTCACTTTCAAAATGGAGTCTTTCCCAGTGGAAATGTAAGTTCATTCAAATATTCTTATCACTGTCATTTTAAAATGTAAACACTATATTATAAGTACATTTCCTATCTGAAATATGAAAAATATGAATTACGAATTGACAATTGTTCAACACAATGCACAAATTTAACACTAACAGATGTGAGGGAATGCAGCACATGTCAGAGTCAGTGTTTGTGGTACTGTGTGAGATAGTTGGGACCTCACAACAGGTGGCCTTCAGGAGGGAGGCATGGGACATCAATGAGATGGTGGAGAGACAAGTGATACCTAATGATGGGACCATGAGGATGTTGAGTGGAAGTAGGAGAGAAGGATTAAGACTAGAGGAATCGGATGTGGACTTAATGCTCTGGCCAAACAACCACCGCGTGATCATGGACATGTCTCAGTCTGAGTATTGCAACACAGCCAATACAACCTTGATTCTCTCTGACAGTTCTGAGAGTTCACCAGGATTCACTTTACTTCAGTTACTGACAACAAGAACAATCAGAGATGTCCAATCAGCATGTGTCAGAATGAATGATAGAGTCTATATATCTAGTTCTATATACAGAGATTTAACTTGTTCAGCTGCAGTGCCTAATTCTACAGTACATGGACCCTGTGGTAGTGGTAACATAGCAGGAAGTGATTATGACACTGCTTTCTGTTTTGTTTGTGACTTTTGGCCTCCGTCTGCCTCCTCATGGATAGACAGATGTCACTCATGGCCTGATCCTGAAGTTGTTGATGACATTGTCAGAAATGGATGCCATTTTGTAGCAATAGGACACCCATTCGGACCCCATGAATATGAAGAATGGAGAATTTCTTTCTCTCGAGCAGAGTATAAATGTGTATATTCAATGAACCACAGTCAGTTTTTGACTTACGGATTGTTAAAATTGTTTTTAAAAGAAGTTATAAATCAACAATCAGAAGAAACCAATAAACTGTTGTGTTCCTATCACATGAAGACAGCAGTTTTCTGGGCGATTCAACAAAACACACTACCTTACTGGTGTCCACAAAATCTCCTGGCTGGTTTCTGGGTCTGCTTTAAACTCCTCCTTAAATGGGTGTATAAGGGGATCTGTCCTAACTTTTTCATCCCACAAAACAACCTGTTTCTGACAAACATTCATGGTTCAGCACAAAACAGATTGTTCTTACAGTTACATGAATTGTACAAGAAAGGTCTGGCCTGTCTGTTACAGAGTTCCTCTATCAGGTCCTACATCATTGATGTCCTGTACAGTCCTAGACTTCATATTTGTACAGATGAAAGTTTAATTATGTCTGAAGTTGATTTTGATTTAGAACTTTTCAGTATGGTAAATATTGTTACTACTATAGCATCAGATAAGCACCAATGTATAAAAGCCATACACACAATAGAACAATGGGTACATTTGCCCCTGACACACTATCAAGTTGTCATGTTACAGACACTGACAGCCTCCGTCCTTCAGAACAATGCTTTTATATTACACAACATGTACACTAACACAGGTGTCAACAAACAGGTGTATATTGCAGACAAAATGTCCCATCACATGCTGAAATTAGCAGCCAAGTCTGATATGTTGTACATTGCCATGTATTATTACAAGACACTCAGATACAGAGAAGCTTTATCTGTTATAGATATGACAAAGGTCAAGTTAGCACAGCCATATCTGATGTATAGATATGTAGACATAGAGAGGTATATTGAGGCTGTAGGGGGACAGTCCTGGTCTACAAAGATGAGACAGGCTGTAGCATGGGATATCAAACTTGACAACAAAATCTGTTATATAAGTGAATTAATACCAGAACAACAGTCTGCTCTACAGAACAGTTTCCATGTATTATTTATTCCATTGTTTGTAATGTTACACTTCCTAGAGTTCTTGTGTTACAGACACATTGATACAACATTATCACAAGCAGTTCTAGATGAGTTACAGGTCCTAGTCCACCATGATCAGGGACTGTATGTACTTAATATATACAGAGATATCTCCTGGGAGATCCTGGGGATCTGTCAACAGATCACAGGGAACCTCCAGGCTGCTCTATACTCATACCAACAGTCACTCACACAGTATCCATGGAACAACATACAAACTGCTACACAGAGGAGAATACAGGATGTGGTTCAGTCAATGCCATACCAGTAATTAAATTATAGCCATTAACAATTAAAACAAACTTTGTACTAAGACATTCCAAGTCAGTCATCCTACATTCACAATTACCTTATATTTAAGCATTCGATGCTTATATATTATTTTATATATAATTTAATGTTTATTTGTATTAAATATCTTTATATCTTTGCTTTAAAGCTATTATATGCATGTACGAGGGCTGTTCGGAAATTATTGAGGCATTTACTCTTACTCCCTTGGGTAAAAAGATAAATCACTAAAAATTTGCCAGAAAATAAACCAGGATACCATTTATTAATGTGAAAATTTTCCAATCAATGACATCATTAGATCATTCCTGGTAAGCTGACAAACTTGCTTAAGCCAGTCACCCAGAGCAACGCCAAACTCATCGCAACGTCATTTGTTTTCTCACTCCTATGTTTTAAACACTTTTAAACGGAAAGCATAAATCATATTTCATTTCCCTTCTTTTGTTTTCATTTTAAGATAGCAACATCTACATAATTCTGTCCATTCTTGTTTTTTGTTTGTGATAAATTTGATTTATTTCAACTAAAAGTTAACCCTCTGTGAAACGTCTCTTAAGTCATCCTGTTCATATTTAGAACTATTGATATCAGTTTTTGTGTAAAACATATAAGATAATTGGTTCTCTTGTTTTAATTCTAGTTTAACAATAAGTAAAAAAAAAAACCTGATAAAATGAAGCACTTGACCCCTTTACATTGTATCTTTTTTGTTTAAGCAATTGTTTCGCATGAAAAGGTCTTCTTTCGAAATTCCCACCAATTCGATGTTTATTCGCTGGGCCGCTGTGATGTCAAATTTAATAAACCAACGTGGTCAGATTTATTGCTTGGTAAATATATTTGTAGTTTCTCTGTATTTCAACTCCAACATTAGTGAAACTTGCACAAAAGTTAGTCACAATAAATAGCAAAATGAACATTTATATTTTAATTTCCTTTGTTGATTTCAATTGTTGGTCTACTGACACTTAAGAAGTAGTTGTTTATGATTTTTAATCTCCGAGCTTATGTCAGCGCCGGGTACCTTGACCACCGACTTGTTTATGTACTGTCGTAAAATAAAATATTAAATATTTATTGATATTACTTTGTTCAATTATTTGTTTAGGTTTCTTTAATGTTTATGCTAATTTTCATCAAAATTCGTTACTTAGTAAGGGAAATATTCCTGTTGTCTCAATAATTTCCGAACAAACCTTATATGTTCTTTGTCAGGAATGTGAATATATATTTATAAGCACTTCTGCAGGTAAAAATATAGTGCTAAAAGCTTTGTGAGGAAAACTCTTTTTTTAGTTCACTGAGACGAAGTCAAGGGGAGCTTATGCTATACCCCCAGCACCAGCATCGGCGTCAGGACCTGGTTATTAAAGTTTTTGGAGCCGGTCCTGTATCTAAGTTATTACTTCTCCGAATATGCTATGGCATGTGTTGACTGTCAACTGTAAAATGAAGTAAATTCTGCTCATACCTAGTCAAACTTAAACAGTTACTATAACTATGGATGTGCAAATAGAGGTAGCTTCAGGTGCAGAGTTTGATCTTGATTTTCTTGATGTTGGAGCAGGTGTCAGATTTATGATTTATTTTAAGTTAAATGCAGGTGTGAATGTTGAAAAAAAATGCTGTCCAGACTTAGTCTAACTTTCATGGTTCATGTAACTTTGGATTTTTAAGGCTAACTTCAGATACAAGGCCTGATCTCCATTATCAAGGATGCGAAGAAAATGTATCCTACCTCACTAAAACTTGGTTGATATATTTGTTTGTTGTTATATGATATATCATGATTCCTATGATATTTAACTTATGATATGATACAGTATTGTATTATATCATACAATATTGTATCATATGATATAATATTGTTCATTATTATGCCTTCTGTCAGTTTGTCTCTATGATAGATTCAATACTCATCTATTTTTGCAAAGACACATCGATTGTAAAATGCTGATGATTATTGTCTGTCTTGATTGAAGCTGTCCCGGTAAGACATTATAACAAATGTAATTGTAAAATTGCTTTATGTAAAATAATTATGTATTTATAAATATGGAATACGACAATTATAATGAATTATTCCAGGTTTTTTGTAAACTATATAAATGAAGTGAACCTTTGACCATTGTCCGAGTTTTATTCTACCAACACCAGCTACATATACAAAGGGTTTATATAGCACTATGCCAAAATACTGAGCATGGCAAATGTTTTCAACAAAAATCCAACCAACGCCAACAGCGGATTCCGAACTCTAAATCCTAAAATAATTACGTTTGTTAGCCCAGTGTGCTACCATTACGCCACAACAGCCGATATGGTGTATATACTGGCGGTTTTTATTAATATCAAATGTAGATTCATACAGTTGACATCAAGCAATTAAAAATAATAATCTTTCAAAAAACGCCTCTTTTATGGACGGGGATTTTAAAGATGTATAAAGTTTCTAATAATTAAACTTTTAAACAAATTGATTAAAATTTTTAAAAGAAATTTCACAAGAGAATCCTAAAAATGCTTTTTTAAATGATGGTTGATAAAGTATAAGAAAAAAATTCAATGAGATTTCATCATTGACTATGATTTTCATATTATTTGATAAAGGTGGTCTCATAAAGGTGATGTCTAGACTCGGTGAGCATTGTAATATGTGATTAACTATGTTAACTTTATGATTTAACAATTATTTTTCAAAAGTACACATCAAATTGGTTAGGTAAGTTTGAACATTTAATGATATTCTCTAGCTGAGGGTTTCATTTGTGAAAAGGGATTGGCTTCAATCGATATCTTTTGACCAATTAACAAGTACCTTATAAAAAAAGGACGTTTTCATATGTTACCTTCAGACAATTTCTTTAAAAGCAATGAAGATAATCTTGTGAACACATTGTCAGCTGATGATATTCACTGAGTTGTTTTACCTGGCATTTGTAATGACATTTAAATTAAATGTAGGACAATAATTAAGTAATGGACATAATAGTGCATTTAGTTTATCTTCTAAGACTGTGAAAGTACAGAAGAAAAATAAAATTTAATACATTTTTACAATGTGGTGATGATAAATCTACCCAGGGGCATGAAATCCTGACCCAGGGGTCATCAATTCCACAATTTAGGTTGAGAGCTTCGACATGGACATCATAACCACGCATTCAGTTCATCTCCCACTACTGTGGAAGATTAAGAGATGAAGATTTACCAAGATTGAATACATTTTCACTATATGGCCATATTGGCGCTGCCCAATTTCACAATTCAGGCATCATTAAAAATAACTTTACACACTGTTACTTTCTCAAGCCCATGCTTCTCTCATATCCTACCATTTGTGTTGAGGTCTTTAGTGAGTTAGGTATAAAAAGTAGAAAAAACTTAAACACGTATATTTCTATACATGCAAGAGAATACATTTTTTTATAATATCAAATTTTGTTTAAAAATAGAATCGCAGAATCCGACGAACAACATTACATATTGGTGTGGCCCAAGATATATGTTATCTGTTTTATGATAGATATTTCAAATGTGTATCCAAATATCCAGGCAGAAAACATTTTTAAATTTCTCAAATCCTTTAATTTGAGAACAGTTAGAGGTGGACAATCTGAAGAATGTCGCAATAACTGTGATAGCCAGCAACCGTCCACAGTATCTCTATAGGTGAGTTTCTGTAAATGATGCAGTAATTTGTCTGTTTGTCTGTCTGTCTGTCAGTTTAATGTGATAACAAGCAACCGTCTGCAGTATCTCTATATGTAAGATATAAGTCTTAGTATCTCTACAAATGATTTATAAGTCCCCAGTATCTCTGTAGGTGAGTTATAAATACATAATATCTCTATAGTTGAGTTACAAGTCCTCAGTATCTCTATAGGTGAGTTTTAAGTCCCCAGTATCTCTATACGTAAGTTACAAGTCCCAATATCTCTGTAGATGAGTTATAAGTCCTAGTTTCTCTATAGGTGAATTATAAGTAAATAGTATCTCTATAAATGAGTTATAAACCCACAGTATCTATAGATAGACAAGTTATAAGTATCTATCATTAAAGGTGAGTTTACCAATATTTATGTTCATGTATTACATGTACTCTGTCTGTCTGTCTGTCTGTCCATTTCTTTGTGATGTCCACTATTCATCTTTCATTAAGTCCAGTTACAGATTCAGAACATTTCATATGGGGTGGAATTGACATAATATTTTAGGGGGGTGTGTCCAAAATTTAAACCACCTTTAACTGCCTCACCCTAGTGCCTTGTATACTTGTACTTTAAGGGTGTGTCCCTAACCCTAATACCTTTACCTACTCCACATGACTTGATGCTTCTGTAGTCATGGCTGTCTACCTATCATTAGGTTTCGCATCGGGCAATATTTCGTCCCTCGGGAGCTAATATAATCAATATTGCCCTCAACCCCAGTCAATATTTGTATATTATTATCTTCTTTTTATGTCATATTTGTTTGCTGTGTGATATCATGCTGTTATGTACCTCCCCAGGATGCTGGTCAGGCTGTTAGGTACGTCAGGAGTCCAAGCGGACATGATCACGGTGTTCATTGATGGATTCTTCCAGGTCTGTACATCCCTTAAAGTTGTGGACTGCATAACACACACAGTAAACACTATTTATTTGACAAGCTTGTGGTAAATGTGTATGTAATTTTCCTTTGTCAGGAGCCCCTGGAGGTGACCAAACTGCTCGGGTTGAGGGGGATACAGCACACCCCCCAGGGGAAGAAGAACGCCAGGGTCAGCCAGCACTACAAGGCCAGTCTCACTGCCACCTTTGACCTTCACCCAGTAAGTCCTTTATAGTTTCTATTTTCTGCTTTCTACCTTGGTTTTTGAAAATATATATGCTGTACATAAAAATTCTGTATCAAGAAGATACTCCTCTATAAATGATTCCCTATATTTTCTCCAGGAGGTACTGTATACCATTGTTATTGAGGAGGATTTGGATGTGTCACCAGACTTTTTCAAGTAAGTTGAATATATTAACTTTGATAAGTTTGACAGTAAAGTCAGTGATTTTTATTTAAAAGAACAAAAGACAGTGAATTCTGCCAATATTTATCTATTTTTGATGTTTTTTAAACAGCTTGTTCTGATTTTTTGGTTATTACAGTATTAAATAATTTTCCATACATCCCTACGATGTGGACTTTCATCTATTTTCACCAGCAGAATCAGTCTCCTTTCAAAGTTAGAAATATGCAAACTAAATAAAAAATAATTTCTTTATGGTAACACTAAAAAACAAACCAAAATGAATCATTGGAATGTTTAGAAAAGGGGACTGTTCGGTTTTGTCCCCCGAATGATTGGTTTATTCAACCTGCATGTTATGCATTGATTGTAAATTACAAAGCAAACTTCAGAAATATTAGTAAACAAAATGTATACAGGTTTATTTTTTATTTGCCTGAACATTATGACGTCGTTTTAAAGCGTACACAGAATTTGATATAAAATGAGACCAAGGAGCTCTAAATGTCAAATTTAATTGTACCGGCTGCTTTAAACTGACCCTATGTGTGATGTCTGTTTCAGTTACTTCAGTCAGACCCTGCACCTGATGGAGAAGGACAGCAGTTTGTACTGTATCTCTGCTTGGAACGATCAGGTGAGTAAACTGAACACACCCCAACATCAGTCTGTACTGTATCTCTGTTTGAAATGACTTGATAAGAAAACCGAACGTACCCCAGCCTCAAAATTTTCTACGGCTATAGTCCACTACATTTGAAAAGGATTAAAATATATTTGATTATTTTCTAGGTTGCTATTGGGAACACATTTTTTATTAAAATTTGTTTGCTTTGATAAGAAAAATAACCACTCTATTTTGTATATAGATCACATCTTTATCTGCTATGGTGACCCTATTTGTTTTGTTTATGAAAGATTCCCACTCAAGTTAGGACACTTAACAGAACATTTTCCAACTCAAAAACCTATCAGCTATCTACCTCTGTAAGGACACCAACCTTGACCTTTTACTATCCTCAAGGTCATATTTTGGAAAGTTTTGGCCTGGTTCTATGTTTTAGGGATGTTCCCATTTTTCTAAGGACACCAACTTTGACCTTTTTCTTCGCTCAAGGTCATAATTTTGTTAAAATTTGACCTGGTTCCTTGTTTTAGGGTTACTCCCACTCGTGTAAGGACCCGCGTCAGCTGTACCGCGTGGAGACCATGCCTGGGCTGGGCTGGCTGCTGAAGAAGAAGCTCTTCAAAGATGAACTAGAGAAACAGTGGCCATCTTCTGACAAAGTAAAGACAAACTGATTTTGACGACAAATTTCTTTCTTAGGATCATCTCGTGTCAAAAAGCTTGTTTTTCCTCCACTTGATAAGTTTTTCTTTAGTTAGATTATTTTCCTTTATTTAAAACCAAAACACCGATATTTCACAATGATGTGATGTCAACCTTGACATAGTTTCACTTTTATCTATTTTTACCTTTTAATTAGTAGTCACCTGATGATCACCTTTAATTAACACCTGTGTTTCTCTGATTGACAGCAGTGGGACTGGGACATGTGGATGCGTCTCCCCATGGTCAGGAAGAACCGGGAGTGTATCATTCCGGATGTCTCCCGCACCTATCACTTCGGATCTAAAGGACTCAACATCAATCCGTACTTCCAGGAAGTCTACTTCAAAAAACATTCCATTGTTAATGAATCTAACGTCGCTCTAAAGGATCTAGACAGGTGAAACTTATAACTGAACATCTCCCTTTGTAATGTAAACTCTTCCATGAATTGATATATTTGATTTTTCCTAAGTAAGACTTAATATTTACATTTTTCAGTGCGTTTGTCTGTGATAACACTACAAATCGATTTTATATTGTAGAGTCCAATAAATTCAAATGACGTATTGTTGGGGCATAAGGGGGGTTTTCATAATTAAAAGAAATGAAAATCATATAAATATGTCAGTGTTCTAATATTTAATTGCACAATTGCTGAAAATTATATAAATATAAGTAATAAGGAATCATTCTTTGAATATTATGAGGTGATAAATTCAGTCGGAGCATGATAAAATCTTCATAAAGCCCTTCTGGCTTTATTGGATTTGACCGCGCCCCGACCAAAATTATCACCTCATAATATTGAAAGAATGAACAACACCTTTGTAAGTTTTTATATATATGTCACCTGTGTCTGCTTGTTTGTTTCTATGTTTGGTCATAAATTTACATATGTATGTACATCCATCTTTATAAATTCATAAATTTTCATTTTTGAAATCTAAAAATTTGTTAACATCAAATTTTTTTTTTACGTACATGTATATGTTATATTCCGTATTACAAATGATGAACAAACGCATAGATAACTTGATTCAAATTTGAATATAAAAATGCAATCTGAATATTTCACAGGATGACGGCTGACAAGTATGAAATGATGATAAATGAGATCCTGAAGTCAGCCATAGTGGTGGACCACAGCAAGGACCCATGTGACAGTGGGCTGGTCCCTGACAACAAGGTACATATAGTACATTATATATATAACTATAGTACATACCAGTATACATGACTACAGCAAGGACCCATGTGACAGTGGGCTGGTCCCTGACAACAAGGTACATATAGTACATTATATCTATAACTATAGTACATGTACATGAGTGCAGTACATTGTATTTTGTTTATTGTTCATTTAAAGGACTTTTTTATATATAGTTGAATGTTAATTATGACCTATTTACTCACTAAAATTAAAAGAACTAATAGGTATAATCAGCTGGCAGTGAGGCCTTGACGATAACAGTCATACAACGAGACAGTCAGTCTGTGATGCACATCAAAAGCTTCTTAATCTCCCCAAAATAAATGCTGATGGACAGTTCTACTGTTTTGATTTTTATGTAGAGATCATTGTTCAATTTATTAAAGACTTCTACACATTTAAAAACATATTTATATTTTGTCTAGGATACTGTACATGTCATGTACATACAAATGCAACATCCCACAGATTTCACCACCTGGAAACAACTCGCCAAGGTGAGAGAGAGAGAGAGAGAGAGAGAGAGAGAGAAAGAGAGAGAGAGGAAAGAGAGAAAAGAAGGGAGAGAGAGAGATATTGATTTGTGGAATCATTATTATATTTGGTTGCCTTATTTTCATGGATTTTTAGGGTACACATGCCTATGAATTTTAATCCTTAACAAATTATGAAACCTGATTTTTATATCCATTATTCAAATATCAGCAATCCACAAATTCGTTTAATTGTTTTTAAGCATTAATTTAAAATATTGTAGGTGTGGATATAGATTGAATGAAAAATGATTAATATGACTTTATGATGTTACAGTACACACATGTATGAGAGTAATATGACTTTATCAAGTTACAGTACACACATTTATGTGAGTAATATGACTTAATTATGTTACAGTACACACATGTATGTGAGTAATATGACTTTATTATGTTACAGTACACACATGTATGTGAGTAATATGACTTTATGATGTTACAGTACACACATACATGTGAGTAATATGACTTTATTATGTTACAGTACACACATGTATGTGAGTAATATGACTTTATGATGTTACAGTACACACATGTATGTGAGTAATATGACTTTATGATGTTACAGTACACACATGTATGTGAGTAATATGACTTTATGATGTTACAGTACACACATGTATGTGAGATCAATGAATACAATTTTCGTAAGATTTGTCTAACAGTGTTTTTCTCTGTGATCCCTCATTTGAACTACATGAATTTCCTGTCTCTGTGTTTTAGTGCTATCATTTGTGGGATCTAGATGTGCGAGGATTTCACAAGGTATAACTTCTTACAATAAGTAGATAAAGATGAAGTTATTTATTGTATTATATATTACTTTTATGACTATATAATTTAATTCTGGTTGTAACGTGCTTTCTGATTGGCTTAAAAATTATTTTATATCATATAAAGAATGTTGCCTACGTCATAGTATGACTAATGTCAAAAACATGTCAATCCGCCTGATGTTACGTTAGAGTTTTGTACAATTTGACGTTATTTTAAAGGTCAAATGACAGTTTTTAACTACAACTAAGAGTAAAAAAAAATTAAATTATAAGCAATGAATTCAATAGTTATTAGTTTTATACGATATAAAATGGTTTGAAACAGTTTATAATAGTTAATAAACCGCCCCAAAACATTTTATATCGTATAAAACAAATAACAGTTTACGCTTTTTTTAAGTGGTTTATAAAGCGTAAACAGCCCCAAAACATTTTGTATCATATAAAACAAATAAATATTGAATTCATTCCTTAACGAAGCAACAACCAGTCCATGAGAATATGAGTTTTTTTGTTGCTGATTTCAGAGTATGTGGAGACTCTATCTGAATGGGACACCTGTAATATTAGTGGGGGTACCTGCCTCCCCCTACCAGTAAGTCTCTCTCTCTCTCTCTGTCTCTCTCTCTCTGTCTCTCTCTCTCTCTCTCTCTCTCTCTCTCTCTCTCTCTCTCTCTCTCTCTCTCTAATCACTTTGATCTTATTAATAAGAGTTTTAGCAGTTTAAATACCATTCTTGTTATGCAGTCATGTTTTTTCATCTAACTCTGCAGATTTTTTACATAGTTTCCTAATAATTGAAAATCAATTCTTTTCCATCAGTTTATTAGCTAAGACCAATCGGTTTTCATCTAGTCTTTGACCTACATTTGTTTATTTATGTACACAGCTCACATAAACCAGACAGTGTGAAGCCATTTTTATTGGAGGAACCATCAAAGAAAGCTAAGGCCCAGTAGTGGAATGACCCCTGACCCCGATAGAGGGCTGTCCCCCCATCAATCCATCCCCAGGGTAGATCTGACTCTGACCACTTGTAAACTTAGGAATTTGACTAGGCTTTTCCTCCCCTTGGGCGAGGATCTGGACACAATTTACAATAAATAGGGCAACAGGAGGGAACCCTGTAGGACACTGTTGTGTGCAGTATTATATTCATGTTAGCTTTAGCAATATCTTTGTTATTATTATAAACCAATGTCTGTTTTAAAGACATTGATGTGTATTGTTAGCTTTAAGGTGTGGATATACTGCACACATGCAAAGAATCTACAGTGATACTCTTGAGTTCTTGATATGTACCGGTACATGTTATGATTATTTTTGACACATGTACAATGTTGTAGCTATGCAATAGCAGAAATGATTTTCTTCTGATTGTCCTATATCTCTGAATGATTTAAATGTAAAAGACAAAAGTTGTACTGAATGTATATTTTCTTGTACAACTGCAAACTAATTCCATGAATAAGGTCCAAGGAAAAGATTTACAAGCTGTACACAGCATTTCATGATGCAAAGCTTCTCTTTATTCTGTTTTGGGGTTTTTATTTATTTATGTTTTTTTAGTATCTATAAAGTATATTTTTCATGCCATTTTTCCCTCAATGACCAACCATTAACATATTTTGTTTAGGTGAGAGACAATGTTCACTGTCTACTAACTGTGATATTTGTAACAGTTACTGTATATTCCTTATTTTACGCAAGTACATAATTCCATGATTACGCTGTTTTGTATCAAATCGCAAGAATATAAAATCGCAAGAATCAAATTTTTTTTATAATTTCCTATAGTTCAAAACTGTCTGAAAAATAAAAGCAAGATTTTAAAATCTGCGAGGGTTAATTGTTTCTTGTGATTTTACGTGAATATTAATTCCATGCATTTAATTAGGAATCTACAGTCTCTTGTCACCACCATAGTGAACCTAGCTCTAACCTGTTTTTCTTGTGTGATATGTTTACCCTTCTCCCAGATTGATTGGTGATATCTAGGGATGAAGGAAGGCCTTAAAGCTTTCATCTAATATTCTAGTAATACATGTACACTCAAAAAAATTCATTACATTATTATAAATTGTTTACTGAAAACTGCATTATATTGAATGAACAAGATGCCGTTCTGTGTTCAAGGAACATCATTTCAATGATTTCTTATGAGAAATGATTGCAATGTATGTGCATGGATATTTATACATAAAATGTCAAATTCCAAAAAAACAAAAGACATTTAAATGATCTTAAGATATATGCCATATATTCTTTTCAGATGATTTATATTTGCTGACAGACATTTAAACATTCCTTGTTGTTGTTTTAAGCGTTTGTGATATGTTTTCAGTGGACGACTTTTACATCAACAAGATCCGCCTGTTTGGGGTCAATCTTAGGTCAATCTGTGGAGGTCACTTATCCTTCTATAACCTTGACATCTCTCTAGAACTCTGCCTATTACCATGGTATACTCTCATTATGTTTCTTGTGTTTTTAACTTTTGTTCCATACAATCGAAAAAAAATAAGATTGGAACAAAACTGTTCTAACATTTGTTGAAATATTAATATACTTTACCAATTAAGTTAACATTACGCAAACAAAGGGCGGTAGGTTTTGAAATGTAATTATAGTTGTCCACTTGTGATATATTTCAGTTTACAGGACTTTCCCTATCTAGTGCCCTTTACCTCTTTAGTGTTCCCATGGCGATTTTCATTTGACAAGTAATAAGGGCCAACTTTTTAATTGTCCATGCCAAAAAAACCCATATTACAATTTTACATATATATTTAGGACTGATTAGTGTAAAGGATATTTCAAAAAGAAAATGAAAGTTAATTAAAAGTATCAAATATAGATGATTAAATTAAGTTTGTATTGATAATTAAAGTTTTTCTAATTCTTTTAATTAAATAAGATCTCTAACATGAATTTTAATTAACTTTCCTCTTTCGTTAGAGTTCTGGGGACTCAGAAAGAATAATATAGTATTATATGTTGAATGCTCTATTCCATTTAATCAATTTTAGTACAGTCTCATCAATACTCGGCATGCGCACTGATGCTCTGACTTTTACACCGGCTTGTCTGTGTTTCATTTGAACTGCTATTGAAACAGGTTGTGATTCGATATTTCTATGCAATTGGGTTTTTTTTAATGGTTATTATTTTTTTAAAATGAAGTTGATATACATGTAAATATATTTTCACTGTTGTATATGTCTTTGGCCTTTTTACTTAAAACATTTAGATGTACTTATATTGTTGATCAATTTTTTTTCTCTCCAAAACTGCTGTGCTTCAAAAACTGCACCATGAGCACTGATGGTAATGTATTTTAGTCTTACTCAATTTAATTGTCTTTTATTATCTACTAATATTGTAATAGTTGATGTTCTAGCTGTTTCGGACCCTTAAATAAACTTAATATTATGTGGATCATGTCCATTACATTTGAAAATTAAGTTAAAATGTTAATCATCTGTCATGTTTTAAGTTCAACTGCAGGGACTCAACCTTTGTTACACACTGTAGATTGATTTGTGTTAATTAGTGCAATTTTTAGATGTTTTAGTTTGGTGCCATTTGGTACATTTGTACTCTAAAAAACAACTAGGTTATGACAGATTAGTCTGGGCTGTGCTGAGATTTAAGTAATGAATGTAAAGATGTTGCTTGTGTGTAGGGGGTGGGGTAGAGTGGAGTAAAGCTAGGATGGCCCAGACTGATCTTGCATCAAAATTCAGCCATTATTGATATAATTGCTAACTACGCCAAAGGACGTATATACTTTTCTGTTGCGCCAAACAAAATGTAGTGTACATTGTGTGCGTTCATGTAATATTACGTGTATATCATGTATTTTCTCATAATAAGCATTTAATGTTTAATGAAACAACTCTAGTCTTATATCAAAATAGATCTGAATTTACAATAATTTAGCAAGTTCAATGTCTGTTTATTTTAAGAAAATAAACTTAAAATCAACGATGGCTGTTCTATTTTATTGTTTATGATAATAGTGTCTCAGAAATACCAGGAAATGTATACATGACGTCATCGCTAATTTTGTTCCTGTTTTGTGCAAGCACACGCAGGCAACAATGAGTAGCTTATATCTCTGTAAATTCAATATTGTTTCATTAAATTAATAGTTCTAAAATAATCTTAAAATCAACATCGCATAAAATTCTTCGGAAGTTTGTTGAATTGAAAAGTCTTTGTCATAAGCTGACATAATGTACTGAAGTTGATCAGGGTTTGTGTAAATAAGGAGACAATTACCTGTTTGTATTAGAATTTAACTATGCATATTATATGTTCGTGTAATACAACTCGTATAAGACACATGTTTGCGTTATTGTAAAAGTTCACCAAAACTTCACCGGTCCTCGGGTCAGGTGTACGGTACACAGGTAGACGAGTATACAGGTGGGCGAGGGGTCAGGTACAAGGCTTTTCTTGTTGACTTAACCTCAGTCAAATGAAGTCGCGAGGAATGCCGGGTACAGATGAATTACCTTTATTTGTAAGACAATGACGTATTTATAAAATCACGCAGGGCAGGGTAATTGGGAATTATTAACTCTGCTTGCCCTCAGGACTCTCAGTACTTTAATCGAATTAAGCACCTCTCTGTGCCGATATACTCGTGTGGTCAATAACGCAAGATCAGTTATGTTGTAAAGTGAACCAGGTGTGATTAGCCACATAACATATGTTTTAGGCAGGGGTAGGGTGTAGAAAAATTATAATATAAACGCGTACTTGATAATTTTTTTTCGTTTTTGGTATACAATACAAGTATATATCTTTCAACTTAATCAATGTATTCTTTTAGAATTCAAAGTAACCAAAGAAACCGTTCAATCTCGTCAATTCGGCGGTATATCTTCTAGCTTCAAGATCAGAGGAAAAGAAAACTAAATTGAGAAAACTTGAGGAATAATCATAATTATGCTCTCTCTCTCTCTCTCTCTCTCTCTCTCTCTCTCTCTCTCTCTCTAACGTGGCAGTTTTGTTAAGTTTTGTGTAGTTTTAAATTATGAATTCTCTGTGTAAAGCTCCAAAGAACACCTTTATGATAACATCTCATTTCAGTTTACATCTTTATCATTGAATTCATTATAATATTATCTGATTTACAGGTGATGAGCTCCAATGGCTTTTTGGTCTCAATTTAGGTATACAAACATTCCATACATTTCGATATATAAAAGGTTTTTATAACCCATCAATTAATTCAGTTTCCTAAACATGGCAACCCAAAAAGTGATGTATTTTTGACAATGTAACGTCAGGCATCGAATTACGCTCGAATCCACTTTTTTAAGGAGGCTGGGGGGGGGGGGGGGTCATCAAATTAATCTTCAAATTTACCTTCAATTTTTAGATATGATGTCTTATGTTATAAACTATTATTTAGTAAAAGAAATTGATATATTTTAGCTTTGAAATTTTGAATATTTTCTTTTATCTTTATACTGAGCTTTTATTTTTAAGGAGATCGGTTAAGTCTAAAAAAATGGCCACGACCATCCAGCCCTCTTAAACTACGGCCTCTCCGTCCATCTGTCTGTTTAGCTGCATGTGTGCATCTGTCTGCACGTCTTTCAAATCATTGAGTGATTCAATCAACGAGCATCGACGACAATTCTCCTCACTGACCAGCGAAGAAGTTCTGAATCCGCTCCTTCTGAACGAAAAGGAGCGGATCTAAAATATCAAAATTACATACTCGCCATTCCCTAAATAACATCCAAAATCTGTTATAAGACTTTACAAAACCTGACCCGGTTCGTCTCAGGTGCAATAGTTTTTAGACATCATCCTCTTTGGTCGAAGAGCTCAAAATCAGGTAATTTTTGGTAAGCACGTAAGCTGTCATAATTCCAGATTTAACTGGGTCACGTTAAATAGATTGAGTCATCAGTAATACGACGTACAAAGGGGTTTTAAAAGTGAAAAGTCAATTTCTATTGACTTCTACACGGTGTTTTCCTCTTGTGATTTTTGATTCGAAAATATTCCAAGAGAATATCAAAAGGATTTTAAACATGTATCAGAAAAAGATCATATTCTTTCCAAACTACAACTATACACAGGTGTTGTAATTTTAGTGAATAATCATTAGTTCACGCTTTATTTCTCTACTTGGCGTGATAAAGTTTTAGATTAAAAAAGATATAATTGCTAAATCTGCAAATAGGCCCCGACCTCGCCTATCCCAGCAAGACCCGATATTAAGCCATAAACACTTGGAATTGCATATTTTTGGGGCATTTTTAAAATTAATTAATTCATTCTTTAAGTTCTGAAGAATAACTACACGAGCGGTATGAATTATTTAAACGATTTGCCAACGGCACAATACTTTGGGATTCTAATACTAAAACAGATCACTGGATCCTGTAACGATTCACTATAGATCCCGTAATACAATCTTATTTAATGACAGTTCAGTAGAATGGGGTATCGAGGGGTGTCTTTGTCAGGAAGTCGTTGACTCCAAACAAAAATTGCCCTCCACAACAAAGCAAAGAATCTTGTGTCTGTTTTGAACGAGGAAAGTTAAAATCATTCAGATTCAAACTTAAACAAGGACACAAGTGGTATGAATATCAATGGTTTAAATGACCAGCCTTGGGGTTTTTTGGTCAACAAGAAACGTGGGTGTATTAAGACCAAGTTCTTTGTCACAAACAACAAAGACAGGAATGGAATCAGGTCTATTGAACAGTAAGATGATGTCACCTCTAAACAAAGGTATTGGCAAATTGACACAGTTTTGTTCATTCACACACCAACTATTTACCACTATGGGGGACTTAGTCACCCCCACAAATAACACTGTTGTAGGTAAATTGTACAGACAATAGACTGAGTAGGAGGCTGTGTAACCCCGTGAGAATGGCGGACGTCCAAATCGAAAATAAGATTTGAAGAAAACCGTCCGCCTTTTGGTTTTTCAGACAGACCTATGCCAGCCCCAATACAGTCAGTATCTCGTCCTCGCTGTGTGACGGCCCCTGGCTCTGTCAATACACGTTTTTACTGGAGTAATAAGCCCGGTCCGTCTCCAACTCTTCAGCTTTCCAGCCGATTGAGCGCGTACAGCCACGATCAATTTCTCCCTAACGGGACTGTTTATTCTGCGCAGTGAACGTTAACAGGATTACTGTCAGAGTAAGCCAGACCGCCTCTCTTTCCACATGAGTGCCACGCTATTTCAGTCCTATCCGGACTTGCTCTACCGGTATGCTAATTGCGGGAACGTAAACACGGTACACAGAATGGCGAAAGACATGGGCTCGCTCCCAGTGGCTGTCTGGGAAAGCCAGGCCTATACCCTGAGAGACGTACTCATGCAGGTGGATGTCCCCACCCTGGGGAAAATAGTGAAGGGACAATTTATGAACCTGGGAGTGTCTAAGATTCCGTTTAGGAGCCTGCAACAAGAGGTATTGATTCATTCTATCAAAACAAACTTTAAAGTGTTGTCACATAGTGTCCAACGGATTGACGGTCGAGACGGCCGGGTACGGCTTCAGCCGCTGGAACAGAGGCTGTCGATCCCGATCACATATCAGGGATGGTTCGAACTGTTGTCGGAGGACGGGCGGTCAGCTCGGCCCATCGACAGTGTCCTGACTCTGGCCAAAGTGAAACCAAACCGCTGCCTGGTCAGACAGAACATCAAGGCTTTCATGGCAGGGGAGGACGGCCAAATGACGTACGATAAGTCAAAGATAGTTCCCGCGGGGGAGTCCCTGACTCTAATGGGGGACGTTACAGTAAAGGCACCGACGGGGGAACGTCGAAAAGTATTAAAATGTCGAGATTCAAAAAATGTGGTTTTGTTTTTTGATCACGAACAGAAAGGGTTGTTCACCCTGATCGCGGAGAGCCAGGGTGTGGCGGGTGTGATGACCATTAAAGACATCATTGGGCGTTTCCGCCTCCCACTCACCGTCAAGTTAGTGCAGGGGGTGTGGCCCAAAGTGGACAGTAATCGTTTCACGGGGACTATCCGCCTGGATTGGGTCTACACGGACGAGGTGGCCTTTCTGTGCCCCCTTGACCGCGGAATGTTCCGTATTACTCCTGTACCAACTGAGATTCTGATGAAAGTCTTGCCAGCCGCAAATTCCTCTGAGATTTTAGAGAACCAGACTATTAAAGATATCATTACAAAGGTAAACAGAATGGTGGCCAACTACAACAACACCATTCACCTCATCCTCACAGTGCCTGAAGCTGCCATGGTCAAAAACAAATCTCATCAAATGGTCAACATGTTTTCGCCAAAAGAGAATGTTAACGGACATAGTCGAGTGAAGCGGTCGAAGAGTCGCGAGGACATCCTAATGAACGACGTGGACGAGCTGTATCAGTATCTACGCGACGGCAAAATGCCTCCAAAAGAGAAATTTCACTACGACTCGGACGAAGAGAGTTTTTTTGAAGAACCCGCCTATGAGAAGTTAGATGACTTCCGCTCTAGATTACAGCGGCTGGAGCGAGGTGAACCGGGGCACCAGAATAGCCGATACCGCCCGGCCGATCTCGCCAAACTCGGTCTAACCAAGGGCGCCGAGAATCTCCGCTCTGTCGGCGACCACGAGCTGCATAAACCGGAAACACCACCGGAAGTTCCGCCGACACTTCCACCGCGGAGGTATACAAGAGCAGACTCTGCACCCTCAATTCAGTTGAACCAAGTTCAGAAATCTAGTCCTCAGAAAGCCGAGTCTTCCAGTGGGTCGAGTCGTGGAGGAGTGAGCAAGAAAGACACAAAGAAATCAAGTAGCAAGACATCTTCCCATTCGTCGGGCAAGAAAAACACTGTGCATACATTCTACTTATAAAGGGATAGTGATATTCTCTAAGGTGCCAAAATTTTCTTGTGTTACTTACAATTTGACAATAGTCGGAGGATTATTTAGCATTTCTCTGTTTGTTTGAATTTTCAGTGATATTTTTAACATGTTAATTGATATGAGAATCTCCTTATTAAAAATAAAAACACAAAATAAGATTGTGTGAATGCTTAGAAAATTGTCAATGCGCGTGACACAGTAAATTGGTGACCGAGACGGAAAGAGCCAAGGCCACGCCATTGGGAAATCCCCGTGCAAGAAATCTAAGAAGGGAGTATTTTGTTTCTTCGTTATTTACGACATCATCAAGCATCAATATACCGTGTATCACCATGGCAACCCAAAGCTATACACTTGGTGTAGTTGTGCGGGGAGGGGAGGGAGGATGATATGTCTGGTGAAATATATTGAAATTTTAAATATATCCCACGACCCCAAAAGCTATTTAAGTTACATGTAGTGAAACATAATACACGCACTGACTTCTAACAAAAGTATACAATTTATGGGGTAAGGTTGGGTATGGATTGTGTTCAGTTTTATGTCAGGCGGTTCATTATTGTAAGATGAGCGTGTTGTTATTTAAAGAGTTCTACTTGTTTACAAGTCACAACGAGATCAGACAGACCTATTTACTGTACACAATGTAAAGCCAGCCCGATCATCCCGTACCGGGCTCCCTTTTCGAAGGGAGTGCGGCTCTAGGGTCATTTGCGGTCGCCGTTTCTAGATTTGTAGACTTTGAGGGAAACGGACACGCACGAGTTAACGCGTATAATTAACAATTCTAGGTTTCCTAATTAACTATTTTTAACAATTTGAGGGCTTGGTCTCTAATTTGTTTTTTGATTTTTGTTCAGTTTTGACTACGATCATGAAAGTATGTGATTGTGTGTCATGATGAACACGTTTTTGCAAAGAAAAGAAAGGAGATAATATTAGGGGAACACTAGGGATGTGCTGTGATATTGAAACTTTCAAACTTTTAAAATAACATTGACATCAATTTCACTAGAGCACATTGCTCCCCCTCCCCTTACATGTATATTAATAGCTTGTACATGTGGGTTTTTAATTTGTTTATGTGTTCTTATTGTAGATATAATTAAGCTTCTTTATATAAACCATATTATATATTGTATAAGAAGTGATTTTGAATACAAAGACTTATACCTTTACAAAATCAAGATTTTCTTACCATACAAACACAAGTGTCTTAGATGTTTAAAACGGGACAATGTCCGTGTAATTTATTTATTACGCATTGTCCTGAAAGTTGATCAGAAAATGAACATTGACACGCAAATTGTTCTTGAACGAACAGATTCAAACAAAACGGGTTGGTTTTGATAGATTGAATATTTGATACATGGCAATTTCCCTTTTCAGTGCGGCGTAGATTTTCATCTGAGGCAGTGACAAGTCTCCCCTTTGTCTACTACATCTAGATAGAACTACTTTTCACACAATGCATTTATCTACATCATGGTTCACTAGTGATGTCGGTTTTACTTTTGTCCAAAAAACTAAACTTTTATTGTATAAGCATGCACTGCATTTTTTATGCTTCAATTGTATTTTGATTACAGAACACAGTGTTTTAAAAGCATTTACCAGACATTTTAAATCGATAAAGTTTGTTATAGTTGAACTGTGACTATATACAAACTTAAGAGTCAGGATTTTATCAATATTTTATACCTGTCAGTGATTTACCTTCGTTTCGAATTTGATCAGGTAAATTGTTATGGTAATTGTTGTTAGTTTTATTTCCGCGATCAGTTGGATACACTGTTAAACTACCGTATCTTCTTTTATATTCATTTTCACGAGAGTTAAAACAGTAAAACCACAAACTGATCTTGAAGCGGCGAAGTTAACTTGTATTTGACTGTCATTTTTACATTTAAAAATCCCAACGAGCTCCGAGCATAAAAGTTCAACAAATAATTTAACAGTAAGGTAAACTAATCAAGAACATTAGATTGTATTATTCATAGTTATGTCACTTGCTTACGATTTGCATGTATACAAATACTATTACCTACATGAATTGAATGCGCAAACTTAGAAATAGGGAACGTTTGGTTTGTCTGGGTTGGATGGTGGGTTCCGAGGCCTATTTGTCCACAGCCACGCGAATTTCCCGGAGAGGGGGGGGGGGGTCCACCCCCTCCCGACCCCCTCACCTAACTGTTGAGATTTTTCTCTGTTACTTGGGTCGGACTCACACCCCCCCCCCCCACCCACAATGCCATAAATCTGGCCAGATTCCGCGTTTTCCATCAT
This sequence comes from Magallana nippona, assembly GCA_033439105.1. Taxonomy (NCBI): domain Eukaryota; kingdom Metazoa; phylum Mollusca; class Bivalvia; order Ostreida; family Ostreidae; genus Magallana; species Magallana nippona. The sequence goes on from CM065925.1 coordinate 48,964,051, forward strand.
AAGTAGGGAAGATAAGACACCCATGTTACTTTCTTTAAAAAAATGAAACAGCCCCAACTTTATTTTTTTAATCATTATACACCGCTGCATCCAAGATTGTTATAGAATCTGCAAGTCGCTAGTTCTATTCTGACCTGAACGTATTTTAAGAATTTTAAAACCTTTTTAAAAATAATTACATTAGTATTTCCAACCATATAAATAATTTAACCCCATTGTAGGTGTCCCTTTCTTTATTTTGAATTTAGCTCTTATTAGAAATCCTCTCCTAGTCTATAACAACGTTTCACGTTCAGTGTATGTTTGAAATCACAACAAATATCAGATTTCTTGTAGAGATAAAATCATGATAAGCGTACAATAAATTGTGTATATATGTGATATGTATAAAGGATGCAATGTTTATATGTCTATATCCTCCTCCTAGCACGTAATACAACAATGAAATAAAACTGCGTATTAAATCTTTGTTCAGCTGATACATCTGAAATGCCCGCCAACGCTTTACCAGTGTGTACAACAGATCTACATCATTTCACTCTTGGCTATAGACCTTTCATTATAGGTACCGTATAAGTGTAGGGTACATGCTGTGTTCATGGTGTATTATAAAACAAACATAACATTTATTACGTATCTTGCAACAATCAGACAGAAACGTAATATTTATTTCAAGTTCTTTACTGCAAAAGACATACTTCTAGTATAGCATAATTATTTACATGAATAGAGAAAAAACCCTGAGACGTCCTTTTAAAGCTTTCTTCCCTGCTCACAGCTGAATGGGGTCCCCCCCAAAAGAATAAGAGGAATAACTCTTGGTAATTCCCAATACCATGGTGACGGAAATAGTACTGTTGTCCCAAATTATTCAGTCCATGATCATTGTGATCAAATGGTGATTAGCGACAGATGCTCAGTAAATTTTACATTCACTGATCCAATTCTTATTCTAAAGTAAACCAGTAAAATGTTACAGAATCCAATAGTTGATGGTTATCCGTAAGAGAACCGTCTTCGGGAAATCTTCGATCGTGAAGACTCAGAATGACTTTTTAGAGGCAAGTAGCAAAAAGGGAAGCGGGTAGCTTCTCCACTTGTTTTTTGAAATGTAAGTTTTTTATCTTTTACAGGGACGTAGCAACAGGGGGCCAGGCTGCCACTTTGTGGCGCAGCAAAGATTTTTCTAAAAGTTACATGTAAAAAATTGAATAAACATGGAGTCCCCCCCCCCCCCCCCACACACACTTTTATGGGACCCTTTTTATTTTTGCTTGTCAAGGCCAATCACATTCAAAAACGATGCTACGTGCCTGATATATTTATCTAAAGAAGAATAATTGCCCATGCAGTTTTCCCCTCTTAACTTTCCACCCTGAAAAAAAAGATGCTATATGTGCCTGTTTTGCATGTAAATTTCTGTGACGTCAGTTTCCGTTCTACAAGACGAGATAGTGGAGTAACGGCCCCCTTTCTTTGTAGAAAAGAATTAAAAAAGCCTAAGGAATCGTAAACCTTTATTGAGGAAAGAGTCTGTTGATTGCAGACAATAACAGGTACAGGACCCAGCCATCTGTTACACCTGTATGTCACCTGTTACAGACAGTAACAGTGCACGTAGCGACAGTAGTACGTCTGGTTAGGGTTGCAGTTGTCCCTGCAGTTACGGTCAAAGAAACACCCTACAATGATAAGGCACGGTAAAGCATACCAGTAAACATGTATCTACAGACTCGATCGGAAGATCACCCCCTACCCATGAACACAGACCCCACCATTAAAAAAAGAGTTTCAGCTTTGCAGATTCATGAGGTTATGAACAACGACACACGTATGCTTTGCACCGGCATTTTTTTCCCCGTGATACGCGCTTGATAGAAAATAATCAAGCCAGTGTGTATTTTATGTGATATCATGTTTTGAATGATGAATGAAGGTTATGAATCAGATAACAATCAGCCCGTGCGGTGAATTATATCTTCATAAAATCAATATGACCTCTTGGCCTGTTTAAAAGTTCATGCAGAAATAAACGTCTTTACTCTGGAATTAATTCAATTAAGTAGCTACATATTTAGTAGAAGTTCCAAGGCTTGTGAATTTAAAAAAAATGAATGTTCCAATAGATTAGTCCGGAGGGACACCGCTATGCAGTAATACTCACGTGGTTTTTAGTACTTACACGATCCCTCTTTACAAAAGCACTGTCCCTGGGAGCACGCTGCTTCCTGACCACTGGGGCACCGAAGGAATACATTGTTTTTACATTCAATATTTCGATCACAACTTATGCTCATTGCTACAAAAGAAAACAAAAGTCCAACTCATCCTAAGCTTTTAAACAATCAACAATGGCGATGATAGATATCTCATTCAGATATTAAATCTAAATAATCGACATGATATCAAAATCACAGTCTCAACTGTATAGGGCGAGGATAGGTCCTTGGGTAGGCTCGTCTGTATAAAAATCATTGTGGATCTAGGTGTAAGCACGATGCGCCATTATACCGCTTGATCCGTATATAATGCGTGCGCAGCCCGACCCCGCACTACTGATGTCTTAACATAACTGAAACAATCCCGACGGGATGCCAAACAACAAATACACACCGTATAGACTAGAGACTTATCTACCCGAAAGATGAGGGGTGCGGAATTGTTACTGACCGTTAAAGGAAATAAATCGAATCAATCATAAAGATGGCGAGACCCGACCAAAGGGAGACAGTCAGTAACAAACTTACTAATGAGTGTTCTTTTTCTTGAAGACCTTTATATGAGGAGCTTATAGTCTAAACAATAAGAACACATGAGCCTATGCGGCGGCAATAATTTATTAATGCAATTAGTTAAAAGGTTTATAAATTCTGTAGATGTCCTACCTGCTATGAACAGACTACAAAGAACGATACATTTGACCAGAAGTTCCATGTCTTCTCGTTATAGTTTCTCTTTGTCTGTCAGAGCAACAAGTAATCCGCGCGGCTCCTGGGCAGTGTTTATATACCCCCTCCCCCCCCCCCCCCCCCCCCCCGACTGTCGCACGGGGACTGGATGTTGTTGCGTAGTTATTCTGTCATCAGAGAATCACTCTCGGCAAAATTGTGAACACATGGTCACCATACTCAACAAATTCATCAAAATTAGACATGAAATATGATATTATTAGCACTTATCCTGTTTATCGCATAACACGTAATTGTGTTGCTATTCTGACACAAAATGTTTTATAATTTTGCACTAGGCTGCATTTAAATCCTGTTTGTTATAAAATTAATGAGTGTGTGCTGCTTTCTAATTTTCTACCTTAAAGCTATTCAGTCATCAAAAATAATTAACTGCATACAAAACTCCCTCTCTGTCTGTCCGTTCGTCCAACCGACCGACCGACCGCCTCTCTCTCTCTCTCTCTCTCTCTCTCTCTCTCTCTCTCTCTCTCTCTCTCTCTCTCTCTCTCTCTCTCTCTCTCTCTCTCTCTCTATTATATAATATTTTTTCCATTGCGCTGGAGAGTCTGTCCGTCCGTTCCCTCCAGGATACTTGGGTACAATAGATGTATTTATCATAGGTAATTACCGAATGATACCAGGGAACAAAACGCTCTTTTAGATTCGATTTCTAGACATGTGGTCTTGTTACATAATAATAAACTTCCATTTTGTCTAGGATAGACAGCTTCATCATTCAGTCATAGTGTGCCATTGTGTCACTAACCGTTTGAGGTTAAAAAAAAAAAACTAGGTAAGTAGTGTAAAGGACTTTTTGTAATTAACATTGCAAAAAAAAACCATGAGGTTCAAATGAATGCACCTTTCTTTCATCTAAAACATTGAAATTTTGACAAGTTTCTTGTACACAAAGCGCCAGCTTTACGCGAACAGCTCACCAAAGTTCTTGATTTCGACAGGTACAGAATTCTCCAATAGACGCATTTTCATTTGGCAACTTATATAGCCCTTTAATCCCCATTTTCATATCATTATGATGTGAAGCATCAATTGGATGAAGGTTGACTTTTGACCATATTTGCAGTCAAAGGGATAAAATGTAAACAGTTTTAAATTTTCCGTGGTCCTAACCCCACCCAATCCCCCGACCCCCTCCTAAATTGTGAATTATTGCGACGACAGGACGATAAAATACAATCTTTAAATAAAACAATGTAAAAGCAAGTGGGACAGAAAAATAATAACATATGCAAATGTTTATATCTGCCTCCTTTCAATCATACAACTCTTTCACTCTTGTGTATGTGTTTATTGTGCATAATGTTTACATGTGTATCTTTAAGGTCCCTAATTGGTCAATCAAATGAATTGAATTGAATATAATACATGTGTGTGTGTGTATATATATATATATAAAATTATATTTATATATATATATATGATAAACTGCGAATGCGAAATTGCGACATGGTCAGTGAAACTATTTCACGTTCAAAATTACTTTTTGAATAATTATCGTGATATTTTATTTTTATATTTTATTTTGATTTACACATAAACAATATTTTCCTGTCGTTCTTTCTGTGTTTAACAGTTATTAAAAATAATAATAATAAACAAACACATTTTTAAAATCTGCCTATTTTGATACGACTAAACGGGATTAACAGTACACGGTTAATCGGTCGGAAGTTCGGAACGAGATTGCGATTAACCGATTTGCAATTCTGCAATCTATTACCACTGATTCTTGGATAAGAATGTGTATATCCGAGTCATCATTGACTGCTTCAAATTAAAACATAAGACCTTTATCTCTCAAAAAACCCATGTAAGTTACAAACTCAACAATTATGGATTATTGAAAGTTCAATACAACACTTTTTCGGAAAAAAATTGCTTTATCGTAATGTTTTTATTTTTTAATATGAGGACCCGGCGACTTCCGCTTTGATTTGGCGTCACACTAAAGTCAAGCTACCTGCCAATAAGCTACCTGCCAATAACGAATTTTGATGTATTGTTATCGACTATAAATTGAAGATTTTCGAACCCGATTGAATGATATAGAAATTTAAAACGGCGCCTAGCGCCAAAACTAGGAAGTGTGCCATCTAGCTGGAACCGGATCCTCGGGGGTACGGGTATCCCCTGACGGAGTTCGGTCTCAAAAGGGGCAATATTGACACCGATTTCTGGCGCCAGGGCGCTGAGTTGACCCTATCATACATTAAGATGGGGTTTCTAAACAGGGCGCCTAGCGCCAAAACTAGGAAGTGTGCCATCTAGCTGGGACCGGATCCTCGGGGGTACGGGTATCCCCTGACGGAGTCCGGTCTCAAAAAGGGCGATATTGACACCGATTTCTGGCGCCAGGGCGCTGAGTTGACCCTATCATACATTAATGTAGGGTTTCTAAACAGGGCGCCTAGCGCCCAAACTAGGAAGTGTGCCATCTAGCTGGGACCGGATCCACGGGGGTACGGGTGTCCCCTGACGGAATCCAGTCTCAAAAGGGGCGATATTGACACCGATTTCTGGCGCCAGGGCGCTGAGTTGACCCTATCATACATTAAGATAGGGTCTCTAAACAGGGCGCCTAGCGCCAAAACTAGGAAGTGTGCCATCTAGCTGGGACCGGATCCTCGGGGGTACAGGTGTCCCCGGACGGAATCCGGTCTCAAAAGGGGCGATATTGACACCGATTTCTGGCGCCAGGGCGCTGAGTTGACCCTATCATACATTAAGATAGGGTCTCTAAACAGGGCGCCTAGCGCCCAAACTAGGAAGTGTGCCATCTAGCTGGGACCGGATCCTCCGGGGTACGGGTGTCCCCTGACGGAATCCGGTCTCAAAAGGGGCGATATTGACACCGATTTCTGGCGCCAGGGCGCTGAGTTGAACCTATCATATTGGTTCCATACAGTAAGATAGGGTTTTAACCAAGGTGCCAAGCGCCCAAAATTGGAGGTGTGTCATATGCATCTAGCAGAACCCGATTCTCGGGGTACGGGGGTCCCCTGAATTATTGGAAGCATACCTATATGTCACACAAAAGATTGCCTGTTATCTTCTGATGTGTGATTGTGTGTTTTGACCTTAATGAAACCCCATCAAGGTTTGGCCATTTTGAACAAATGTGAGATGGCGATGAAACAATACATGGAACAAAATTGCATCAAACAAACGGCCGTAAACAAAATTTCTTTTTCTGAACAGGAAAAAAAAAAAATAGAAATTAAAATGAAAGAACCCCCACCCCCCTGGAAAATGAAAATTTGTTAAATGTATTAAAATCTATTAAATTTACCTAGTAAAATTATCGCAAATATGCCTCGGACCCCCCCCCCCCCCCCCCCGGCAAACACAATTATCCTTTATCCTTCGGACCCCCCCCCCCCCCCCCCCCCCGGAAAAATTTTCTTGATCTGCGCATGTTACTATAAATAAAATGCAAAGAAACACAATAACATTTATTTTACTTATACATGTACGTTTTATTATCATTTTTGTTTCATAATTGGTCTCGAACAACCGCTCGCTCTTTTTGAGCAAAGCAAAGCCTTGGAGTTTATTAACTAGACTTTCATATCATATAACCGACCGCCTTCTATCGGCCGGTAATGAGAATAAGTACGGATTGTTTAATATCCAGTATTGATTTATTTCTAGTTGCTGAATTCAATTGCAAACAATGTCAACTAGTAGTACTACACACATATACATGTTGAAAAAATATGGCAAAACATTCGGATAAAATGTGTATTATGCCTTCATATAGAACATTCCGTTATTGTAAATTATACACCAAAGTAACAAAGCGTTCACACAGTATTATGTTTTTACCATATGAAATAAAAACATATGTTTGTCTTGGTCTTGATGTCGGGTGACTGAATTCCACTTCTTAATATCTAGTAGTTAAGAACGTTTTATTAACCTTGAACTTTGGTTGCGATCCGAGACCTTGACCTTTGCTGGATATCACGAACACTGTCGGTTTGGTTGAATTTCGCACTGAGCTTTCGGATTGTTTTAGGTCGAAGATGGAAATGAAGATACACTTATGGAATAGAAGAACTATGTGAAAATAACCTTTTCTTCGGATTGCTTTATATTTAAGACAATGTCGAGGACAAAATAAACAGCAGATTTAAATTGAATACAACCTGTCTTATGAACAATCCAGACACCAACATTCCAACTCTGGCTCTTACCTCGATAATCATTTTGCCCATTTTAAGACTACATATCTAGACTAATATCAATCATCAAAAGTTGCAAATTAAATTAAGGATGCGCAGAAATTAGAATATAATGTACCATTTAATGGCATTTTTTATCTTAAAATACGTTGGCATTTTTTTCGTTTTCTAGCGTTTCATGCACCAGGTGCCAAAACCCATATAATAAATTCTAACTTTGTCTTTAAATCACATTTTGTATTTTAACAAGCACAATTGGTGTGCTATCAAGCTACCACAAACTTTACGCTTAAATCAATGTCTACACATATTTACGTAATTAAATTGAAAATATCGAAATCAAAGTATTTTAGATCTAGAAAGTTAGAGAAAAATCGCGCTATGCAATATTCGTTTAGCTGTGATTTTGTGTTTTATTTCAACTTAATGGTCGTAGCCATTTTTAAACCTTATTGATCTCCTTTAGAAGAAAAGCTCTGTATAATGATACTTGTATAGTAACACAACCAAAATTAAAAGCTAAAATATGTAAAACTATTCTTTACTAAATAATAGTTTATAGCCGAACAAATCATAACTAAAATTTCCAGGTAGATTTGATGGCTAATTTGTTGACCACTGAGCCTCCTTAGATATATTTTTTGAATAAAAAGTTTCTGCAGTACACTATACTTAATTTTTATTATTTTGACCATATCTATTAAAATAAAGAGTAACTGAACAATTTTAAGAAAAACAATCAGACTTTATATAAGGGCTTTATTACAAAATGAAGAAACGTGTAGGTAATATGGAATGTAGTCACAGCATTAATACCGCGTGTGTCTCCCATTCGCACGAATAACAGCAAGACAGCTGCCCCTCCTATAAAGACAAAGAATGTACATATAATGGCTTTAAAGCGATGATACAAAAATATTTCATACTAATAAACAATGTCATAGCTACGAAAGACGAATAGGGCCACATAAAAAATATTTTTATCTCGTAAGTACGAGAAAAGATCTCGTTATAACGAGTTAATTATCTCGTTATTACGAGAAAAGATCTTATTATTACGATTTCATTATCTCGTTATTACGGGAAAAGATCTCGTTATTACGAGTTAATTATCTCGTTATTACGAGAAATGATCTCGTAATTCGAGAAAAGATCTCGTTATTACGAGTTAATTATCTCGTTATTACAAGAAAAGATCTCGTTATAGCGAGAAAAGATCTCGTTATTACGAGAAAAGATCTATATAAAATCGTGCCTTTCATTGTTGTTCATGTACTCTCTGTGTCTCTTTATGTAAACTGGATGATCATAAGAAATTCATTAAAATTAGTGAAAAAAAAAATCATCAGAAGGAGCAAAGCAGAATTGATTAATAAATTAATTGACCAATTTATAAATATGAAGGATAATATGTTTTCAGACTCAAAAATGTTAATATACAAAAACAATTATTTTCAATATAGGTTGTGTGTGAATATATAAAACACAATCCAGGGTAAATCCCGTATATCCATGATTGAAACTATATAGTTATTTGTAATGAGAAATTACAATAAAAAACTTGTTAACCATCTCAAAAATCCATAAAACGAAATACAAATTCAAAGCAGAGCAACACGGACCTCTAAAAAGATAGAGGTAGGATCAGATGCCTAGGAGGAGTGAGCATCCTCTGCTGACCGGTCACACCCGCCGTGTGCTCTTTGGAATTAAATCAAATTAAATTAAATTGAATTAAATTGCTAATGGAATTGTGTTTTTATGACAAAGACTACCTGGTATTTACTTCGGAGTAGGATTCTAATAGTTAGCATGTACGTTGAAAAGAAAAATTACATTGAGTTCTTTCCACATATTCATATAAGATTGAAAGTCAAATCCGGTTATTTTATGTAGAAATAAAAAAAGGTAACAAAGTGTTACTAAACAGAGTTTGTTGTCTTATTTAAATTTCTAAACTTTGAAACAATACGTCAACAAACTCTGTTTAGTAACACTTTGTGACATGATTTTGACGACTTAAGCATTTTAATCTATTAAGTTCCCCGTTCATCAGATCCATACCTCCAAGTCGATTCGTTCACCATTTCAACCTATTTTTTTCTTTCCAGAAACGTTAATTCAATTTTGATTATTTCTAAATAACAATGGTCATTATTTATTGATTTCTACATAAAGAGCACACGGCGGGTGTGACCGGTCAGCAGAGGATCCTTCATATTTATAAATTGGTCAATTAATTCATTAATCAATTCTGCTTTGCTCCTTCTGATGATTTTTTTTTCACTAATTTCTTATGTTTATCCAGTTTACATAATGAGACACAGAGAGTACATGAACAACAATGAAAGGCACGATTTTATATAGAACTTTTCTCGTAATAACGAGATCTTTTCTCGTTATAACGAGATCTTTTCTCGTAATAACGAGATAAATAACTCGTAATTACGAGATAAATAACTCGTAATAACGAGATCTTTTCCCGTAATAACGTGAAATTAACTCGTAATAACAAGATCCTTTCTCGTAATTACGAGATTTTTACTCGTAACTACGAGATAATTAACTCGTAATAACAAGATCCTTTCTCGTAATTACGAGATCTTTTCTCGTAACTACGAGATAATTAACTCGTAATAACGAGATTTTTTCTCGTAATAACGAGATAAATAACTCGTAATTACGAGATAAATAACTCGTAATAACGAGATCTTTTCCCGTAATAACGTGAAATTAACTCGTAATAACAAGATCCTTTCTCGTAATTACGAGATTTTTACTCGTAACTACGAGATAATTAACTCGTAATAACGAGATTTTTTCTCGTAATTTCGAGATAAATAACTCGTAATTACGAGATAAATAACTCGTAATAACGAAATCTTTTCCCGTAATAACGAGATAATTAACTCGTTATAACGAGATCTTTTCTCGTAATTACGAGATAAAAATATTTTTTTATGTGTCCCTATTCGTCTTTCGTACATAGCAAACAAACATGAATAATTATATTGTTGTGCGATTAAATGAAACATATATAACCATTAAGTTATATCTTTTCGATGTCATAAAACAATTTTCCCGACAAAGTTTCTGGCACCATATTCTTAGCCGAGGAAGTGCGCTAAATAACATGTTTTATGGCTGTTCCATCAATTATTATATCCCTGACAAAGAGCGTATATTATGGCTGTAAAGCGATGATACAAAATATTTCATACAAACATCAAAATAAATATAAGCATTGAATGCTTAATTTTTATAACCATTGAATGTTTATTTTTGGATATCGTCGGATCTATTTGACACCATGTCGTGCAAACAAGTTATTATACCGCGCTTACGCACGGTATTCAATTTGTCTGCACGGCCTGTTGTGTGATAGGACCGACGATATCCTTCAATTAAGACAGGTAGAAACAGACTGTGTAATATGGTAGCAAATTGAAGGGGGACAGACTTACCAGAAATCAAGCAAGAAAAATAGAAAAAAATTAGAATATCAAAATCAAATCCTAAACCAAGGGTTGTGTGTGTGGGTTTGGGGTGGGGGGGGGGGGGGGCGGTCGTCCCCCCCCCCCACTAACGCCTATGATGATAATTATAACCTAAGCTATCCTTTGGTATGGATTGATCTAACTACTTCATGTATTTACTTGAAGATATGAATAATTTATCTGATTTAAAATATTTTACTGTAAGCATGCCCCTTGGTTTCCTGCGAACTCTTTATTTAAGTCCGCAAATAACCATATTGCATGTCGTGTATACAAAATACTGTGTAAAGAATTAAGAATCACGTACACACTACAAACAAAGCTCTAAAATTCGTACTACAAGCCATTTCTTATATAAATACAGATAATAAAAAAGAACCTTTTGTTTCATCAGTATATATTTACATCTATCGAGTATGATTCATATCGCACATGAATACTAGTAACCAAAGAAAGCAGTTCATTGTTAAATATATTTAAATATTTGAATATCCCCTTTTTTGATACGATCAATATTTCACGTTGCTAGCTAAAGAGGCATGTGGAAATTGTAAACATCGGAAAACAACTTGTCTAAGAACAAAGAAGTTCGTAAAAATCAGAAAGAAGCATTTCAAAAGATTTGAAGCTTAACAATAAGAACTTGGATTATCATACTAAAATGTACAATCAAACAAACCAACATCAATGATTTCAAAATCCAAATAATCAAACAATACATCGCGGACTATATTTTCTCTGAAAAATATCCTAAAGCAAGGCGCCCTGTTTAGAAACCCTATCTTAATGTATGATAGGGTCAACTCAGCGCCCTGGCGCCAGAAATCGGTGTCAATATCGCCCCTTTTGAGACCGGATTCCGTCAGGGGACACCCGTACCCCCGAGGATCCGGTCCCAGCTAGATGGCACACTTCCTAGTTTGGGCGCTAGTCGCCCTGTTTAGAAACCCTATCTTAATGTATGATAGGGTCAACTCAGCGCCCTGGCGCCAGAAATCGGTGTCAATATCGCCCCTTTTGAGACCGGATTCCGTCAGGGGACACCCGTACCCCCGAGGATCCGGTCCCAGCTAGATGGCACACTTCCTAGTTTGGGCGCTAGGCGCCCTGTTTAGAAAACCTTATCTTAATGTATGATAGGGTCAACTCAGCGCCCTGGCGCCAGAAATCGGTGTCAATATCGCCCCTTTTGAGACCGGATTCCGTCAGGGGACACCCGTACCCCCGAGGATCCGGTCCCAGCTAGATGGCACACTTCCTAGTTTGGGCGCTAGGCGCCCTGTTTAGAAACCCTATCTTAATGTATGATAGGGTCAACTCAGCGCCCTGGCGCCAGAAATCGGTGTCAATATCGCCTCTTTTGAGACCGGATTCCGTCAGGGGACACCCGTACCCCCGAGGATCCGGTCCCAGCTAGATGGCACACTTCCTAGTTTGGGCGCTAGGCGCCCTGTTTAGAAACCCTATCTTAATGTATGATAGGGTCAACTCAGCGCCCTGGCGCCAGAAATCGGGGTCAATATCGCCCCTTTTGAGACCGGATTCCGTCAGGGGACACCCGAACCCCCGAGGATCCGGTCCCAGCTAGATGGCACACTTCCTAGTTTGGGCGCTAGGCGCCCTGTTTAGAAATCCTATCTTAATGTATGATAGGGTCAACTCAGCGCCCTGGCGCCAGAAATCGGTGTCAATATCGCCCCTTTTGAGACCGGATTCCGTCAGGGGACACCCGTACCCCCGAGGATCCGGTCCCAGCTAGATGGCACACTTCCTAGTTTGGGCGCTAGGCGCCCTGTTTAGAAACCCTATCTTAATGTATGATAGGGTCAACTCAGCGCCCTGGCGCCAGAAATCGGTGTCAATATCGCCCCTTTTGAGACCGGATTCCGTCAGGGGACACCCGTACCCCCGAGGATCCGGTCCCAGCTAGATGGCACACTTCCTAGTTTGGGCGCTAGGCGCCCTGTTTAGAAACCCTATCTTAATGTATGATAGGGTCAACTCAGCGCCCTGGCGCCAGAAATCGGTGTCAATATCGCCCCTTTTGAGACCGGATTCCGTCAGGGGACACCCGTACCCCCGAGGATCCGGTCCCAGCTAGATGGCACACTTCCTAGTTTGGGCGCTAGGCGCCCTGTTTAGAAACCCTATCTTAATGTATGATAGGGTCAACTCAGCGCCCTGGCGCCAGAAATCGGTGTCAATATCGCCCCTTTTGAGACCGGATTCCGTCAGGGGACACCCGTACCCCCGAGGATCCGGTCCCAGCTAGATGGCACACTTCCTAGTTTGGGCGCTAGGCGCCCTGTTTAGAAACCCTATCTTAATGTATGATAGGGTCAACTCAGCGCCCTGGCGCCAGAAATCGGTGTCAATATCGCCCCTTTTGAGACCGGATTCCGTCAGGGGACACCCGTACCCCCGAGGATCCGGTCCCAGCTAGATGGCACACTTCCTAGTTTGGGCGCTAGTCGCCCTGTTTAGAAACCCTATCTTAATGTATGATAGGGTCAACTCAGCGCCCTGGCGCCAGAAATCGGTGTCAATATCGCCCCTTTTGAGACCGGATTCCGTCAGGGGACACCCGTACCCCCGAGGATCCGGTCCCAGCTAGATGGCACACTTCCTAGTTTGGGCGCTAGGCGCCCTGTTTAGAAAACCTTATCTTAATGTATGATAGGGTCAACTCAGCGCCCTGGCGCCAGAAATCGGTGTCAATATCGCCCCTTTTGAGACCGGATTCCGTCAGGGGACACCCGTACCCCCGAGGATCCGGTCCCAGCTAGATGGCACACTTCCTAGTTTGGGCGCTAGGCGCCCTGTTTAGAAACCCTATCTTAATGTATGATAGGGTCAACTCAGCGCCCTGGCGCCAGAAATCGGTGTCAATATCGCCTCTTTTGAGACCGGATTCCGTCAGGGGACACCCGTACCCCCGAGGATCCGGTCCCAGCTAGATGGCACACTTCCTAGTTTGGGCGCTAGGCGCCCTGTTTAGAAACCCTATCTTAATGTATGATAGGGTCAACTCAGCGCCCTGGCGCCAGAAATCGGTGTCAATATCGCCCCTTTTGAGACCGGATTCCGTCAGGGGACACCCGTACCCCCGAGGATCCGGTCCCAGCTAGATGGCACACTTCCTAGTTTGGGCGCTAGGCGCCCTGTTTAGAAATCCTATCTTAATGTATGATAAGGTCAACTCAGCGCCCTGGCGCCAGAAATCGGTGTCAATATCGCCCCTTTTGAGACCGGATGCCGTCAGGGGACACCCGTACCCCCGAGGATCCGGTCCCAGCTAGATGGCACACTTCCTAGTTTGGGCGCTAGGCGCCCTGTTTAGAAACCCTATCTTAATGTATGATAGGGTCAACTCAGCGCCCTGGCGCCAGAAATCGTTGTCAATATCGCCTCTTTTGAGATCGGATTCCGTCAGGGGACACCCGTACCCCCGAGGATCCGGTCCCAGCTAGGTGGCACGCTTCCTAGTTTGGGCGCTAGGCGCTGTTTCATCTCATTATTAAATGCAATCGGGATCGGAACTCTCCAAAAATAGTCGATAAAAATACACTAAAATTTGTTATTGGCAGGTAGCTTATTGGCAGGTAGCTTGACTAAAGCTGGCGTCACATCGGCATATTTATTGGGTTTGACTTTGATAAAGCGTCCAGATAAAAAATACATGGTTGCATTTACGGTAAGTAATGAAAGCCTGGAAACTTGATTGAAATGTTTTAACATCTTGATTACCGTTGTTTGATATAAATTGATGCCTTGTTTTAGATATGGCAAGAAATTAGGACCGTGTGTCCCTATCTACCTATTTGCAGCGTGCAGATTCTAAGGGAGGAATTATAGCAAAGAAAAACAATTCTGGTTAACAAGATAATATCTTAACCAAGTAAATAAATTAAAAGCAGGAAACATTCTATAGTAACAACACTTTTTTTTAAAAACAGTTGTGAATTTGCAGACCCTCTATTCTGCATTTATCAATATATCAGTGCCTGGGAAGGACAAACAACTGGTTGAGCCAATGGCCCGGGCCATTTTGAAATTTATGGGGCCGAAAAAAAATACAATGGGATGGGCCATTTTTTAAATTGACTGTCATACATAACTGGAAATACTATCACATTACGATAATACAGTCATCATATGCATCTTTGACAATAAAATTTATGTAATTAAAGCCAAAACAAAAATGGCACTGAACAGAGATAATTTGCTTTTTCAAAGAATCCTATTTTTATTTTAAAACACTACTATAATCAAGATTTTCTTCTTTGCTTCACCTAACTTTAAGAAGCCGATCAGATATTTTGGGTAACAAAGAATTTTTCTGCTTGGTAAGAATACTGTTTTGCTGGAAAAACACTTGTTCACAAGTTGCAGTGTGAAGGGGCAAAGTGAGTGCATCTGTGCAAGCTTAATGAACACAAACCGGTCTGGAACTGAGTTCGGAATGGAATGATCGTGTACGATTAATTGGCGTTTCGATCATTTCATACCATTGCAAACTCAATTCCATTGAAGATTACTGAAAATGCCGACTACGATAAAATCTCAAACTATGAAATAATGCATTTGCGCATTTTACGATATAATTGTGTGGCGCGCCGCTTGGCACAGCGCACCATATGTGTATTGCACCATTATTCAGCAGTATGAACATATGGCGCATGGCGCGGCTCCTTCCCAGGCCCTGATATATTGTCCCAATTTCATTTTAAAATAGCTGTTTAGTCACATGTAAACATTTATTAATTGCCTAAAAGCTTTCAGAGCTTTGACTGCAATTGCAACATTTTCAGATCAGTGTAAAGTTGAAAATTATTGCAGCCCTTAAGTGCACCTTTTTGTTCAGATGCTCAATTAAGAAAAAAATTTGATTGAGTAGCTAAATAGACCTTATTCAGGTAGGTATATAAAGCTATCATGGTAATTCAAACTACATAGCTAAATTTAGTGATTGTACTTGACCTGGTTATAATCTGATTATTATGTAGCAGGGAGTTAAAAAAAACAGACACTTGTTAATACATTACAATGAAGTTTACCCCATAGAATAACCATAACAGCATCACACATATCTACATGAAACAAGATGTTACACGGAGTACCACCCTGCTGTGAACTGCAAACCATATTTCTTTCAGTTAGTGAAAAAGCAGCAGATAAATGTTTATTACCATTCTGGATCATTTCAATGAAAAGTTTGGACCTTTTCCATTTGGTTTTGTTTTTCCTTTGATGATTGGTATGTTCTTTTTTAAATGTTACATCTCTTAGATAAAAAAAAAAAAAATGGTAAATATTTTGCAGGCAGAGAGACAGACTTCATTGTGGGGAGGCTATAAAACAAGAAGTCAAACACCAGAAAACACAACCCCAGTCAGATATCCAAGATAAATTGTAAAGGGCAAGATTATATTGGAGAAAATGGGGAAAAGGAAAAAGTCTTCATGTAATGATGGGGCTCCAACATCATCAAAGCTCAAGAAAGTTGGAAAAAAGAAACCTGTAAAACAAAATAAAGTTAAAGCAAATATGAAAGAAAAAAATTCAAATGGAAATGAAAAGGCAATAAAGAAAAGGCAAAACAAAGTCACTAAGAAGGTGAAAAAAGAAAACTCAAATGGAAATGAAGAGATTAAAGAGGAAAATTCAAAAATATACATATGTCAACATTGTAATAAAAAGTTTGGAAAGTGGAGAAGTCTTCGGCGCCATGAAAGGTATCATAGTGAAGTTAGAAATTTTGTATGTGAAATTTGTGGAAAATCATACCGTGATAATACAGTTCTAAAGACCCACATGCGTATTCATACAGGTGAAAGGATGTTTGAATGTGATCAATGCGGTAAACGATTCATTCAGAATTCCGCTTTAAAAACACACTTGTTTTTGCATTCTGGAGAAAAGCCGCACATTTGTGACATTTGTGGAAAGTCATTTGCTCAGATGTCCAACTTAAGAGTCCACATAAAGAGACATGATAAAATGCATTTCAATTGCAAAATTTGTTTCCGTGGTTTTGACGCGGAGAAAAATTTACAATCACACATGAAGAAACATGAGGTGAAGTTTTATGCGCAGTGTCAGTACTGTACAGAAACGTTTACAAGCGAGTACCTGCTGAAGAGGCATGAGAAAAGGCACGAAAAAGGTGACTCCCCAATCTGTAAGGCGTGTGGGAAAAAGTTCAGCACACACGCAAACTTGAATCGACATATGATGATCCACTCTGGAGATAAACCGTATGCTTGCGACGAGTGTGGGAAGGCGTTCAATCAGCTGCAGTACCTTAACACCCACATGATGATCCATACCGGACAGAAACCTTTCAGCTGCGAGATCTGCGGCAAGGCCTTCGTTCAGAACCAAAACAGAAAGCAACATCTGAAAACCCACGGTGCCCAGGGCCTGGAGGTATTACAGAGCTTGAAGAACTCCAGCACCACCCCCGACAAAGATTCGGATTCTGAGACCTCCTGTGATTCAGCGTCTGACACCTTGGATGTTACATCAGACAAAGAGGATCCAGAGGAGCTCTAATACCATCCACACATCCAATGACTTGAATACCACCCTCACGTAGCATTCAATGCTTTAATATGATACGGTTTCTGATGATTCTCATTCTGACCATTAAATTGTTTTATACACCACCTTAACCCTCCAACTCCTAAAATAATGTCAATTGATTCTTATGTCATCCACATTTAAGGTCAGATGACTTATGTTACCACAGAAGGAGAAGAGTTGGTTGTACTACCCAGTGAGTGAACTACATGTAGTTACTATTGACTGTCTGTCAGTAATCAAATGTCCCCTTAATTAATTACCAGAACATTGTTCTCTATATTTACTGGTAAATTACATGTTCTATTTTTAGATGCTTTACAGCTGCATATTTTTTTTATGTATCTAGACTAGTTCAGTTATAAACATGTATTTTATGCTTATACACGTTTGTGAATTGTGTTCTTTATTGAACTCTTGATCAGATATACCAGTATTCTGAAAAAGTATTAAAAATGCTAAGATTTTGCATGCAGATATAAAATTGATGTATTTTGTTTATGTTGGTGTTTCTTTCATCAATTCTTAATTTGGTAATAAATAAGATCTCTATAAGTAGTCTTTGTTATTCATTAAATGATGAGAATAATGACAGTATATACCGTGGTCTGCTATAGTTAGCTAAAAATAAAACCCATGTCATCCAAAGATTTATCTTTCATGTTAGGCGTGTACACGTGAAATCATTATTTATTGATGATAAACAAACCGGCCCATTTTACTACTTACCATGTGTGAGTATTTTTTTTCAGCAATTCAATTCAATTCTTTATTCACTCAAGACTAGTTCACTGGTATATGAGGTTCAACATAAGTATATACAAATGAACACAAAAACAGTCAAGGGTCACAAGTACAGTATTAGTAATAAAGATTAAAGAAAAAGTTGAGTATTACAATACAGTAGGTTGTATACTATAGGTTTGTTTTAGTTAGAGCGTGAAAATTTTCGTAATGAATTTCGAAATTGTTTTTAGTTTTTCTACATCATAAGTATTCATAAGCTCGTTAAAGGATCTATTGCGAATAACAAAAGAATTGACCTATGGGGTAGATGGATTTCCCTGAAAAAATCACTTATGAAAATCAAAGTATTGTTTGTTATTTTCTATCGTACATATTTCTAAATTTTTCGAATTTGCATTTTGAACCTATCATATAGCTCTTGCAATCTTCAAGGTTGGCTAAAACATCATTTTCTGAGTGAAATGGTATATTTTTGTATGGTTTTTGGCCTAGATGTCCTTCAGGACCGGCCTGCCCCTAAAAAAAATCTAAGATATTTTGATATGTTTTGTTCAAAGGAATAAATTAAGATATATTTTTTTGTAGGGGCACCCCGGCCCTGGGGTCGAATTTTGCAAAAAACCGACAAAAATTTCGGAAACTGACTTCTATCAAAGAGGTCTATATTTACATGTAATAGGTAAAGTCCTGGATAGCTCAGTAGGTTAAACCGCTGGCTACGTCACCTTTGGTGTTTTTGTGCCCTTGTTCGATTCCTTCTGTGAGCATTACTTTTTCTTTTTTAAATTTAACGGCATTTATAAACACCGTTTTTTTTAAATGCAGAATTGTGCATTTTGTATATTTAATTTCGGTCTTCTTCCTTAAATGCACATTGGCATATTTGAGAATTTAATCTTCGTAATTATGATTATGAACACATTCCTTATTATTTAAAGGTTATTGTGTTAATGTTTTCAATAGAATAAAAGACAATTGATTCATTAAACGACCTCTGAAATCGCGTCAGGCGAGACTTTAGATAGTTGCTAATATGTCCCTGGTTGTAAATAAACGCATATAAAGTACATGTATCGTATCATAGAAAGTAAACTGAAAATAAAATTTAAAGATAACAAAGTAAACAAAAGCGTCCATAACTCATACTGCTCGGACAACGACTGTGAAACTTTTATTTTCAATCACTATACATTATGAGAACTAGAACCTAAGAGTTTACTTTGTATCACTTTTGCCTTAAAATAAAGAAGTAGAAGGGAAATTGTTGACCACCCAGCCTCCTTAACGGTATGAAAGTGACTTTAATAGATTTACATTTTCTAGTGTCTCTGTCTGTGATAACACTACGAATCGATTGCGTACTATACAGCCAAATAAATTCAAATGACGTATTGCTAGGGGCGCAAGCGGGTTTGCATTATTAGTATTATAATATTTAATCGTACAACTACTGAAAATAATATAAATATAAGTAATAAGGAATCATTCTTTGAATATTATGAGGTGATAATTTCGGTCGGGCATGGTCAAATCTATCATAAAGCCCTTCGGGCTTTATTGGATTTGATCACACGCCGACCAAAATAATCAAAGAACGATTCCTTAAATAACTACAACAGTTTTGATATCAGACATATTAAAATTATCAAAAGTTTCGGTCAGAATTGGAATTCCTACTCATACATTATACTGTGTATGGATATTGATTTAGTTAAATGTCCAATAAAAAGCAAGCTTTGCTGGTTTTGGTTTTCAATACAATACACGCATGAAAAAAAGTTCATTTAATAAATGATTACAAAGTATGTACAAGCACGTAATTAAGAAGTGATGGCCAACAAACATTATATATTATTCGAAATTCTGGCATTTTCTGTGGTATTTGAT
The DNA here is from genome assembly GCA_033439105.1 of Magallana nippona. Lineage (NCBI taxonomy): Eukaryota > Metazoa > Mollusca > Bivalvia > Ostreida > Ostreidae > Magallana > Magallana nippona. The sequence goes on from CM065925.1 coordinate 48,983,920, forward strand.
ACAGGTATGTTATGTCTATATAGATTTATGTATCTAAAATAATGAAAATAATCACAGAAACAATGGTAAAGTTTGGTTTTGATATAATCAGTTTTATAGAATAGCGTTATGAACAATTAATCATAATAAATATATTTTTGATGTTTTTTCTTCAGATAGTGCCTTATCTTACAATCTTCATTTCTTATAATTGTGCAATGTAATCATTTATATTTTTTCGACAATTGATGGCGCTCAATCGAAAGAGAAAGTAGGATTATCCCATTTTCTTTTTAGTTTGAGTCAGTGTAAATGTATCATTTTTTAGTAGATTTTGCTTGATATAAAATTCATTTATAAAATGACTTATTATTGACGTATGATCTTTATCATTTTATGAAATTAAACTAAAACAAAAATAAACTTGTAGCAAAACATACAGAAATTCGGACGAATTTTTCTCAGTGCTGTCTGTTTTTCCACCTTAAACTTTTTGTTTTGGCAACACTATAGAACCATTTTAACAGGAGCTTGGACTTTGGGTATTTGTGTCAAAAAGCATTGTGACGTAGGCCTGTCTATTTCATTGTTGGCCACTCAGCCATTGCTCTTTGAAATCAGCAAGATTTGTCTGGCTTTTGAGCTAAGACTACGTAATCTGTGTATATTTCACTTGAAACCAGCATCATTTTTAACTTGTTTTGACGCAATAAAAAGATAGCTACATCGTACCGAAAGTCCAAGGTCTTGTTAAAATGGTTCTAATAACAAAAGATAAGATTTAAGTCAATATAATTTTTCCATATTTTCTATTAGTTTTATTTCACTTACTTTTTCATATAACAGTAAGACATGTAATAAGAAAATATTGAAAAATTGCTTTAAATGAATTAAATAACACCATATCAAAAAATAAATGGTCATTGACCTCATATAAATTTAATGCCAGTAGAATAAGGTCAATATTACTTTAGTCCTGCAAATATTTTGGTGTTATCATCATTCAGGTTTTTGAATTGAATAAAACTAGGTAGAGTTTAGAAAATTGATAGAGGAAATTCGGACTGGAATATTTTTGAAAATAGTCCAATCCAGACTCTGCAAAAATTGTTCCCCTTTGCGGGGTCAACCCAAAAGTCAAAAGGGAAAAACAACTTTTCCCTTCTTTATGAAACCAAATATTTTGGTGTCTTGTAAAGAAATCTCTTGGAATTTAATTTATTCCTTCGATGTGTGGTTTGCCCCTACTTGGGGCAATCAAAATTCACAGCGGAAACGGATTTTTAATGTCAAATGACGAAGTTACAACCCTCTAAACTACAAAGGCTACTGTGAGAAATATAATTATGGGGTTTTTTCCCAAAAGATGGCGGGCAAGGGACATAACCTTTGTAAAGTGTGGATTGGTCTATTGCTGCTCAAAATTCTTTGTATCTATTTAGACGCACCGCCCTTTTAACTGTGTTTCATTTTTCAAAGAGTTTATTCATTTGTTAATGTGAAAAATAACTTTACTATCAAAGTTCTACATCATACAATAAATGGTTTTTCATTAACATCTGTGGATTTTGTAATGATTTTACTTCGGAATTGAAATGTATCATAAAGCCCATTAGATGCCCTTTAGATGTTTCGTTTCTGACTAATCAGTAATATCAGCATACCCTATTGAAAAATTTCATGACTAAACCAATCAGTAAGAACTTGTTTGGTATATATACATGTACAGCCACACTGGCATTCTAAGTCAGACGACTCGAACGGTCTTCTGCTGCAGAACAGGGATCTGAGCTGTGTAGGAAATCGACGTCATTGTTAGCTGGACCACGCAGTTCTGAATCCTGTTGCTGTACCTTGTGTTTTGGTGACTTGATACTATCTTTGAAACTTTCGACTGAATGTGCTTTAATGAATTGATATTGGTTAGAGGTTGGTTTCGTTTCTTGATCCTTCGTTATATTTCTATAATCACATAACCAAGGTAGGCCGTGGGAAAATCTTATGATAACTGCGTGTTATATTGACAGTTGTAAACCTCGGTGAACTTGTTGAGTTTTACGTGATCTAAGAAAACGTAAGCGAACTAGTTAATTAATAAATAATTATTTTATTTGTAATTTGAAAAATTGTTGCAAAGTTTTTTGCATCCTGAGTAAACGTCATCCTCAATCTGGCTCTTTTTTCTCCTGAAGAATCATCGCTGGTGTCCAAATCATATGCAGCTTGCTATGGAATCCTTGGATTAGAAAATTATCTACAGCCATCATGTCCAGGAGACCAGAAAATAGTCGTAATGGCGGTCTATGCTCTAGCTAAATATAAATCTACTGGTTGCCCCCAGCAGCAAATTGGACCCATTGACCCTTCCTGTTGTCAGTATGATGTCAAAGACTGTTCTGTCTTGTACAATTCTGGACCATATCGGAACTATTACCAAGCATGTAACGGCAAATCTTCTTGTACGATACAAGTGTCATGGATCAACATACCCTCTCACTGCAACAGTTCTGTTTACATTGACAGGACAACTTACATGAAAATGGACTACTATTGCATATCTGGTACTTTTTTTACTATAACTGAATAAGCAAGTAATAATACTGTTAATTTACAAAGGTAAATTATTGAATTTATAAAAATGAACGGGACATTTTGATTTTAAAAAGTAATATATACAATTTATCTTTGATTTACAATTTGGTTAAATGCAAGTATCAAATGATGAATAAAAGCCCTTCGGACATTATACCTGTAAAACATAAATTAATCTAGTGAAATCTCGCAGTACGTATACGATTCAGTTTTAGGGTTGGGCATTTGAGTCCACATTTTAAATCGTTTACTTGCACTGAAAGGTTGGATAAAACGAAGGCTTTGGTTAAAGGTCATTGTTGTATCATTTGGTTTATAAAGTTTGGCGTATCCACGTGCATTTTTTTTCCAGATATTGTTATGATGGGTATGTGAGAGGACTTTTAATTCTATACGGAATTATTGATTCATAATATGTTATTACACTTCAAAAAATAAAGAATAAAACTTATTCTCTAAAGAAATGTTTCTGTTTAGATCAGGCCGTAGATCCATGTACAGATCTGACGACATCTGATTCTCCCACCTTTTTCTGGAACACTGGGTATCCAGCAGAAATGACGGCAACAAGTACATCATGTACCTGCTCTGTCGAGATGTCTTGTGACACAACAGTGGAACTCACAGCCATGGACCTACAGTAACACACTTTGATTTCTTCGCTTGACATTTGCTAAATTCCATTCTCTCAAAATTTATCACCCATAAGATTCAATTAGAAGCAGAATGATGTAAATGATGATATTGACTAAAAAAAACCTCAGAAATATTTTCTGTGAGTTATTTATATTCTTACACAGATTGGAGTATGCCGGAAATTGCAAGCAGTCATTCACTGTAGCAGACGGCAATTCTTTGTCCACGTTTGATTGTTCCAACAATAATGACTTTATACCGAAAGTGATCTACACCAGTTCTGGTCATTTTATAAAAATATTGATTGAAAACAATCTTGGAACAACTGGTGGGAAATTTTTAATTCATGTCAGAGGTAAATTATAAATAAAACAACCATTCAAACCGCAGAAAGAATTTAAGAAATTAACCGCAAATTAAAACAGTAGTTAACATCTTTTTTTTTTGTTTTATGCAGACTTAACTCACACAGTTATACAAGATTGCTTAAATAATGATAAATTAAACGAAGCGATTTGATTTCAGTAAAGTTGTTTTTATTTCAAAGGAACAAATCCTAAAGGAGAGGTAACTCTTTCTTGCGGGGCATCCGCACTAACAGTGTCGTCACAAAATACCAGTAGCCTGCCAACATGTCCAGTAGAAGGGGGCACAACCATAAATCTACCGACCACCGAGCCAAGCACACAAACAGAGTACTCCACAACACTAAAAGCTATGTCATCTGACTCATCCAGTGTTTCACCGACCATCTCGACTATGGACTTCACAGCACCTACCGCTCGGATAACTGAGAACTCCACAACACCTACCGTTAAAACAACTGAAAACTCCACAACACCTACCGCTCGGATAACTGAAGACTCCACAGAACCTACCGCTCTGACAACTGATGACTCAACTGCACCTAATACAAGGACAACTGAAGACTCAGCAACACCTACCGATTGGACAACTGAGGACTCCACAACATCTACCAATCGGATATCTGACTCATCAACAGTTTCACTGACCAGTTTTTCTAATGTACAAACTAACGATTCCACAGCACCTACTGTTAAAACAACTAAGGACTCAACAACACTTACCAATCGGACAACTGAAATCTCCACAACACCTACCACTCGGACAACTGAAGACTCCACAGAACCTACCGATCGGACAACTAAGGACTCAACAACACCTACCACTCGGACAACTGAAGACTCCACAGCACCTACCGATCGGATAACTAAGGACTCAATAACATCTACTGATCGGAAAACTGAGGACTCCACAACATCTACTCGGACAACTGACTCATCAACAGTTTCACTGACCAGTTTTCCTAATGTACAAACTAACGATTCCACAGCACCTACTGCTTGGACAACTGAGGACTCAACAACATCTACCAATCGGACAACTGAAATCTCCACAACACCTACCACTCGGACAACTGAGAACTCAGCAACACCTACTGATCGGACAACTAAGGACTCCAGAATTTCTACCGAACGGACAACTGAGTCATCCAAATTTTTACCGACCAGTTTTCCTATTGTACAAACTGAGGACCCCACAACAACTACCGCTATGTCAACTGATTTAAAACCTTTGTCTTTATCAACACAAGCTGCAACAACGTCTGGGTTTTCTTTGAATATGACAACAATATTAAATGTTTTAATTAAAAGTAAGAATATCTTCACGTCAAATTTTTGTCCACAAATAAAATAGTTTTACCCCTCTACAAAAAGAGAAGGAGTAACAAGCAAATTCAAACCTAACAAAAAAAAAACAACAAATAAAAACATCCCTGTCAAAACCGGTTATAATTAACACACAATAAAAATATAGGCCTTTTACGTACTCGGAATAGTTTTGGTATAAAACAATCTTGTAACTTTTTTCCTCTGCATGCTAACGGTGTATAAGAAAGTGCATTTGATGCAGACTTGTCAAAACTGTCCTTCAAGCCACCAGGACTGACCTAAAATGTTGATGACTGGTGTTGTATAATGCCTCTCCCCCCTAGCAAACCACCCCCCCCCCCCCAAAAAAAAATGGCTATATGGCAGTTTTCCCCCAGAAAGATGGCTATTTAGTAGAATTCCCTCCACGGGAAGCTGGCTATATTGTACGTTTTCCCGTCATTTATGGCCAGATTACCTATGCGCAAGGTCTACTATAAAGTAGACAACCGTTTTGAGCTTTTTCTCACAACAACTTTACCATCTTATATGCTGCCAAATTTTAAAGTTCACTGGTACCATTTACAAAACATTTTTTTGCGAAATTTAATTAACGTACACGAAGTTCGATCAATTTCGACCGTCTGAGGATCAGCACTCAAGAGAGTGGTTTGGTAGGTCATAGAGGTGATAATGAATCTGCTTTTAAAAACCCCATGATGTCGTTTAAGTCACATCGTCGGATACCTTTGGGTGATCGCATCTTTTACTTATCACAATTAATATTCAACGATATTTCTGCGGGTTTGCCCAAAGGTGATAAGTAAAAGACGCGATCACCCGTGGGTATTAGACGCTGTTCAAGTCCATGGTGAGGACAATCAATCAGAATACTTCGAAAATCAATGACTCGTGCACAAAAGACTGGAAAAACTTTGTTAAAAAATTAGAATTACTATAGTACACATAGAGGGCTGGGTGGTCGTGGCCATTTTTGGCGTATATTTACCTCCTTAAGACGAAGAGCTCTGTATAAAGACAAAGTAAAATGCTCAAATTTAAAGCTAGAATATTTGGATTTTTTCTTTACTAAATAATAGTCTTTAGCCAAAAATATCATTTGTCAAAATTCAAGGCAGGTTAATTTGTTGACCACCCAGCCTCCTTAAAGAAGCATTTAAAAAAATCACGTTTAGTAAACTTTCATTTCAATTCTTTTTATATTTGCAGGTACTTCTGAGGTTGCATCAGTCCAATCCGCACCGCCTCAGACGAGCACAGATTTACCCACCGTTACTGCTACGGAACCTTGTTGTAAAGATTCAAACACTACGAAGAAAACTCGCAAGTTTTTTGTTTATTCCAAACTTTTGTTTAATTGAATTTGTTACAAAATACAAAAGCTTCATAATAACATTCCTAATTTAATTAAACATAAAATAGAATTCTTGCTATTGCTTGTAAATAATTTTAAATATGGAAAAAAAAACTGAAACTGGGATAGTTGAAGATTTAAAAGGGCATGGTCACGATTTTGGTCAAAAATTATTTTTCCGATTTTAGTATTTACAATGCTTCAGTAAGGTATTTTTAATAGGCAACCAAAATTTGAGTATCATTCGTTGAGTTATAAGCAAGTTACAGAGCTTACAATTCTTTGCTTTGTTAACAAACCTTTTGTTTACATTTTGAATGTTGAAGTAAAAATTTCAGTTTTCGACCTAAAATGAATGAGATAAACTGTTGATCTATGCTAAAAATAAATAAGAGGATAGACAAATCAGCTTGAAAAAAGATGTTTTACAGGAATATTGAACCTATGTAAACAAAAACATGGCACGAGCCTTGTTTACATGACAAAGAATTGTGAGCTCTGTATCTTGTTTATGACTCTACGACTGACTCTCAAATTTCATTTGATTATTAGAAATTCATGCCCAGAGCATTGTATATAATAAAAACAGATAAATGGAATTTGACCAAAATCGTGACCATGCTCCTTTAAAGAATACATAATAACTATGTTATTGTTATTTTTCCTGCAATTATTCTTAGTAATCAGGATCTCGGTATTAAATTCAATTAAACGTTATTTAAATTTAGAAGCAAATCTTTTCGTATTACGACGACGAAATGTGTTTTGTTTGGCATTCAGAAGTTGGCGTTCTATTCGCTTTTCACAATTCACTATTCGAATAGCGAATAGAATTCTGTGGTCGGTTCGCTTTTCAAATTACCGTAAACATGCTAATAAACGTAAATTCAAAATTCACATAAACTTCCAATTTTAATCGAAAGAAACAAAGTGAAAATTATCACTTGCTGACCTGACCTGAACATTGACATAATTAGCTAGCCTGGCGAGAAGGTAAGAAAATAATCATATTCTGTTATAATGGGAATAGCTTTCAAGGGGCTGACTCACACCCTGTATCCCATATTTGGGCCTTCATATTTGGAGGGATTGGGGTCCGGGAATACGGCCATTAACAGGCTTAGCTAGCCTGGTGAAAGTCGGAAATTTCGTATAATACAGTTATAATGGGAATAGCTTTCAAGGGGCTGGCTAACACCCTGTATCCCATATTTGGGCCTTCATATTTGGAGGGGGTGGGACACCGGGAATGTCCAGTGGACCTTCAAAAGGAATTGGGTTTACACGGCCATTAACAGGCTTAGCTAGTTATCGGTCGTGTAAACCCAATTCCTTTTGAGGGTCGACTGGACATTCCCGGGGCCCCATCCTCACCAAATATGAAGGCTCAAATATGGGATACAGGGTGTTAGCCAGCCCCTTGAAAGATATCCCATTACAACTGTATTATACGAAATTTCCTATTTTCGCCAGGCTAGCTAAACCTGTTAATGGTCGTGTAAATCCAATTCCTTCTGAGGGTCGACTGGGCTTTACCGGGGCCCCATCCTCACCAAATATGAAGGCCCAAATATGGGATACATGGTGTTAGCCAGCCCCTTGAAAGATATCCCCAATGCAAAAGAATATGATAATTTTCTTACCTTTTCGCCAGGCTAGTTAGTTATGTCAATGTTCAGGTCAGGTCAGCAAGTAATAATTTGTACTATATAATTGTTTCTTTCGATTGAAAAAGGAAGTTTATATGGAATTTGAATTTACGTTTTTAGCATGTTTACGGTAATTTGAATAGCGAATCGACCACAGAATTCTATTCGCTATTCGAATAGTGAATAGCGAAAAGCGAATAGAACTCCAACTTCTGAATGCCGTTTTGTTTTAGAACATTCATATCAGTTTAGTTATTCACAAGTATGGGGTTTTAGCAGGATGTACACAATTATAAAATTTGAATTTTGTAGATATCAGATCAAGCAGTCCAGATTCAGGTATATCAGTTGTTAAGTTCATGACAGGAATTCACTGAAACACCAAATACCATAGTTTTGTTAAACTTTATTCTACGACCGACAAATCTGAAGCTGGAGGCTTAAGTGAGCTTTCCTGATCTCATTTTGTACGATGTACGTCTGTCCATCTTTCTGTCAATCTGTAAATTCCTAATATTTATTTAAATTCTTCTAGAGCCATTATGCGACCTTTAACCATTCCTGATTTTACACAGATGACATGTTGTTTGTTGAATTCACATAATAACCAGATAGGAATTGAACCCTTTTTAAGCGCCACCTATGATGAATAAAAAAAAAAGCTGGGTCAATTTTATATATCATGTGCCAATTTTTGAACAAGAATCACAAATTATCTCTATTTTAAAATAATATAGCGATTGTACATTTTAATGAAGCAAGTATTTAACCCAGTTTCGTTCCAGAGTTGAACAATTAAACGACCTATTTCATGACATTACAATTACCTCATATACTGCATCTGCAGTAATTTCAAAGAAAAAAATCGAGAAAAGGAATATTGTAGTACAATGCATAATAAAATGTAACAGTCCTCTTGTTCTCTATTTAATGTTAGAGATAGGTTCATTGTGAAAATATCAGTGGTTTTGTGACGAAGATATGCATATCCAATGATACATACTACAGTGTACATATCAATGAGAAAATCCGAAATACGTATACTTTCTTAAATAAACAAAGGTGTGTTTGTCAGTTGCAGACACTATTGAATTTTAATAAAATGCAATTAATGGTGGTTATTTTACAAGTAATTTTTTAAAATTAAGTATAATAAACATTTTTTCTTGTGGGATGATTGAATCTTTTTTACCAATCAAAATGCAACATGTTGAACTTTTGTTTCGTTTGTGAGTTTTTATTTCGCGTTAACTTGAGCGAGTGTAACCAATTGAGCTTTCCCCTGAGTTCACCATATGGATTTAAGAACCTTTACTTACAATTTTATTTACAATATAAATCAAATACACAATGCGTTCGAAAATGTTGGATAGAATATAAATAGAAAACCGAGGTGCATCCAACCAAGGTAGATACGTGATCTGAACCTAACAACTGAAGTAATTTAAATGTACTTGGAGACTTATAATAGTACTCGCTTAAGTATTGTTTTTGTAAATTATAATATTTTGGAAATTGAAGAATAAAATGAAACTCATCTTCAATTTGTTGAGTATCACAAACATCACATAATCGAGCCTGCCTGCTCTTATCTTGGTATCTTCCTGTTTCAATATTTAATATATGTGAATACAGTCTTATGCGAGAAATTTGTATCTTAAGATTATTCTGGATTGGTTTTGTTAGGTATGATTGGATTTTCGAGTAATTGTGTTTTGCAAGATACATGTATAAAAGACACTTTGAAGAATTTTCCATAAAAGCATTGCTTTCTTGCATGTAAATATCAAAAATTCTATTTTCATATATATGTAAAAACTGGCCAGAATTAAGTGACTGCTGTCCAATCCAGAATTCTACCAGATCAACATAAAACAATTCATTTTTGCCCAATTTACACCAGCAGCTACACAATTCTCAGCACTATTTCGTAGGTAATCATAGGACGATTTTAAAATACAATTTTCAGTTTTTAGTAATTTACACCAGTAATTCATAATTTTCAATTTTCTTTGTAAAAAGTTTTCCTAGGCTGCTAGTAATACTGATGCCTCTGTAATTATTGGGGTTATTGGTGTTTCCTTTTTTGTGTATTGGGATAATGATAGCTTTTGACCAAGACGAGGGGAATACTCCAGAATTAAGAATTTTGTTAAAGAGGCGAACGAGTATAGGAAGGATTATGTCACAGAATTCGGAAAAATATTCGTTGATTAGCTGGTCGTTTCTTGCGCTTTTGTTTGTTTTGAGTTTTTGAATATAAGATTCAACTTCCTTTGTTGTAATTTTCTTGTCTAAACGATCAAATACCGGACAACCAGTGTCAATATAATTTACTATTGAAATAAAGGAAGTCATGAAATCTTGCGCAAGGTTCCGGAAATGCTCAAAGAACTGTGTAAGCGAGACTTTTGATGGTGATGTATTCCGTTTGCTAAAATGTTTGAAAAATTGCTTTGGGTTGTTTTTCTTTAATTGTTGAACCATGTCTCCCTGTTGTCTCCTGTATTGATTTTTAGTTTCTTTTGAGGACTTTTGTATTTGCGTTTTGATTTCGTAAGAATATCGTAGTTCTTCGTGTTACTGTTGCTGTTGTAATTTTTTAAAGCAGTTAAATACCGAGAATATAAGTTTTTAACTTCTTGGTTGAACCATGGTTTGTCCTAGTCGGTTGTAAGGTTTGTAGATGCTATTTTGCCTATTCTCTCGCTGGTACAGTACTTTCTTAACACACGGCTAATTTTTTCACCATTTGATTAGTATCACTGTCTTCTTCGACACAAGAATATAGAGCGTCCAGACTATTTATAAGATCGCGTCTCATTTGAAGTTGAAATTGCTCTTTCCATCTGACTGTAGAGGTACTACTATGCGCAGTTGACGTTCTCGAATCATTTGTATTCATTGCAGGGGAATTATCACTAAATGTGCACTGGATAGAAAAATCGACTGGTGAGTGGTCTGGGAATTCCGTCAAGTCGTTGTCTTTGAAGTGCAGATAAGAGACAGTGAATTTGTAAGAACGAGATCGACGACGATCTAGTAAAGAGACATGGTGACGCACAAGCCCGTGTTTTTATCTAACATTGACATTTTTCACATATTTTTTCTATATCACATGAAAGAAGAACTTTTGAAAAATTAAGGTGTCCAAAAATAAATAAATCCAATTAAAAAAGAGAAAAATAGAAATAATAATTTGGCTACCACATAAATATTAAGTTTCCCTTCCGTTTCATAGCCACGCAAGTGCAACGGAATGCAGATACTGTAAAGTGGCATATTATCACAATCAAGCGTCCTCTTAGAGAGACATGTTGTCTTCAAGAACTAATATTATTTGGTTATTTATTAAGATGCATTCGTTATGTTTATAGATAATGATCTTACTACAGACATCGAAAAACTTCCTATACCAATTCTTTTCTCAGTGCGCCAATCCCACTGTAACTCTTTTTAGACAGCAATTACGTGACACCCAAACAATGTACAAAACAACTCGTTTGTTTACATGAGCAAATTCCGGATGAGTTTTAATGACTTGATAGGCGATGACTTCTATTGCATAAAATCTCCCGTACGACCAGATTTCTTATACATGTATTTTTTCTTATTTCCGTTGTAATGATAAAAAAGTAAATTAAATATTTTTTTATATTCATCATGTCACTTTAATGGATTTATTCTCAACAAATTCAACACAAGCTTGCTAACCGCTCTCCAGCACTTTCTGTATACTTTCTGTGTGTTTTAATTGCTTCTAATAAGTACTCAATTAGACTTCTCCTGTCTGCCTTTACATCTGAAATAGACAATTTTTTATCAGTTCCAGCAGTTGAGGTTCATAATGATAATTGGCATTTTGTGCACATTGTAATATGACATACTTATTTGTTAATTCATTGTTGTAGCATATGCGATATAGCTTGTAATTTAATACTCATACACAGTTCTATGGCAATTAGGGTCCAACAGTACATTTATGAATAACAAAACAGGACTATCAACAGTCTCGTTTGAAGTCATCTTTTCGTAAGTTCTATGGTCGATACAACGACCTTGTCAGCAAATACAATCTTTCACTGGGTTGCACTAATTGTTAGACCATAATTAATCACCTAATTGTCTACGGACTTTTCCGTTTTTCCCCGATTACGACAAAGAGCACAAGGCGGGTGTGACCGGTCAGCAGAGGATGCTTAATCCTCCATGGCACCTGATCCTAACTCTAATTTTTAGAGGTCCGTGTTTGCTCTGCTACTGTTTTTGTAATTTTCCTTTGGACTTTTGAATTTGAACACTGTTCGTTATCACCACATGTCATCATGAATATATATGTGTTATAATTGTTAAATTATATTAATAAGATTTTAATTTACTTATTTTTTGTAAGTTCGTATTGAATATTGATAAAAATATTCTTGTATTATTTTCTCATGTTAAACTGGTATTGTGTATTAAATGCAAGTATAAAGAACATACTAGTATGTAAAATGTTTGCATTATAAGCCAACCAAAGGGGATCAAGTATCGCAGTTTCTCGGTTTTTTTTTTAAATTTCTGATTTCATTTGTCGTATATGTTCGGTTCTATTCAAATACATTTTACGAAATCTGTAAAATTACAGATAAATTAATGAAGAACAATTTACAAATAATATTCAATGCGAGAAAAGTACTTGTAAACACGTGTATGTATTTAACCAATCATAATGTGTCTTCTTCTTTTAGTGAACGTTGTTGGTATAGCAGTTGGCGTCGTTTTAGCCTTGTTGTTTATTACAGTAGTTAGCATCCTGTGCGTTTGGTCTTGTTGTAGGAAGAAAGGGGTACGTAATTCTTCATAGGAATAATATTGATTTTTAAAGTACATAAATGCAATTCTGATTGGAGTAGAATAAATCCAAAGTTTTACAATTAGCTATTATTTTGATTTTATTATATTGCTAAAATTTATGTGAATTAAGGTTGTGATATGTCATATTTTAGATTTTTATATGGCATGTCTAACATAAAGATATTCGGTCTTTTCCATTTGTTTTGAATGAATTTTCATATGAATTGTAGAATGTTCCATTTGCATTCTATAACTTTCATTTGCATTCTATAATTTATTCATTTGCATTTTATAATTATCTTTTGTATTGTAAATTTTTCCATTTGTATTGTATAATTTCCATTTGTATCGTAAAATATTTCATATGTATTGTAAACTTATTCATATAGTAGCGTATGAATGTCACGTTGTGAATGTTTTTTTTCTTTAAAATATTGAAATTTTCAACTTTAAAGTAGGAGTTTCCAACTTTGATCTTGAAATTTCCATCTTTTGATTTTTTCAATTTCAATCTTGACAATTCTAGTAACTTTAATTTAAGATTTTTCGATTTAAAATTTTGAAATTCAAACTTTAAAGCTGACTTTTCCCACTTTAAAGCTGATATTTGCAACTTAAATCTTTGAATTGCCAACTTTAAAGGTGATTTTCAAACTTTAATTATAAGTTGGAATTTCCAACTTTAATCTTGGAATTTCCAACTTTAATCTTCTGATGATACATGTACATGTAGTAAGATAAGTTATATAGATTTCTCAACTTAAACGTTGGAAATTCCAAGATTAAGATGAGAAATACCAACTTTATAATTCGAAAACTCAACTTCAAAACTTAAAATATCAATTTTTAAGTTGGAAATACCAAGATTAAAGTTTGAAGTTCAAACTTAATAGTTGGAAATTCAAACTTAGTGGCAAAATAGACAAAAACGTTAATTCTTGCTTAAATGAAATAAAAAATATTATTTAATAATGTTCAAAGGGTTTTTTTTCTTTTATTTTGTAGTCGGCATCATTGAATGAGGGTATGATGATGAAATCCAAGTACTAAAGGTAAAATTAAGATAAGAATTAAAATGTATTGTTATTGATTATTGTTTGCGATACTAGCATTTGATTAATTGAATAAATTGTACAACCTGTATTTTAAGCGATTATAGGACTGTGCCGAGAAACAATATTTGATACAATTTACAAATTTGCTGAACAATATATGCACCCTTACCCTTCTAACTCCATACACCTGTCAAATTATAAAAAGGTCAAAAGTGTGGTATTACTTTCAATTTTTAATACCATTTTTATAAAGTGACTTCCTATACCTCGAACAAAGACTGACAGATATGAATTATAATTAATATAAAGATTATATAATGTATTTTTATGAATTTCTTTTACTTTTCAGAGCACATATTCACCAGTTTTATTGCAGCTTGAGAACAGAGACAATCACTGTGTTAGTTGGACAAGGATTAAAAACCAAATGAATCACATGATTTTATGATTTCGTGTGTTTGATGGCCATCCTAAAACCCATGTGATTATTAGTTTTTATTTTTCCCCATCAATCTGGTGCCTGTTGAGTTACTTGTATTATAAGCTGTGTGCCTGTAAATGTACCATATTCTATGTTGTGTTGGCGTACACGATAGCGCTTACAAAGTGAGTTTAGTTATGTGACATCTTGCTTTGTACATGTAATCATTGATGGTAGGTAGCAACAAAACTTTATTAAATGCATACTCTGTCCAGATATATATGTAGCATTTTGATGAATACCTCATTGTGTCAACGATGCTTATTTAAATGAATGAAAAAATCCAAAGGTTTCTCTTTTGAGACGCCTCCTAGTCAGATTCTAATATACGGCATAAAATTCAATAAAAGGGATTTTGCATTGCAACATGAAAGTATAAAAACGTTGAAAATTTAGGTTGAGTGATCTGAGAACTTTTGAATAAAGAGAATAAGTCAACATTTTCTACTTAAACTTTAGTTTAATATTATCTAGCTGCACTGCATTTAAAGCCATCAGCAGCCTTTTGACCAAAAGAATTAAAAGCGGCGTTAAAATTCCAGACTTTGAAAACGGTAATTCCTATGAGTGAAACAATAACCTTATAGAAATAATACGTATCAATTTAGAATTCTTACGAAATAAAAATCTTTAAAATAGAAATTTAAATCCTGATGGGATCTTATCGGAAAATTAGAAGTCCGAATTAAATTCTTGTTTGAAATAGTGTTGTTCTCTCGGAATTAAAATTTCTATAGTAGTGAGAAAATCCTAAAGAATTTTCTAGATGTCTTGTAGGAATAATTTTCTCTCCCATAGGAACCAATGTCATATGGGATTTTAATTATCAAAACAAAAATGGTAAACCTAACTGAATAGTGGGATAAGGAACAGGAATCGGGATTTTTTTCCCCGATGAAATAAGAAAGATGACCCTTTTGGAGGGGGTACCCTCTCTTGTTTACAGAGGTGACGCAACAAATAGATGTCTGTGCTCTGTGTTGTGTATGGACTCTCCGGAAGTGTTCAAACGTCAATATAACCTAAAATTACCAAACCTATGATTACAAAGATACAACGGTAATTTTGGTTCATTTATTCCAAGAAGAAAAGGTATTATTTCTTATTGACATTTACATTGTTGTTTGAAGGTTGTTTGATATTAATATATATCACTGATCAGTTTAAGCTAAATACTGATAAGTTAAATATCCCTTTAACAAAGCAGTTAAATGTGCATGGATTTTTTTGGATACAGTGTCGTTTAACTGATCTCAATATACATACAAAAGAAGTACGCACACCGAGTCAGACAACTGTATTAGATGTTTATTAAAACGTTGGTCAACAGAGAAGCTTTACTGAAGACCTTTATATATTAAGTTAAACCTTTTGAATGGAAATCAAAAGAAAAAGTATACTGATAATCCTGGCGCTTTCAATGATTATTAAAACAGGTATGTCATATCTACCAACATTTCTATCGGTTTTTTTAATTTTGAAATCATTGCGTAAAATTAGTGAAAACACTGATACGTTTCAACATAATGTACATTTGCAATATCCCGAAAAATATAAGATTAATTCAATTAATTCGCTCTTTCTGCTAAAGAATCGTCAATGGAGTTAAAATCATATACAGCTTGTTACGGAATCCTTGGGAACCAAAATTTTCTATTGCCATCATGCCCGACCGGACAGAAAATAGCCGTTATGGCGGTCTACACGTTAGCTAAGTACAAGTCGACCGGCTGCCCCCAGATACAAACTTCACCTGGTGACGACCCCGCCTGCTGTCAGTATGACGTCACTGACTGCTCGTACTTGTATGACTCGGGATCATTTCGTGTCTATTATCAGACATGTAACGGGAAATCTTCCTGTACGATACAAGTTTCATGGATCGACATACCCTCTTCCTGCAACAGTTCTGTGTACATTGAGAGGACGCATTACATGAAAATGGACTACTATTGTATCTCAGGTACTTTTTTTTAAAATTTAATAAGCCAGATGTTAAAATGTAAGTTTACGAAGTATTTGTTAAGCTGAAAGTGAAACACACAAAAGGGCACTTTAACTTGAAAATAAGAAATATGCATATTTTTAGTTTCTGTTTAAAAGAAAAAAAAATGCATTCATCCATTTTGCTACCTTGCTGATGGTCGCATGTCCAGTAATCTGGATTTCAAAATGCTGAATAAAATTGAGGGTTTTATATATTTTTGAGATTATATTCAGAAAATTAACAAAACGGAAGGGGACGTTGCAGTAATTCTTAAATGATGCAAGTAGTTGTTAATTTGTTACTTCCTGTTTAGACCAGGCAGTAGACCCATGCACAGATCTGACAACATCAGATTCTCCCACCTTTTTTTGGAACACTGGGTATCCAGCAGAAATGACGGCAACAAGCACAGCGTGCACCTGCTCTATCGAGATGTCGTGTGACACAACAGTTGAACTCACAGCCATCGACCTGCAGTAACACACTTTGATTTCTTTACTTTGTCATCTGTTAGATTAAAGCTTGTAATCTTCAGTTACATTATATATACTAATATGATTTCTACAGTTTAAAAACTGCAAATCCTATAATTTCAACCTACAGAAACGCTATTTTTGGGTTTTTATTGTGTATAGATTGGTCGAAATCTGAGCTCTAAACCTAAACCTAGAAAAAAAAAAACATCATACACATTTTTTGGATTCTTTTACTTCGACATCTGCAATTATATAATCTCAACCTTAAATAACTCTCAGTTGTTGATTATGATAACTACAAATTGTAAGATATGAACCCAAAGTAACACACTTTCATCTTTTCCCTCCGACATCTGCATAATTTAAGTCCCAAACATAAATAAACAAACTTTAATTTTTTCTTTTTTTATAGGTTACATATATGTGTCAAATTCTAAGATCTCGACATACTTCTGATATTTTCACTTCCATGATGGTCAAATTCTAAATCAGTTGAAATAAAGGCGACTCTGAACTAACTTTACAATGAAACATAAATGTTTAAGAGTCAGCTAGTATGGAAAGATATTTTGTACAATATATGTTTTTTAGGTTTATAAAACAAAAGCAAATGTAAATAATGTCAGTGAGTTAAACTTTAAAAGCAAATATCGCCAATGCATCAAGTGAGTTGCTAACATTGGTTTACACAGGTTGAAGGACCCTGGAAACTGTAAGCAGTCCCTAGTCGTCACGGATGGCAGTTCTTCTCTAACTTATGACTGCTCCAGCAACAACGACTTTCTACCCCAAGTCATGTACACCAGTACCGGTCATTTTCTGACCATAGATTTTACAAACAATCTCGGTATTACTGGAGGGAAGTTTTTTATTCGAATCCAAGGTATAATAAGCTTTCTGTTAAGTCAAGTTAAATCTCCAGTGCAAGAAAGTTCCACCATGACCCAATACATGAAAACCATTTGTGATTCCATGACTGTTTTCATTTTGATTTGCAATGATCCTACCTCTAATTTTTGTAGAGGTTTGTCTCTGCTCCTGTTTTGTGTTTTTCCTTTTGACTTTTGATTTTGAATACTTTTCGTTTTCATCACATTTCATATATGTTTCTCGAAAACAACTAAATTGTTAGAACGACATATAAAAACCATATATCATTGATTTCTATATTGATATTTCTTTTTTCTAAAGGAACAAATCCTACAGGAGAGGTAACTCTTTCTTGCGGGGCATCCGCACTAACAGTGTCGTCACAAAATCCCAGTAGCCTGCCAACATGTCCAGTAGAAGGGGACACAACCACAAATATACCGACCACCGGGCTAAGTATACAAACAGAAAACTCCACAACGATTACTGCCCTGACAACTGACTCATCAAATTTGTCTTCATCAACACAAGATGAGTTAGCTACATCGTCAGACTCGTCTACAACGTCTGACGTCAACTCAACGTCCTTTTTCTCTACAGATATGACAACAGAGGTTAACGTTACCGTTGACAGTGAGAAAAAAAATTCTTGTTTTTTCTTTCTTTCATATTGTTAATCCTTAAATAAGGCATATTTTCAAATTTTAAAAAACCCACAAAAATAAATTACAAAACACCAATCACAATCGCCTAAGATACGAACCGTTTACTCACATCCATTTCGCTTTTTCGTGTTTCGCGTAACCTTTATTTTCCATATCATAATGAAAATGCATTATTATGATATTACTTTTGTTACGATTTTAGAATTTTATGAATGTTTCGTTTTACAATGATGTTGGAATAAAAATGTATTTTCCTGAAACTATGATATTAGTATATCTTACTAAATATTATTCGAAACAGTTCTTTCCAATAAAACGATATGTAAATTTAACCATTCTAACAATATCAATGTTAGACTGAAATACGGTATTTGGCATTGGTCAACATTTCTGTCTTACGGTTCAACAAATTATGTGTTCCCCTCATACCCTGACAATGACATATATTGTTGGCTTGTTGCAATAGGTATATTTGCCTCAAAATCTGTATAACTTCCAGGTCTCAAAGTCGATGGGGTTGGAAACTGATATATACTAGTTACACGAAGGGTTAAAATTAGGATATTCTTTGGAGAAAGGCATACTGTTTATTGCAGATGCTACACAGGAACAGACAACATTGACATGGATGAGTACGGAAAATACCTCAATCATTGCAGATATGGAATCTTGCTGTAGTGATTCAAACGCCTCAGATGAACTTCGTAAGTTATCATTTTATAAGAATATTGACCATAACTACCTTTTTTTAACTACCTAATTTTTTTTAAATTTATTTAGATTGCAAATAGCAAATACCATTAAGAATTTGGAATATCCGCATACTGCATGCTTCTGAATCAGCTAAACATGACACACACTAAAACTAACATTGTCACAGAGCTTGGCGTTTGACATAATGTATGTTAAAATAATTACCTTTTAAGAAACCTTTTCGGTTTAGGGAACCGATAATATATGTTGAACAAAATTAAATACGAAAAAAAATGGAAAGGATTTGTATATTTGCTTTACTTGATATTCAGTAAAATAACACAGTAATTTTTGGTTTTTTTTTCTTTTCTCTGAAGAAAATTTATCTTACCAAATTCATAACTATTGGTATATCTATGTTAATTTTAGCATCAGAGCCATTGTCATAACAATGATCTTACATGTTATTTGAAACAAAAAATAGGGCACAACATATGAAAGGCCAGAATTTACCGGTGTTAATGTCACAATTTAAAAAAACCGCATTCAAATGGATATTTTTACAATAAAAAATCTCCAACTTTTTGTTGTAAGAAGAATACACGCAAGATGTTATTCATAAATCACGATGCCATTGTTCTTTCAGCGGTGTATGTTATACCAGTGACTGTTTTAGGGAGTGTTCTTGTTTTAGCTGCCCTGATTTTTTATCATCGAAACAAAATAATGACACGTTGTAGAGGAAAAGTAAGTACAGACTACATCAAGTATTGCCTCATTATAAAGGTTTCCACGTCAATTTGTCAATATGTCAAAACTGAGAATTGGTTGACAAACACACCGACCAATCTATGGATCAGGTAAGCTAATAGTGTTCTAGTTATAGTATGCTAATTTTCTGATATAAATCGATTTTCCTGATTTCTTATAGACCAACGATGACAATGAAGAAGATGAAGACATCGAAGACAATAACAATGAATCAAATCCATTATTTGCCATCAATTTGGGAGAGCATTCCAGATTTCGATCTCTTCCTCCTGTAAGGCACGATTTTACAATGTCAGTACGTAATCTTGATACCCCCACACCAATTACTCGGGAACATAAACTTTTCCAAAAAGCCAAAAGGAGACATGACAACAGATCGGTGGTGAGATTTACCGAAGAAACGTTGACGGCTGATAGAGATCCGATAGCTGAGATGTCAACGTCAAACGACAAACAAGGTTTACAACAAAGCTCAAAGGAAGGTAAAAAACACAAGAAGAAGAAAAAAAAGTCAAAGAAAAGAAATGGCAAGAACAAAGTTTCCCACCAAGACGACGTCCAACAGGACGAAGGCGCCGCGAGTCAACTGTGGGACCTAACGCACATACCTTTAGCAACGTCACCAACTATAGACATTACAGAGATCCAATGACGATGGAGCAGTATTTATGATACCTTATCTAAGGACGCTGACAATTTTATTTATGAATCAATCGTTAGTCAATTTCAAGATTTTTGTTATTTGTTCTTCAGTCTTAAATCCAAAGTGTAAGCTTTAAAACAACCAATATGGAAATTTCACAATGTTTCAAAAAGGTTATACAGTCACGTGGCGGATCGAACTTATAATTTAAATTATTTTTGACATTAGTTAGATGTCCTATTAGTTGCGCCTCAGTAGCCGGTAAGTTAACTTCACCATCTGTGTATTTATCACACATTTCGCCATGATAGATACATAGATACACCTCCAAACAGGATTCTCTGAATAAAACATCGTGACAGGTTAAACACTATCAAACACATGTCTTTGTTTAATATATAATTAATAATTCATCATATTTTTAATAGGACATGCACATGCAAAATTCAACAAAATCATATAATGACATTTAATAGAAGTACTTTTGTAGAATACAAAATTATGCGTGCAAAACCAAATTTGTTCAACTGGAATTGAAGACGTCGCAAAACCGGAACAAAGGTTATAAGCCCAATCAGTTGTCAATTTTAAGGGAAATTAATATTTCGAACCAATTTCTCTTATTCATTTATTTATTATAACATTATACTTTAAAATTGATTGATTACTATGACCGGAAGTGGCAATAAATTTACACAATATCTATAATATTATTAACTTAATTTAAACATAAAAAAATTATCGTTCCTATGGAATTTTTAAAAATATATAATTTTTTTTTATTATACTAGCAACAATCATTTCTTGTTACATAACTATGCTTATTTTTAAAGAGCATGAAAATTTGGCAGTTCTCACTTACTAGTAGCAATAAGAAATCTCATTTTGAAAGCCTTATTAAAAATCAAAGTACTGAAGTGCTGAAAGCCGGGCTCTTTTCGTGAGTCATTATGCAAATTGTGTAGTAAAGACTGACTTGGCAATCTCTCTCTCTCTCTCTCTCTCTCTCTCTCTCTCTAATGCTTTTAATGTCAGCAAATCGTCAGAGAGTGACTGAATTTTGTAAGCGACTATTAACAAAAATAAAATAAAATCAGCAGTGCATTTGATTTTGAAACAAGCTTTATAAAATCAATCCCCCATTTCTTCGATGGGCAGCCGAATAGTCCAATCCACACATTACAAAAGTTATCGCCCTTTACCGTCATGTTTTGGGAAAAACCCGTAGATTTCTCACAGTAACCTTTGTATTTAGAGGTTTGTAGCTTTGTCATTTGACATCAAATTCTGTTCCCGTTGTGTATTTGAATTGCCCAGGGATGGGGCAACCCACACATCGAAGGAATAAATCAAATCCAAATCTATTTTATAACAGGCGCCAAAATATCTGGTAGCAAACTGAAAATTGGTTTTTTTTCTCTTTTGACCTTTGGGTTGACCCCGCAAAGGGAAACAACTTTTGCGAAGTGTGGATTGGTTTATACCAATGCTTTGTAAAGTAGTTCATGGAAATTCATGCGCATTGTATATGTTCCCAAAATGCATAGTCTTGTTTTAAAAACACGTAAATTCATCCAAAGAATTTCACAAAAAAAGGCCAATAGATTTAACAAAAAATTATTTATCATTGTGGCTCTCTGCGTAACTATTTGGTATTGCGGAAGCTTTTACTTGGATGCTGTTCGGTTTTTGTTTACTTTTAAGTTGTGATATTTATAGTATCATTGGCGATTTGCCTGCCTACAGCCAGAACTCTGCTTTCAGCAAAGCCCAGCTAAAAGTAATCCGTCTTTGAGATTTTTCAGATATATTAGTATATTGTCAAAACATTGATATAAACGTATTAATCACGTTTACGTTTATTACTTTATTTATAAATTAAAGTTTTAAAATGTGAAAATTTACAACAGTCTCAATGGGTATAATTATTCTTTACATAATGAACTTGAAATGTTTTTCTACCATTAATATTTCATGTATGTAAAATATGGAAAGTCGTTGACAATGTGTGTTATTACAAGGGTATAACTGGAGCATAGAATATTCAAGATAGTTAACTTTTAGTAGAAAGTTTACTGTATTCAGTTGTATAAAATATTTGTCTTAGACTAACCTAAGCTATTGACATCTCTTTTCTACTTAAGAAATAAAAACCAATGCTTCACAGCATTTGAATATGTGACCAACCAAGTTCATTTCCCAGTGAACCTTTTTACAATGCTTGGTTATTTCTTAATGGAAAAAAATCTGTGTTTTCATTTCCGGCGATAAGTCAAAATGACGCAATGCCGCTTCAATTCAGTGTAAACATCCAGGATCTAGTAAGGACGCGAGGCTACGTGTTTTATAACGATTTATTCTACAATATCCAACACATCAACGTACATGTAACGGAATCAAACGCAGAAAGGATGGAACGTCATGGAGTATTATCATCATGAAAATAAATAAGAGGTTCCGAATAAATTATCTGAGAGTACTCGAACGGCATGCTCTCTCGGGTATCAAATATAAATAAATCACAGACCTTAGAATCACAAAGCATGCGCGCTCGAAAGTTACCCTGCGTAGTAGCTAAACACATATAAAAATTCAATGGCAACACTCCACGGCGCTATAATGGAGCACTCTGGAGCGAGCTATCGGGACTCCTCACTTTGTGAGGATAACACAGTTTTCTCTGACGGCACACTAGTGTTGGATGTCCGGCCACTTGGCGGGTCGGGCAATGGCTTGTCTGCCGCCAAAAAACTCGTGTCTGAAGCACTGTCATCTAAAACGTCTGCTGGTAATAAAGTGGTCTTTTCTGACGTCACATTGACGTCATCACTGGGTTTTGTCACTGGAGGTTCCTTGATGACCTCATCCTGAGTGTCTCCCGTCTTTTTTTCTCTCTCCTTCTCTTTTTCTTTCTCAAGCGCTTCTTTATCGGCCAGTTCCCGCCATTTTTTCAAGTTTGCACTGCAAACAAGTAATGTGATTTTTTTATGAAGTAAACCATGATCGGCAAATTACACAACAGAAAGGCAAGAAATATAATAAACAATAACTTACACGGCTCCGTTTACCATCGGTTTTGTTTCAGGTAAAATTTGTGCCATCACTTCATAACAAGGTAGACAGATACCCACCAGAAACCCAACCTACAAGCAGGAGAACTACAGTGAATAGTACTCTAGTTTTTAGAAGTGGGGGATAGGGGTAAACAATACGACTGAATTATAAACAAAAAAAATTACAAACTTAAAACAGTATATAAATGTATTTGTATATTAGTTGTAACGAGTTATTTTATTAGCTTATCAAATCATGCGCGGATCTAAAAAAAAAAAAAAGGGGGGGGGGGCTGTCGAAATTAGTTCGAAAATGAAAATTCATTAAATTTACATAGTAAAATTATCGCAAATTTGTATCGGACCTCCTCTGGCAAACACAATTATCCTTTGGACCCCCCTGTAAAAAATTTCTGGATCCGCGCATGCAAATCACCATATTTTGGGAATCATCTCAATATAGACATTTGAAATGAATTGTTTATAATAAAATACATTTTTAGATAATCAAATAAAATGCATTGATACCTTTTTTTTTTTTTTTTTTTTTTACACTTTTTAGAGCCTTTTTGTGTTATTTCATTGCTGAGGTAAAGTTTAGGATCCTTATCACATACAGACACACTATAGCCCTAAAAATGCTTGTTCTAATTTCCTCATGTTTTATTTGCGTGACCTGGTTACCTCTAGGTGTGGTAATTCGTTCTTTTTCTGTCTGTCCATCATTGGCATGGGAGTCAGCCCCTGTGATCTCTCCTCGTCTCCCTGGGGAATGTTAGTACAGGTAGTTAGGATTGTGAGGGGGTTCAAACTGTGCAGATTCCCATCAACATACTATAGTACATATTATAAATGCAAACAGCTACATTGGACAATGGATTTTTATAACTGAACGTCTATCAATTCAACGATATGGAGCCTTTAAGCCGGTTTCACGACCATTTTCAATAAAGGGACAGAGTTAAAGTGTTTCACATTTACCGGCTATATCCCCAATCATTCATTTTTTAATCAATTTTTAGAGCCTTTCTCTGTACTAGACGTTCAGCAATCCTATTCTTAACAATGATAAATCCCAAGTGTATGTATAGGTTTAATATCCTGTTCCAATAGTCCTAAGCATAAGACACACCCAGTGTAAGGCCATTCAATTAAAACTATTTGGGTGACCAACAAATTATTCATGAAAAGAACTTAAACCCATATTCTTCAAGTTTTAATGGACGACAATATAACAAACATGGCAGTGACCCCTATTTTTCAGAAAAGTGGTCGATTTTTTTTATAATCTATTTTATTTTTGTAAACGAGTGGGAGTCTTGGACCGGGAGGGAAGACCCACGGTCGCTTTTACTGTGCTGATCACGTGCAAGGCAGTCAAACATATTAATCCTGGTTATGACATCATCATATACCTGGGATTCCGGAAGTTCGTTTACTTTGTCGCGATCCATGATAGGGTTCTGGACATAACCAATTTTGATTTTCTCTTGATCTCCCTTTAACGTAAATACTAATTTCATAAAACAACCAAAAACCATCGTTGTTATCATCAGATTGTTGCCACAATTAAAACCCATGGATTCAGTTGAACATTTAGGATAAGATTTTTAAAAGTTTATAATTTATAAAGCTTAAAATTTATATATTTTTTTCCCGTTGAGGTGCATTATGGGAGATGGAACAATCATCTAATATTTTGGCGATAATATATATTTTCAAAGTTTCACTTTGATATGAAAAAATATTTTGTAAAGCATTATATTAGATTTATTTTTTATCTTTTTTGATGAGAAAGAAAGCTGTCTTTTCTTCTTTGTTGAGGCGCGAGACTTTACCTGCTGCCAGAACTCCTCCATTATGACGTCAACCAGTTGCACCTGGAGATTCCAGGGTTTGTACATGGAGCACAGATCGGCTGCAGTCATACTGTTGGCCATTACAAGCCTCCTGAAATCACAACATCAAAATACAACAAATACACCACAACAGCACCAAGCCCCGGATACTTACCTTATTATTGATAGGTCATACGACGAACAATTCGTTTTTGACCCACCCCTTTTTATGTATCTAGGCATTGACTTTCAGCGAAAAAAGGTAAAGCCGTTGACATAGAGCAAAGCCTGGCCGCTGTTGTTACAAATAATGAGAAGCCGGTGATACAATGAGATGTGGACAAATACGCCCTTCCCGATTGAACATGATATCTATGTATGTATGATGATAACCCACAGGAACTCCCCAAACGACCCCCCCCCCCCCCCAAAAAAAAAAAAAAACCCACATACAAATTTTAATAAATAATATCTGCGCTTACTGGGTTTTCCAAATTCAATTTTTACTGATAAAGTATCGAAAAGGTACAATGAAAATTAAGGTGTTATACTTCTGAACAGTTCAAAAAAGAAAATACCATTCAGTTTGGTTAGAATGTACATACCGCTTTCTTTGGGAGAAGATTTTGCCAAGGTACATTTTATATCGGTCAAGATTAAAGATGAACAAATCCCTCGGTTTTTGTTTTTTGGTTTTGTTTTGCTTTGTATTCCTAATTTGTAATTTTTAGTGCTTTTTTCCAAAAATATACTTTACAACACTGACAAAGCACCTACGACCACAGTAGCTTCTAAGTGTATATAATGAAAGGGCATGCAAAAGACAGAAAGTCTCCACAGGCATGCAGAGAGTACCTCTTTATAGAACTCATCGAAAATCGACTTGACGAGGTCTAGTTGAATATCCCAAGGTTTTGCGCTTGCGCAAAGATCGCAGCCTGTTATGATAACGGCTTGAAGAAGCATTCTAAGAAATTAAGAAATCGGTCTATAAATAGCCTATCCATGTGAAGCACGTGACTATGTTTCCATACTGTTCAGAAACTTTCAGAAATCTGATGCATGATGCAATCATTTGTTCTCAGAATGAAATTTTGGAAAATGGCAGGTGACTCATATAATGAAATTCAGAAGATGGGTTTGATATGAATATCCTGAATCCTAATAATGATATGTGGAGTAACATACTATCTTGTAGTAAGGAAGGTCCGTTACCTGTGGTCTGCATTGTCCCAGGAAAACTCGCCTTTGTCGGCAATGTCCTGGAGACGAGACCTATTTGCAAAGAACAGTGCCAAGTCTGTGGCTAGGATACAATGGCGGATATCGCTCAGAATCTGAAACGAAAATCAAGAATTTTCCTTATTGAGTTTTATTTTTGATGATATATCTATCTATGACTCTTTCTTATAATGTTCTAGATGATATCACGCGCAAGCGCGGGAAATAATAATTGGTATATTGATTGGATTTAAATGTTTAAACAGACTTTTTTGTTCATTCTTTATATACTGTGTCCGAATTTTTTCTAAATTTTTTATATTCCCTTATTGTTGAAAATTGGAACAAATGACTGGATATTAAGAAGAGCGGGTGGGGATGAAAATCTCAACCCCCCCCCCCCCCCTCCCCGAAACATTGTCTCCGTTTTATGCTTACATAATTTATTCATATAGACGTAAAGTTGTCAACACAATCTGTTCAAGGTTTACAACTTTTAATAAAATATAATAATAATATTATAAAATTTATAATTATGTGTCAGCGGTATAAAAATGTATGTAATCTAAAAACGTGATGGAATGCATAATGTCAAGCTATCTGCTCGATGCATGTTAAACTTGTCCTATTTTTGCCGTCATGGCGCAAATAAGTACTCTTTCTGTCAAAACTAAAATCAAAAGAGTGTCCACTACCTTACTCTCATTTTTGTTATTTTGGGCTTGTTTGTCGAAAATGAAAGTAGGTTTTTAATTAAATTCACAATAAATAATTCAAATATATGTAGATTACGGACATGGACTAACAGGTGTTGAAATACCAATTATGTAAGCAGGTTCTCTGATGCATGCAGTTCGTAATTAATTTGCAAAATGTCTTGATTTATAAGTATAGGTTATTATTCTCACCTGTTTGTATTCTGCTGAGGTAAGATGTTTGAAAATGTTGTGACCTTCATTCTATAAAGTAAAAAAAAATTAGCTCAGCTCGATAATCTAATACTTTTTCAATATGAATTGTTGGTGGCGTGACCAGGATACTTACCTGTAAAATGGTAACGGTGTGATTAAAATGATGGTGTTCCATTGTAGAGGTTGAGTATATGGCAGCCAGAGGGGAGGCACTCTTGACCATAAAAGCGTTCGTTTTCCCTCGATGATCAAGATCATGACAGAGACAGGCAACGTATAAAGCCAGACACTGAAAAGATACACATTCTGAAATAATCACACACTATTCTTTATAATGATAAAAATCAATATACAATATAGTATAATTTTAAAATAATATAATGTTTGATATTTCAAATGCGTCGATATTATCAAAATATAAACCAGATATGGTACATTCTCCTAGATTGATGCCCACTGTACATTTAAAGGTCTCACCTCTATGGGCGTGAATCGGTGCTCTGACGTTTTGATGACGGTGAACATGGCGTGCGCCACGGAGAAGGCGTGGGCCCAGTTGTGGTAGGGGACGTTCCTGTAGTTTTTGCGTACGGTGAGGGTAAATCTTATCATGTCGTCCAGGTCAAACCTTCTGAACAAAGACAAACGGTTAAAGCAGACCGGGATCCCAGCTGTTTACAGTACACAATACAGGCAGACATTTCTAATATACATATCCGGTCATTGACAACAATTGAGGTTTACAATACTTTTCACTTTA
Source organism: Magallana nippona (assembly GCA_033439105.1). NCBI lineage: Eukaryota > Metazoa > Mollusca > Bivalvia > Ostreida > Ostreidae > Magallana > Magallana nippona. The sequence continues at coordinate 49,012,084 of CM065925.1, forward strand.
CTATTTTTTGTTCAAGATTTCGTGCGGGTTTTTTTTACCTACTGTATATAAAGTATCAAAAGTCTAATGATTTAAAATATACTTCAGTACATTTGTATTGGCATTTGTTAGCGAATACCAATGATATTGGTGTTTGTTTTTTATTTCTAGACAAAAAGATCTCTTTAAAAGTTTTTACTTAATATGTAATGTAGATATTATCCTTATTCCTCAATGTTACATATTTATTATAAGATTTGTTATTGGGTTATATTTAATAAATCACATGCCTTCAACGCAAACAATTAGTTATTCTTTGCCAAACACTAATTTCACAAAACTTGATTGCACAAAAATCATCGACTCCGCGACATGTTTGTAAGAGACTTGGGGACCTGTCTTGGAGAATGTTCAGTATGTTCAATCTACTGATCAAGCTCAGCTGGCGGATTGAAGGTAATGGACGAGGGACACGCTAATGAGGTAGCGCTGTGTCGCGTTTGTTGGATTAATGGTAATGGCGAAAGAGTCGTCGGGCTTGCAACATGTCTCCGCCTGATGGAGTTTGCGGTCCCTCTTGCAGAGAGCTTTATTTTGTGGACATTTTTAGATTTTTCAAGACTGTGTGGATGACGCGATTGTTTGTAAAATTCAAATTCAAAATCATGAATTAATATGTTTTGCATCATTTCTTTTCATTCATATTGAAGTCTAGAGAAGCACCGATAGTTTTATTGCTCTTAAAACATGCAAATTTTTTCTGAAGGAACAACATTAAATATAAATTATTAAACGCATATTAAAAAATACAATAGAACAATAAAAGTGGAGAGATGATAAAAATAATGAAATTAATCATAGCACCATCACAACAACGAGATATACATTTAGCGCGGGGAAGCCATTATACATATATTAGTCAGTGAAATGTTTGTTTTGGGGAAGAACTCTATTTTTTTTTTCCAAGTCACACAGCATGATTGAAATATTAAAATAGGATACATGCAATAAAGTGTAGACGTAACACGTGTATAGTTTAATCTTGGAGTATAATACGATAAACAGTTCAAGAGAAGAGATTGTTTACAGAATCTGTAAGGATTACTTAGGTATAGGAGTGTACGGGGCTACATCAATACGATTAAAGTAATCTAGCTGATCTATATATGATTATACTGGATGACTAGTTTACATAGTATACATAAGATAAAACGAGAGATTGTTGGGAAGGGATGAAAGGGTGTCTCTAAATTTATTCCTAACAAAAACTTTTGAACTTTACCTTTTAATTTTCTATATCATACATGAATTTTTCCCATCTGTTCTAATTTTTTATTTTTTGTTTCCAAATCATTGGAAAACAGAAAATCCAAAAATACACTATAGAACAGTTTCTTCTATTCAACGTTTCATGTAAAGAACTCCCCAAAACATAAAAATAATGTAAACACAACATCAATTATGACGTCACACATCTGCAGGAGAAAAAAAAACCAGTAGAGCAGTGATTGGCTGTTAGTACGCGGAGCCGATATATAGGAGCTTTATTGACAATCATTGATGAGTCTATAGGGAAAACACACACAATTTGAAAATTATAAGTGGTGTTCTCTAAAGAGCAAGAACCAGAAAGAGGCTACACTAAACGCTACTGGAAATGATAATACCTTTCTTCATTTTTGTTTTTACTGCAAAAAACATCATGTGATGGGACTTAGTCATTTCTCAGAAGAAAAAAATTAAAACAGGGACGATTTTGTCTTTGTTGGAAAACAGATTGCTTCTTCGTCAATGGTCTTTTATACAATAGCCCCAACCCAGCTTTTCATTTCTTGTTAATTACACTTTTATCTGACGAACAAGCAAGCTGCTCTATTACATAGATCGCGTTTCGTTGTACAACATAAAATACAGGTAGAAACAACCGATGATTGGATCAGTTTTATCACGTGACACATGTAGTATCTGATTGGTTCTTTGCGTCAAAGAGTGATGACGATAGACTTACTGTGAATGCATTTCAAAGATGTCCCTCATCATGTACAGAACATACACTGGCTTGTGTTCGTAGTCTATCGCCCAGGGGGAATAATCGTAACTGTAACAGGATAATAAATATCTATATCATATATTTATGTCAGATGGATACAATGCATAAGGTTATACAAAACATCAAAACAAACCATGTAACTGCACTGAACTACTTCTACAGGGCTATTTTCGCCCCGAGTAATTTTCGCCCTTCTACATTTGTAAACAGTTTTGCCCCGTCCTGAATTCGCCCAGACACAGTTCTGTTTAAAGAGAGATATTATGATACATTGGAATTCGCCCAGTCTTAAATTCTCCCGCTGACAACGAGGGCAAAAGGGACGAAAATAAAACGGAGGCAAATATTTCCCTGTAAACGTTATAACGGTTACGTATATGCTTCTTTGAAGATATCGGGAATATGTCATAAGAAGGAGAAGTTACTCAAAAGACGTCGGGGATACCATTAGAAATTGAAACTAACTCTAGGATGTCGGCTATGTCGTTAGGAACGTGAACTTCCTTTAGAATGTCAGGAATGTCGCTAGAAATGGGAACTTACTCTAGAATGTCAGGAATGTCGCTAGAAATGGGAACTTACTCTAGGATGTCAGGAATGTCGCTAGAAATGGGAACTTTCTCTAGGATGTCGGGAATGATGCTAGGAATGATAACTTACTCTAGAATGTCGGGAATGTCGCTAGGAATGATAACTTACTCTAGGATGTCGGGAATGTCGCTAGGAATGATTACTTACTCTAGGATGTCGGGAATGTCGCTAGGAATGGGCACGTTCTTCGTCATCATGTACTCCTCGTCATTACACTGGCTGTGGTAGGACAGCACCTCCACAGCCACGCGGTACTTTTGCTCTGAACGGCGGATCTTGTCGTACAACTGCAAAAAGCAAACATATTGTAACACATTGAGTTGGTCATTGGTAATGTCCATAATTTAAACGTGGTAAGTTGTTCATCTTTCAACTTCACCTACAACTCTACGGTCACAAAATATAAAATTCCACATAGGAAAACAACCCCAAAGTATTCTATTTTCATAACAAAAACTCAAGGTTTTATGCCAAGGCCATGCTATTCTCAAACGTAATGGTTGTCCTTACTTTAGCGTGATGTAGAGCAAGACCGCAGTAAATGGCGAAAGTTTCAAACGACTCCTCGTCCGCCTTGGTAAAGACACCGTCGATTTTATTCACCATCTGTACAACGCCAATAATACTGAAACAAAAATAAGACAGGCCGTACAATGGCGCTTACAGAGATCAGCATGAAGCTTCAAACGACTGTAGGTCACAACTAACAGCTGGACTTACTTGCCCCGGTTGTAGATGGGCATACAGAGGATACTCTTGGTCCTGTAGCCCGTCTGGAGGTCTACGTCACGGTTGAAGCGACTGTCTGTGTAGGCGTCCGCGATATTTAGCACCTCCCCCGTGGAGGCTACGTGACCTGCCACGCCTCTGTCCATGGGGAATCTGTCCATACAGAGATTTTATCAATATAGCTACATTGCTTACTGGATTTTTTTATTGTTTTAACTCTTCATACTCCTCTCTCTCTCTCTCTCTCTCTCTCTCTCTCTCTCTCTCTCTCTCTCTCTCTCTACCTGATTTCTTTCTGAGGTATATGTTCCTCCACACGTCCAGTGTCGAAGATTCGTGCGTACAGCTCGCGACTCTTGGTGTCCACCAGGAATAGGGAGGCGCGATCAGCTATGACCAGCTTCTTGGCATAGTTCTGTGGGAGACAGACGTACCATAATTAATTCATTTCTTTAATTGGATAACTGGTATATCATTAAATTAAATTATATACTTGTATCGTACAGTATCAAACTATCTTTACTGACCAATAAAATGGTCTTTTTTACTTACCATGATTTTCATTATAACGGTATCCATGCTGACAATATCTTGAAATATCGATCTGTCAAAAAATAAACAATCTATTTTAGTTAAAATCAAAGAGAAAATCAGGCTTAAATCTGGACAAATTTTATGCTATTGTGAAATACAATTTTTTTCAGACGTGCCAATGTCCAACAAGTCTTACCTACATGTAGTTTAATTTCATATTAACATTATGTAACATTTCTGCTAAGGTAAAATTGTAATTAATGTAAATTTAAATGAAAATTAATAAAATGTATTTTATTGTCTTTTCATTCACTGATGATTTCAAACAGATTTGACAGTTTGAAAATATGTCATATTTAAAATCTACGTAATATGAATTTTAAATTAATTTTTAAATCAAAAGGTCAGACGTTATATTTACTGTAGTAAGCTCTAGGCAGAATTTGATCGCGTGACCAACCAAGTTCATTTCCCGGTGAACTTAACTTGCTGTTTATTTCTTAAAGTGGCATGGTCACAATTTTGGTCAAATTCTATTTTTCTGTTATTATCTACAATGCTCTAGGAATGCAAGTCTAATGATCAAATGAAATTTGAGAGTCAGCTATACGCAAGATACGGGGCTCAAAATTCTTTGTCATGCAAACAAGGCTCGTGTCCTGTTTTTGTTTAAAAAGGTTCTATATACCAGTAAAAAATCTTTTTATTCATTTTAAGCATAAATAAACAATTCTTAATGTTTTACACATTCATTTTAGGTCTAAAACTGGAATTTTAACATCAACATTCAAAATGTAAACAAAAGCTTTGCATAGCAAAGAATTGTAAGCTCTGTAACTCGCTTATAACTCAACAAATGACACTAAAATTTTGGTTGCCTATTCAAAATGTCTTACTGAAGCACTGTAAACATTAAAATCGGAAAAATAATTTTTGACCAAAATCGTGACCATGCCCCTTTAAATTACTCTAAAGCCATTATCTACGACCCTAACATCATACACTATGGCCTTAACGTTAAGGCACTATGATCCAAACGTCAAGTGCCTATGGTCCCTAACACTAAGGCCCTATGAGCCTAACGTCAAGGGCCTATGGTCCCTAACACTAAGGCCCTATGAGCCTAACGTCAGGGGCCTATGATCCTAACGTCAAGGTCCTATGATCCTAACGCTAAGGCCCTATGATCCTAACGTCAAGGTCCTAAGATCCTAACGTTAAGGTCCTATGATCCTAACGCTAAGGCCCTATGATCCTAACGTCAAGGTCCTATGATCCTAACGTCAAGGTCCTGTGATCCTAACGTTAAGGTCCTATGATCCTAACGTTAAGGTCCTATGACCTATGATCCTATGAGATATACTTACTTTGTCACTGCCAGTAAGAAATCGTTGAGTTTTCTCTGTTTCATCATACTGTTGTACATCTATTATAGTAATGAATAAATCTTCAAATATTTAATGTATATTGTGAATAAGCAGCAACACAAATATTCCATTACCACCTTAATAAAATGAGAATTTTTTTATTTCTTCATTAATAGATTCTGATTAATTACAGTTCTACCTACTTATAGAATAATTAACAAAGTAGAAATCAAGATACACAGTACAGGTGGAGAGAGTACACTGACAAAGCAAAGCGGAGTAGTAATAAGCAGGTGATTGGCGCTTACAGCAAACATGTACATGGAGAGAGAGAGGGGGGGAGAAAGAGACAGACAGACAGACAGACAGACAGACAGACAGAAAGAGAGATTCCATTCCATTCTAAATAGGACTCGGTGCACAAAGAGCCATAGCGTATTCGATATGGATTTTCATCCTACATTAATAGTAACTTCTTAATTACAGATCTTACTTCATAGAACTGTAAACAAATATTACACATAACAAGGATACATTACCGTCAACAGTATCTTTATTTTATAACACGAAATTCAACTAGTTTTACATTGGGCACTTGGTAAGTTTAAATATATAGGTAAGGTAAATCGTTCACAAGAATACACCTATTGGTGAAAAATAGTAATGAAAAATCATACATTTAACTAATGTATGTTAACATGCCAATCAAATACACTATGGCTTTTTATATGTATTTCGTAAGTTTCGCTCTTCAATAAAATAAATTGCAGCTTACATCTAACTGTGTATATATCATGCATGTGTACGTATCAAATGCTCTTCACATCATGCAGAAACTTTTTACTCTTGCAATTTATTATTTTTTAAATTTTAAAACGTGATAAACACTATATCTACAGACATGAAAAAAGACCATGCAACATGAGGAACACCTTTAGATTTTTCTTGACATTGTACTATACACCAAAGGGGAAAACAACAGCCGAGTACCTCCATGAAATACACTGCGTAGGTCCCCCACAGGATGATATTGACCGCTGTCTGCACAGAAAGAGCAGATTCACACATACTGAGGGCGATAATGGCCGCCGACTAAATAGCCGACCATTAAGGTCAACATAGAGGATACCCGAACGGACTCCCCATAATGCATTATTCGCATATCATGTATTATCATGTAATCTAACTATACCAATTTTGTCAATCGTGTTTATATAACAAAATATCGGTATTTTGCGATTATTGACTACACAAGAACGAGTCTGGAGTAAATAGAAGGATAGTGTTAAGATGATAGAGGCTACAGCTTCAAATAAAGAACGTTATGAATATTGAAAAAAGAAGTCATGTGTGTTAGGCACAGTGGACATTCCCTACTGGACCAGTTTTAGTAAGTCACTCCAATCTATTGTTATTAAGTAGGTTAGATGGGTCAGAGTCTAGCACGTGAGCACACACTACCGGTACAGCGCTAGAATATACGGCGCCGGAGCCCGGATGTAGGCCGGGGCATTACCTCAACGTATTCCATACAAATGTCAGCCCAAACTAGCATCATTTCGGCGACCTAGAAATCACACAGCCGCAACAAATGTACACAGTGGCTATTATTGCTATATTATCCCAAAAAATAATCATGGATCTAAGCAAACAATACAATTTCACTCTTAGAACATTTAATGAAATGAATTTACGAAACTTTTATTAAATTGCCAATTTCACATAATCATTTATAACATGTCAAGTGACCTACCTCTTCCTCTTCCGGCGAGAAAGGCATGCTGCCATAGTTTCTGTACAGCTCCACAACACCTAAAACAGAAATAAACTTTAACGGAATCCAAACGACCGCATTGATATCTTAATTGGATCTTGCACTTAATGATATTGGTCGCAAGTTTTCGTCGTTTAACTGTTTAAAACTAGAACTGGACAGCGTGCGATATCTGGTAATTGATAAGAATTATTAAATTAGCAATAATTACAATATATTCACATTCACTGAGTATTTTCTCCTCTGTTTCTTAAGCAAACAGATTGTAAATAACAGCTCTATAGATACTGACAGGGCTGAAATCGCTCTACCCCGCTAACGCGGGTTATATATTTTATTCTGCAGTGTTGCAACCTTCATATTCCGCATAAATCACCAAAGAAATCATTTTATTGTTTAAATAATTACATTCTTAGTCTAGTAAAATCGAAATATCCCAATGCTGAATTGTAATTTCAGTTTACCTTATACCCTTTTTTTTATTATCATCGAGTCTTGAAAATTGATATATTAACAAACCAGCAAACCCAATCGAGTTACCTAGAATGAGGTTGTTTCCGTGTAGAAGAGGTACAGCAATAGCGGACACGCCCCTCTCTGTCTCCACGCCCATCCCCAGGGGAAACCGAGGGTCCTGTAGTGGAGTAAGAACTAGGAATTAACATTTTGCACAAAACGAACCGACAAGTTGTCGTTTTAGAAACATTGTCCGTGACACCTGCATAGACTACAGACAATATTCTGGCTTCATAAACCATACAGATAGCAAGGAGAATTGTATCTCTCATTGTTTACGCCCCTATGCTTTGTTACAAAGAAAGCTAAATATTGCATTTAATTTCTTTTGTGTATACTAGATTTGAAAGGAACAGATATGAACTGAATTTGAGAAAATAATGCCGGAACCACACCCTTTCTACCACCTTTTCTCTCCAAAATATTTTTTCATTATTCTTTATAAGAAGGGTATCTCCTCCATTCAAACCCCGCCCCGCCCCGCCCCTTTGTTTATATGGATTAAAATGGTCCAAAATTATTGTGCATTTGTGGGATATTTTCACAGTTTAGTCACAGTTCAAAACAAAATTTTATAAACTAACGGTTTTGTTTTCCCAACAAGTGTCAAGCGTGGTTGCATTTGTTTGTATGAACATTTCATGTGTGCCTCTATAAAAAACAACACCCATCGAAACACTTTTCATGTGTGTTAATAGTATTTTAGAGAAAGACTAGGATGCGGTGTGCAGTGATTGATTTCATGTTTTGAATGTTTATTTCACTCCTTTGTTTTAAATGAAAAACATTTTCGTTCCATGTTCAGACTCTACTCCCACTCCATCCACGAATCCAATGCATTTGAAGACACCGATGGTGCGCCGTCCTAGCTAGCTGCAAATCTGTAGCTCCCGGTCTGAAAAAATTCGGATGGACGACCTGGGAGCTACAGTGCCTCCCATAGTACAAACCTGCGATTTACGGCGCACAAAAAACGGCGCTAGTTTTGGACTGATTAACCTTATTTCCACACAAATTCTGTGAAAACAATTGGTACCATTAAATTTTTCAGGAAATTTACTACTGATATCGCCACTCTACTTGCCTCAGACTTTCTCTTAAACATGCTAACCGACCTTGAAAAATGAAGTATAAGACCGCGGAACATTAAGTGGCAAGATTGGAAATATACAGCTTACGTCAATTTCACCCGCAACAGTCAAAACATTTGAAATGAGCGGGGACAAATTGAAGCGGACGTTTGAGAAAACATTGGATTGAAACTGTAGTTATAGGAATTGTATTTTCAATCCACCTCACCGTTTCTAACTTGCAACATAACTTAAAGCTATCGAAAAACATTTTATTTAGTATCAGCAAAGCGATTGAAAAACATTTTATTTTAATAAGTATATATAGTTATATAATCAGCAAATATGAGAAGATCCCAATTCGGGAGAGATTATATGCAAGGCAAAGCATTGTCCGATGACTTCAGAGAATCAGTCGTCACAAGTCTGAAATCAAGTGGGACCATTGTTGAAACGGAGTTTATTCCCAGAGGAGAATAATTCAAATTCCGATTTGATAAATTAAATTTATACCAAGTATTTAATAAAAGTATAGTTTTTTTCGCTACGTTAATGTATACGAATAGATATGGGCGTTCATTGTTTATCTATCTATACATTCACCAAAAAAAATCACTTATATCGACATTTTTGAAGATTTCTGAGGTACGGATATCACTCAACTTAAATTAAAATAAATATATTATAGTATAATTATAAGTGAAATATTTGAATTATTCTCCTCTGGGAATAAACCCCGTTTCAACAATGGCCCCACTTGAGTCCAGACTTTTGAAAATTGAAAATACACTTCCTATAACTACAGTTTCAATCCAATGTTTTCTCAGATGTCCGCGTCAATTTGTTCCCGCTCATTTCAAATGTTTTGACTGTAACAGGTGAAATTGACGCAAGCTGTATATTTCCAATCTTGCCAGTTAATGTTCCGCAGTCTTATTAATTTACGTCGAGATCGAGAGTCGCCATTTCCCCGTTATAAACAAACTGCACCACTTCACTTTACAGGGCTTGCGATGGTGTTTAAAAGAATATGTCCTAGCTACATTCTTCATGTATTGTGTAAAAATTGTTTTTACATTCATTGACACCAAGACCCTTTTTGAAACTTGTACACTTTATTAAAACCGTCAACGGTGAATCCGCTCCATTAACTTAAAAATTTATAGAAAGCGGAAGCTTAGGTCTTACAAAGTAAAAATCTATTCTTAATTAACGCTAATAGAAATAAAAAGTTTCGATTGGAAACATTCAGTGAGGTACAATGTTTATAATAAAACAAATGACAGTTCTCTCCCGATAAACCGATATTTAAGCTAAAAAATTCGAGTCAATATTTTTATCAAGTAAAACACGTGTACGGTGTAGATGGTACATGTTTTACGTGTTCAATGGTTTTAGGTACCCCCCCCCCCCCCTTTCACTGTTTAGGTACCCCCTCATTGTTTAGGCTCTTATGTCATGTTATCTAGAAAGGCAGTTTTTGTCATTTCCTGGGTTATACATGTACATCAGTAAATGTACATGCTAATGATATATGCATTATACGTTTGATTCGTTAGGCTTCACAAAGATAGCAGAAGCCAGTGTTGACATAGATTCTATCACTAGGTTATCAGGGGAGATCAAACCGACCTACTCATGACAGTTGATGACGTCAGAGGTCAACGAACTGTGTCTGTCGAATTGTTTGACTATGTACATTGTCTGATTGCGATCTGTGAGATGATCGCCACACCTAATCATAATAACGGTTATGCAGTCACCAGATGGCAGTGCTTACAGAGATACTGTGTTTATAGTACGTATGTGACGTAGAAAACGATGCGCATGTGCGTGGACATAGATAACCGCGTTAGACTGGTGACGATGTTATGATATTACTAGAAATATTATCTTGCAGATTTATAACAATGATATCTTACTTTGTAGCTTAACGAGTTCAAATTAAGATGCCCACATTACATATTTGTCCATTTTCTACCCAAAAATATCCTGATAATTACGATCAAAAACTTTACTCCAGCAACCCCCCTCTCCCAATGTGTGTCATTTAAATATAGTTACGTCGATGGCTTAGCAGTAAGAAAACCAAAAAAGTTGTCTGAACCCACGACCTATATGTCGCTTGGGATCCTTACCCCCACCGAATTGTGTGTGACCTACTATTCGTGAGTTCCTTACCCCTAGTAAACTGTTTGTGAGGAGCGACTCCTTCGTGTAGGCTACATAAGCCGGGAGAGAGGTCCGAGGTTCGATTCTTCCCACGCATGCCGTGGGAGCACGCTGGTTTCTGGAAACAAATACAAACACTGAATACCAGATCTAATTTTTTGATAAAGGACATATAACAGAAACAAGCCATGAAAATAATTAAATTCTCAATATTTAACCTTTAAAAGAATGAATCATTTCTAGGTAATCGTCTATTATGAGAGAAAAATATAATAAAATAAACAAGATAAATCCTCACATATAAACTCCTTGTTCACTACCTTAATTTTTCTTTTACTCTTTATCGTTTTCAATTTATTACTGTTATTATTATTATATTTTTATTGATATCATAACTCTGTTGTTTTTCAATTAAACAAAACTGAGCGTTATCACATACGTACCTGCTACTTTTACTGGCCAGAAACAACTACAAGTAAAAACAACACTCTTTTAAAACAGAACAACGAACCTCACACAGACATGATGGCTGAAATCATCAGATGCGTTCATAAAATTTCTTAAGTACAAACGTTTTCCTTGCATTGTTTGGATTAAATTACCTGGTTCTGTTCATCCACTAAGTAGAGATTGTGCCCATCAGCGTTCACGGCTGTCAATCAAAATAAATTTAAAATTTTGATAATCAATCTTTATATATATTGTATTATACTGTTTCTGTATATAATTTTGAGACGTTTTAAAAGTATATAGTTAGCTAGTTTCTAATGACGCCATTCACTCACATTCGGCTGCGCACGCAGCTAATTCCGTGAACACTCGGGCTTTATTGGTTGTATTGTCCTTGGTGAGATCTTGAAGAATCCGCCATTTTTTAGACTGAACACAGTTCTAAAAGAAGAAGATAGTTATACCTCCTTTGATGATTATAAAATTGATTAGGGTGATGTGGTTATGTGGTGGGTATCAATGTTCATAAAATTACATCATGTTTAAAAATATCTTCCACTGATATGAAATTTTCATATTGTACAATAGTAGTATTTGACCAAAAAGGAATTTTAAGAAATCGTATTTTGATGGTAAAACATATAGAAGCCCTAGTGTGATTCAAAATCAGATAAAAAAAAATTTCAATGTTTATTTCGGAAGAAAGTACGTCACAATATGAAGGTGTCCTATTCTTCCTTAAAGTGTTACTCTGGCGTGTCGTTATGATCCATGCAAAGAGGATTATGAATGAACTGGTATTCCGCCAGAGAATCAGTATGAATGCTTGCACTCGAGGGTATTCAACGCAATGAGCATTATATTAAGAATTTTGTAGATTGGTAACAAAGCCATTGGAGCCTGTGCATATCGGGTAATGACGTCAGCAGCTGACCTTCACTGACCCCTGAATCTTACCTTCCAATTGCTTCTTTGGTCTTTTATCAAATCACCTGTAAATATATACATCAATATTTAATTAATAAAATTGTTTACACATATCAGTTTTTTACAGTGTTGATATTTAAATTAATCACTTTTCAAAAATCGGTTAGGTGTTTAATATGTAGAAATAGTAATACAACTGCCTGATTTACTGGTAATAGTAAGCCACAAATGTCAAATCCGATTTCATTGCGTGCGTACGTAAAGGCAACCTTCACCAGCTCAAATATACATAATACGCGCAGATTTAAAGTTCAATATGCGAAGATGGGATTTCTTTGAGTAATAAATACAAAGTGTAGCAGCAATAGGACACAGCTGACGGTGGACCATATCTACCGTAATGGCACTCTATTAGCACAAAGATTCCCGTGTTACCATGACGATAGAGTAGACAGTGATGCGCGTGCATCTGGGTACCGGGACAAAAGTACGACTGACGTTTGGTTTTTAGAAACATTAATGTCTCATTAATAACATAACCTGGACTAAACGTTTCCGGATTATCTGACAGACTTGAACAGATTTGAAAAGTCTTATCTCTAAAGGTTTCAAATTTAAATTACGAACTTTCTGAAAATGTTATTCTAATGTGAACGTTGAATTCCCCAGATAAGATTCTGTTAGGGACGTTTGGTGCCTTGCATGTTGTAACATTAGATACGTTGCACGTTGTAACATTGTATATAGTACATGTAGTATCGTATTGTATACATTGCATGTTGGAACATTCTATATATTGCATGTTGGAACATTGTATATATTGCATGTTGTAACATTGTATACATTGCATGTTGGAACATTGTATATATTGCATGTTGTAACATTGTATATATTGCATGTTGGAACATTGTATAAATTGCACGTTGTAACATTGTATATATTGCATGTTGGAACATTGTATATATTGCATGTTGGAACATTGTATATATTGCATGTTGTAACATTGTATATATTGCATGTTGGAACATTGTATATATTGCATGTTTTAACATTGTATATATTGCATGTTGGAACATTGTATATATTGCATGTTGTAACATTATATACATTGCATGTTGTAACATTGTATATTTCTCCGTATTTCAACTTGAACACTAGTGAAATTTGCACAAAAGTTATAGTCACAAAAAAAGTATATAATAATAATAATAATTTGATTTCTTTTATCTAACTGTAGGCCTACCGACACTTAGAAAGTAGATGTTTCAAGTCTTTTAATCTCCGAGTTTATGCCTGCGCCGGGTACCCCGACCACCGACTTGTTTATGTACCGTCGTAAACAAAACATTAAATATCTTTAATAAATAATACTTTGTTCAATTATTTGTCGGGGTTATGCAAACTTTCACCAAAATTAGTATCTTAGAAGGGGAATTTTTTGTGTTGTCTCAATAATTTCCGAACACCCCTCGTACATTGCACGTTGTACCTTATTATACATTGCATGTTGTTACATTGTATTAATTACATGCTGTGAGTATTTGACTATTGTACTTATAACATTAGTACATCCACTGCAGAATTAACAATTCTAATCCCGTCAGTACTAAACCGATTTCAAATATATCGAAAGAAATGAATAAGTCAAAACATGAACCTCGTGTGCTTCTTTGGTTCATTTAACCGGGTAAACCAGACTAGTGTGCTATAATTTTGAAATAAACTAAGTTCATGAGTCTGGTTTTGAGCTTGGTATACCAGTATATGATCATCGTAATGATTAAATTATCAAAATTCTCACCATTAGTGAGGGCCACAGCGTTGTGACCTTGAACTTTATGCTTCCGCTGGGACCACTGTCGTATCTTATCTTCGTGCACGTGCTGTTGTACAAAACTGTCGAGGAAATCCGGATTGTCAAACAAAAACTGGGTCACCGTCTCTGGCTGAAGATCTATTACACAAATAAAAAAATATAATATTGTACAACAATAACAAAAAATATAATACAACAAAGAAAATCGTACAACAAAATTTTTAAAAAAGCAGAACATTGTACAACAAAAAATAAATCAAAATAAAACAACAACAACGAACAAAATATTGTCGAAACAACTTAAAGTAACCTTAAACAACCGAAAACAAACAACTTTAGAATCTTACCAAAGGAATAAAAACCAAAGTATCCTAAACAAGAATGAAATTTAATGTATACTACTGAGTTGTCATGTTGTAAATTTTGTATTTACTGCCACCCAGTAAATTTAAAATTTAAAACATGACACTACACCAACAATGACAGAGTAACTACAACAGTTAAAACTTGAGAATCCAAAAAAAAAAAGCAATAAATATCATGGTATCTTAAAACAATGATAATTAATAGAGCATTTCACTATAACAACGATAAGAATGAACAATATCAACACAACAATTACACTCACAAAATGTTATTGAAAGGAAAAACAAAGGTCTGCCCGCTTATTCCCAAACCAACAGCATATATCAGATTAAGGATCCATATAGGGGCCGGATTAAAAATCCATTTTGACATCAAAGTTCTGAAACACTTTTTTAAAACGTAACAGAGATGACTTGCCCAGGCTGACAAAAGTTTGTTTTAATTGATTGTAGTGATTTTTTAATGTACTCCATTTAGGTAAAGACTACGAGAACTCTCCTTTTGAAACGCTACTTAGATGTCATATATGAGAACGACGTCTGAATTTGTATTCACGTGCAAAATATATATACAATTGCAAGACATTATACCACAAGCAATTAATATCTATATGTAATTATTGAATTTTTATCACTATAAAATGAGTTCTTGAAGTAAGAGTATATCCATATCTTATAATGGTCCAAATCTAAGAATGATATTATCCCGTAAAATTTAAGTTCTATATTATATTGCTATTTGCGTAGTTTTTTTTCTCTTTGAAACGCACTCCAAAATTCCGAAATTTCATAGAGACACTGGAAAAAACACCGACTTGAATTTTTGCACTGTAACACAACGGTCAATCTGGATTTTTTGTTTTTTTATTTACATTTTTTTTAAAATAACAAACAATGCAAATTGAACTTAAACCACGCATAACCTGTTTATAGAACCAAGAGACAATGGGGACCCGTTTGTCACAAGAACGAGTTGTTTAATGGAACAAAACACACACACTGGCGTACGTACGCAAGACAATGCGGACCAACAAACCTTAAACAAAAACTGACACAGAGTCAAGGGTCAGATCAACTTGTAACAGTAATACGTCACAAGGCCTTCTTACAGCCACAGTGCTTAATTCTTCCACAACTGACTGTTTACATATTGGAGTTGTTTATCTAACTAAAGAAGAAATGAGGTTTTTAACTGTAATTATTTTCATATTTTGGTACCCCCCCCCCCCCCCCCTTCTCACCCATATGGATATGACACCGCATAAAATAGAAGGCAATTACATTTCGAGAAGGAAAAAGAAAATAAAAAGCACCCAGGAGATGGCTCTTGAAAGAGGAATATATCTCCCCGAATCTCTAGACACAAAAAAGCAATAAATTGTACATAGAGAACCCGATCACACGTATACCTGTAAGATATTAGCCCCTCTCAGCTATGTTTTAAATACCTGATAATTCATTTGGTCGTTAGCAAACTTTCAAAGATATGGAACAGGGTTTTCGCTCCATTGACTCATATTAAAAACGCCACCAGGAATCTTGGAGGTTTTAAGGTTTGACAGTAACAATGTGTGCACAGGTTTGCATTCTACCGACTGAGGTATACACAATTTTACACTTGCTTTCCCATTTTGTATTACAATTAACAGCCGATCACGACAGCCTAACGATTTTAATGGAAACCGTCCATAAGCCATCAACAATTGTATATGTAGTATTTAATCATTTGTGAATTTCAAAAGGGAGCTCGCTCTCTCTTTGTGACTGGTATTGACGTTGTAACCATTCAGAAGTAGGCTACTGCTTTATACAGAGAGAGAGAGAGAGAGAGAGAGGGAGAGAGAGAGAGAGAGAACTCCGGTCCGGTTAAAATCACATTTTAGGACAATCCCTGTCCATTTTTCTGTCGATCAGAATGGTGGCCTATGTAAACTATGTCCTCTAAAGGTATTAAGACCAAAAGGTCAACATGAAACTCCAGCCGTAGGACGTATTTTCTCGCGATCCCCAGGGTCTCCAGAGGGACAGTCTGAGGACTTACCTGCCATGTCAGGGAGGGTAACATTTCCAGCACTGAGACTTATCCCCAGAGTCACTCTGCCTATCGATCACACTGGGTGCCTCTCGTTGCCTACTGACCTCCCGGATTTTCGAACTTGCGGATTATGGCGTTCTCGTCTTGGAAGTTATAAGTATTTAAATTCCCAGTGCCTGTGATCTGAGCGCGTAATTCAATCTATAACGCATGTTTACTTTTGCCGCCGCACTAAGCCTTGTCGTAATGAGCCGGTGGCCCGAAAGCAAACACTTTCTACAAATTTGTTCGGTCATCAACAAAAATAAATATTTAAAAAAACTGAGCAGAAATATTCATTTTGGATTTGACGGGGGTTCTTCCGACCGTGTCCGGCGAATTGTATACACAACGCTCCTCCTCACGTGGTACAGATGACCAGGTATTTTTATTCATTAGAGGACAGGACACGTCACTAGCTCAACTCATCAGTAAAAACCAAAGAACCACCGAGTTTACGTAATCACTTTCAACGATGAATCCAAACAGAAAATATTTGCAATTAAAGTTACAATATTGTTACAATATAATTTCCTTCCAATTTCAATTATAGCTTTCGTTCATCACTTTTCAAAATATGAAAACAAGGAAATTTTTTAAGTGGGTTTTTTTTTGGGGGTATTTTTTTATAAGGAAGTGCTGAATGGGAATGTCCTAAAATACATTTACACAAGAACAGATTCGACATTCTGCAGGAACCACAAAAAATTAGACACAGACACCACAAAGCACGAGAGTACAAAGTACAGAGAAACCACTTAAATTAACCGTGAGCCAGGGTACCACCACGGCCACGTTCACATCGACTAGTGGTAGGACCTACACGGTAACCACAGGAGAGTCACAACACTAAAGTCAACTACGTAATAAACCACCGTGCAATGAATCAGAAAAAAACTTTCGAACAGACAAGACTTACAGTCTACTAAAGACCCATTACTGCAATTTTTACCATCATCGATGCTGTAACAAGCTGATTGATTCAATAAAAAATAAATAATTAAAGACCAATTTGAATACTGAGACTTCCTTGATTTGTACGCTAGAACTTAGTACTGTGCAGTCAAATGTCTCACCTATTTCACCCGGCTTCATCTTTTGTAAGAAATATCCTCAGTTTGTTCAGTTAATAGAAAATTCATCAATGATATTTCATCGATTACGTTTAATCTGTTTAATAGCATCACCTGGATTCCGGACTAAAAGGTATATCTGTCATGTTGTAAAATATCTATACATACAATCTATACATGCAATTAGAGATTTCATGTTCGAAGAGCCGTTGTTTTGCTTAGCAAATCTGCTTGATGCTCATGTTAAGCACCAGGTCCTTCCGTTACAAAAATTTCAAATTACTCAACTTGGTTCTCAGCTCAGCTTTTGGGGTGAATACTTAGAATTAAGAAACGTTAATGACAGCGGGACCAGATAATGTCCTGGTAATCTCTGGACAATTATGATACCTATTCATTTCAAGCTTATTATAATTTAAAATGCATCAACGGTTTTATGTACCATCCATTTCATTAAACTCGCCATGTTTTATGCTGATCTTGGTTACAAGCACGCTTGACTTACCTGGTGACCTTGCGTACATGGTTGAGGAGCTGTGAACACTTCTACTGGAATGGTGCGGAACAAGCGCAGGGTTGCATGTCACCCCTACAACAAGAAAGTCCAAAGGTCATTAACAATCATCAGAGAAAATTAACTCAGCACAACAACTTCCGAAGATGAATAATTCATATCCAAAAGGGCAAATCGTGGACAGTGTCTATAACAGGACAGCGAATCAAGTCCACCCTGTTTATATATATAACAGCACAGCAAATCAAGTCCATCCTGTTTATATATACATGTGTACTACCAGCTTATTCGAAATGACAAATTTTTCAGAAAATAAAGGGTTTTTCTGTTTTAGAAATTACTGCATTTCTTATTAAAAAAAATAACCAGCTCCAACTTCTGTTGATATTTTTTTAGGAATTCGATTAGCGAGACCCATCTGTCTTTACAATTCCTATGACAGCGTTAGCAATTATTTACAAGCCATTTATTCAAAAGAATGGACAAAAATGATATGTCATCATATATCTAATGATACCTAGCCACCAATTGTCATGGAAACCTGGAAAAATCGATCAGAGATTGAGATTTAATACGGCCTAATCAGTGGGATAGTTTTTTAACCGCATCCCTGAGAGGTCAGTTTTCTTATTGTGACGTCAAAATAACGTCATTTTCTCTATGATCGAATTTCATAGGCGTGATAAGCAATGGAGGAATTGAGAAATTCTAGAGAGATTTGACGTAGAGTAATCCAAGCTCGCATCATGAGAGAGAGAGAGAGAGAGAGAGAGAGAGAGAGAGAGAGAGAGAGAGAGAGAGAGAGAGAGAGAGAGAGAGAGAGAGAGAGAGAGAGAGAGTTTATTCCTTATGGTTATTGTAACGGTTTGTAACCCGGTATACTTATAACGTAAGAATAAATGTTGTGTGACGAGATATCAATGATAATCTGAGCCGACAGGAATATATCTTTAACTACTCACATCAAGGGCTAGGTGACACGGGGGTAGCGTTTGGTATGGAGATAGCATCAGTACATGATACATGTACAACGTGAAGTTATGGTTGCCAGAAACCAACATACTATACATTGTATTTAATTTTTTATGTAATGTGCGATTTGCTTTTTTTAAAGATAGTAAAATACAGTTAATCGCAATGGCTTCTTATTTCTTTAAGCACTGAATGCTTAGTTTTGGACGTCGTCGGTCCTGTACCACACCAAGCGGTGCAGACAAATTAATTACCGCGCGTTAGCGCGGTATGATAATTTGTCTGCACCATTTGTTGTGTTACAGGACCGACGACATCCAAAATTAAGCATTCAATGCTCATATTTATATTCATACTGATGTTTATTTTTATGAAATATATGTGTATTGTGGTTGTAAAGCCATTCTATACGCTCTCAGTCAGGGATATGAAACATACATGGAACAGCCATATTAACATGTTATTTAGTTCGCTTCCGTGACTAAAAATGAAATGCCAGAAACTTTGCAGAGAAAATTCTTTTTTATTATGGAGTAGATATAATTTAATGATTATTTTTCAAAAGAACATATCAAATTGGTTATGTAAGATTGAACGTTTCATTTAATATTACAAAAATAAATATACTCAAAACACGTGAAGACGTTTATATTTGTGCACATGGCGCATGAATTATCAAAGTGTATTCATAGAAAATTAAACGTCGCATATTTCCAATGCAGACATAAGGGGAAATGAATGTAAATATAAATTTATGAAAGGTTTCTGACACCAGCCCATGATTCCGTGGGCTTTAACGATACATTCACGCTGACTTCCCTTTCCCCCAGATTTCATAAAAATGTACCAATACTAGCATTTGTTTTCATGTTTACAAATTTTTCAATGGTTTAGAAAATACCTATAAATGATAAACCCTGCATGGTTTTCGGAATAGTAACCCTGAACTCTTGTGATTATTTTGAAATTGATATTTTGAGATATGACAATTCTCAGTGCAAAATCATCACATAATAAGAAAATCGTATAGGAAATATTTTAACCGAAAACAACAAAAGAGAATGCACAAAGAGATGTAAAAAAAAAACTGGCAATCGCCTCGTGATAATCGCCGCTTCCTTTGAACATTGGGGGAGATAAAGCCCCCAGACGAGTAAGTAGCGGATTAAACACTGCACGAAAGAAATCACGCAGAGATTGAACTTTGAATGTTGAGAACGACAAATCTTATAGCTGTCAACAACCTGGAGTAAATAAATAAACACACGACCCTTATGTTGGGTCCGCAGGTATATTTACGTAGATAGAGTACTAGCCGGGACACCGACACATCCGATCCTGAAAAAACACATTCACAATCAACGTTTCCTAATTTGAACAGGGTTTATCAATTGTTACCAGTTTCTCCCTTACAAATAAAAAAACACCATGTCCCCTCAGACTACCTACCTAGCCACTTCACCGACATCCCTCCACCGCTTGTGTAGTCGCTCCGACGTCTGTGTGTTTGACACAGCTAATGACGTCACAACAACACCAGATAACTCGACGAGATAACAATGACACAAGCATCTCTCACCAAATCTCACGCGCGGTTTCCCCCACAATAATCTGGACTTTCCGCACATTATTGAAAAAGAAGCGGGGTCAATTTATCTTCTTATGATATTTTTTATGGGTTTTGATAAATATACTCGATGGTTATTTGGTACATAAGAAAGGGACGTCCAGATAGCATCTAACGTTATTTTATAGAGGAGATAAAGCGCCCCTCCCGGGCTACTGTTAATTGAGTTGGAAGTTCAGGGCTGTAGAACGACATACCACCATTTGATTCGAAGCGGAGTTTGAACTTTTAGAAGACATTCTCCCCTCTAGCGCCAAACAGGACACACAAAGAACACAAATGAAGTAGCAGTAGTCCCAAAAGAACGATTTTATCACACAGAAGTACAGGAATCTTGCCTTTCACTATAGTACTCGCTAATCGAACAGGGCGGTAGGATCAGCCTGTCACCCACAGTAATGATAAGACTATAGCACAAGACACTGACTGGTGTGGTCAGTACTGGAAGAAATACTACAAAATACTTGTGAATATCAGCAGGATCGGGAATATGAGGGCGAATCAAGGGGTGTGTGTGTGGGGGGGGGGGGGGGGGGGGGGGGGCACTGCTTTAACGTTCATCGTCGATGAAAAAACACTGATACCGAATTCAGGCGTTATGTTCACAATAAATGTGAAGTATATAAGAAATAGAAAAGTAGTTTTAAATCATCAGGTGTTAGAATCGGAATCAAATCACATTTACTGATGATTATCCCTAATTCACAAGAACTGCCAGTAGGGGGCGCAGGGCCAGCTTTCAGTGCCTTCGTTCCTCAAGTTCCGACGATCTACCCTGTAGCAGTACAAGCAGAGAAGAGAAGCCCCCGATCAAATGAGGATCTCCCAACTGCACGCAGTTGAATTTAAAGAATTTCCCCCATGGCGTGAGGCAGTACATTCTATTCCCTCTGAGGTAACTGCGGGCACATGAAGAGACCAATGGTTTCTTTTAATATTTCAGTCTATGTACCTGGCGAGCACGTATTGATCACCGAGGTGCAGTCGAATTTACTAGGGTTGAATTATGATATTCACAACCAACCCACGGGATCACGCCCACGCCCCCAAATGACCATTGCTGTCCCCCTGGCGACCGTCGTTTTATATAGTGTACACAATAACATCAAATAGATCTTGGAGGAAATTGTTGATGAACGTCTCAGCGAATATAGAAGTTACAACCTCTACAATAGTAGTAATAGTACATGAAATGTGGTAATAACGAACAATGTTAAAAAAGTCAAAAGTCCATAGGAAAAATACAAAAAAGGAGCAGAGCAAACACGGACCTCTAAAAAATCAGAGGTAGGATCAGGTGCTATGGAGGAGTGAGTATCCTCTGCTGACAGGTCACACCCGCCGTGTGCTCTTTGTCGTAATCGGGAAAACGGAAAAATCCGTAGACAATTCGGTGATTAATTATGGCCTAACAATAAGTATGAAAAACATCACTTAGCATTCGCCCTTGCGGACGATTGTATATGCTGACAAGTTCGTTGTATCGAATATAGAACTTACGAAATATGACTTCAATAGAGATTGTTAATAATCTTGTTTCATCAACTTGTTTGTCAGTAGCTTGTAGTAGTATATTAGTATTAGAAGTAGTAGTATATTAGTATTAGTATTAGAAGTAGTAGTATGTTAGTATTAGTATTATTATTAGTAGTTTGTAAGTATTAGTATTATAAGTAGTAGTATGTTAGTATAAGTATTATTATTAGTAGTATGTTAGTATTTGTATTATAAGTAGCAGTATGTTAGTATTAGAAGTAGTAGTATGTTAGTATTAGTATTAGAAGTAGTAGTATGTTAGTATTAGTATTAGAATTAGTAGTATGTTAGTATTAGTATTAGTAGTAGTAGTATTAGTAGTAGTAGTAGTAGTATTAGTAGTAGTAGTAGTAGTAGTGGTAGTTTCAGTTAGAGCACATTTTGTTGCATTTAATGGTGTTAAATTTTTGCTGAGCTTTTAGCTTCTCTGATATTTGAATACATTTTAAATATTTATTAATGTTCAATCTTTCGCAAACAGGAAAGAATATTTGAAACTTTGAGTCCGTGTGTACACGTTCTGGATTAAATTGTTGGATTTAGAAAATGTTGATCTTGCTAGAAAGATCTGCCTGACGACATGCAAACTTCCCATCACATAGTATCATTAGAGTCTAGGGTTCCAAGGACGGATGCAGATATAATTAACGTCATAAAGTATGCTTAATTCGGCCTTGTTAATCTGTGTGAAGTTAATTTTTATATTTCTATTATCCAACACTACAGTCCTCACGTCTGAGCCCGACTGGGATCATATCCATGCGTCATCTTGGGGTAGGTACGGAAATAATATCGTTTCTTTTAAATATGCATGAATATTTGGATTAAAAGTTTTTATTTATTTATTTTATATTTATTTAAGTCAACTCAACAACATATCGCATATCAAAATTTCAAACAAAATAAATTATTAAAGAGGTGGTTTAAAAAAAACCGTGTTATATGGGATGCTTTAGAAATTTTAAAATGAGCCATTTTGTTTACACAACTTAAACAGAATTTCTTTCGAGAGGAGCGTCGACTACCCCCGGGGGGGGGGGGGGGTTCCCAAGCATTTTTGCTATATATAAGCAATCGTGATGCGCACATAAGTTAAATCCTAATGCTATTGTACTTTGCCAAAATATAACATAATGAAATCGTTTCTTCTGATACATATATTTACGTATGGTCTTGGTTTAGTTACCTATTCCAACATACTTCAAATAAAGCCAAAATCGATAGGAGGTTATGGAATCCAAGACTTTTACTTTTTTCATCTCTTTGCTTTACCTTGAGAGCTAACAAACTTGGTCGGAGTGATGTCATGTTCATAAAGTGACACCATGGTGACACGGATACACTGTCACAGCTTGCTCTATCACGGCATTGGTGCTCTCAGTCTTCTCGCAGTTCAAAGCATGGGCAACATTGTAAAACAATGAATATCTAGATAATTACTAAAAACATGACTTTATTACGAATAAGGGGTTTCACTGAGGTTGAGTAAGTTGCACAGGGCTATGACGTCAAAGATTGACTTCAATCAAGCAGCATAAAGATACAACATTTCAAATGAATTCATGCTGACAATGATTAAAGGCCAGGCCCCAGGATCATAAAGCAATCTTAGACTTAAGTCGAAAATTGTACATTGTCTTAATGGCTCTAAATTGAAAACACTGACAAAATTGAAATGCCATTAAATATGTCTTGGTATTATGTTGTTAATTACAAATTTCAATTGTCATTTTATGATAAACAATCATCTAATGACTGACTGAAATTTTGACTTAAGTCTGAAATTGCTTCATGATCTTGAGGCCTGCTTTGTACAGATGTTATTAGACGAATATCGCGAGGTGCTGTTGACACATGAGCATGATTGCATGCTGCAATTGACCCAATTTAAATTTATGTAATACTGCAAGATGTGTATAAATTTTACTCATGTTATGGCGTCGAAAAACTGCCGTGCAGTGGTAGTTATGGGTTTTTTTCAGATCCAGACGATGTGTCAACAATATAATAGTCCCCACAATATAATATTGTTCGATACTTGATGAATCCTACAGCCTACCATGTAGGGTGATTTTGTGTTGATGATGGAAGTGTATTATGCTATGATATTTAAGGTCTGCCTCTGTGGTAAAGTATTATGCTGTAGTAATTTAAAAGAATTATGCTGTGGTAAAGTATTATGCTGTAGTAATTTAAAAGAATTATGCTGTGGTAAAGTAATATGCTGTAGTAATTTAAAAGAATTATGCTGTGGTAAAGTATTATGCTGTAGTAATTTAAAAGAATTATGCTGTGGTAAAGTAATATGCTGTAGTAATTTTAAAAGAATTATGCTGTGGTAAAGTATTATGCTGTAGTAATTTAAAAGAATTATGCTGTGGTAAAGCATTATGCTCTGATGAGGTATAATTTTGTGTTGTGGCACATTGTCTCAGTTAGGCACTCGTAAAATATAGCAGTTCGTTCTGATGCCGCAATAAATTAGAAATGTAATGGAAAAATATGATGCTGAAGGTAAAACATGTATGATATTGTCTAGTATTACGCCTTTGTTGAGTTATATAATACTGAAGTAATGTGTGATCAGGCACGTCGCATCGCATCGGGGGGGGGGGGGGGGGGGGGGGGGGGGGGGGGGGATTGGTCTGGACCCCCACTTTAAAAGAACGAAGCTACGTACCGTCCCTGGGGATTATGTGGTAGAGCCTGATAATGTGGTAATATGTGATTCATTAGTAATGTGTGATTCTTTAGCAATGTGTGATTCTATGGTAAACAAATGTGTGATAATGTGGTAATATGTGTTTCAGTGGTAATGTGTCATTCTATGGTAAACAAATGTGTTATAATGTGGTAATGTGTGATTCTGTGGTAATGTATGATTATGTGGTAATGTTTGCTAATGTGGTAATATGTGATTCTGTGGTAATGTTTGATAATGTAATAATGTGTGATTCAGAAGTAATGGTGTGATAATGTGGTAATGTTTGATTCATAAGTAATGTTTGATGATGTGGTGATGTGTGATTCAGTAGTAATGTGTGATTCTGAAGTGATGGGTAATATTGTGGTAATGTGTGATAATGTGGTAATAAGTGATAATGTGGTGATGTATGATTCTTTGGTAATGTGTGATTCAGTGGCATTCTATGGTAAACAAATGTGTGATAATGTGGTAATATGTGATTCGGTGGTAATGTATGATTCTGTGGTAATGTTTGCTAATGTGGTAATGTGTGATTCTGTGGTAATGTTTGATAATGTAATAATGTGTGATTCAGTAATAATGTGTGATAATGTGGTAATGTGTGAGTCATAAGTAATGTTTGATGATGTTGTAATGTGTGATTCAGTAGTAATGTGTGATTCTGTAGTGTTGGGTAATAATGTGGTAATGTGTGATAATGTGTTAATGTGTGATTCTATGGTAATGAGTGATAATGTGGTAATGTGTGATATTGTAGTAAACAAATATGTGATAATGTGATAATATGTGATAATGTGGTAATGTGTGATTCTGTGGTAATGTGTGAATCTGTGGTAATGTGTGATTCTTTAGTAATGTGTTTCTGTGGTAATATGTGATAATGTGGTAATGTGTAATTCAGTGGTAATGTGTGATTCAGTGGTAATGTGTGAATCTGTGGTATTGTGTGATTCTTTGGTTATGTGTGATTCTGTAGTAATGTGTGATTCTGTGGTAATGTGTGATTCTGTGTTAATGTGTGATTATATGGTAATGAGTGATAATGTGGTAATGTGTGATATTGTAGTAAACAAATATGTGATAATGTGATAATATGTGATAATGTGATAATATGTGATAATGTGGTAATATGTGATCCTGTGGTAATGTGTGATTTTTTGGTAATGCGTGATTCTTTGGTAACGTGTGATTCAGTGGTAATGTGTGATAATGTGATAATTTGGTAATGTGTGATTCAGTGGTAATGTGTGATTCAGTGGTAATGTGAGATAGTGTCTAGTATTGCGCCTTTGTTGAGGTATGTAATACTGACATATATGTGGTAATGTGTGATTATGTGGTAAAGTATGATTATGTAGTATTATGTGATATGGTATGATTATGCGGTTATGTGTAAATATATGGTAAAGTGTGGTAAGGTGTGATTCATTGTAAGATATGATAATGTGGTAAGGTATGATTCTGTGGAAATGTGTGATTCTTTGGTAAAAACAAATTAGGTGGTGATTTGTGGTAAGTTGTGATTACATATGTATGTGGTAAAGTGTGATTATGTGGTTAGGTGTGATAAAGTGGCGAGGTGTAATTTTGTGGTAATGTGTATTTATGTGGTGAGGTGTAATTGATTCTGTGATAATGTGTGATTTTGTTGTAATGTGTGATAATGTGATATTGTGTGATTCTATGGTAAAGAATGATTTTGTTTTAATATGTGATAATGTGATAGGGTATGATGATGTGGTTATTAATAATTCTGTGGTAATTTATGATTGTATAGTTGTATGATTGATATCTGTTCATTATGTAAAATGTAATACTTTGTGGTGTAATTAAATGCTATCAGGTTTTATTATTACAACCGTTTCATTTCCATTCACAGTAAAAGGTTAACATGTGCTAAATAATGTTACTTCCTTGCAGAAATCACGAGGATGAATTAGAATATAATTAGGTTGGAATTTGAACCTTGTAACTTCAGACAAACTTAATAAGCCAAAATACACCAGTAATCGATGTGGAGCTATGAGCGAACAGAGATGTTTTTGATTACAAATTAAACATTCGCTGTTTAATCGCGCTTTTTCTTTTTTATCAGTGCTAAGTTGCAGCTTCGGGTCATTATTAAATGGATCTCGACGCGAAATCCAAAACTCGTTTATTCAAGTAAACATTTTAGGGAGATCCAAAAGCCGTTCATGTTTAAATAGTTTAAATGTAGATGCGTCTGATATATAGAGATGTACAACATGTATTCTACTAGTACATGTTTTCGTCTGGAGTCTGGGAAAGAACGACGCAATACGCTTATCAAAAAATAATTTTCGGATTTGAGTTAAGATTTTTTTTCCACTGTTTGAACTTTTGACGTCTTCTGTACTAGCTTTGAGATTAAGCAAAAGAGCTAGCAATATATTGATGGCGAGATTAACCTAAGCTAAGGAAGGAAAATCATAAAACGACGAAAAGGGGGAAGGGGGGGGGGTCTTAAAATAGTCGCACTCCGTCTACTCGTCCTTTGGTATCACCGTCTTCACATAATACATAAAGAAATTAATCTTACATATACACACACTCGAAAGGAACTTACACTGTACAAACAGAAGATAAACCGAATGACGGTGGTCCACTAAAACAAACAGAGTACTCTCCCTTACCTGTGATGACCATGTCGGCGGCGGGGGACCGCTGGGTCTGGCGCCGGTGGGGTGCGACCCCGGGGAGGGGCGGGAGTCTCCTGTGAGTCATCTGCCGGACAGGAGAGGACATCGTCCGGGGAATCACATTTCCTTTAATCCTGTCAAACAGTAAACACACGCCAGTTCACTACAGAGCACAGATTTAAATACCATTGACTGTAGCGTTCGAGGATTATGGAGCCAAAATCATTTTCACCTGGAAGTGATTGGCGATGTTCGGATCAGCAGAACGAGCGATGAGTGAGGACGTGAGGTGGGATAACCGGGTGTGAAAGAGACATCGTTTACCACTGATACGACAGAAATCGATCGCTGTCCCTCAGCTTCTCAAACAAAGCAGACGACAAGGCTCGCAAGCTTGCCTGTACCTATGACGTGATCAGATCAGCTTTTCCGAATTAATTGAAAAAAATGTGGTTGCTATTGACAACGAATTCACGCTCGCTGCTCGGTAAATTCAGGGAGAAAGGTATCATTACGTGAAGAGATCAAGAATGCTAGAAATATGGTTTAATTATTCAATAAATGTTCGATATGTTATCACGAGTTCCTGTGTCCTGCTTTTTTTATGCGATGTAACATAGCTGTCACATAGTCAATGTTCAAAGAATGGCCTTTTTTTAAATGAAGTAAATAACATATAAGAAATGTTTAACATATCACAAGTTTAGAGGCATAATAATGTTCCAGATAATTTTCATTGTTTGTTTATTTATCAAATTTATTAAGGGTAAAAAAATTAGTTGCAGACATTAGAAGAAATGAAATGTTTCTAATAATATAAGTTCACTACATAGGGCTAGTATTTCTAAAGAGAAACATATACTCCTCTTACAGCAAAATGAAATGGTTTCCATTTTTTGATCATATTCTTAATTTCGGCCGGCTCAGAATGAGACGAGAAGTGAGTTTACCATACTCTCTCTCTCTCTCTCTCTCTCTCTCTCTCTCTCTCTCTCTCTCTCTCTCTCTCTCTCTGACTTTAGTTGAGGAAATTATCGCTTATTTTTTCCGTGATTTAGGGTCAGGCAATCGGTAACACTTATTCATCTTTTTCTAATTTCTACTGAATATGATGATGTATGAATAGAAGAATAGAAATCAAAGTTGTGTTTATCGCAGATATAGAAAAAATTGGTACAAGAGTGGGGTGTTTGGGGGGGGGGGGTCCCGAAACTATTCAACACTGGTCTACAACAAACATTCTATTACTGATCCAAGGCAGGTAATTGACTTAAGACTTGATTATCTGAATGTGCAAAGCGCTCTCGCAGGTGTAAAGGGAGATTATCCTAACACAATAGAAAGTTTCTATTATTTCTGTGTTAAAGAGCGCCCGGGCTTTATCATTCCAATACAGGAAGAAGAACAGCAAAATATACATCAGGGTCTTTTCTCACAGAAGATACCGATAAAAATTCGTAATAATGAGTATAAAAATTGGAGAGAGAGAGAGAGAGAGAGAGAGAGAGAGAGAGAGAGAGAGAGAGAGAGGGGGGGGGGGGATTACCTGCAAAGGAATATCCGTTCCTTGGCGTCGGACGAGTTAACAGGAAAAATCCGTTGTCTTATGTCAAAAATGGCTGGATATTTCCATGTCCGAGAAAATACACAAATATTATGCTTGCCTTGTGGTAAAGTGCCTGCTTAATTCCTCTCCCCTGACAGAATTTTAACACTTTAGATCAACAGCAATAGAAGACGAGCGTCAAACATCCATTCAAAAGTATTGATTCAAATTGATATGTAACATTTTATTTGTTAAAAACGGCGTTATTATGGAAATGTGCGCCTAGTCTAGCTCCATATAGACGTTGTGTATTAATATATACATATCAAAGAAAACCTGGCCCTATGAAAAGGGGAAAAAATCGATCGTTTAATCAAACGAAGTTACTCTGGAAAAAAATTTAATCGATTCAACTTTTGACTTTTTAACCCAACATTCAAATGTATCTAATGTGGAAAATTAATCAATCGGTGGAAATCGTTACATAATATTGACGTCTGCAGGCTGGTATAAATCGATTTAAATCACTTGCATACACTTGTGATTTAGTTCCATTATGACCCCCTGCCTGATTTACGAGCTTTGTTGTGTGTATGTGTTTTAAATCGCTACTGTTTGTGTGACGCACTCGGCTACGTCCGTCAATATTCGGCAAACTCCGTGTTTACTGGAGCGTCATTAGCAACAAGGTAACATTCTAATGTATTGTGTATAACGTGTTACCGCCGGGCCATTCAGCAAGAATTGGATTGTTGTTAATCATCATTGGATTCGCCTAAATATTTATCTACTAAGAAAATTCTCCAGTGCCATTTAAAAAGCGAGAAGATCTAGGACATCGTTCATTAGATTAGAAAACATGGGCTGTAAACAATCAAAAGGCGCCATCCGCATCCAGCCCGTGGGTCCAGCCGAGATCAGGAGGGACAACTCCAGACTGAAGAAATGTAACAGTGACATGAACATAGAGAGAGATGTGAATTCCAGGAAAAAGAGCTCCATGCGCCGGACCAAGTCCCAGAAATCGACCGGGAGCCACCTGACGGCGTCCTGCGCCAGTCTGGACTCCCAGCTCTCCCACGCGGACTCGCCCCGGGGACAGAGTGCCACATCCAAAGTGTCCAAACACAGCACGGACTCCGGCCTCGGGGAGGAGTACGCCCACGTGATCACGGAGTTCTCTGAGGAACGTGCCGTCCGGAGGATAGAGGAGGAGTTTGAGGAGCACAACGGTCTGGGTAGGTAGTCATGTTGTAGCCAGAATGAAGCTATGGTGTCACATAATTACTTGTAGCACACGATTTAATCATGTTGTGGCTAGATATGGTGTAGCCATGTTATAGCCATGATGATCCCAAAATTACCATTGCCTGTTGTACCGAACACAACAGTATGAGTACATGTAGGTATAACACTGTTGTAGCTATATATATGTTGTAGCCATATTATCATACAATCAGCACTTGAGCGATTCGTGTTATAGAAAACAAGAGATCTGTGCTGAATCTGAACGCGAGTATATTGCCATCATAACATGTGAATGGATTCAGCATACAATGTTTTATTACTCCAGTCATAATTAATACACCTGTGGTACTGCTATCTCTCGATCCCTGGCCATCTCCTCGGATCAATATGACATATACAGTTCAATGATGCTGCGTACAATATCTTACTTTAAAAAGTTTGTGTACACATTCAACTACTTCAAAGGTGAACAAGATCTGCTTACTTAGCTTTGGTATTCAAGATTTACAAAACGCAATCTCAGAATTTGTAAAGAAAATCTACAACTACAGAATATACATATATCTCTACCCTGAATATTCAGTGCATGATACTTACATGGACCACTGAATGACTTGTTTCAATTTTCACCTCAGGGGGGAATTCTAGATGTGAGCATAAGTATGCAACCTGCCCCTAACCAATTCTAATGTATTTGGCTAATTCTATATTCAAAGAAATCCATGATGCTTATTAAATGCAGTTTTTAACTGTCAGAACAAAATTCAATGTTACTTTATTTTTTTTTTTTTTACAAACTTTTAACGGTCCTCATATACCGATAGAACAATGTAGGCTTTGAAGAATGTGCGAGAAAAAAATATCATTCTTTGGTCCTGTTTTAACAAGAGCATATAAAAAGAAACATGTCAACTCTTTATCTTTTTGGTTTTAATATTAAGCTCCCTTGACACTAGACGCCTTGAACAGTAGATTGTCAGAAGTTCTGATTACAGGTGAATTATGATCACAGGTAGCGACAGGTGGGCGCGCGAGTTTGGATGTAGCGGTTAATTAGACAGATACCACGCGGGGAATTCAGTTTCCTGATCCTTAATTAACTGTATACAGATCAAGAGGACCGCAGTTAATATCGACCACTGATCGCCTGGGTCATTACAAGCTTATAAGGGGCACCTGCAACTTTCGTAATTTGTAAAAATCATTCACGTAATTACTCTATTAATAATTTTTTTTAATAAGATTAATTTTAAATAATGTGTAGAGCCATAGTGCAAGAAATACATAAATCTTACATGTATATCGAACTGTTCCATTATGTGTTACATGTATTAAAAGTAGTAAATGAAAAAAGAATGCCTCTTAGAAAGAAACCTGTCAATCCGATGATAGACCATATGAATTGTCATTTCCATAAGCTCATAATTAAGTTTTAACATACATACATCTTCTGTTTAAAGCCAATATATCACTACATTATATGTAAGGGGTATACTACTCTATGTCTCGTTTTGGGTGGGTGGGGGGTTACTGACTTGGCTCACGTTAGTTTACTCAATGACGTTTCACGTGAAAATGTATTTTTGATTTGGCGTTACATCGACTAAATGGTAACTATGACCATAGTTAACAAATTGTATACCCAAAGCACCTCTCGACCTAAATGTTTTACCCATTAGCTTTAAAATTAAAATAAAAGTGTACAAGTAATCGGATTTCTGAAGTATATATCCTATAACAATCCTATATTTAACAAGTGCCGTTTTCTACATTTGTAAGATTAGAGCCGAGATTGTGATAATGATCCGGATTTGGAGATTAGAGTGACTAATTACACGGCTACAACCGGTCCTTTCGTAAATTGTTTACGTTTGGAAACATTGCAATCAATTATGTATTATCGTACAATAGAAAAAAGGAAGGCAAATTTAAACATCAAATAACAACGTAATTGATTAAATTTCGAAATAAATCAAATGATTACATTACCTTAATGAGAGAGAGAGAGAGAGAGAGAGAGAGAGAGAGAGAGAGAGAGAGAGAGAGAGAGAGAGAGATGCATCGGTGATCATAAAAAAACAAGTAAAAAAATATTTTTAAATACCATTGATGTGACACTTATCAACAGTGATTATACATTTCAATTTATCCTTACAGACCTTGGAATAAGTGGTGTAGCCATTCCAGTGCGCACCAGCGCCAAGGACCGCGAGCGCATGCAAGAGGCCATGATAATGCAAGCCCTGCGAGAGGAAGGTCTAATCGCCCGACCCCAGGGGCAGGGGGCTTCAGGGTTAAGCTTCGAGATCACGGCAGAGGGTGCGATGATGAAGAGACCGCCCCCTAGGCTTGAGAAACTGGAGAAGAGGAGGAAGAAGAAGCGAGCTCTGACGGAGGAAGAGATCAGGGAGAAGCTGGAGAGAGCCGAGAGGAGGAAGAGGGTGAGTTACCACAGTTATCCCCCTTTATTGACCAAGTGGTAAATTCATGAAATAGTCTGATTATAAATCAGTTATTTTTGCCCTAAAACCAGCGATAGGAGAAGGTTAATGATTACAGAGAGACTGTAATTTCTGTTTTAACATTCAATCAGAATTCATTATTGCGGCTGTTGATTTTTTTTTTTATATGAATCATACATGTATCTTTTAAAATACTTGCTGAAAGTTGTTTTATAATTGCGGTGGTTTTGTTTCCCTTTTTATAAATATCATTTTTCCTACCCTCTTGTTTTTGTTTGTTTCTTGTTGTAGAGGAAAGAGCAAGAACGACTGGAAAAAATAAAAGAGAAAGAAAAGACCAACACAAATGACGCGCTGGAACAGTTTGCGCTGATGCAAAGAGAAAAGGAAGAACAGGTGAATAAAAAACTAGACTCTGTGTCCGACAACCGGGAGAAATTACTGAAGGAAAGACAGCAAAGGCAGAAGGAGCGACAGAGGCGGGCCGAACTGGTCCGGCAGCGAAAACAGCTAGCCGCCATGGAAGGCAACGAACAGGAAGAAGACGTCATACCAACCGGAAACCAACTAGACCGATCCTAATGCCGCAGTGAATAACACGCGCTCTAGACTTCTTTTATGATTTTCCCTTTGTGTGGGAACAATTTAATTGTATATTTTAAAAATGAAGCATAATATCTGGTAGGCAAATATGCATAATCAGTAAGAGGATGACTTGACTTTTAATGCATTACGAAGTAAACCGGAAGTTTTCACGTTTTCTGTCGGAGTATTAATTATGTCAGTATTTATATCAGTATTGTGTTTTGGTTGGTTGGTTGTTACGATTTTACGCCGTTTTTGGTGACGTTGCAGCCACATATTTGTGATGTAAACAGTGCAGTATTTTCATCCAGCATTTAATGTTGAGTTACTATTCAGTATTATGTAATACCTCGATTTAGAGACCTATGAACTGTGATCAGAGATATTTTAAATATGTCTTTATTTATTCAGATGTCTTGTAGTTAGTTTTTGAATCAACTTTCTTTGACTGACTTACTCAAAGAGAGAAAAAAATAATTTATCACGACGTTGATAGTTTAGTTTTGTAAGATGTTAAACTGTTTGAAGATTATGTTATTAAAATAAATATTATAATGTGTCTTTGTTGTATTTTAAAATCAAAATAATAGTCTTGATAGAAAGTTTAGTTGATTTATATAAATTTGAAATATAGTCGGAAAAGCTACGAGGGGGGCACTTTCTAAACACTTGCGCATTTTATCAATAAGTTTAACAACTTAGGAAATTATCAATCCATGAAATTGTCGGTATGAAACCAAAGCGTCCGCGGCTTATATATTTAAATTCATTTATATTTAAATAAATAATGCATTTTATCATTTGCTGGTTTGTAAAGTAAAATTAATACGAATTTATTTGTTAAACATTGAATTTTCATTTCGCGTTTCTATAAAAAAAAAATGATGGATGCACTGACATTAGACTTGGCGGGGAAATGCGAGTAAACACATGTACATAAACTTCTTGTCCGTTTTAGCTGAAATTTTCTTAATAAACAAGAAAATATCCGGTAAAAAATAACAATGAATATAGAATCGAAGATAACTATAGAAGACGTCGGTCAGGGAGTACTGTTACAATTCTTGCGTGGTCAGAAATACTCACGAGACGATTACTAGTACGTTCTCAATCTAATTAAAACAGACTCTACAATAGCGCAAAGCGCAGGCCGGGAGCCTTGCGCTATTGTAAAGATCTGTTTTAATCAGACTGATTACGTATAAAGCAAAGAATTAAGTCAAAATGCACATCCCTTAAGCTTGCATCGAAGAGTTAATTTGTGATTGATCAAGATCCCTCTTTACACTGCACACTAGATAGTTGGATGTGTGCAGCTACATTGATCAATCCGCCCTTTGATAATGAATCTGTACTCATTACTGTCACACCGTGCGGTCCGATTCGGAGGGCTAATTTAGGATGCAAAGATCCAGAAAAATTAGAATATCAACATATCTAATTAACAATTCTTTCAAAAATTCGTTCAAATCTATGTAAATTTAAAATATTAACATCGTTTTGTATGCTTTACATGGGTTGAATACGTGGAATATATATTGATTTGAAGTGGTGTATGAGTATCAAAGTCTTCAATTTGTGCCATTTATCAGAACTTCAATGTCTTTTATTTCATAGAGTGGGTCTGTACTTTATATTTTTGTCATAGTCTAATTAAGATACAATGGAAAAAGCGAACCAATTAACTTCGAGTGATAACTCACTATACATTTGAGATATCATTTTGTATCCCACCAATTGAATGTTTCAGGAAAATAATAAAAGTTCGTAAACGTGCGGCCAAAGTCCCATATAGCATTAAAAAAACACTTTGTTGTGATTGAAATTGCTAAGTGGTTAGAGCGTAGATAGCCCTTGTAGAATAGGACTTTTTAAGTTGAGGGTTCAATACCATCAATTCTCCAGGCAACTGAATTTTGATTTCCTCGTGTTTGTTAAAATACCGGTATTCAAACTGCCTTTAGTTAGAAATTGTGCTCTTTGCAAAATTGTATATTATCAAGAGCTAGCCTAGAGGCCTTGACGGTCACATAAGTAACATAGCTCTAAGATTGACCTGTCAGAGGGTTTCATTTTTGCATTTTAAGTTTCATTTTGGAGTCTAAACCTTAATCCTAATTTGATGTTTGAAAAAACATTTATTCATAAAAGAGGGGGTGGGGGCAGAGTCGGAAGAATCTCTGATTATTTATATCCCAGGTGCCAAATATTGTAAACTTATGGTAAAAAGAGACCTGAAGGTCTTTAATTATGGCACATCTTTTATAATCTCACTATTATTTATAATGCACACAACATGCATACAGTTTATTTGTACAAGCAGACAATGTACAAGAAATTAAAGTAGATTGCCTATAATATGGCGGCAATAGATTACCCAAGTGACTCCAGTGACCTAAAAAAAATTGCATGTTCAATATACGGCCATATTTGTCATCCCCCCAATATGTACATAATAACAATGCATTTAATTTATCTTCCACGACTGTGAAAGTTTAGAAAAAATATTATGAAATTCAGTACATTTTCACTATTTGGCCTATTGGCAATACCAAAGGGGCCTGAACCCCTAACCCAGGGCTCATGAATTTCACAATTTAGGTAGAGGGTTTCATAAATACCATAACCATGCATTCAGTTTATCTCCTCTGCTGTGGAAGAAGAAAAGATTTTCTAAGATAAATACATTTTCACTATATGGTCAAATAAGCCCCCCCCCCACCCCCCTTTGGGTCTAAACCCGCAAAACAGGGGCCATGAATTTCACAATTTTGGTGGAGGACTTCATAAACATCAGATTTATGCGTTCAGTTTATCCCGCTGATGTGGAATTAATGAGAATAAGATATGATTTAATACATTCTCACTATTAATATTGACATTTTGGCCCCACCCTAGGGCCTGAACCCCCGAATACAGGGGCCATGAACTTCATAATTAGATGGAGGGCTTCATGAACAATTCAGTTTATCTCCCCCTGCTGTGGATAGAGAGAAGAAGATATTCTAAGACTTAATAAATGTTCATTATATGGCCATATTGGCCCCAACGTTGGGCCTGGACCCCTGACCCAGGGGCAATGAATTTCAAAATTTTGGTATAGGGCTTCATGGACATCATATCCATGCATTTAGTTTTTTCCCCACGTGTGTAGGAGTAGAGTTTTTTGAATGTTCGAAAATTTAGTCAGTGAAAAACACCTCACGCAACTTGTTGCGTGGGATATAAAAAGTAAAATATTTCACAATCATATAGCTTCTTGGACATCACAGCCATGCTTTTAATGTTTCTTAAACGTCTGAGAGAAAAGAAGAATTTCTATGATTAAATATATATTTCTACTACTAATATATGCTGACTATAGTTGAGCATTTAACATATTAAAATCAATTATAAACACTTATAAAAGACAACACGAAACCATTCACATTCATAAGCACAAATGATGTGTAATTCTTAACATAAGATTTTATTTGCTTTCTGACAACATGTACTATTACATAATTGATAACAAAATGAAGATAACAAACAAGTCTTTAGGAAAGAAGTCATTGGCCCAAGAAGTAATCCTCAGGTCACAGATACCGTCTACGTCAGAATAAAAGCTAGCAGTCTCTTCCTCAAACTTCAAACAGTTGACTTCTAATGGTCAAATCATAACAAATCTTCTTCCGAAAATTTAAATTCAATTTGTGGCAGACTGATTTTGATTTTTGACAGGACAAAAAGAGATGACTGGAAATAATTATCTGACTAACTGGAGTTTACTAAATAACTGATACGAGGACTTCTGTTGATTAATAATTAACTGACTGGTAGGATTTCGATAATAAACTGAATGGTAAGATTTCAAGAATTAACTGACTGAAAAGTAGAAGGGGTGAGGGGCAGGCTTGTGTTGTGTAAATGTTGGATATACATGTACATCTGATCTGTGAGGATACACTAGCAAATGAAAAAACAAGGAACAAACTAGCATGTAAAGTTACTGCAGCACTTGAATATCTCTCTCTCTCTCTCTCTCTCTCTCTCTCTCTCTCTCTCTCTCTCTCTCTTCATACAGGAATGTTTCAACTCTGCACATTACCACTCTTCATAAATTCTTTACAAAATAATTTATAACTTACACCAGTAAATATGCAATTCAAATTACTGACAATATGTGGGATGATAAATCCCAAAATATTCAGAAATAAATGATGATATTATGTTGTAGTTATTTGAAGTTCAGGTTCTTCTTACACAGGTCAGCCATGTTGAATGCTGTGTGTCTGACGTTCTAGTTTCCATGGTAACAGACTAGCTGGCAATGGCGTAAATAATCAAGGACACAGCAATTACTACTATTACCATGACAACCACAATATATGCTGTTTTTCTCCGGGATTTTGTCTGTCAAAATAATAGAAATCACTTTCAAGGTCAAATATCAATGCTTTTTGCCAAATTTAAAGGTATTTTGCAGTGGCAACATGTCTTTTTTTATCAATTTTATAAAAGCACACGTTTTTTTTTTTCATTTATGCAATAAACTGAATATTAAGGACGACGGACGTAATTCACTTCTACAATAGTGATTTTCATGAAAATTCAACATGAGTAAGAGATACTAAAGATATATCAAAATCAATCAAAAAATTACATATAAATCAAATTAAATTTTAATTAGGGACCATTTTACAAAATTGTTTGTATTACTTCTCTTTTTCAATTGAACATATTGGGGAAAAGTGTTCTTGTCAGAGAAAAAATAATCTTTAAAAAATTCTGCAATAGATTTACTATCCAAATTGAAAAATGAAACTTATATGATGATTTTGAATTAATATCATGTAAAAATTGACCATGTCATTGACTTTGTTTTACGGGGCACATACCAAAGTGCGGTGTGTTGTTATTTTTCTTCAATTTTAAATGAAAAGTACTGCGCAAACTCAAAGAAAAAAATCTTTTGTACATCCCTTCGAGGTTGATTTATGAAACAAAACAACAATTAGAGTGTGCTAAACATTTTTTACGAAAAAATACTTGAAAAGTTAGACAGAGGGATGGTATTACTCTACTTTCAATACAATTTTCAAGCAGATCGGAATGTAAATGATTTGTTCACTGGCTCAAACTCTGTTAACTAGTCTATGTAGATGGTTATGAATAGCTTGAGCTAATATAAAACTCACTACAGTACTGTACATCCCCTAAAGAAATTTGTGCATGTTAAATAATGTTGAAAAGCGTATTTTAGCATGTTTTAATTAT
Organism: Magallana nippona; assembly: GCA_033439105.1. NCBI lineage: Eukaryota > Metazoa > Mollusca > Bivalvia > Ostreida > Ostreidae > Magallana > Magallana nippona. The sequence continues at coordinate 49,050,684 of CM065925.1, forward strand.
ACCAAGTTCAGCCACTACTTGTACTATATAAAGTGTATTTTAATGACGTAGAGCAGCTATATATTGCTTCATTAGCGATTTTTTATTGTGTTTTTGTGATTGTGACATAATATTGAGAATTAAATGTTCGGAATAAGCACTCTCTCTTGGTGCGCGATATATCTGCGCAAAGTGAATTAGGTCCGTCGTCCTTAAACAGAAAATAAACTTTGAGAAAATTATCCATTTAAATATCATCAAGTGTCAAATCCATTAAAGATTAATTACTGATAAAAACCATTTCTGCTTGTTTCACATAAGAAAATCATTTTTAACTCATTACTGTTAATTTGCAAGAATAGCATCATTTCTAATGGTAAACAATGCCAGTAAGAATGAGTGTAGATAAACAAAACCAATGAATAAATGATATAGCGGTATATTGAGCCAACTTTTCTTCTAAATAACAAATTAATCTAACATATTAGAAAATACTTTAACAAATGTTTTCTGGGGATGAAATATACTTTTTTACAGATTGTCCTTTTGATCTGAATCGCTCATTTGGGTTAGCTAAATAGAATGAAACTTAAACAACTTTTAATACTGGTGAATTGCACAATGTTCGATATATTTTTTCAAAAAATATTTCAAATTTTCAAACTTTAATTCATTATACATAAAAAGATGTTTTGAATCTCTGTGTAATAATTAGAATGATTTAAATCGCATCTGTTACGGTATATTATTTTGATTATAAGTGGAGGACAGAAAATCATGTAGATGTGCAATATGTATTCATAACAGTACCAGTATTTTAAAGTACTTTAAAGATTTTAAAGAGTAACTTATACAGAGTAACTTTACTCAGGGCTTATGATAAAAACAGAGATTCTGGTGACACGGTACTTGGTTACATCATTACCTCCCCTGATTACTGTAACATTCCGCATGATGACCGGGATTACATCACTACCTCCCCCGATTACTGTAACATTACGCATGATGACCGCTAATAAACAAACTTGGGATAAAACTAAACTAGTTGAGCTGGCAAATCACAGAACAAGGATGAAATCAACAAGAATAATTAATACTCACTTAGTTATTTTTACTTCCGAGTGTGGCGGCGAGAATTATAGCGATGACTGCTAGTACTATCACAAGGATCACAACACATATACATTTTTTTCTGCGTGCTTTGGACTGAAATAAGGTGAAAATAAAAAAAAAAGATAATGCACAGAACTTAAATGTAAATCAAGGTAAAAACCAAATAAGAACCAGGCGCCAATCAAAAAATATCATAAAATATAGACATAAAGATCAGCATTGCTGAGACAGGACATTGCAATTGATATCTTCCGTTATGTATTTATTATGCATTATGTATAAATCTATAAAGTAAACATTTATTTAAATATAATGATACACCAAGAAAATTGTATTTAATATTATGTGAAGATATTACCATAAATAATTTTAAAGAATAAGATACCAGCTTACAAAAGAAAATCCCCAGGAAGTGCCACTACACATTAATTTCTCCAATGTTTCAGTATAAAGGTAACATCTGCACAGGAGCAGGGCAATTCTTTTGATGTAGATAAATGCCTTTACCTTTTATCCTTCATATTTTTTAACTTGTGAATAATTAATATTGGTAAAAACAAATTATTCATAAAAAGTTGTAATAACTAATGTAGAAATGAAATAAATAAACTAAATATAACTCTAATATAATATTGTGGAAAACAAATACCAAGATAATGTGAGGTATTTTGGTGGAGTGCTATATTTGTCTCATTATGAAGGTTCATTTCAAATTGTTAAAATTAAAAGACACTGAAATTAAGCAACTGTATGCTTGTTTAGTAGAAAATCTAAAATTTGACAAAAGTGCAACTGTGAAAATAAATCATTCAATTTAATTTCAAAAACACCAAATTTTCCTCCTGCCAAAATACCCCTTCTAAAAAGTGTATGAAGAACAAAATGGTTCTACTAAATAGAGCTATCAGTGGGCCCAGAAATTAGACATTGTCATGCAGACCACGGTTACCATGGTGACACTATGGTGATACCTGGTAGGAGCTGGCCAGTAACAGCTGTTTCTGGCCACTCTCCACATGACCTTGAGAACTCTCCACAGTGGTTTCTATAGAATCTGAAACAGGTTAACTCCATCAAAATCTTCTCTTCTAAGATTACACATACTAACTCTCCACTCTACCAACCAACCAAGGACCACTGCACAAAAAGTCATTTCTTTATGTTCAACTTCTTTCCAGCAAAAATCAACCAAATTGACGTTTAATGCTTTTGCTATTTTTTTTGCTTTGTCATTTTTCAATTTTCTCTTGTCTAAATATTTCAAAGTCTTATGTTTCTAAGAAATAATAAAAACATGCAATTTCTTGAATGCAGGGAAGATTTATTGCACTGGGCAATGTTTTGAGAGTTTTTGTGTGGCTGGACCTCGGCTGGTTTCCCTATCTGACCTACTTAACCTACCTACACCTGTCTCATAACCGCTCTACCTTACAGTAACTACAAATCTAGGCCCCTACTACCCCCAACTACTCCTAACCTGACTCCCTAGCTAGGGGTCCCTCCCCTCCCTCTACTACTCATGACCCTGTCCCAGTTTACTTATCAGTACCTGATATTTCTGGGCATTAGACAGCTGTTTCCTGCCCTCTTCAACATGCACAGCAGTCGTTTCCACATTAGCTTCTATACTGTCTGTAATCAAAGTACTGAGACTACTCAGAGGGGTCAAATTAACTCGCAATGCCATACAGCCCCAAAAGAAAGATTAATGATCAACCTTAATGGAGACAAAAGAGCATGTTTATTGATAAATAATGTCAGTCCATTAAAAATAGGACATTGCTTATTTTACACAATTTTGTACATTAAATTGCTATAATCATATACAATTTGCTTACACAATTACAGGTATTAATGAATTCACATTTTTTTTGCTTACTTCAATTACACCAAACTAAACTCTCTTAAATCTTTGCAGAAGAAGAATTTATCATAGAAACTGATACATTTTTTTTAAATAGTTATTTCTATTAATAAAAAAATGGTTTAATATTTCTTTCAATATTTGTAATGTTTAAAATCTGCAGCAGATTTTAAACATTAGCATACTCTCTCTCTTTCTTTCTCTCTCTCACTCTCTCTCCTCACTCTCTCTTTTGACTCTAAGAGGATGCTTACCTAGCATCTCCCCCTGTTCATGAACCAACATCCCTAAATCTTTGAATATCTGGTTGACATCTGTGATATCGCTCTACAAAGAGAACAGAATACAGTGCTATTCAACACTACACACAGACATTATTTGCATTCCCATGCAATTTTCAAATTAGATATTCTGCATGCATTATTTTATTTCTACTGTAGATCAGATATATAGCAGCAGTTTGGATTTCCCGAATAGAAATCAAGAAAACCATATGTACAGGCTATTCAAAAGTGAGTAGAAAGTAAAACTAATACAATGCGTTCATTAAAATCAATGCAAAGTTTTTGACAAAAAAAAGAAAATTGGTTTCCCCAAAGCTTTCATCTAAGATATTCCCTAAATGCTGCTATTTTTTCTATTGCAAGGGTCGGTAGTTGAAAATCTGGGATTTGTTTAGGAAAACTTAAGTTTGGCAAACTGAGTCTCATAAAAATGACATGAAATTGAATTCTTAAAAAACAAATTAAATATAAACGTTACCCAGTATTGGAGTAAACAGGTACATTCCCCTTGAATTCTATTTTTACCTCTAGCTGTTTGATGGCCGCTTCTCTCTCGTGGAGCATTTCCAGATCAACGTCTTCCTCCATTTGTAGAACCTGTCGTGTCTGAGAAAACCTAAACACAAATAGTAATGTATGGTCTCAGACTAGTGAACAAGCAATGAATAGGCAACATACTGTATTTTGATTTACTCTTGAAACAACAAAAGGAGATCTCTGATTGGCTGGCTGTGAACCTTACCCAGGGGTCATATTTAGGTCATCCCTTCCTGTATCATCATCAAAGGGAGACTGTAAACAATGAACAAAAAAATCAGTAATATATCAATTAAAGCCAACAAAACAAATGTTTCATATTTTTTCATGCATCATCACATTTTTTCAAATCTTATTGCAATATCACCATTGCTAGGTTTTGTTAGGTGTAACACTACACCACACAATATTTCACGTACCTTTGTGAAGTTTCCTGACTGAGCTCGAGCTCGAGCCACACTAGCTCGCTCCTTCTCGGCTGCTGTTCGCTGAATGGTTTGAAAATTTTTTAGGGCTGTGCTAAAGTCATCAGTTAGACGATCTCGTTGCATCCGCCATTTACTCTACAAATTGAACAAATATTAGTCAAAATAGATAAATAAGAAAATATCACATTTTTTCTCTCTCTCTTTTTTTAATACTTTTTAATTCTGGTTCTCCACTAATAGATGGATAAGTCTTTATTTCTAAAAGAATAGAAGTAAAGAGGTACTAAATGTACTGTGCATAAATTATCTCAATGCCTGTACTGGTTAGACTTCCAATCAGTGTGTGCAACTGTTCAGATACCCCCCCCCCCCCCCCCCCCTCCCCATCATTGCACTCACCTGTTCCGCTGCGGGGACAGTCAGATGGGCCAAATCTTTCATCAGTTTGTTGGTGTCCTTTGCCACCTGGTTTGTGTGATGAGTTAACTGGTGCCTGAACCAAAAAGGTTGACATAAACAAACATCAACTGTGTAGTAATTAATTTTGTGATGGGTCAAAATTGGTACTGTTTACTTATACTTATCAATTCATATCCCCAAGAATATTTTATAAAATATTTACTTCATAAATTCTTTAAATAAATTGTCAATCCATGAAACTATACCAAAAAACACCAGCATATGGTCCCAAAAATGCAAAGCGGTTCCATGGAAAGCAACAAACTTCCAAGTAAAAATGCTTATGCACATCCAAAGAAAGAAATCATATTTGAGAGTATATTTTGCTCCATGTTCAAATCATGTAAAAATATTGGTCAATAATAGTTTTAAATTTTTGTAAAAACCACCTCAATGTGTTTTAAAGTTAGTTGCACTTACACTCTGTCACGGATTTCATCAGAATCTTGAGGCGTCCCAATTCTGGAGACATTGTTTTGTATCTGCGAAACTAAAATTCAGAAATACAAATATAACACATGTTAATGAGCAACTAATCACAAAAATCACGTGCTCTGTTAACTTAGTGTTTTAATTTCACATCCAATATACAGTACTGATTAGTGACACACCTGTGTCAAAGTCTAATTTTAAATAGATTTCAGCGCTTTCTTAATTTTTCTCTAGCACTATAGTCTGTCTCAAGTTATTGTTTCCGTCATATTTGGACAATTTCAATAAAAATACACATACTGGTGAAAGAAGTACAATTGAAATCAATGAAAGAGAAAATATCCAAGATATCTTCATTAATACATTATCATTTTTCACTCGAAAAAAATCACAGAAACGAAAACAGATTTCTTACGGAGATTTATAATGGGAAATGTTAACATCTTTTCTCCATTCGGAAGTCACTTGGAATACCTCCTACAATTTTTCAACGTTATCATCCAGGTAACATTCAATGCAAAAACCCTGTAGGCTCCTGTATTTTTAGCCATGTATTGAAACCTAATAAGCTAGAGAGGGCTTTCAAAGAGGAAATCTTGGAAATTTTTAATACTTTTGAATGAACATTGTTTGAACCCTGAGGTATTTATAAATATCGAGTAATTAAGCAAAATGTGAATCGAGGATATCCTGGGACAGAGTAAGAACATTGCTATGTTTCTTATCTGACATGATACTCACCATTCTGTGTGATTGTCTGTACACTTACCATTCTGTGTGATTGTCTGTATGTTGGAGCTGACTGAGTTGGTCTGTACACTTACCATTCTGTGTGATTGTCTGTATGTTGGAGCTGAATGAGTTGGTCTGTACACTTTCCATTCTGTGTGATTGTCTGTATGTTGGAGCTGAATGAGTTGGTCTGTACACTTTCCATTCTGTGTGATTGTCTGTACACTTACCATTCTGTGTGATTGTCTGTATGTTGGAGCTGACTGAGTTAGTCTGTACACTTTCCATTCTGTGTGATTGTCTGTATGTTGGAGCTGAATGAGTTGGTCTGTACACTTTCCATTCTGTGTGATTGTCTGTACACTTACCATTCTGTGTGATTGTCTGTATGTTGGAGCTGACTGAGTTAGTCTGTACACTTTCCATTCTGTGTGATTGTCTGTACACTTACCATTCTGTGTGATTGTCTGTATGTTGGAGCTGAATGAGTTGGTCTGTATACTTACCATTCTGTGTGATTGTCTGTACACTTACCATTCTGTGTGATTGTCTGTATGTTGGAGCTGAATGAGTTGGTCTGTACACTTTCCATTCTGTGTGATTGTCTGTACACTTACCATTCTGTGTGATTGTCTGTATGTTGGAGCTTACTGAGTTAGTCTGTACACTTTCCATTCTGTGTGATTGTCTGTATGTTGGAGCTGAATGAGTTGGTCTGTACACTTTCCATTCTGTGTGATTGTCTGTACACTTACCATTCTGTGTGATTGTCTGTATGTTGGAGCTGACTGAGTTAGTCTGTACACTTTCCATTCTGTGTGATTGTCTGTACACTTACCATTCTGTGTGATTGTCTGTATGTTGGAGCTGAATGAGTTGGTCTGTATACTTACCATTCTGTGTGATTGTCTGTATGTTGGAGCTGACTGAGTTAGTCAATCTTGACAATTCACTTCCTCCCCCTCCACCTATCAACATGGAGAGAAAAGGTCTTTAGATATTGTTAACACCTGGATGTATGACACACAATACATCACCTCAGCATCACACATCAATAGAACACCTATCCTGACCATTCAATGAATTTTAAGTATTATAGCAATGCAGAAAGAAAAAGTTTTCAAATGCCTAAATATCTGGATATATGACATATCACTAATACATCACAATTGTCATGTGGATACAATGTATAACATGTCATGTAGCAATTAGTTGTCTTTGCAATAATGAAATAATGACCACTCATGTGGGTTTTTTTTTTCAAAAATCATTTAAAAGAATTTTAATTAAAACTTTTGTGTTAAAGGTTGAATTTTCAAAATTACAAAAAAAGGAATCAGTATCTACAAAATATTATGAGCATAAAGTGGGTTGGAAAAGTTTTAGCATTTCTGTTGTTTTAAAAAAATGAGTAAACTGTTCCAACTCAAATTTATGAGAACAAATTCTGTAGCTATTGATTTCAATCCCTTTAAGTTAATTTTCTGTCATCAAATACATATATTGCAACAAATGTCCTTATAAATAATATTGTTCAAATGTAAATTCAATGTCAATGTCAATTTTCTGCAAACCATTGTGACGTCAGCTAAAAATTTTATATAAGCATAATGAACTTTATTATTTTGCCAATAATTTACTGGTTAAAAGCAGATATTGAGTTATATCATTATATTATATTTACATTTCCATAAATTTTAACTATAAACACTATTTACCTGTAGTTCGTGGGGAATCCCCAGTCTGGTAAGAAGAGAATCCTCCAAATTCACCTTTCCCATAGGTTGCCATGATTTAGTTTCTACAATTATACATTCTTAATTTAATTGGGTTGATTTATTTACAATTTCATAAACTTGAATGAACAGATCTGGGGGAAGGGTCTGAAGCTTATCCCCCTCCTTGAGGATATGAATTTGTTCAGTTAGACACCCCCCTTTTGAAGATTCTTCAATTCCACACCTGGTTTGAGTATAGATCTAAAAATATCTAGAACAGTCATGATTTAAATACTGAACACTCTCAGAAAATATTGGGTTGGATAATATTTCAATAGCTTTTAAGAATCTGTTATATTCTGTAAACAGGTAAAAATCAGGGTAACCTGAATTACCGAAATAATTGTAGAATCATGATCCACCAAATTGCTGATTGACCATGCATCAAATTAACCACCCATATCAGGGACGTATATGCTAACGTCCCTGCCCATATATTGTAATATTACCCTTGTTGTACCTGGGATAAAGTCGGCGCTGTCGGTCACTCAAAGGAAACGTTCACTCCGGATATCCTTTTTTCGCACTGCTCCTCCCGAAAAATTGATCGTCGTCAATTTAGACACCGAATTGATCAGTTTTCGATTACTTTAAAGTACTGTCGTGACTGAATCTAATATTCACATGCGTTCATGGTTAGTGACCATATGAGAGCTGCATGGTAAGGATGTTGAAAGCCTTCCGTATTCTGATAATATACACACCTACTTGTGATCCTCCATCACTGACAATAATACCATTTTGTGACGTCATCGATCATGAGATGTTTTGTAGATAGCTCGGTCATTGGAAAGTCGTGTAATGCTGAATCCTAAAGAGTGTACTTGTCGTACAGCAAACTAGCTGCTTCCATTACAAATTAAGAATTTAATAGCCTCAATTTCCCCCAACAGTTGTTCATTTTATTAAAATATAGATTATCTATCTCAATTGAGGCTTCTTTCAGTCACATAGTATCGTTTTGAAAGTGTATATGTGTGTGTGTGTGTGTGGGGGGGGGGGGGGGGGGTCTTTAGAAATCTTGACAAACAAACGAAAAAAAAAAAAACCCAAACAAACAAAACAAATCCCAAAAACATTTTTCGTCAATCGTCAAAAACCTTATCTGTGCCAACATTTCTATTTCAATTTTATTTTCCATACAATTTTTTACATGCTCCCAAAATAGTGGGAAATCAACTCTTTCACCGTTCAATTTTCAAAATGTATATTTAAGAAAAATGTTTATTGCGAGAAAAAGCGGGGGTAGCTACGTGCCTGCATATCTTTAACCCCCAGGCCCCGGGACCAACTTAGATATAGACTAGCTCAATGATCTCAGCCTCGCTTTTACACAATATACATGTATAACCCTTTGAAAGAGTGAGAAATAGATCAAAAGTGAACTTGTCTTAGCCTTACGATTCCAGGACCCCTAAAGAACAAGATTTTTACATAAAGAAAATTAATTCTTCTAGGGATAATTGTGCCAATTTGGTTGAGATTGTCAGGTGTGGTTCTGGAGAGGAGGAAAATGGGAACGGACGACGGACAAATAAGTATATCATTTATCACGAAGCTTTCACAGGTGCTAGAGGACAGGACCGACCCCAGTCCCTCCATCCCTACCCTTGTGGTATTATATATGTAAAGATTGGTATTGTTATTATAAAATGTTTTAAGTAATTTTTCGTAATGAAGGTGCATTGTATAATTAGATCAGAAATTTACATAAAAGGATTTAATGAAAAAAAGGAGCAAAGACCTGGGGATCTACACTTAGGGGTGGACACTTTCAGAAAATGATATTTGATTTACATTATCCAGTAATTGTAAAAAGAAAATCCTTTTTAGAATAGCAAATAGTTTTATTTCATTTTTAATTGAATTTTATGTACAGTTTTCAAAACAATATTTTCGTCGATTTTTACCTGAAAGCTAAAACTTAAAACTTACCCCCGACACAGCGTATTTTAACAAACAATTACTAAAAAGGATTATCAAATAAGGAAATCAAATTTCAGAGGAAAATGTTCGCAACGATCATTTACTTGGGTTTTTTTTATCATAAGACACCCATGCTCTCTCTCTCTCTCTCTCTCTCTCTCTCTCTCTCTCTCTCTCTCTCTCTCTCTCTCTCTCTCTTGATGTATATTTCATTTCATGATTCATTTCGAAGATAAATCTGACAGGGAATACATAACCTTGTGATTTAATTTGTAAGTAATTTCATGACTTATCCACTTATATGATTCATTAATGTATATTTGAATTGAAATGGATACATGTATCTTAGGTATGTTTTTCCTGCCTTTTTAAAACCAAATGAACATACACCAGGCGATCTTGATCTCTTGTCATCAGCCAATCACTAGCAATCATTGGATTCGTGGAACACACAGAAACATGCGATATATGTGATGAAACAACTACATGTGTGAAAAACCAATCTCCCCTAACGGCAACGAGAGAGAGCGCGCGCGTGGGCACCTGTCTTTTGTAGCTGTCAGAGACACGGCGGCTCGTCAACGACACGGAGGAAGGCTCGACAGAGAGACCAGCAGCCCCGGAACCACGGCTCCAGGGGTAAGTCACAAAAGGGGGGGCAGCGACTAGGGAGGGGCCAGGTGTGAGGTACACCTGTGTGACGTAATGCATGCTTATTTTTATCACGACTCGTAACATTTGTTTGTTGTATTATGAGAAATGAAATATCGATTTTGGCCATGCTCTTCCGTTTTTTTTACTTATACACATGCACTAAGATAAAGATTATGATTTTTGGAAGAACGTTTTTAAAACACTTCTGGTATCTTGTTGATTTTGATTTAAAATGTCATGTACAATGAATAACACATGTATTTTTTAACATAAAAATAAACTAACTAAATGACAATATTGAGGAAAATGTGTGAATACTTCGTCAAATACGTCAGGTTTCATAAGACGATTCTCTTCTACTGAAATAGAATGCTGATGTGGACAATATACCGATTTTAAGTTTGATAACAGCAACAATTCATAGGCAAATCGCAAAATGGAAAAAAAAGTTTCCTCCTCTTCTTCCATAGAATTATCGTCAAAAAGGGTTTATTCTCTGAAATGAAGACACTTACGTTTCAACACCTTGACACCAATAATCCATTTTTTTAAAATATAGATATATGGGTAAGATAAAATCTTTTTTTCTGTGACATTAATATTGACCGTTCAGTTGCCTTGTGTAACACCAACATACATATAAAGTATGGCCATTTCCAACTTCGAGTTGTTCGTTCTATATTGTCTTTGTCTGTTTTAATCAATATAGCCGCATTTTTCTCAGAGTACTTTAATTATAACTTTAATTATATATTTCTGATGAGAGAGAGAGAGAGAGAGAGAGAGAGAGAGAGAGAGGAGAGAGAGAGAGAGGGGGAGAGAGAGAGAGACGAGAGAGAGAGAGAGCGTGTGTGTTTGAATACCACCTCTGATTTGGCTTGAACGATAAATGAATGTAATTAACTCAAAGAACAATAAACACGTCTACCACACAAATTCAGAATAATTCACCTGTCCCCACAGGCAACTCGATTGCGGGGGGAGGATCGGATTTGCAAAGGTTATCTCCCCCATTAAAACTGATTTTCTGTGTTAACAGCAAGTGGATCACGATTAACATTGATTTTTTAACTGCTTTGTACCTGTATTGATCTTTGTATCTATGGTCTCCACTCGTCTCTGTCTGATGGAAAATATAAACGACATGACCTGATGATGTTTAATATGACCGTATTATATATATGTCTTGGACGAGAGAGAGAGAGAGAGAGAGAGAGAGAGAGAGAGAGAGAGAGAGAGAGAGAGAGAGAGATGGATGGGACACCTTGAGTCTTTAAGTTACATCTGTGATCATGAAAAACAAGAGAGAGTCATTTTGATTACATTCTTTTTGTCGAGAATTGATGAACACAAATCGTGCACTGCGCTTGGACTCCAAGCATGAAATTTATAGTTTATTGAATATTTCGTCTTTACTAATTTTAATTCTTTCCATTTTAAATTGAAGAAAGTTCTTTTAGCCGTGTAGCTTCATGATCAGCATTAATGGGGCTAACATATGACATTAAAATTATGGTCAACCTCTCATACGACGGATAAATTAGAGGGAGATAATAATCTATAAGGGACTTAAAACAACAAACTTGGAATTGTTCATTGTTATCTATCTGACTCTGATAAAATGATATCTGTGTGTGTGTGTGTGTGTGTGTGTGTGTGTGTGTGTGTATATATATATATATATATTTATATATATAGTAAATATATATATATATATATATATATATATATATATATATATATACAGAGTAAGATATCCGTTTAACATTAAAATTTCTCGGTGAAAAAGATGTCACCAAAGAAAAGGTATGTGTCTCAAGTTCACAGTAAAATTATATGTCATGTAAATATCTGAGTGTTTACTCAATATATATGCATACGTCAAACGAAGAGTTGATTACGTGTATTTTGATAGATGTCTGGCGAGATGTCTTTGTTTTTATCTAGGCCTACAAGTTTATATATAGTACCTGATAAATATATTTCACGTTACAAAATATTTATCAGACATTCTCAAAACAACAAGAGCTAGACTTATATAAAAGCACTAATCACACACACTTGACGTTAAAACATTTGTCTTTATAAGTAAATAATTACCGGTGCTATTATTATTTTAACTATGTGACAATGTTTTCAACAATTACGCAAAGCATGAAATGTTCAACTCAATATATTTGACGTAAAGTCATGTACATAATTATATAAAACTAAACAAAGGCTAAACATGAACATGTACAAATTGACAACGATGAAACAAACAAAATCCAAAAACCTGCAGAATATATTCACATAATTCTATGTAGTCACTGTTTGCGGCGTTCTTTTCTTACTATTCAAGCAGTTTTAAAGAAACAGCACACCCATCTAGCAGCTTAAAAACTTACAGGCATTAAAAATTTCCATGTGTGATTATCACCAGTATATGTGTACAATATATCAATTTTATATATATCTAAATAATATACACAAGGTGTTTCTTCTAGGCTTACTAGACATTATCTAGGGATTATCTAGGGATAGGAGGATTAGATTATCTACCATACATACAACAGATGGGCACCGACTTTGTTAAAAACAGATCTACCACATTTTTAAAGGTAGTTTTAAGGAAGTTTGCTGTTTTATTTTATTTTTAACAATTTTGCTATGAAAAGGTAATGTTTCATGCAGAGTCTCTCCTTTATTTATATTTTTCAAAGTTCAAAAATATGTCTTTATCTTTATCTGATGTGTCGCTTTTTAACCCATCAAACTCTTTATTCGGATTACTAGTTTTTTTCACGGTTGGATGGACTATTTGATGATGAGTTTTGTGTTTTGAATCAGAGTTAACAACATTCAACTTTAAAAACTGATTTTTACCCAATCAAATGTTTATCATATAATCGTCTACCTTGAATATAAAATCAAGTTCAAGTTCTTTATTTTCCGTAAGACACCTTGAATATAAAATCAGACACACTGTATATCCACGAACTATATGGTCTGAAACACGCGCTATTGAGTACGCTGAGATGCTGTATCTATGTGGCTCTATCAACACGCGCTATTGAGTACGCTGAGATGCTGTATCTATGTGGCTCTATCAACACGCGCTATTGAGTACGCTGAGATGCTGTATCTATGTGGCTCTATCAACACGCGCTATTGAGTACGCTGAGATGCTGTATCTATGTGGCTCTATCAACACGCGCTATTGAGTACGCTGAGATGCTGTATCTATGTGGCTCTATCAACACGCGCTATTGAGTACGCTGAGATGCTGTATCTATGTGGCTCTAACAACTGTTTTATTTCCTTCCTTTCAGGTATGGTTGAGCTTGATTACTGATGGCCCACATGTTTAGAAAGGTAAAAAATATGATCTATTCTTGGTTTCTTCAATTATCGGTGACCACACCGTCTAATGACCTAGATTGGACTATATACTACGTGTTTGGAATTGGTTGAGCATAAAAGGTGAAATGAGATACATTTCTTCACCCACCAAGTATTTTTAAAAAAAGATTTGGTGCTATTAGAAACACTAAAACTAACGAGAGAAGACAGGAGTCATCTCAAAAGATTAAATTAATTCTGATTTCGGTAAAGATTAGGGTTCTTGGTGAAAATGTTTCATGTTCAAACCCGCAATGCCATATTAGTTCCTTTTGCTGCTTGACAGAACCATGGACGATCAGATATAGATAAAATTTCCTGCAAGTAGAGGGACAGCGATAAAAACTTCAAAATACCACTTATTTACGATATTTGACGCACTAATTTCAGTCTATAATAATAACAGTTATCGTTCCTTATTCAGAAAGTACGTCTTACTAAATATAACGAAAAAAGATCGGGTTCAGATGCCAGTTAGTCAATCATAGATTGCATCTCTCTCTCTCATTCTCTCTCTCTCTCTCTCTCTCTCTCTCTCTCTCTCTCTCTCTCTCTCTCTCTCTCTCTCTCTCTCTCTCTCTCTCTCTCTCTCTCTCTCTCTCTCTCTCAGGCCACAGGAGTCACTCACTTTTTCAAATTCGTCTTCTCTCAAACTATTGAACCCTGAAACCCTGAACCAGGGGCCATGAGTTTCACAAATTAGTTTTAGAAGAGTATCGAAGAATATTTTCTAAGATTTGATTCATCTTCACTCTATGGCCATATTGGCCAGGGCTATGAATGAATTTCACAGTTTTGGTAGAGGGATTCATGGACATCTTAACCAAAACCTATAGATGCTTCAAACCAAAAATGGTAACAATTGGCCTTGTAGTTTTAAGGAGAAGTTAGGTATGTTCAATTGTAAACACGCGACGACGGACGAGGACGGACGACGACGGACGCAGAGCAATGGCAATAGGTCAACCGAGTGACTCAAGTGACCTTAAAATGGTTTGTACTCAGTAACAATTCTAATCGTTAATTCTCATGTCATCTAGTAATCTAATATCACGTCGTATTTGTCCTGTATTAGGTGAGCAATATCAAACTTTTCACACGTTTTTCTTCGCCATCACACTTCTGGTGGAAGTAAGTAATTTATATCGAAAACGAAAAACATGACAAAAATTTAATACTAATCGAAACTCTATCTCAAATATTTTAAGATCTTATATCTATATACAGAACAGAATATTTGACGATCGATCGATCGAATTGAAATTTCAGATTTGTCAAGACATTGTCTTTCTTTTATAACATACTTCAACTTTATTTTGCACTAGACTGAATGTTTTTATCGTGAGGACGATTCTAAAATCTATGACGATATTCAGAAAATGACACACACAAGAATTACATATGTATTTTTTAACATAACATTTCTGTAGTTGTTGACATTAACATTTGCTGTAGTTGTTGACATAAAAATTTACTGTAGTTTTTCTGAAGTTGTTGACATTAACATTTGCTGTAGTTATTGGCATTAACATTTGCTGATGTTGTTGACATTACCATTTGCTGATGTTATTGACATTAACATTTGCTGATGTTATTGACATTAACATTTGCTGATGTTGTTGACATTACCATTTGCTGATTTTATTGACATTAACATTTTCTGATGTTATTGACATTAACATTTGCTGATGTTAATAACATTAACCTTTGCTGAGGTTGTTGACATTAATATTTGCTAGTGTTGCTGACATTAACATTTTGCTGTTGTTATTGACGTTAACATTTGCTGATGTTGTTGACATTAATATTTTGCTGTGGTTGTTGACATTAATATTTGCTGTGGTTGCTGACATTAACATTTTGCTGATGTTATTGACATTAACATTTGCTGATGTTGTTGACATTAACATTTGCTGTATATGTTGACATTTATATTTGTCGTAGTTGTTGATATATATCAGTGCAGTTGTTTTTGACACCATTGTTACTGTAGTTGTTATCGTTAATATCTGCTGTAGTTGTTATCGTTAACATCTGCTGTAATTGTTGACATTAACATGTCGTTTCATTTCCAATATTTTCAGACGAAGTCGGTTCGCTCCGGCCACCCATCCACCTCCGGGAGGGTGAGTCCCGAGGAACCCCCCTCCCCCGACCTCTCTCGGCTGACCCAGGAGGAGATCAACATCCTTCACAAGGTCATTCAAAGACAGGAGGAGTTTGAAAATGAGGAGGCTTCGTGCATCTGGTAAGTAACCGAGGAGTTTGAAAATGAGGAGGCTTCGTGTAGCTGGTAAGTAATCGAGGATTTGAAAATGAGGAGGCTTCGTGCATCTGGTAAGTAACTGAGGAGTTTGAAAATGAGGAGGCTTCTTGTAGCTGGTAGGTAACCGGGGCAACGGGGCGATAACATACACAGATTTAGCTGTTAATAACACCGTATGCTCTCGCTAGATATGAGTAGAAATCGTGTAAATAAAACACCACTTAACAGGTTTGAATTAAATGATGGTATGCAAATAGTTTACCAAAACTGTGAATGAAAATAAGAATGTACATAGTATTCGATTTTACAATATTACCCAACAGTATACATTTTAATACAAAATGCAACAGTACAAAATAATACATCATATGGCACTACTCTTTGAAAAGTGTTTGAATGTAGAATGCATAATAGGTTTAAGAATTTCACATAATTGGAGTGCATGTAAATGCAAGCAAAATAAACACAATATGCACAAAATGGGGTTGTATATGATGCGGTATTATAAGAGTACAGTATATAGTTTTAGACTTCCTGATGTAAAAAAAAAAATGAAAAAAACTTCGTTTGATAAGTTCTAAAGAAAAATGTTTGAATATAAAACTCTGTTTTCGTTTATGTTTAGGACCATTCAGCAACAGTTGGAGCGATATGAAGAAGCTGTGCGCGCGCAGAGTAGCGGAAAGAGTCGCTTGAAGCACATCGACCTCCGCCTCTGTCGTCTGTGCTTCAAAACGAAGTTTGCAGACGGCATCGGCCGCTTATGTCACGACTGCAGGAAGAGGGTGTGTCAGCGATGTGGAGGCTTCACCAAGAGCCGCTGGGACCCGAAGAAAAAAAAGGTAGCGGACCCACTTATCTAGTGTACATTAAAATCGTTGATTTTTCAGCGTAAGTTTAGATATAAGAGACACACAAACATGTTAACTTTTCATGAGCCCCCCCCCCCCCTTATTTACACGTTTTACACTTGTGAAATAATATTTTCTATAGGTTCGCGAAAATTTTCGCTTTCTGCATGCAATAAATATTTAGTTTACAATTATTATCAAAATAGATTAAATAGCGAGATTCATATGTTGGGAAATAGTTCATCGTCGTAAACAACGTTAACATCTTCGCAAGCCAAGGGTTTACGATCCACTAGCTCCTCTATAACCCTTGGCAGATATAGCCAATGTTTTCAGAAATAGCACAGCGCCGTCTAGCGATTGAGTTAAATTGGAGCAGCTAAAATACGTATTTTTCATCTAAGAGGTATTGAAAGAAATTGTCGTGAAGAAAAAGAAAAATAAGAATAAATTTAAAAAAAAACCATATATTTGTAATTATATATCGTATGTTATTCATTAATCACGTAAACATTGTAACAATGAACGTATTTAAATTTTGTATGAAAACACAACGAACTACACCGCCAATTAGTAGATTCCCTGCGATCGCCTGGCTTCGCAGCCAATCAGATTCCGTTGTGCGAGTTTTGATTTTGTTAGCTAAATCTGCCAAGGGTTATAGAGGAGCAGAGTGGATCGTAAACCCTTGGTTTGCGAAGAAGTGTGAACAACAGACACAAATTATCAAATTATCATCAAATTCTATTTCTTACGCAAATTTACTTTTTTCATTGTTGTTTTATGTTCATTTTTCTTTGTACATAATCATTTATTAAATCATTGAGGCTTTCAACTGAAACCAGTCTCTACTAAATACTTTGAGTCTGCAAGTCATACACTTTTTTCCTTGAATTCAACCATTTTAACTGTCTCTAACATTCATTCAAAAAACGAAATACTTTCTTTGGTGGTTCATACTGGTATAACGGTAGCAAGCATTCCATGACCAGCGTTAGTGTGTTTATGTTTATAATTAAGTTGAGTATTAAGTATAGTTACATGTACGTAGATACTCGATCAGTCCGTACATATAAGGAACAGCAAGTTACTGTCGATCAGTCCGTACATATAAGGAACAGCCATTTCTTCCATATATGGAACGTTCATATAACTTGTTTGGAAATCTGTTGTCAGTCCGTGTCTCAATGAATTGATCGATCGTGAAATAATTCATAAACTGTCGACCTCAATTGTAGAAAGTGAGACACCATCCAACAATGTAGACATCATCTCTTATAGGTATTTGACTATCTACTATGAATGCGTTTATTTATAAACGGACAGATTGATTAAAACTGGCAAGATCTTGATTCAGCTGCAGGTTGTCATTGCCAGTGTACATGTAGCTGTTTGAACACGATATTCTTTCGTAAGAAATAGAAGAGAAGATAGTGGATGTAAATAAGCTACATCTACAATACCGACAAGTGATGTGAAAGTTCCATTGTTATTTTACTAGTATTTTAGACTGAAATTACTGACATACCTATTAGTAAGTGGATAAGATAGTCTAAGACGCACATCACGACAACTGTTATTTTTGACGGGGAATGGTTGACTTTCTCCAGTTGTTTCTTTGTGTTTACCACCGATCATCAATTCTATGAGACAGATAATAAGGAAAGAAGTCAAATAATCGATACATAACAATACGCTGATGTCTGTGGGCGCTAAAAAACTGCATGTATTCACTACATTATTTTTGTTCAAATTAAGAAAGTTTCTATTACTTTAATAGCCCACACAGAAGTTTGTGCGTGCAAACAAAAGCACAGTATGACTGAAGATTCATTATCTCAGAGAGATTTCTGTGCTTTTATGGACTCGCAGAGTCAGCAATTCGAAGTACCAAACAAGCCCCAACGAATGCCGAATCATCCGCGCGTCGCGTCATCACCGTCAGTGCTCGTCCATTAGAGGACAGAGCGAGGCCCGCTGACTGGTTCCTTTAATGGCCAGAGTCTTCTCCATGCCTTGTTTTTCTTCTCTCTCTCCGCCATTGATTTTTGCACGTCACTGTCTTCAGTGACTGAAGCTGATAACACACTTGGAACCACCGGCTCTGATAGTTGTATATATCTAGCGGGGAAAGAGCGGCTAGCTGTTTTGGTTCCAGGTTTTGATTGGAAGTATAAAGATGTGTGCAACAGGTAGTTAGTTAAGAAAACTATGATAACAGAATCTTAAATTATAAAATAAGGTTATTTCTATCTTTTTTTGTTGCAGATGGTACGCGGTAGATGGCGCTGCAATATGTGTGACATGAAGCGGAAGTTCTTCTGTAAGACCGGCGTCTGGTACCACGGACAGCGCGCGCGCCCCACGCTCAACCGCGCTCTCTTCAGTCAGAAGACGAGGAGTCTGGACGCGGATCTCACGGAGGACGAGGTATGAGGGTTTCTCTGACGACACGTCAAATACGATGTGCCATAAACTTCTTAACTGTTTGAAAATACTTCATGTTTCCCCATGAGTTTATTTGATTTCAGGAATCGTGGTGAAAATTATAATTCTGTTAATAATTACGTGTTGAAAATCGTTTAAAGTCATATAAAAAGTTTCGATTATTATGTCGAGAGGTGTGTTAGATTGGATTGACTCGTGTGAGGGGAAAATGGTGTTCTGTTGGAAATACTGGAAATACTCGGCGAGCACATTAAATAGCAATGTCGCATTTCCATACGATGGCCGGAAGTTTTGAAGAATTATTCGATAATTGGGATATGGTAAGCAAATAAACAAATTCAAAAGGATTTGACTTCTATCGATACATTCTCAGCATCAATCAAAGTATGTACTGCAAAATAAACATCTGGTTCGGTCAGCCAGGGACCAACAGTCACTGGTATCCCTGTATGCGTGTTAGGTTTATGGGTGGGTTTTTTTTAGTTTATAGGCATGTTTTTCTTTCGTCCTTGTTTTCCTTTGTCACATTCTGATACCCAAGCTTTTTTCTTCTCATGCTCTTAGATAGAGTCCTAAATTGATCATAATTTAAGGGTATGAAAATCGGGGGGAAATTCTTTCAAACTCCAACGTGTCGGTATGTATAAGGAACGAAATAAAGCAAGCCAGAGGTTGTAGAGTATAACTGCCTTATGATTTTAGATATGACATTTTTTGCTATAAACTATTTATCAATAAAGAAAAAAACCAAGTATTTTAAATTCAAATGTTTACAGTAACTATCATCCTATTTCTTTATAAAGAGCTCTAAAGGAGATAAATATAGTAAAAAAAACCCATATTACCGCGACTATCCAGCCCTCAAAAAGAAAAACACTATCATGGGACAGATAAATCGAGGCAAAACAATGTTCCAATGGAATTTATTTTAACAATGAAATGCTTTCTTTGATGTTTCATGCGCAATATGAAGGTAGCAACATTGCAGAAAAAATACATACTAGTAACCCGCGTTAGCGGCAATATGAAAAAGAAAGAAAGAAATGTTTATTTCATTATTTGTGTAAAGACAAGGAAAGTACTGTGCTGAGAACTGGATTTAATGTATCGAGTGTGAGCGTGGACTGGTCAGGCTCAAAATTACGGCAGTTTATTGGCGCCGAGTCTCAGAGTGGTATTGCTAATGGCAAAACTGTTCACGTGGACCTTTACCTACATCGACTTACTTAACTTTAAAATCGAGAAATTTTTCGACCTTTTTAACAAAACAAAAATTTTAAAATGAGCTAATGTTATTCAATAACGTACATATAGAGCATTTTTTTCTTTTTGTCACAATGTAAATTATGAATCTTCTGGGTTGATGTAAATAAAAAATTTACAATATGAAACTTTTGTCAGAAATGCCCATGAATCTGCGATTGAGAAAGGACAGTCCAAGTTCCTAAATTTGTGATACATCCCAATTGTGTATTTGTTCAATAAGAATATGTTCAAATCAGTGGAAATGACTAATATTATACAATATACTTCGTATATTCACTATATATATATACTAGCTTACCTAACACAAAAAAATGAGGATCAACGCCAGACTGTGTTAAGGGTCATGGTCATTCATAATGGTCAAGGTCAAATGTCTCACAATCGATCGAGTCTGAAATAAGTATATACGTTCTTAAAAGCTTTGATTGCATAAACAATGAAAAAGTCGACCGTATGGCCGAGTTGTCAGATTTAGCAGACGACAGGATCAATACATTCAGTGCACCGAGGGAGCCGAGGAGAGAGGCTATATGAGCGAATATTGAAACAACTTCATACAATCTAGTCCCCGGGGGCAACTTCTTCGAGTTGCTTGAGTGATAATACCATTAGCAGTAACAATGATTTTTTTGTATTCACTTCGAAAACTGGAGACCAAATTGCATTTGAATTTGATACTATAAACGGCTAAGTTCATAGAGCTATTCCGGGAGAATAGAAAACGTTTCTTAGTGATGATATGTGAGACAGTTTTGTCAATAAGACAGCCAAATGATACTCAATATACATATCGCTATTACGTATGATGATGTATTAAAGCACTCCAAGGCTAAACTATCATGATACATGTATAATTGACACAGGTAATTATACATACGTCCTCAGTAATCACACCATTTAATGCCAGCTCTGGCCCACTGTAATTATCGGGTGCCGATATGTCTCTCTCTCTGTACACCGAATCCCATTACATGTAGCTCCCAATGGACGAGTCGCGCCGTATATTACCGTGCCATTCCGGGAAACCCCGGATCAATGTCCGACACTACTTAACTTAGTAAATAAATCAGCTATGATATAGACATGTCTGCTCACCGTACAATTGATCACTCAGCTCTGCTGGGGCTTACAGTCATTTATTGCAAGTCCATTTCCCTGCTCTTAACTACATAGCGGCATAGCGGGGGATACTGTGACATGTCTTAGTAAGTGCCCCCCCCCCCCCCCCCCCCCCCCCTCGACCCTCCCTCACCAATACTCCCTTGTTAACTTCTTATCCAGAAGCATTGCGGCCATTGGTATTACACCTATCAGGTGATTATTGATTTTGGTGACAAAAAACGACAGGCTTTACCATGGAAATCTACTAATGGCCGGTCATCATTAAACGTGCGCGACTTCCTGCATCAGGCCATACTCTGAATAAGGAGCATCTGTTGACTTTGTACTGCCATCGATTTTAATTTTGTCGTGTCTCAGTGGGCTTTTTTTGATACGAGGATGAATATTGTTCAGCTTTGAGCAATCTGTGCTTTATCGTTGTAGAGATGCTGGCGCGCGCTGTCTCCCGGCTCCTCTGACGCTGTCGTCACGGATACTGACCTTCCGCGGACCCATGCTTCCTATCAGGCGATGATGCAGGCACGTGGGCGCCGCAAGAGTATGCCGATTTTCCGGACGGAGAGTGTGGATATTTCTGACAATGACAGTGACGAAGACCCCTACAGCCACAGCGCCCGGCGCCGCCGTTCCAGGCGCCACAGTAGACGTCACTCACGGCGGAACCGGCCGGTGTCGCCGTCCAAGACCGTGCTGACGTCACCAGGACACCAGAGAGCAGACGACACTTACGAGGACAGCTGTACTCACACGGGGGACCTGGCGTTTGTGTGTAGCGATATGCCAAACCAAGGGGAGCTCTTCTTCTATATGTCGGGGGATTCTGACAACGAGAGTGTGCCGGAGACTTCTGATCATCTGCTGAATCACCGGAAGCCGGACGGTCAGAGTCACGATTCTTCAGAACATCTTGTGAATGTCCTCTCCCCCGATCACATGGGAAGTATCTCGTATATTAGAAATAGAGAATCGCAGTTCCCTTACCCATCGAATAAGAGTCCTGAGAAAATCGTCATAGACAGTGTAGGCCATGATGTGGAGCGAAGACTTTCGAATGAAAGCGACATTCGTTACGAAACAGCCTACCAACACAACACGCCGCGATCCGAAAGACGCCGAAAGAATCCGAGTGTTGATCCCAAGTATCTCACACCGGAAAATCCGGAGCGGAACAGGAGTTATTCGTCGGATTCTAATTCGTCAATGCGTTCGTTTGTGTCGTCCATGACAGACCACGACCATGCTGAAATTCATCAAATCCCATTCACTCAAGGTAAGCAATCTGGCTACATAACAAGGTCAGTGTCATTGAACCCTGACCTCCTGCTAATGTCCTTGACCTCTTCCGACTTATTGGTGTATTATGAAGTGTGATGATGTTTTAAAAGTTTTTTCCTGATATTTTGTGGACATGAAATAGACCTAAGGGTGTGAGAGCAATGTTTTGGTACTGTGTAAAGTCGTGGTGTAATGTTTCTGTATAAGATATGAAGTAAATGTCATTGTCCCGAGGAGTACTGGTTGACCGTGCGACTTTGCAGGGAAAGGTTACATGTTCAGGGGTGCTTTTATCGTCAAAGACCCACAACAAGTATTGCATATGCTTACTGTCCATTTGCAATTAAGCTAATATTTCCTCAGTTTGAAGATAATTCATGCCCTATTCCTTAAAGTCTTTCACAATCTCTATGATGGAAATCTCAATCACGCGAATGTTAACGATTGCTTAGAAACAAAAGCACATAGCGAGATCATTGTTTTCAAACTTCCAAAATCCAAGTCATCTTTCTCACTGTTGGGTTAAAATACTGAATTTAATTGATTACGGCGTAATGAGGGCCCCGCTCTGTGGGCGCCCTATGGTGATCGGTCCGTCCGTCGGTCCGTCCGTCCGTCTGTCCGCCCGAGATCTCTTGTCCGGAGCATATCTTCTCTCTTCTTGGCCCAATCTTGCTAATACCTCACCCACAGAGTATCTTTGGATATAGGGTGTGCAATTACATTGAAACATGTTTCTAGGTCTAACGTTAAGGTCAAAGCAGAATTATATGAAAAATCCTTATCTTCTCTCCCTTTGGTCCATTTGACTCACACTTCACACACAGAGTGCCTACGGTCAAAAGGTGTGCAGTGACCTTGAATGATGTTTGTTGGTTAAGGGCCAACGTCATAACGGACCATGCAAAAATTCTTTTATCGGAGTATATATACTCTCCACTTAGCCCCATTTGGTTCATACTCCACACACAGAGATTTTGAGTAAAAGGTGTGCAGTGACCTTGAACCAAGTTTCAAGGTCAAATGTGAAGGTCATATCAGAATGATATGAAAAATCCTTGTCCGGAGTATACGTTCTCTCCTTTTTGTCCAATATGACTCATACTTCACCAACAGGGTGCCTTTGATAATAGGGTATGCAATAACCTTGAATGATGTTTGTAAGTCAAGTGTCAAGGTCATATCAGATCACACAATAATCCTTTTTAAGAGCATATATACTTTCCATTTAGCCATTTAAAAAAAATGCCTGTATGTAAGGGGTAATGAGACTGAATTAAAAGTTCTATGCCAGCTGGAAAATTTCTAAGTTATAGGTCAAGGTCAAAGCAAAATTCTCTGAAATGCTTATCATCCTATTGTCCATTATTTAAGCGGGGCCCCTTGAGATGGTTGCAATCTCAATGTTGTCTAGTTTGGACAAGTTTGCACACGCTCAGTTAACGAATGCAAGGCTGACATGTACCGTGGGGTACATGTACTATAACGACGAGATACTTCATTTTACGTCGCTTTGTTCCAACCGACGGCGTTTCATATGCAGCACTTGCTGCTTATTTGTCCTGAACAAGATGTAATTCTATGATAGCTCATCGATGTGTCATACTAGGTGTTCCGCATCAGATAGAGCACAACAACTAGGCACATCTGCCAGTAAATGCTAGATGTGTTAACGTTCACTTAATACTAAGCCATTTCATTGACTAAAGATAATGTCTGAATAAAAGAAGTCACTAATCCTAGTAATACAGTGTCAACGGGATTTACCGAATCCCTCGTGGATTACAAAGGTTTACCGAATCCCTCATGGATTACAAAGGTTTACCGAATCCCTCGTGGATTATAAAGGTTTACCGAATCCCTCGTGGATTACAAAGGTTTACCGAATCCCTCGTGGATTACAAAGGTTTACCGAATCCCTCGAGGATTACACAGGTTTACCGAATCCTTCGTGGATTATAAAGGTTTACCGAATCCCTCGTCGATTATAAAGATTTACCGAATCCCCCATGGATTACAAAGTGTACTTCTCCAAACATAAATAAACATTTATGCAAGTCTTTAGTTTAGTTAGACTCGTAGCTGTCTGGTGTTAAAGCTGTCTTTGTTGTCAGTTTAGTATTACTGACGTGTGCGTCTAGCGATATAAGGTCACGTCCACTGAGTTTAAATTAAAATATGTCAGAAGAACATTACGACTATATCCAATAACCGCTGTATCATTTCTATTATACAGTAAATAGTTTATTATATTCAATTCTATGGAACAAACACCTGTGTTGCCAATTCATGATGCAACGATTCTTTTGTATAGTTTAAGTAGTATAGTTATTTACCTTTTTATTTCATAAATTGATGCAGTCATTATAAATTAAAAACCGTTTTACCTGTAGTCACATCAAAGTTCACTATCGAAACATTCAATAGTACCGCTACTATATTAGTATTCTTGTATGTCATTATACATGTGCATGTGACCATTTAAAGTCATTTTGAAAGAACCTTACTAGAACAGATTCTATTTCAACATGTTATTGGCCATTTTGAATCAAGCCAGTACCACTACGTGGACTTCGTAGTAACCTTTCCTATTTGGTAAATTTGGCCGTTCCTTTGTCAGGCACTGATTTCTCACTGTAGATATAGAATTATAGATTATTGAAAATAAGATTCAGAAGAAGATGTAAATACATACATGTATATATTTCCTTCTTTGATGGTTCGTTTGGGTTATGAATCGAAGGTAGCGATCATTGGTAAAAAAAACAAAAACAAAAACAAAAAACAAAAAAACCGGAACCCGCAAGTTACTGGAATGTGTTACCACTATCATAGCCTTTACTGATTAGATAACAACTTTAGTCTTGTTAACAGTTCTATGCTTTGTAGCCAATTCAGTCGAACTGCTTTCCATTCATGTGTGATTATGTAATATTAGTAAAGTAATAAGTATTTATCAGTGTAGTCATTTGACAGTCAATCGATTGATGGCATGCTATCATATACTTTAAGTAACCATTAAGTATCTTATGCAGAAAAGTGGGTCAAACATGTATAGATCATTTTATTTTCTGTTAGTTTGCTTTGATGAAAGAAAAATGGCAACAACATTAGGAGAAAAAAATTAACACGTACATTATTTTTTAAAATTCAAATAGCTAATGTTTCATCAACGTTGTCAACATTTGATGAAATATCTATTACATTTTGTAAGACGCGTCCGTCAAGTCGTCAGCTAATTAATCATTACCAAACCTTCTTCATTTGGAAGACAAGGATTGAATACTGCATGATGTACCGAAAGTCACTAAGAAAAATTATATATGTTTTTTAAGATCTTTTAATCCCATGTTTTTTTCTCTTTTTTGTCAGATTACTTCACCTCGCTGGAACCGCGAGAAATCCTTCTGTATCGTGACGTCAAAGATGAAAGTATCAGGTGTAAGTCACGTGTACTGAAAGGTTAACAAAGAAAATATACAACATGACTAAACATTCCCCAACCTTAATGTTAATGAAAAACAGATCACACATTTTAAAGTACAAACTGAAAGTGTAACGTAATATTTACTCTGTGGTAGCAATTGATGCTAAAGTCCCCGGACGTGTTACATGGGTTTCGAATAGTGAGTTTGTGAATCAGATAATCAATAGATTTTGGTCCCATCTAGTTTCTGTTCATCTTTACAATAAACTTTATGAGTATACTAAGTAAGTTTTCAAATCCTATCAATCAGTTTCAAATGAAAGTAGTCTTCATGTAAAAAATTGGACTGTTCATTCCAGACCTTCTCTTTTTCCGCTTTAGATATTCCTTGAAATTTTAGTGCATTTAAAATTCATATTACGCAATAAATTTTGTAATTTCGAAACGCTCATGTTTGGAGGTATTTGGAGGTATATAACGGTGAGTCAGCTTTTGTAAACGGTCAACTCAGCCTCCAACAAATTGGGTAGAGGAGTGTACCATTAACACATTCCTTACCAAGAGACCGGCGAGTATAAGCTAACATACTGGAGCGTTATGTAAATATTGCGTAATATGGAGGATCCATTACATCAACAAAATCACGGTCAGGTATCGATTGGTCGACAGCATGAGGAGTCACAAGCATTCACAATGTCATCTCAAGTATTCGGTTTCTTTTTCTGGTTTTCTTATGGAAAATAATTATTTCTGTTCAGTAACAGGTTCGGGCACCTGCTTCAACAATTCGCCGTGTTTTGGGGGTTTTTTTAAAAATATTTTTATTGGGTTTTTGCTTTTATCTATAACATTTAGATAAATTTCATATTTATTTAGTAGCTCAAATATTAAAAAATCGTGTAATTTGAGCCCGATAGATGAATACACCTCACAATTAAAGTTATGATCTACAAATACTGGCAGACATGAGTGCATCCCCCCCCCCCCCCCCCCCCCCCCCCCATCAGGAGTTTTGCTAATGAGACACGAAGCTAATACAGTAGTTAATTAGAGAATTCAGTTCCAGCCCTCAGGAAAAGGACATTTCTCTCTTCGGAATCCGTACGCGATTGTCTGTTAGTCTTTGATGCCTCTCACGACATCTCTTTATCTGTCTTAATTCTTTACAGCTTCCGGTCTGGGCATGCGCGTCATGTTCGGTAAAAAGGGCCACGGCGGAAAGCTGGGGGCGTTTGTATCTAAGGTGGAAAGAAATGGACCAGCAGACTCCTACGGAATCCGAAAAGGTATAAGAGGAATCAATACACAAGCACTCTTCTATGAAAAAATACAAACACCGAGGTCCATGTTCATCAAATATAATACACTGTGAATGGTATTTTGCTTAATGGGGAGAGCAAATTAAATTTCTATACCAGACTTCATGGATACACGAAATCCTTAAAACCATACCTAATACAGGTGCTTTTAACGGGATTTTGATGAAATATAAGCTTTTGAAAACTACTAAAACATTCTGTTTTGGAAAGAATAGAAAAGCTAGGAAAAACTAGGAAGCCCTCATAAGATTTCTTACAAAACGTTTCGCTTGTGTTTTGGAGCTGTATACATACTCATGCATGCATATAATCCAGTGTTGTATTACATGTAAATCTAATCTATAGTTGAAAATTGTAGAATTTCACTATTTTTGGATGTTGAGAGTAAACTTATCTTTAGGGACTCATAATGCATCATTTATGAAACATTGCATATAGATGCACTGTTTTATCAACTCCTGCTCTCTCTCTCGGTTTTTTTCTCTAAAATTACCAATTAAAGTACATGTATATACTAGTATACGCTTGGTTTTAAATTAAGGTATTTTTAGCAACAACAAAAAAGAGATATAGACCAAGAGAGTAATTGTGAAGAGTTAAAATTAAAACTAAGAATTCTGGACCTAATAAGGATAAGCTTTGCATTCATATCCTCGGTGTTAAAAGTTAAGTGTGTTCTTTAGGAGATCAGATTCTTCTGTGGAACGGAAAATCACTGATGGGCACAACCCTGGAGGAATCCATGGAGGTCATAGGTCAAAGTTCAGACGTGGTTCAGCTTCTGGTAGTACACCATACAAACAGGTACTTGAAGTGTATGCTGTACTATATACTTATATTAATGTACTGTAATGTAATATTGTATTCGGTACATTAGTATTTGTAATATGTAGTATGTAGTATTGCCTAGGTACAGGCAATATTACACTAGGTTCATGTACATGACTTGTTGTTGTATGAAGTGTTGTTTTGTATACATGTAGTGTTTCAAATGTATATATTATAGTGTTGTAAAAGGTATATGCATATTTAGTGTTGTACTAGGTACAAGTAGAGATGTAATAGATACATTAAGTGTTGAAATTGGTACATTTAGTGCTGTTCTATTTATTTGTACTTTAGTGTTGATAGATACATTTAGTGTTGTACTAGGTAAATTTAGTGTTGTACTAGATACATTTAGTGTTGTACTTGGTACATTAAGTGTTGCACTAGGTAGATTTAGTGTTATACTATATACATTTAGTGTTTTTCAAGATACATTTAGTGATTTTAGTGTTGTACTAGTTACATGTAGTGTTTTACTAGTTATATTTAGTGTTGCAATAGTTACATTTAGTGTTGTACTAGAAACATGACGTTTTGTTCAAGGTACACTTAGTGTTGTACTAGGTTCATTTAGTGTTGTACTACATACATGTATTGTTGTACTAAGTACACGTAGTGTTGTCGTTCGTACATGCAAGTGTTTTTGTTCTAGATTCACACTTATACTGTTTACAAAATCTTAACCTATTACCTGCACTATGTTTTTATACATCTTACTTTACTTTTTCCGCAAGTTTAGGAAATAAAACCAGGTAAAACAACACGTAGGTCATTCACGGACGCAGTTTGACCTTTACATTTTGACCTTTACATTTTGACCCATATTTAAAAGGAATTTAAGAATTATTCTCTTTTGTTTAAGTTTCAGCGATAATGAAGACACGGGGCTCAGTGTTCATGCGAACGCTCTACCAAGTACGTATCAAGTAATCAGAAAACAAAATTACTGTCCTTAATAACTATAGGAACTATCAAAATGATGCATATATATTGTTTTAAAGACAACACATCGGTACCTGGCGATGATCGCTCTGGTTGTGCTACGCCCCCTTCGTCCCTCAACCTGACCCGGAAGAGGAGAATGCTCCCCAAAACTCCGGTAAATCGAACGCACCCTTAATGTATTATGCTGCATCATTAGCTATGTATAGATTATTTTAATTGAGATAGATTGAATTAAATAAAGTAAGTTCCAAAACGGCTCCGATATCTGTTCTAGGATAGTGTAATCTCGGCTGAGATACGGTTCAGTGTAATCTCGGCTGAGATACGGTTCAGCTTGATATCTGAACTTTTCGCCTTAATCAAACAAAGGACAGTTTTTCATTTCATTTCAGTTGCAATAAGATTGAAATTCTTGCGTGATAATACTTTATTTTCCCCCCTACTTATATATTTGTTTTGATTTTGTGTCCATTTCCGCTCACCATTCTCGAGAAACTTGATGCTGGTGCGAAGAAATATGCGTTGGTGTAAAGTTTTAAAATTACTCTGTAGGTTCTCTTTCGCTTTATAGGGTACAAAACTGAATGTTATGTATTGGAAAAATTCCTTGCCTCGACTTGAAATACACATTAAATGGTAACGTGATATATGACGTTTGAGCTGCAAAACTGAAGCGGACGAGAAACATGTATATTCCGAATTTTACCGGGAAAAGCGACCGAAGTTGGGGAAGAATTTCCAAACATAAATTAAAAAGAACTATACAGAGATTACAGTGGAAGCGTGAGTTCAAATATCAAACCGAGCCGAATCTCAGCCGATGTTTTGGTTATTGTATTTGTAATAAGTATGTTGATGTTATACCCAGCCTAGACGTCCTCAAAATTAAGTGCATTGGCCAAGTGGTTAACTAGAAAAAGAAATCAAACGCTCGTCAATATATAGTTAAACATTGACTTAGATTTCTTTACGTATTTTTGAAGGTTGAAATAAAAAAGGAAGACAGGAACGTTAGTGGATGTTCGCGCATCGCTGTGTTTCACGAGGAATCGTGTCTGTCTGTCACGTTAGTAAGCGCCGAGAATCTCGTCTCTGCTGACCCAATGACGCCACTGAATCCTGTCGTCATGATTCATCTTCTGCCAAGCCGCGGGTACAGATCCAATGATAATTACTAAAGAAAAATATTGAAACAATTTCAGTGTACTACATGTGTTTCATAAAACTAGTATTTATTTTAGCACCTATATATCAAATTGTTTTAGTCTTTATGAAGACTTCTTATCAATCATTTGACTTATTCCTGCTTCTTTATAGATCACTGCTTGGCACTAAATTCAATCTTTAACATTTGAAAGGCATGTTTACATCTGAAGTGTTTCAGTGTGACATATATTCCTCTGTCTTCTAATCGTCAGGAGTTTTCCTAAGCATCAGACACAGCCTCAGAGTAACACCACGAACCCGATCTATAACGAGACCTTCACCTTCCAGGGCCTGAAGAGGGACGAGGTTTGTTACGTCACAGTGTTACGTCATTTCGTTCATTGTCCAAACAATCACAAATTATTTATTTTTTCCTTTTTCAAAAGTGAAATAGTGAAATGCACTCACGTGTTAGTTTTTTCATATTTTGTTTGAAAAGATCTATAACAGATACTATGTATCAAGTTTCTCTTCTATTCTTTGTGTTATGAGTATTGTGGATATCTGTGGCATGTTGACCTCGTTATGAATTTGATGACGAATCCGAAAATATTTGGTTTTAAAGGTTAAATATTGTTGATAACGTATCAGTGTTTTAATCGTGAGAATTGTCATCTCCCTTCAGCTGTCGCGCCTGTCCTTGGAGCTCACCCTGTGGTCAGTGGTGGGGGAGGAACACCTGTTTCTGGGGGAGGTGCTTCTCGACTTCTGTGACCTTCAACTGGACAACCAGGTCAGGACCTACAACCTCCAAGATCATGACGAAAACAGTTCCCCACTTCCGCTGCGCAAACGCAAAGAGTCTTCTGACGTCACTGCTAGCCCACTAACGTCAGTGAATGACGGGTCGAGCTGGTCGACTAGCCCCGGTGTACAGTCCTCTCCTCGAAAGGAGCTGAATCACCATGACGACAGAGCCGGACATCCCGTGACCACTGGATTCGCTAATGGTAAGTTGGTCAGTTTATTTTTTAGTGAACTGAAGTATATAGATACAAACATTCGATAATCTGGTATCTTATTCGCTATATTCAACAAGTGTGACTCTCCCATCTGACGGATGTTAGTGATGCTACGTTGTCAGAATTAATGTCATAGATTCGTAAAAAATTATCATGTCCCCGTTTCTTGTTTAGGTCGGGACCGGCGGTTCAAACTTAGTGTCACTCAATCTGTCCCCAATTCCCCACAACTGTCCCCCATCAGCCAATCAGAGGAGTCCGTGTATCTTGGAAGTAAGTCCTCTTTTGATATGAAAGAGGGTGTTTAAAGCATTGTTCAACACCTCTATATCGGCTGCACAGTAACGAATCAGAAAAGCAAATTCAAAACTATGTTTCCTTAGACGTTAAATGATTGGATTTTGAAGAAGTTCTTGTGTATTAACCTTGACCTCTCTCTGTTGAAGGCGACCACCGGGGCAGTATATCGACACTGGTCAAGAAGCGGATGTCGAACGCCATGTCCAAAGTGTCGGTTCTGTCGGCCGAGAGTCGCAGACACAGTATGTGTACGTAAACTGTAATATTCTTGTAGTTATTATAGTTAGTGTAGTTAGTGTATATTGTAGATAGTGTAGATATTGTTCACTTTATCGGAAGGGCCTGTCTTTTATCTTCTGGGTAAGGTTGCCATTGCAATGTATTCAGTGAAGAAAAACTGTTGCATAAATCTAAATTGATCTATTAAATAAATGTTTTATATAAGAGCAAATCTTCGAAATTGATTTAGAGTGAATTAGATTTGTGTTTATACAGACGACCGCCGGAAGGACAAGTTCGCCAATAGGAGCTCGAGTGTGTCCGAGGCCACTCTGGAGAGCGCTTGGTCCAGCCGTAACTATGACAACCCGTCCCCCGTCAGCCGTCGTTCGGCGGCCAGCAATATATCAGGTAAGCAAATGTTACTGTGTATTGTAGCTATAGCAAGACCATTACTAAGTGTATTTAATTTTTGATAAATAAAGATATAAATGTACACAATGTAGCGAATTCCTAAGTAGACTCTTTTGATAGACAAAATGTAGTTAGTTCCTGGGTAGACTGTTGATTGACAAAATATAGTGAGTTCCTTAGTAGACTTTGCTGATTGACAAAGTGTAGTGAGTTCCTGAGTAGAGATTGTTGATTTCAGGGATCGAAGAACTGGGTAAGCCGCCACAGCCTCTCAATGCCGGGGACGGCGCGGGTCACTTCCGGGAAGACGAGGATGAGAGCTCAGGCGAAAACGAGGCTGGGTAATGCCATATGAATTGTTATGAAGCTAATACAAAATTTTAATGTAGTTGAATTTACGATCACATTATCAAAAGCATCAATCCATAAATTTATTTCATATATGTATTTCATTATGAGTCAATTTTTTAATATGATCGTCTCCTCCATTGTTACTTTTTTCTAACCTTTAAAATATTACTGTCTCTGATCTGTCTTTGTTAGGCTTTGTACAACATCTGGGAGATTGGATCCAGACGGGAATGATGTAACCTCACTGTTAGGGCCGGGGCAGGTGCCCCCTAAACCGTCAAGTGGTGAGTGCTGCATCAAATTGAGTACACCTTGTTATTACTACAGAAATCTTTCGATTGAGTTGTTGTGTCTTTTTATTGAATTGCTCAAAGTTATTGAAATTAAAAAGGAATACTACAGCAAACAATGCAGAAAAGTAGCTAAGCTTCTAATGTTGTTATGAATTTATTTCGTTGATCTGCACACAGAGACGGCCATTTGTGGCAGCATTCGCTTGGCCTTCATGGTGTCCAAAGGGCAGCTAGAACTGGACATCATCAACGTGGTGGATCTTGACAGAAGCCAGCATATCACCCCGCCAGGTCTCTCTCTCTCTCTCTCTCTCTCTCTCTCTCTCGTGTGTGTGTGTGCGTGTGCGTGTGCGGGAATTTGAATGAGGGAGATAACTCTAATATGCATGATAAAGAGGATCTGATTGATACTATAGAGGGCTTGCTGCATCAAAGTATCACTAGTTCTTTGGTAGGCATACTTCGTTCACAAAGGATGATTTTCAATATTGCAACGATTTCCTAGTATTCCTTTATATCGCACTGTTGGTATATATGTATACTTAAATTTGATTCATTTCAGTTATCGCAAATCTAGCATGTATGTATACACTTCGGCCGATATAGCGATGCGTTGAGTGATGACACTTTCGAATCGGTGTGTATTTCAATCACGATTCGCAACGAAGATTCTGATTGGCGCATTTTTGTAGACCTGCCCATGTATATAATGTGAGGACATGAATCTAACACGTGGAAACAAATGTCGGAGAAAGAAAACTTATGATAAAGTTGTGTTAGCAAGTTAAAAATGACAAGAGTTAATTGGAGAACAAACGGTACGATGTCTATGTACATGTGTAAATGATATTGGTGAGAAAAAAAAACAAAGAAAAAAGTTCTCTAAAAGCAGGGAAGGGCGCATAACGTTTTAGTTTATTGTTCGCTCGTCGAATAACGTTATTCAGTTTATGGTGAAGAAATTATTCAGAAACGTTTTAGTGAACAAATAGTTTATGTTACCGTTCATAATGTACCATATGTGGAATAAGTGCTAATTTTTTCCTCACAGAAAGCTTGCTGCAAAATGTAGATCCACGGGAAAATGATTCGGATCCGTAGGACATCTGTCATTTTAACGATAGAACGTTCTATCAAGATTCGGGTTGACACTCCGTGAAATCCATTAGAAATTCAACAGCATATATTTCTTCACTTATTAACTTACATTAGATATGTCCTGAAAATCTTTGAAACATCGTCATCAGCTCCGAAAAATGAAGAAGTGTGGTTTGTTTATGTAAATGTAAAACTGTAACATGGCGTCTCGATCTACTGGTGAATTTAGCAATCCGAGGTCGGTTAGCGTGTTTGAGAGAAAGTCAGCAACAAGTAAAGCGTCAACATCAATGGTAAATATTTTCTGATGAATGTTGAGGTAAATTAATGTTCCTGCAGACAGAGCGAGTTACAAAACAAGTCTTTTCACAGATCAGTCCAAATAAACAAACGAACTTTGGAATAAGCTTCACCAAAATAAATACTGCCTCAAATTAAATTGATGCTTAATAATGGTTGAATATACCGATGAAGCACTATGCTGAAAAATGAAATGGGGATCCTGTTTAAAAAATCTATGGACAACAGTGTGTTTTTGTTTACACCATAAAAAAACCAAAAAGCGATTATTGTGATTTTAGGTTTTGCAGTCCTGATACAAAGTTAAACGTCACAACTGGCAGTTGGTGAATAATTTATCAATACCGCGTAAGAGTGGGCGGGTACCAAAATTGGCCAATTAAAACGCTTCTTTTATAAACTGCAACCCGTGATTCGACCTGTTTAAATGTTACATCAAATAGTGTCATCACTCAACGCATCGCTTTATCGGCCGAAGTGTATACATTCATGCTAGATTTGCGATAAAGGGGCATGGTCAGTCACGATTTTGATCAAAACTTATTTTTCCGTTTTTAATGTTTACAATGCTTTAGTAAGGCGTGTAACCAGGGCTCGTGGCATGTTTTTGTTACGTTTGTTCAATATACCCGTAAAAGCTCTTTTTCAAGATGATTTTCATTCTGCTAATTCGTTTTGACAATAAATGGTTTCTAGCGTTTGTCACATTCATTTAGGTCTAAATGCGGTAATTTCTTTTTAAAATGTTAAATATAAACAAAACCATGACCTGAGCTTTGTTTACATAACAAAGAATTGTGAGCTCTGAATCTCGCTTATAACTCGACGACTGACACTCAAATTTTGGTTGACTACTTGAAATGCCTTACTGAAGCATTGTAAACATTAAAAACGGAAAAATAATTTTTGACCAAAATCGTGACCATGCACCTGGTCGTTTCCATAATGCTGTCTCTTTTGTTCACCGTTAGATACGTACGTGAAGGCGTATTTGGTGGGCGGATCTAAAGTGATACAGAAGAAGAAGACACACATTGTGAAGGGCTCCTTCTGTCCGTTCTTCCGGCGCACGATCAAGTACTCCGCCTGCAACATACACGGCAGGGCCATCAAAGTAAGCATTGAAGCAATTTATATAGATTACCAGACTTGTCGCCGGTTACCTATCTCTCTTGACCCTGTTCTCTGTCTGTTGTGTAGATCATTCTGTGGGCGCGGCACGGCGCGTTCGACAAGAAGCAGTCCCTGGGAGAAGCTGTCGTCAAGCTGGACGGCCTTGACCTGATGCATCAGTCCACTAATTGGTACAAATTGTTCCCCCCGGGGGCAACAGACTTTGGCTCCAACGAATCTCTCCATTTCTGGTGAACTCCGGAATTCTTCGAGGAACCCTGCTATACAGGTCTAGGTAGACCGGAATTGATTGGTCGCGGGTTGGGTGACCCCAATCGGTGACCCCAGTCAGACAGTGTGTGTTTTGATCTCCGTAGAGTTATCACCCTTGCTGCTTCCGCTACGGTGGTGACAACTGGTGCTTGTTTTCGTTTATCACAAAATATTTGATCAATCCAGATGAAGTTTCGACTTCCCAATATAAAGCGGTGCCTTTTGTTTACATTGACGGACGATCCTTGTCATATGTGTCTTTTACTAATTAACAATTTTTAATTGTCAGTGAGTCCATGACTTATGTTTGGTCCTTCATAGGTTCAGTGTAACTTGACGATTGGTGCTAAATGTTACAGGTATTTCATTTTACAGGTAGATATATATCTATATGGTCAAGATCACAAGCATTAGATTCCTCCTGAATGTGTTTTATTTAAACAATGGCTAGGAGTACTATAAGCCTATCAAAGAAAAGGTTTTCGCGTA
Source organism: Magallana nippona (assembly GCA_033439105.1). Lineage (NCBI taxonomy): Eukaryota > Metazoa > Mollusca > Bivalvia > Ostreida > Ostreidae > Magallana > Magallana nippona. The sequence continues at coordinate 49,087,016 of CM065925.1, forward strand.
AAGGGAATTCATTTATCAGTTGTCCTTGAGCAATTTGTTTATCCATTTACATGTTCATTTTATTATTTATTGATTGTTTATTTAATATATTATTTGTTTGTTATATTGGGTTCTCTGTGTATTTGAATAATATGTAGTTGAAGTTTTCATCAGGTTTGATTGGTTACTTCATTACGTGCATACGTCACGATTCGATGTAACATGATATGCATATCACAGTATTAATATGGAGTTGTTTCTTTGATGTGACATAATTATACTGTTTATTGTTAATGAAAGATTGCTTTGGAATCATGGATACTGAATTTTATGTTGGTGTTTTGTTTTAAAATATTATCATGTCATAATTTTCGTTTTACAAAACAATAAATCAAACTACAACAGATTGAATTTTCTTCTTCTTCTGTTACTACATAGTGAAAACAATCGCCCTTATCAATCCAAGATTCTGCCTTGCACCCCCTATACGGAGAACCTAAACGCCCTTATGATATTGTAGGCAACTTAATGCTCCCACAAGCACGTAGCATCGTTTTTTAAAAGTCGGGGGTTAGCTTTGAATATCTATAAGTTCAATTTCAATATTAATTTCCTTAATATCAATTTCCTTATTTTCACTTCAATTTTTTAACATGCTCTCCAAAAAGGGGGGGGGGGGGGCAACTCCTTTATAATGTATATTTGATAGAAAACTGTTCGCTTCGAGAATATGTTGGGGGGGGGCACCCCCCCCCCCCCCACACACACACACACACCCTGACGCTTCATGTACGTGAATGTCATGGGACAAAATACGGGATATTTTCATTCAGAATGATGTTAGCGACATTGCCCTCACGGGACTCAGTACATGGACAAGGGTCTGAAGGGACACCAAGCACCCCTCCCCCACACCCTGCACAATCACAATGCCGCCGCCCCCCCCCCCCCCCTCCAAACCAAAGTCCGCCTCCTCCCCGACTGTTGATTCTTTGTTTGACTTGCAGTAGGGAGTAAATGTCTATGAACGCATGCTTTGTGTGACTGTTTTATGAAAAAGAAAAACAAGGTCTTGTTTTTCTTAGAGGTACTGGATTTTGAATTCATTTCATTACTTGGGCATTGTATAAGGAAATATATTTAACCATTAAACCATATGTAATCTTTATATTCAAGTATCTATGATGCATGCATGGTATAAAGCCTTGCAAGCCAGGGGTGACGACATTTAGTGTCAGTAAAATCAGTTAGAGGAGCGGGTGGTTAATGTTGTAGTATCTAGCGAAAGCAAACTAAAATCTACTGTATATATACAATTAGGCTGTAGAACGGATTGTGGAATACGTCAGGGGTTAATTTGTTTGATGATTAATTAGTAAACTTAACAACCACTAGATATTAACTTTTACAATATTTATTTTCATAAAATACAACAAGGACTTATTTCTCATACCCCTCGATACCATAATAATGTACAATTAGAGAAAACGTTTACTCCAAAACAAAACAAAACACATTCAGTAGTACATGTATTTATACCAATATATTCTTGATCCTCAATCATTCCTTGTTTTGACAAAGTACCTCAGCTGGCAGCTGCTGCCCCTACCACCTACCTCAAAAGAAATGTGTAATTTTTTTTTCTATTTTGCGAAATGGTAAATAACTAAAGCTGATTGCAATCAGAAAGTGATTATTTTGCTGGAAGCAATCGTCTCTCTAACAAGGGGAGATGACTCCGTGAGAATGTACCCCGCTGTGTCTAACTCGACTCGCTTATTATGTAACAGCTGAGGAAATATTCTACACACTTTTATTATTAAATGCGGAATATTTTTATTTAGCTTAATAATCCAGACTTTTATTCAAACTTCTAATCCGAGGTCAAAAGGATAAATCTCTCAGTTAATCGGTCTTTGTGATAACAACGAAAGGGATTAACGATAAAATCAAGCAGCAATTTTGTATGTAAATAAAGTTTTATTAAATGCTTTGACAACATAGCACTTCAAGAAACAAAGTGTGTATAAATTATGTACAATTTAACATAAAGACGAACAGTGTGTGAGAGAAAAGTCCCTCAATAAATATATGTATATAGGTCAAGAGAGTCCATCTCTCCCACACCACGCGGGGCGGTGGGTGTGACCATTCAGTCACCCCACAACAATGGTGTAAAATTGTATAAAAAGAACAAAATAAATAAACGTATGTATACAATAAAACGGGGTTGCAATAGCACCGAAATGAATTGTGTATATCAAGTCACAAACAGCCCAATAAGGCGTCAAAATATCACAGTCGAGGAATGGAAGATCGGGGGAAACTGTTTCCATGGTTACATGTGTTTCTTCCAGATTTTGAGAGTTTCGTGAAGTTCTTTGGCGGAGGGTCTGTCAAATTGTGTCGCCGACCAGCACTGGGTGTAGAGATCTCGATAACACTCCTCAAATGGGTCAAGGTCTATCTGAGGGTGGGGAGGGCGGTGTCCGTAAGCCACTACACTGAAAATCACCACGTGCTGGTTCTCGTTTCCATAGGGATTTTCCCGCGCTAACATCTGCCACAAGGTAACTCCAAGAGCGTAAATGTCTGCTTTGTTTGAGGGAACCTGTCCCTTTAAGAGTTCCGGAGCGCGGTAGGCGAATGTCCCGGTCAGGAGGGATCGCTGGGTGGGGCTCACCAGTCCCGTGTCCACCTCCACCGTCTGGGAGCAGCCGAAGTCGGCCATTTTGACGTCCCCACGGGCTGTGATGAGGATGTTGGCGGGCTTCAGATCGAGGTGAAGCACGTGGTTGTCGTGGATATACTGGAGGGCGTCCGACATCTGAATGGCGAACCTTATCCTGGTCTCCTGACACAGTTCCTCGTGGTTAATCATGCTCTGAAGAGTTCTACTTCCGGCGTACTCCATCACTATCCAAGCTCCCTCCTTAAATTCCTCAAAAGGGGTAGCAGCCAAGGTCTTCACGATGTTTGGATGCTCAAAGTCAAGGACGTGTAACTCGGCCTTGAAGCTCTCGATCTGAGCCTCGGGGTTCTTGCTCTGTTTGTGCATGATTTTCACCGCCACATCGCGCTGTCTGTATGATCCATAATACACAGACCCGAATCCCCCGGCACCGAGTAACCGTCCCAGCTTAACGTCATCCTTGTTTACATGTTTTAACTTCTTATTGTTCACCAAACTAATTTTGGGCATAACCTTCCGAATTACTCCTCGACTTCGCTTATACTTTGACAACAAATGCTTCAGTTTCTGCCAGCTTCTCGTCGTAAAACTCGTCTTCGTCATTTGATGGGATGGTACGTAACTTGCTATTTTCATTTTGCTGTGTGTGCATTCCGTTAGAGTTCAATAGATAATGGTGGACATTAGGGTCGGGTATTTTAAATAAGCCGGCAAACTGAGCAGTACTAAGCTCTGGTTGGCTGACCACAGTACTCAGTCTAATTATAGAACCTACCCCGCGGCCTAGTATCACTGTCCCAATGGGACCATTCACACCCCGGCTAGGACCCGCTAATGGACACACTAATAGACTATCAGTTAGTTGTTTATTTGGGATATTACCTGTAATTACATCATTATTACACATTAAGAATCTCTACTCCTTATTGAAGACTTCAGACAACTGGAAAACAACTTGATTACGTCTCCTTATCTTGTTAAATCAATTTCTTACAATTACATCTCAATTTACCCATTCAGGAAGTGGAAAAATATATCACCTTATTAGTCAACTTATTTATTTATTTTTATTTATTAATTTATTATTTATTTATTTATTCATTCATTTATTTATCTATCTATCTATATATCTATCTATTTATTTATTTCTTAATATATTAATAATTTACATGAACATTCAATTCGCATCGTTTATTAGTGAATTTCTTTAGTTTTTGTTTTTATTCTAATATATATTGACACAACATTTCTTATTGTTTGAGACTGCAAGTAAACAATAAATAGAAGTATGTGTCAGCTTATCTGCTCGTTAATCTTTTTTTTCATGAGAATTTTGAGATGTTGTATCATCATGCTGGCACTTATACAATATTAATGGTGATTTGTTTTGTAATTGAATCTCTGACGATTGTTTACATTTCCCGTTATAGAAATACGTCAAATAAATCCATTTTGAGGTGTAAACTTTGCTAAAAGTAGACGAGAAAAGCATTTTTGCTGCTGTTCATAAATTTATTGATGAATATTGTAGATTGAAATTGTTATGATTGCATGATAACTGTTAAAGTTCCAGGAAAGGACCTAGTAATTGATTCCATTTGTCATGATGTAAAAGAGCGATAACTCTCTGTTGATCTTAAGTACAAGTGACACAGAAATGGAATGCTGATTTTAAATGTCTGTAATATTCTGTAATAGTAGAAGGCATTTTGACTGTTTTACGATACACTGTGGTCCATTTCACGACATTTTGCTAAAACGTAATATCATTTACATAAAATTCTTCTATTTATTTAAAACGTGTGTTTTTGCATTGAAAGGTATTCAGGTATCTCTTTCTATCACAAAACTATATGCAACAACATATTCTGATGACAATAAACAAACTTAAGTTTTTCGAGTTCATTTTAAAAGACATTGTATAAACTGATAGGGCCTATGTCTGAAACCAATTAAAGTCTAAATAAGAGCAAATATCTTTTATTATCACGTTGAAAATTTCATACAATATTATACACTGTGTTTGAAAACCAACTTTAAAAAAAACTCTAAAACGGGTCTCTTAATTCACGTTCGTTTATGCGCATAAATTCAAATTTCTTTAAATTTACATTATAAATAAAATTACCAAAAATATGCCTCTGACACCCCCCCCCCCCTGGAAATTTTCTGGATCCGCGCATGACGTTATATAATCTGAAGCAATTACACACATAAACAAAATCATATCTATTTTGGTTATGTTTTGGCCCAAAATGGTCATTGGATAATGCTGTATTTTTGTGTTTTGTGCACAAAGAGAAAGTCATGATATTGATTGCTTGAATATCAGGGACAATTCACTGTTACCTCAGTTAGTTACATCATAACAATTAATGTGCTGCAGTAAACAAGCTGGAGAGAAATTATTATGTAGATGTCGAAGATCGACAAGGATAGAAAACAACAATAACAAAGTCATCTGTGGTCGTCCAATTTCTTTATTTTGAGATTAACAAAGAAAACATTTTGTTTTGGAGGGGTTAATCCATTAATCCATAGTCAGTCCAAAGTAAACATTGTGATCACACCAGAGAAATCTGAATTTTTATCAAGAATAAAGCTAAATGTAACACACCATGTTTTATAGTTTTTTGTAATTGATGGGGAGTTGTGTATTACTTTAGCTCTATGATTGGTAAAACTTCAGACATGTGATTCTACCAAAACGACTATATGAGAGTTATTTCTCTTGATTAAAGTCATAATAAAGAAGGAATGTTATTGGGTTCATTTGGGGATTATCCAGTATCCACAGCGAGTATTCACAGATAGACCTGTTTAATTGTCAGCTCGTAATGAGTGTTAATTAATCTAATTAGTGGCTGTCATGATCAGCAACATTAATACACATATTAACACTCAGTGGACATGACAATTACATAGGGATATTATTTCAAAATGATATTGAAATTATAGAAAAATGATTTTAGGGTTGTGGACGCGGTCCTTGATAAGTAATACTCAAAACATCCGTATACACCCGATCGAGTTTTGTAAAATGGAAAAATGACACTATGGTACATGTATAACAAAATTAATGATATCCTAACACCGATTATAAAACACCCACAAAGAATGAAGTTCACCTTCATATATATATATAAATTCCCACAAACATTTCAAAATATACATGTATATGATTGAAAGTTATGACTAGATATCTGATATTAGGCTACAGCACTACTGGATGTACCGTGTATAATTATTATGCTACAACAAAACAGATCATCGGAATACAAGGACACAATTAACTTGTCCTGGCAGAAGACAACAGGAGACCATGGAAGACTATAAATGTATTCAAATGACGTCAGGACGGTCTTATCTCGTAATTAAAGTGACAAGCCGGTAAACTCTCCCAGTAATGATTATCTGTGTTTGGTTGAGACATGATCTTGAACTGTTCCACATAAACAGACACAGTTTCTATACGTAAATATATGATGTACATCTATGTTGTTGACAGTGAATCATGACGTAATAATTATCGTTGTTAATAGCTGCGCCATTTATCTGTTAATAGACTTATAGATTTAATTAAATTGTAAATTGTGTATATTTTGGTAATATTCTGTACGTTGTAAACTACAACCAAACAGATAAAATGAACTGTTCAACTGTCAAACACGTAACGCTCTGCCAACATTTCAACAAAATCAGCACTTGACAAAGTCAGTAAAGTAAAAACTCATGTAAATAACATAAAACACTACCCTCTACAAAAACAAAAGTAAAACCACAGGACCTTGGGGCATAGACCCCCCCCCCCCCCCCCCCACACACACACACACACCCACTTCAGTTGTTTTGAGAAGAAAAAATATGAAATACGATAAAACGCATTTTTAAAAATACTTCGTAGAGACGAATGTGCAACATTATCGATGAAATATTAATAATTTAATAATTAATAGTATGCATATTGGAATTGTTCAATAGTTCAACAAGAAAAAGGTGTGTTACAGCTCAGACTCAACACAACTGATGGGGGGGGGGGGGGGGGGCATGCTCCATGTGCCTGTGGTAAAAACTCGCACATCAGAAAGACATAAAGGATGACCTCACAGCCACTTAGCAGCCAGCTACTTCGTGTGTCTGCTTCAAAATATGAAAATAACAAATCATAAAGATAGTACAGAATCTATCAATGAAAATGAATCCTGGTTTACGTGTACAGGTTCTCTTTACAATTAAAACGTCAAAAGGGCATCTGACGGAAACGTTATGAATTCGATCGTTGAATATAAATATAAACACACAACATTAAGTGTAAATAGACGAGGTAATACCATACAATAATAAAAATCTCGATCGAAAAATCGTGGACTACATGTTTAATTGGTGTGACATATGACTGATACGAGAATGGTTTCAAAATCCGAACTTTTCTAATTTCGCCATGGATAGTTCATACTGTTGAGAGGCAGACACGATTTCGTTCCGCACACGTTCGTCTCGTGGACTTTTCTGATTCAAGTTGTAGTTGTATATCATGGCGGGGCGACTGAATTCCGGGTTTAGGTAGTTTGAGGCGTGGTGCAGGGGCTGGTGGTTCATCCAGCGCTCCACTGGTCGCAGACGATCGCCTGCCGCCATTGTCTGGTCATAGGTGGCGCCACTGTAACCCGATTGCTGATTCACGTTTCCTTGGTTACTGTTACCGACACCGTTAGAGAGCGCGTGGTCAGAGTGAGGGTGGAGTCCTTGTTTCCCTTTTTGGTTTGAAGGAAATCCCAGCAGTGTCCTGACGTTTTCCCGGTTTCTGTCCGTACAACATGGGCACGTTAAGTTACTAGAACCCTCGTATAGCGGAATGATATGACCGTACTGAGCAAAATGAAGGTAATCCGCCACCAACCCGTCCACCAAAGTGTCCGACGTATCGACGGGCGTCAGGGGTGCCATGAAGTATCCGGGTAGTACAGGCGCTTGGTTACGAGGGAACTGATATCGGGGAGACCTCCGTTCTTTTGGAGACTTGGAGCGGTCCGCCGGTAGGGGGCGTGCATGCACAGTTGGTCGAGGTTTGGGGGGATCGGAGGTCCTTAGGACCTCATATTTTGCCTGAGGTTTGACGGATATCCGGACATTTCCGGATCCTCCTCGGCTGGAGAAGGTCTCCTCCCGGATGGGTGGGAGTTTCTGGGCGCGGGTGACGGAGATCTGGCGGGTTTTACCGGTAGCCATTATTTGAGTTTTTGTGCATCAATGAAACTGAAAAGATAATAAAAATGTTGTTATTTGTTTCTTCAGAGGTTTTTACAATCAATTTGTTTAGGGTGTCTAACAATGTTATCACAACTCAAGGAAAATAACTCCATTAAACACTTATTATAGTTTTCTAAAGCATCAAACACTTAGAAATGAATCGATCTATCAAATTTCCATTGAGAATTTTTCAACTTCTAAACAAACATTTTTAGATACACACTAAATGTTTTTGAATTAAATGAGGTTTTTGGTTTTTTTTTTTATATTTCTCTGTTTTCACATTTGTTTTTGTTTTTTTTGTTTTTGTTTTTTTTTTTCGCGGTTGGATGTTTCTATCACACTTTCTATCTTGTATGTCAATAGATAGAGTTACTCTCGTTTTTCAACCTTAACAAATAAAATTCTACACACTAGAAACTGTAAATCTATTAATCTATTTCTTTCAATTATGACTTTTCAACTATTATAAAGAATATCTCTCTCTCTCTCTCTCTCTCTCTCTCTCTCTCTCTCTCTCTCTCTCTCTCTCTCTCTCTCTCTCTCTCTCTCTCTCCATCGATACATGATTTACAAAGATCACAGAAGTCATGTAGACATCTTTTCCGCTTTGTTCTTTTCAAAGCCAATTTAAACCTCTTTAATGTACTAGTACTACGGATTATCCATGTAAGTGTTGGTTGGTATTAATTGATTCGTTCACGCCTAAAAGTGTTAATGTGCAAAACATGCCCTGTCTTCTTGACCTTGGGCGCAGGAGAGAGAGAGAGGGGGGAGGTGAGAGAGAGAGAGAGAGAGAGAGAGAGAGAGAGAGAGAGAGAGAGAGAGAGAGAGAGAGGAGAGAGATAGAGAGAGAGGGAAAGAGAGATAGACAGAGACAGAGAGGAGAGAAGGGGGGGGGGCGTAAACAAACGGAGAAAATTTTGATGATACAAACGACAACTTGCATGGCGTCCATTATTTGGGGCCCACCTGCACCACTTTCGACCAGCACCACCATGACAACAGCTAGGCATATAACAGAATACCGGAATCAGAGATAGGACCAAGTTAATAAAAAGTACTTTTTATGACGAATCTCTTCATTTCTATCCTCCTTGTCAGAATAAGTTTGGTTTCTTCGCTGTTTATTATAAGTTGGAAACAATCTATTTTCTATTAATTTTTTATCAAATATCAATTTCATTTTTGTCTTCTTTGACAAATACTGTGCTTCACATATTACAAAGATCACAAAAGTCATGTAGACATCTTTTCCGCTTTGTTCTTTTCAAAGCCAATTTAAACCGTTTTAATGTACTACGGATTATCAATGTAAGTGTTGGTTGGTATTAATTGATTCGTTCACGCCTAAAAGTGTTAATGTGCAAAACATGCCCTGTCTTCTTGACCTTGGGCGCAGGAGAGAGAGAGAGAGAGAGAGAGAGAGAGAGAGAGAGAGAGAGAGAGAGAGAGAGAGAGAGAGGGTTACATGTACTTCCTTCCTATTTTACCTTTACTTTAGACTGGACATCTATTATTTTTTAATTAGTTGCATGGTAGTTTTGGTGTCGACATTTCATTTTCTTAAGTTGAGTGTCTAGTGGTGGTGGTGGGAGGAGGGGGTGGGTGGGTTAAAAAGTAGATACACCAAAGGGCATCATTTCCTGGTAATCAATTAAATCATCCCACCTAGAGCTAGCTCCTCATTCATTATGGTAATTCTCAATTCGCAATCAGTTATAAAATCTTCCATGCAGGATCTATACACAGAAATCCTCTCCCTCCCTCGCAATCACATTCTTTATTCATACAGCTGTGTGCTTTTATGTTTTATATTTAATATACAAAGACAGATTACATTTTCAAAGGAATAACGATTGATTTCAAGCGATCTTTTGGAAAATGAAATCTTTTGTTTTTTTAACAGAATACAAGAACAGTGTATTGAGCTAAGCAATCGCACCAGATAAGATCAATTTATCGACATTTGTTTACAGTCCCCTAAACTGAACTCTGTCAATAAAATATCGGGGATTCCGGCTACCTCATCGAGAGGCCATCGAAAAGAGATACATCGTAACTCAATTAATTAGTACCTGACATCTTTTAAAGGTTGGTGTGGTCGAGGAATGCCCCACCCGCTCCTGGATTAAGGCAGTACTTTCTCCGGTCCGCCATCTTGTTTATATATCGTCATGACCACGCGCTTTCTCGCCCATGGTTTACAGAGATCGAGTAGATCTTTTATTTCTTTAAAACCCACGCGGAACAACATTGAAAAGTATAGATTACTTGTAACGCCAAGTTTTGTCTAACTTGGCCATGTGTAAATATTTTTTCTCTCGTCCCATTTAAAGAGTCGTTAATAAAAAAGATATATTGATTTTTGTCAAAGTACGCAAAAGCATGCACTGTTCTGGTTTGAAGACCACTTTCGACAACCGCAATTAATCAATGTTCCAAATTTAAATCAAAGCGGCGATTGCCTCGAATCAATACAACTACACAAGCAGCATTTAGCAGAATTAGTTTTGTGCGCTGAAAACATCACTGATAGATCTTTCGATACCCCCTGACATTAACCCTCTAAATAAGCGGGGGAGTGCCCCGTAGCGATCAATCTCGGAACTTCCTCGGATGTCGACCCCGCGGGATTCCATTGGTCCGTACTACTCACTTCAGCAAACACATCAACAGGCACCCAACACGAAATCAATGGAGTTCTGATTGAATTATCTATTGTCCCAGTCGGTCTAATGAGGACATACAGGCGTTTGAATTGAACGTTTTCTTTGATAAAGAAGAACAATGCGTGCTTTCGTTGGATCCTTCCTCAGGATTCCGTGATCGCTCGGACATTTTGATGACCCCGCTAGGGGTGCTGTCGGCGTGGGGACACAGACAGACGGGCTCAATTATTCAGTACAGCCGCCCACTATGTCGTATGGTTTTACGATGTGAACGACCGGCCGTTCATATGTACTCCTTTCAGCATCTTCCCCGTATCACAATACCACCCTGCTATACTTATCACGGACCAGCAGTGTTTAGCACTATGATGCTGAAGAGGGCGTACATTCGATATAAACAAAATAATTAATCCTGACTTGATATTCTTCATTCGACACAATAATTGTTCAGCTGCAGGCTGTAACAATTTAGGACCGACTAGAGTGCTTACAATTTTTTTTAAAATATATATATTTTGGCCTTAAATAATAATTTTGGAAAATTTTAAAATAGGGATCTTTTTTCAGATTAGTACTTTTATCCAAATTTCATAATATAATGTCGATTATCTGGCACTAAGCAGTACTGTTGTTGTGGGAACATCTTGTTTCTGGTGGGCGGGGGAGGGGGGGAGGTTAGTGTTTTTCTGATTTAAGAAGGCTGGGTGGTCAATAACCATCGAATTTACCTTAATTTTGAAATATGATCTTTTTTGGCCATGAACTAATGTTAAGTGAAGAAAAAATCCAAATATTTCAGCTTTTAAACTTGAGCATATTCCTATATCTTTATATATATATATATATATATATATATATATATATATATATATATATATATATATATATATATATATATATATATGTGTGTGTGTGTGTGTATAGAGCTCTTCATATTAAGGAGGTAAATAAAGCCTAAAAATGGCCACAACCATCCCGCCCTCTTAACCTCACAAAGTTCAGCTTTCATAACTGAGAATAGAACATAATATGGTGTTATATGTAATATTATATTATACGTAATATCGTGTTGTGCGTAAAATTGCGTTATATGTAATATTGCGCTACATTTAATATTGTGTTATGCGTAATATTGTGTTATATATGTACGTAATATTGTGTTACTAGATTGGATAAATTGGACAATCCCTAGGTTCTGTAGCAAAAATGACTTTTTTCTTAACAGCCCATTTTTACTATCCAGAAGATGGCATAAAATAGGTTACAATTTACACCCACCTTGTTCATGAAATAGTCATAAAACGTAAGTAAAAATTGCGTAAAAAACCTATATTTTGATATTATGAATCAATAAGATACGTAGATGGAAGAATCGAGTTGATTTTCCCCTATCTCATCTCATCTCATCATCTCACATCACCTCATTATATATCATCTCATCTCATCTTATCATCTCATCTTCTCATCATCTTATCTCATCTCATTCACCTTTTCCCGATATATCGTCTTTGAGTAATTAAGTAGTTTTCATCGATTCATGGATTAAAATACAGTTTCATATAATAAAAAAAATAGTATTTTATTGAATGATGGAATAATTACCTGATTCCGATTGGTTATATCACACGTGCCCTTGTATGAATAGGTAAAAAAGCTTACAGTAACCTACAATGGTTGATTATAAAAATTTAAGAATTGTTACACTAAATATGCTATAAAATATTCAGGCATATATAGAAGTACGAGAAAATCAACTTTTCAAATGTACACAAAACAAGTACTAGTAGCTGAACTTTGTGGAAGTTTAAATTGTTTTCAACCTTAATCATGAACATCACGGGAAAAAGTAGTATAGTTCCACTTCTGTCTGTATAGTTCCACTTCTGTCTGTATAGTTCCAATTCTGTCTGTATAGTTCCACTTCTGTCTGTACAGTTCCACTTCTGTTTGTACAGTTCCACTTCTGTCTGTACAGTTCCACTTCTGTCTGTATAGTTCCAATTCTGTCTGTACAGTTCCACTTCTGTCTGTACAGTTCCACTTCTGTCTGTACAGTTCCACTTCTGTCTGTATAGTTCCAATTCTGTCTGTATAGTTCCACTTCTGTCTGTACAGTTCCACTTCTGTCTGTACAGTTCCACTTCTGTCTGTGCCGATTTAACCATGCAAGAAATGTATAATACCCTCGCAGCAATGCATAAACTCCGTATGTATCCGTTTAAAAAGGTAAAATACAACACGATCTTTTGTTTTCATTCGACAAATCGAATTGATTTACATGCACTGAATTATTTCTTCTATATTTCATGGGAAACCATTGTCGTAATACAATCATGACAAAACGTGGGGGGGGGGGGGGGGGGGGGGGGGGGGTTACATAGATCCGGTTAAAATTGACTTGTCCTAAATATGGTTAAAAGTGAAAGGTCAAACTCGAACTGGCCCTTCCATCTAGGTAACTTCCTGATCGTTAATACAATATTTTATGTACTTTTACCTACTTTAAAAATAATTTAAAGAAAGATACCTGTATAAACGTATATCTAAAACACTATTTACCTCGGTTCATATGTAATGCGTGTTACTGACCATTTAGAAAAGTCCACTTTTCCCTAATGCCTGTAATATCACCATATACTCGTAGGAAGCTTTGTTTAAAAATAAATAGACCCGTCTTTAGTTAAATTATTTCGTTGATGAGAATTCGAGGCACCGCATTACCGTTTTGGGCACTAAGTGGAATTGTTCGTTGCTGATTATAGTATGCTGAAGTTTAGGATTAAAAGTGTAACGCGCTGGAGTCGCTACTGTCTAACGACAAAGAGAAATGAATTAAATATTGATTGAAATTTGTTCCCTTCAAACGTTTCAAAAGTTCATCTCCTGCAGGGGGTACATACTAAACACTTTTATTACGTATGTTGATTATACTGTATAAACTGTGAATTAAATACCACTTCTTGCTCATAATATCGGTCAGTGCAATTTATCAATCACAGAGAAGTTAATTAACAGATCTTTCTTCCTCAGTGAACATCTCTTATATATGATGATGATTAAAAATTTATTTTGAAAACCTATAGCATTACGCCTCCACATATTTTCATTCCTTATCACGCCTTATAACTATTATATTAAATACAGGAATGCAGTGACCATTGATAACATCAGAGATAATCAGTACATTGATATTCTTATACTCATTACTATAAATAATTGCCCATATACAAAATACATACATATTTTTATCCTTTCTACCCATTTTTACAATATTATACCAGTACACATAATAATAATATAACACCGGTACACATTAATTGTTACAATAAAATAACACCTTTAAACATTATTACAACAATATAATACCATTAAACAATATTACAATAATATAACGTCAGGAAACAATATTACAATAATATAGCATCAGTAAACAATATTACAATAATATAGCACCAGTAAACAATATTACAATAATATAGCACCATTAAACATTATTACAATAATATAGCACCATTAAACAATATTACAATAATATAGCACCAGTAAACATTATTACAACAATATAATGCCAGTAAACATTATAACAATAATATAACACCAGTACACATTATAACAGTGATATGACACCAGTACACATTTTTTAACAATAATATAACATCAGTAAATATTATAATATAACACCAGTAAACATTATAATATAACACCAGTACACATTATAACAGTAATATGACACCAGTACACATTTTTAACAATAATATAACATCAGAAAACATTATAATATAACACCAGTAAACATTATAATAAAAAACCAGTAAACATTATTACAATAATATGACACCAGAACACATTATAACAGTGATATGACACCAGTACACATTTTTTTACAATAATATAACATCAGTAAACATTATAATATAACACCAGTAAACATTATAATAAAAAACCAGTAAACATTATTACAATAATATGACACCAGAACACATTATAACAGTGATATGACACCAGTACACATTTTTTTACAATAATATAACATCAGTAAACATTATAATATAACACCAGTAAACATTATAATAAAAAACCAGTAAACATTATTACAATAATATAACACCAGTACACATTATAACAGTGATATGACACCAGTACACATTTTTTTACAATAATATAACATCAGTAAACATTATAATATAACACCAGTAAACATTATAATAAAAAACCAGTAAACATTATTACAATAATATAACACCAGTACACATTATAACAGTGATATGACACCAGTACACATTTTTTTACAATAATATAACATCAGTAAACATTATAATATAACACCAGTAAACATTATAATAAAAAACCAGTAAACATTATTACAATAATATACACCAGAACACATTCTTCATGATTGCTTCGGTTAAAACGACATCATTTATTGCTATGACGCAAATACGTGTTAGAAATATGTGTTCAATTTAAAAAAAAAAAGGATATCACTTACATCAATCGTCCATCACCAGAATTACGTAATATGTGTAAGCACAGTATTTGTCATAGAAGACAAAAATGAAATTGATATTTGATAAAAAAAAAAAAATAGAAAATAGATTGTTTCATACTTTTAATAAACAGCGAAGAAACCAAACTTATTCTGACAAGGAGGATAGAAATGAAGAGATCCGACCTGAAAAAATAGTTTTTATTAATTTGGTCCTATCTCTGATTCCGGTATTCTGTTATATGCCTAGCTGTTGTGTCATGGTGGTGCTGGTCGAAAGTGGTGCAGGTGGACCCCAAATAATGGACGCCATGCAAGTTGTCGTTTGTATCATCATCATATGTTCTGTTTAAATCCTCCTATCTCTCTCTATCTCTGTCTCTCTCTCTCTGTCTCTCTCCCCTTCTCTCTCTGTCTCTCTCTCTCCTTCTCTCTCTCTCTTTCTCTCTCTCTCCCCTTCTCTCTCTATCTCTCTCTCTCTCTCTATCTCTGTCTCTCTCCCCTTCTCTCTCTGTCTCTCTCTCTCCCCTTCTCTCTCTCCCCCCTTCTCTCTCTCTCTCTCTCTCTCTCTCTCTCTCTCTCTCTCTCTCTCTCTCTCTCTCTCTGTATACTTATCAAGATCAGTTTACCTCTTGAGGCCAAAATAAACTGTCCATCTATACGTACTGATTTTAGAATATCATGGGCTTTGAAATTAATGGTAGGAAGAAAAACTCTACTTTGAGAAAGAAAATATAACCTAACCAATGTAGAAGACTGTAAACAGGTGCTCTCTTAAATACGCGTGTTCATTATACACTTCGATATATTAACAGTTTCAGAGCCCGATCGAATTATCTATTGAGGACATCGCATCCACGTTCTACATCCATCAAACGAGACAAGGGGGATTTTTCCCTAGGATCAATAAGCTTAGTTTATATTTTTGTCTATAACATATTTACATTCAGAAACATTCCAGTCCATCGCTTCATTTAGCTAAAACAAATGCTACCCTTCCCCATCCTTGTTCTTCTATTTCGACTCGATGACGGGACGATGAAAGCTAAAGTTTCGATAAAATCTGGCCCCCTGGCACGGGGTTTAGGGGCCGCGGTCGAGGTCTGGCGCCTGGTACTGCGTGGCCCGTCCGTGGCAGCAATCCATCGATTTTCTGGCATTATATCGATGTTGTCAGTCTCAATTTAGCAAACAACAGTGGCTTATTCGAAGGCCGCGCGCAGCGCATATTGATTTCTCTGAAGAGCAGGCGAATAGTGATGAAAAAATGGCGAATAGAGACATCAGCTGCCACGGTGCTGGAGAGGCATAAGGACTGAATTTTCACCGCCATAATGAGTGGAGGAAGTCGGATGTCCATCAGGGGCTCGGCGAGCGTCAACTCCCGCTCGGCTCTCACGGTAAGGGGTGTTAACTCTTTACGGGGGGGGGGGGGGGGGTCCGAAAGAGGTATGTGTATAGCGATAGCTTTAGAGGGGCGCTCTCTGTCTATACCAGACAGAGATAGTCGTTATTTCAAAACGTTCTATAGACTGAAATATCTTTCCAAAACGCCTTTATTACGTGTAATTACTGAAGATTCTGCGAAATGAATGGAGGTACACCCGATTGATTGCTTTATGACGTCACACCTGCGTACTAGTTTCCATATTTATGATGTCCATCCTAAATTTCTTGTACATGACATTTAATAGCTCAATACATTTGCCGTTTTGAGGAGCAAAATGATCCCTGTACAAAAGTTAATCAATTAAAAGTGCCAATTACTTCACCAGCCCGCAATCATCGCGGCGTTATATGTGCTCTGAGATCAGATGAATGGTGTTCTTCTGTAGGTGTCTACACTTAGACATGAATTGCTAATATCGACGTCTCACCAAAAAGGTGTCTCTTGATACCTAACCACATGCGGACGCCTACTCTAGGTTTTTTTTTTTTCAATTTTATCTCAAGATGAACAATCCGCAGGAATCCTTTTTAATCAGTAATTTTGATGTTCTTCATCATTTGAGTCTCACCTGCATCCGTTCAGAGCTTTAGTTTGTGATATCAATTACCAGATTGTCTTTCAGAAGGATTTTGTCTTTTTGTCAGGTACCGCCAAAAGATCGTTCCGTGCGCCTGCGTGTGATGCCTGAACAGAGCAACGATTACCGAGTGGTTGTGTTTGGAGCCGCCGGAGTTGGGAAAAGTTCCCTAGTTTTAAGATTTGTGAAAGGGACATTCAAAGAGAGCTACATTCCCACCATTGAGGATACGTATCGACAAGTGATCAGTTGTAATAAACAGGTGTGTACATTACAAATCACGGACACGACCGGAAGTCACCAATTTCCCGCCATGCAGAGACTTTCCATCTCCAAGGGTCACGCTTTCATTCTCACGTATTCCATCACAAGTCGACAGTCTCTGGAAGAACTCAAACCTATTTACAATGAGATTGTACTCATAAAGGGTGACCTTCGAGACATTCCCGTCATGCTCGTTGGAAATAAATGTGACGAGGAATGTCGTGACGTCACACAGAGAGAAGGCGCCGAGTTGGCGAAAAGTTGGAATTGTGCCTTTCTTGAAACCTCGGCAAAAACAAATTACAATGTGAAAGAATTATTTCAGGAGTTACTCCAACTGGAGAAAAGAAGAACAATGAGTCTCCAGCTTGAGACAAAGAAAACCAAATCCCAGAAAAGAAAGGAGAAATTAAAGGGAAAGTGTGTTGTGATGTAGAATCGACATGTCGTTCGTTTTTTCTATGCAGTCCAGCGTGTACAATTTGTTGATTTTCAGTTGCATTTTAAATCTTACTCCTTATTGTTTAAAAACTCTCTCAGGATATTATGCTTACGTCATTTGTTACGTACGACGCATGCGCCGTCCGGTTGTTTGTGTTTCACGTGACGTCGGAGCGTCCAATCATGATCTGTTATTTGCTGGAGTGTGTGGAACGTTAGTGCTTATGGGTGGATACGACCTTGTACGTGATTATGTGTGTCCAGGAATGACGCCATTTTCTTTATAGGGGTGAATTAGTGTTTGTTATCACACGTTAGGCCTGTAAACATGTTTTATCTAAAGTTTTTGTTTCATTTGAACAGATATTTTTGTCGTGTTATATCAACAACTGATGCAAATCAGGATATGGATAGCGATTTTTAGATTTTGAAATATAAATTAATCACTGTTTATTTGTTGTTTTATTCGATTTTTGAACAATTCTATGATTCCTCCTCCTCATCCTCCCTCCTCCTCCTCCTCACAGTTGTTAAGTGAAGGTCGTTGACCTGGTCACGTGATCAAGGAAGCACAGAGGGTGTGCCTTCTAATCCGCAAAGGCTAAAACAATGGGAAGGACAACCATTGTGGGCACAGCCATTAAATTTGGCTGTTTTAATGATAGGGCTATAATTTTTCCTTGTTTAAATGCAGTATTACAAGCCACTATCAGGTTTGCTTTTATCGTTGGAAACCCACGTCAAGTCTCACATACGCTTACTGTTTGTGGGCATACTTGCTTATATTTCATTGGTTTTAAGAATAACTCATGACTGTCCCGATTGGGTCCTTAACACTTTGTGATGGAAATCTGACAAATCTCACAAATCGCGAGAATGCCAAGCTGTGCTGGGGGAAAGATAGCATGGCGTTGTTTTCTTCACATGAAGTCAACATTGTTTTTATAACTCAAAAACATAAACTTTAGGGTTTCGCTTTATCAATTGTATATTGAACATGCAATTAATATTTCATGAAACCGAGGAAATTTGGGCGAGTTTGCCTAGAGTCAGTAAGCGTTTGCGAGACTGGCCATTAGTTTCCAACGATGGTTTGTTTCGAGAATGCAACAATAGTGGCTTGATGCAATGATTTCAAACGATGTCCCAGAGGTCGCCTACCTGGGGTAACACAGGTTCTTTATATTGTTCAATGTTTCTTTTTTTTCTTTTTGTAGTATTGAATATAAAATCATATATATTTAGTAAAAACAATATCAAGTAAAATCTAAAATGAAATTATGTAGATTTATGTAAAGTGAATATAGGAATCAAATTATTTTTACGCAAATTTTTTTGTTAGTTGTGCAAATACCAGTATTTGGTTTTTTGATTCAATGAAACAGCAAACAACACATCATTTAAGTCGAATTTAGACAAATATTACTTGTTAAAAGTTTTATTTAGTGAAATCTTGGCACAAATTATAAACAGTCATATGTACTTAAATTTATGAACCAAATTTTGTTTGAACTTAATGGTTTTATCTGAGCACTTCTATGAAAGATACACGTGCACAGAGCTCTATATTATAAATGATTTCAAGTCAAAGTAATAAGTATAGGGATAAAATAGAACAACAAAAGAAAAAACCAACACACTTTAAAACAGGTACAATGTATTTGCTAGTCATCAACAAACTACAAACTAAAAGGAATGGAAAAAATAGTTTTTTCCCCAAAACTTGAGGACTGGAAGGAAAATATAACATATTTTATTCATTTTCATTGATTAACATATTTATCATAACAAAGCATGCACTAGATGCATGTGTTGAAGATTTTAAATATTTACCATTAAAAGTTAAAAGTACTCTTAAATTAAGTGAAATATAAAGATTACCAGAAACAAAAATAAATATACACTGCATGCTGGCAATTAATTAGATAATGAATAAAAATGGGAGTGAACAAAATTAATTTTATTTGAGAAATTTAGAAAGTTTTTTTCCACCCCCCCCCCCCCAGAAAAAAAAAACAACATTCAAAATTAGTCATATACTCGTATATATGATAACATACATTGAACTTGATTGGGGAACAAAGTATTTCTTCTTCAATAAACGACTGACATTTAAAAAAAAAAGATACAAAATTCTTAATCTTTTTTGCACAGGTTACATTTAGCACTGTCAGATTTTGTTTTAATCTCTGGCTGTATTATTTCAGCGACCAGTTTCACTAAGTAAATAATAAGTTATTGCATTTTGAACGACCTTAGATCTCCGACGGAAATTGTAAGACAAATCAGGGCAATAACTAGGACAAACAATGTGCGCATTTTAATGACTTTTTTTTTCATTTACTGCTTTAATCAACCCACAACTACGAATGCAACAGTTGTGAGACATATTTAGATAAAGAATACTAAGTCATGAGACACCCAATTTTAATGATTTGAATCAGCACCCCCTAGCGACTCCTGTCAGTATCCCATATTGCTATTTCGACAATTAACATAAAACAGATCACTTTATATAATGTATTTTGTTTGAGGCATCGGAATCCATTGATATTTTTATGAAAACAGTTCTTTTTTTCAAATTGTGTTTGATAGTTTGCGGCCTATTCTGCGTTTGTAAACGTAGATAAGAGAATCGTATGTAGATGTACTTATGCGTTAGTCTGAGTACAATAAAATGACCCCTATAGATCGACCATTACCCAGAGCTCAGGGTACTAAAGCGTACATCATCACCACACACAGGGTCAGCTTCACACACAATAAACATGCTATCGATCGCTGCCTGACTTATCACCCAGAAGTAAAGACAACCCTGCCAGGGCCCTGTCCACGCGTGGCTCTAAATAGTGGTTTTGGTGGCAGTGACAGACGATGACATGCATGTATCATTAGATGCTACTAAATACTTCATAAAATCACAACCATTTATTTGTTATCGTGGTAACGGCATTATTATATTTCTGTGTATACTAATACCACACTCCTCCATGCTTCGTTATGTAACAATACTTCAGTTTGACCCAGTTGATGTTCAGTCCAACAGTCGCAGTGAGTTGGGCAGGTTTTGCGCAAAAACAGTTCCTCTTTTAGAGTCGCGTTGTTGCGTAAAAGTTGCTAAAGGTTACATCATTGGTAAAATGTTGGAAATCAAACTTGTACGGTCGAAGAAAAAACACTGAAGGAACTTTGTTTATTATTTATCATGGCGATTGAATACTCTCTAAAGACATTCTGGGCAATCCTAACATTTTTGAGTAAATTTTTGCGGCTATCAAACTCAAGGCTCCATGAAATTTAAAATACATTAAATTTAATCCCTAACTTCCGCTTTTGGTGCTGTGACCAGTCTCTTATTGAACAGAAAACCTTGTCGTGGTACAGGGTGAAACTGATTAGGACCTTTTCAATTACCAAGCTGTTGTCTGATGTAAATAAAATAAAGCATTTGCAACAAAAATATTAAAACCGTTTGTTATCCTTCTCTTCCATTATACAATAGGTACCTAGATCCTCTTACAATTTACACCATGAGCGCAGATTTAATTTGTCGTCAGTTTTTTTTTTACTGCATTACGAAACAAATACAATATAAAAGTAATCCTTCCCAAATGTATATATATGTATGGTGACACTTATAAATATACCCAAAAAATGATCATGTTGACTAAAACATAAAATTTGAAACGCGTAAAATTATGGCAATAGACAAAGCAATTATATATTTATTACTGACAGATTAAATTGATATACGAATCATGGTATTTTCCTTTCTGGCATATTTTATTTTTCAAATAAAAACTGCAATATGACGATTTTTGTTTTGGAAAATAAAATATGTCCGAAAGGACAATATGATTCAACCAAAAAGTATTAGTAAATTTATTCGAGTGTAAAATCCCGTGATTCTCATGGAGTTGGCTTGCTTGCCCACACTGATATTCAATATAAGTGGAAAACAAAGTCATTTACAACGACAAATTATAATTTATAGACTGACTTAATTGAAGAAATTTTACCTCTAACGAATATTGACCTTATGCACTTAATTGAAGCAAAGTCGACCTTCCTTTCAATTTCGCACATATATTAATTGATCTCGGAGTTGACTCATACTCCTATCTTTTTTATAATCAAACTGGTAATTTTTCTGTTTTGAAAAATATCTTGTCTGTACTAGAGTAACATATTATATGGTGGCATAGTTCTGCCACCACTTGTCAGATAGTTATGTCGACTTGTCAGATAACTATGTCGACTAGTCAGATAGCTATGTCGACTTGTCAGATAGCTATGTCGACTTGTCAGATAGCAATGTCGACTTGTCAGATAGCTACGTCGACTAGTCACATAGCTACGTCGACTAGTCACATAGCTATGTCGACTAGTCACATAGCTATGTCGACTAGTCACATAGCTATGTCGACTAGTCACATAGCTATGTCGACTAGTCACATAGCTATGTCGACTTGTCAGATAGTTATGTCGACTTGTCAGATAGCTATGTCGACTAGTCAGATAGCTATGTCGACTTGTCAGATAGCTATGTCGACTAGTCAGATAGCTATGTCGACTTGTCACATAGCTATGTCGACTAGTCACATAGCTATGTCGACTAGTAAGATAGCAATGTCGACTAGTCAGATAGCTATGTCGACTTGTCAGATAGTTATGTCGACTTGTCAGATAGCTATGTCTGATTACTTATGAAATTTAAAACAAAAACGGGCACATGCCCAATATCTTACGGAAACGTATAACCGCCTCTTGATGTTGTGTTAAACCTCTAAATGGCAAATTAAAATTAGGGTCATCTTCTTATAAAATGTATATATTGTCAAAATTATGTCGACTTGTACAAAGAGATAAATATAAGTCGATATATTTTGAATGATTTAACCGCTCATTTCAAGCTTTGTTGACTTTGATCAAGTCATAATATTATTTTGCGTTGTAAATTTGTCGCATTTATATAAATTCGTAGAAATTTTCTCGCATTCTTTTATAATGAAAATTGATTATGTTGAAGTAATACAGTTTGTTCATATTTTGGTGACTTCTTGTCTGTTGACAAGAAATATCAACTTAAGTTTTTCGTCTAAAATTTGAGCAACAATATTAATTTCACCCAATTACAAATCACAACAATATAAAGCTGTACTTATACTGTACTAGCTACTTGCAAAGCTCCAAGAGCGTAAGAGACATGGGCGTAGCATATTATTTTGTGAAAAAATAAACCAAAAAACAAAACAAAACAAACAAACAAACTTTAAAGTGGAAATAAGCGAATGCAAATATAAAAAACATAATAAAACCAAGATTTAAATAGTTTCTAGTTTCTGAATGTTTCAGTATATACTATAATTAATATATGATATTAGTTTAATTAAATTTGTAATATAAAACGATGGAACTTTTGTGTTTTTTAATCAAGTTCCAATTATACACGCATGAATGTATACATGAGGAGTTTTATCTGAACACAATTACATGTAATGATTATTCTACATTTAAAGTGCTTTTAAAGGATTACATATAAAATCACTGAGAGAAATATACATTCCTGAATGCTGTTAATATTTCTTAAACTTCAATTTAAAAGTAAAAAAGAAAGACTAAACCTTTGCGTATGGAACAGTTTTAACTTAGATTATTTCATGGCAACGAAACAGTGTAAAAGAAAACACAAAGAATGCAGTTACTGAAATGTTGAGTGAATAGTACCTGAAATATAAAATGTTTTTTTTTTATTAAATTAAGTTGATGTCAATCGGTATAGATAATATTAACCGGAGCTTTGATTGTTCACTCAATTTAAGGGTACCTACCCCCCCCCCCCCCCCCCCCCCCCCCCCCCCCCCACACACACACACTCAAATCACTTAAGCCCCAAAACTAATTATTCTAGTTCAAATTTTTGTGAATAATCCTCCCTGATTTAGATAAGTCGCCTACGTGAACTCGCCATACACAATATGTTGCAATAAGTTCTGCGACATTTAATTTTGGCGGCAATTATATACGGAAGTGTATCGGGGCCTACACTTGTTGTGTTATAACTTATACATTGTCATATTTTTTATCGTCCTATTGACATATTATCTATTATGTCGTATTTTTAATCCAAACATTTTGCATTGTTTTGAGGTAAGTTTACATAATTTAAATCACCTTTTTATAATTGATATCTGTTTTCTTGCAATCTGCTTTATCGACTAAACAAAATATGGTGTTATAAATAGTAACTTAAGAATGAGTTTTAGTCATATCTAGAAAGAAATGTTGACAAAGAACGATGAAATTGTATACATTATAGGTATATCGACATATATATGTTTCATTTCTTGGGAAAATATTGCGAAAATATTGTTATCGTATGAATTTCGCGGGGGCGGGAGTTCTGATGGTACGACACTCCATCTGACTCTAGCTCTGAACACATGTATACTGACATTTGTGGACTCATTGGAATTCGTATGCTCAATTTTCATTACTTTCGATTATCATTTCATCAATGAATTTAAATCCACAACGAATTGTGAGTAATAGTATTTATATATTTATCATACAAATTATTCCAAGAAATATAGTACCCATTAACCTATGAAAAAATAGTAATCTATAAATATTGGCTCCACGAAATTCAATCCATAATAAAGTAAATAAATTTAAACTCTAAAAATCAGATACTTCTTTTATTGTCAAGCAATTAATACAATATCTGCATTTGTTATCGTAGTTAGGGACGGTAGATGTGAGCAGTCCTACACATGTACCCCGAAATGATGATCATGTTTCAATAATCATGCTTTTACCCATCTGTCTTGAAGCAATTTGATTGGATGATAACCCACCCTCTCAACTACAATGTAATCTAACTACGATATCAACTGCTAATGCATGAACTAACTGCATAAGCGTTGCATTTTCTCATTACCATGATCTGATGCGAGTCTTTTCTTTATTCGCGTGGTGAAAAGACTCGCATCAAATCATGATAGTGAGAAAAATGCAACGCTCATTTGATCAGTTCATGCATACTATTATTTTAAAGCAAATACACTAATTTTATATTTTTTTTTCGATGTTTGATTGACTAAACATTTTTAGGGGGGGGGGGGTAATATAATACGTGTAAGTAAATGGGTTCACGTACTTTAAATGTTCTACCATGTTTTCAAAACTCATATCACATGTTTAATTGAGAGTAACCCAAACATAGAAGATCATTAGTACAATATCAAATACTAATATGAATTGCAATTAATATAAAGTAATTACTGTTCTTTGTTTTTGATTTATATCAAACTGTCAATGTCAGTCTTCTATCTCAATATAATTAAATCACATTCTTAAATCAACATTTCAAACTCAATATTTTGTGAAGTCGATAACGCAGATAGCAATAAAACTTGTAAAATTCAATAAGATGAATTAGATTATATAGAAATCACAGGATACAATTCAACACATTTGCATAAATAAGAGGTGACAATGCTTTATATGTTGACAATACAATAAAAAGAAGGACAATTTATAAGTTGAAACACAACATGTGTAGGCCCCGATACGCTTCCGTAATTATATGCTTTATTTTTTGCGACTTTGCGGAATTCGACTTTAATAGATTAAAGTGCTTTTAAAGTCGTCAAAATTATGTCAAAAAAAGTGTTACTAAATAGAGTTTGTTGTCATAGATAAATCGCTTAACTTTGAAACAATCATATATGACAATATATTTATGTGAATACTAAAGCAAAAACACAGAGGCGGTTATACGTTTCCGTAATATCTGCCATCTAGTTATAATTTTCTGACAAAGACGACATAAAGATCTCTCTAATCTACGCTAATCAACATCAATAAGTCGACTTGTCAGATGATTATGTGTATTTTTGGACACTTATGTCGACTGGTCAGATATAATGATTCTGAAAAAAATATTGAGAGTCTTCAATCGATAAGTCGACTTGTCTGTTGTCCTGTCAGATCGTTATGTTGTCTTGGCAGATCTTTATGTTGTCTTGGCAGATCTTTATGTTGTCTTGGCAGATCATTATGTTGTCTTGTTAAATTGTTATGTTGACTTGTCAGATCTTTATGCTGTCTTGGCAGATCTTTATGTTGTCTTGGCAGATCATTATGTTGTCTTGGCAGATCTTTATGTTGTCTTGTTAAATTGTTATGTTGACTTGTCAGATATTAAGATGAGAAGTAAATGACAGTAGGCTTTTAAATAACAAAATATTGATTTCCTGGTCCTGATGATCATTTTCTGACAAGTCGACATAAAGATCTGACAAGTTGACATAAATATCCAGTCGAAAATCCGACAAGTCAACGTTACTATCTGACAAGTGGTGGCAGAACTATGCCACCATAATATTCGTATCTATAAGCTATTTAAAATAAAATATAATCTTTCATTCTTTTGACTGACTTGAGGAGGAGATGCTGTAAGGCTATTTTTGAAATAGCTCTCAAACATCATGCGAATAGCTTTATTTATTTAATAATCTATCAATGCATTTTGCGTATATTTAGTTAACATAAAAGGGAAAAGAAGTGCAATGTCGATCCCAGAACCTTTTTTAAAAAAATAAAAAAGAAAAGAATGAAAGGCCCTGTCGTTATGACAGGTCAGTTGTGTGCAGGTGGAATTGGCCAATCATTTTGATTACTATTACAAACAATTTTAAAATCGGGATCGATGTTCAAATAACATCATTGCAGACGATAGCGAAGATGTAAACAAATGGCGTTTGAGTTATATTCTTCATAAAGTATACATTTACTATATTTTAAATTCCCTGTATTAGTTCAGGTTCTCCGCAACTTTTAAATGAAAGAAATCAAAATATGGTGCGGTATCGTGGACTAGATTACCTTTCGCTAGTAAGTCAACTGTTAATAAATATCTTTTGACATCTGAATGATATTTATGATCAACTACTGGGATGGTAGCGCATCTTAAAGTATGAAAGAGTTCTATGGCCTATTTAGAACCAATATATTTGACATCTGAAACAATGAATTATTGACATATGTCTATTCTTGGAATGATATAAATCGGTAAAAATTAATAACAGTTCTAAGTATAGGCCAAACTATTACAAATCTGGATCATTTCGATTGATTCTTCATTGAAGATATGAATGGCGATTAAGTTCTTTAATTAATTATTGGAAGGTCAGACTAAAAAGGAAAGAATTTATAGCCCGAGCTCGGCTGTCTCTGCCAGAAACATGCCAGACTGTTCTCTCATATCAAAGTCTTCACAGAATCAGACACCCTTGGGCTTCAGGTAAGGTATTAATTATCTCTGCAGTCACTAATTAAATCGACATTAAACTTACTACAGACTTTAATAATGTATCCTTCTGTTATAACGCTTACTATAAATAGATGTGGATAAAGAAACTTATGAAAAATCATTCCAAACGTCTTGCTAATGATTTTTTAAAAAAGTTTAATAAAGTTTGCTTTCCAAACACCATTTTATTTCTAGTGATTAGCGATTATTTAGTTACTAAAACTACATTCATATTATCTACTATATATACATGTATATTAAGTTACAGGTACATGTATGTAGTACTCTATGGACCTTCGTTAATGACATACTAAAAAAAAATATACAGTCCAATTTCCGTTTCTTCCTAGTGAATCCATGGCAAAATCTGTATTAATTACATATATATTAAAATACACCACAATAAGAGAGTGTAAGGTATACCATGTATATTGTGTGATATTTTCTGAAAAGAGGCACTAGCCTAAAACATTTGAACTCAACTGAGCTAAAAAACCTAAAGTGAGCTATTTTGATCACTTTTTGTCCTATGTCTGTCTGTTTGTCTGTCTGTCTGTAAACTTTTCACATTGTTTTAAAACTGGGCCAATTTTAACAAAACTTGGCACAAAGCATCCTTAGGTTAAGGGGAACTATTTTTAGTTAAAATGAAGGGCCACATCCACTTTCAATGTGAGATTATTTAGAATTGTTGAAAAATTGTTGGCATTTTTAAAAATTCTTCTCAAAAACCATAAGGCCAGAAAAGCTGAAAATTGAGTGAAAGCATCCTCAGGTATGTAAATTCAAGTTTGTTCATATTTAGATTCCAGGGGATAGGAGGGTGTCAAAATGGGAGGAGGTATGATTTTTTAAAATAGGAATACTGGCCTCAGGATCATGAAGCAATTTCAGACTTAAGTCAAAATTTCAATAAGTTATAATATAATTGTTTATCATAAAATGACAATTGAAATTTGTAATTAATAACGTTATATTAAGACAGTTTTAATAGCATTTCAATGTCAGTGAGTTCAATCAAGAGACATTAAGACAGTGTGCAAGTTTTGACTTAAGTCTAAGTTTGCTTCATGATCCTGGGGCCCGGTATATATATAGAGGAAAATCTTTTAAAAATCTTCTCAAAAAACATTTGGTCAGGAAGGCTGACAATTTTATGGAAGCTTCCTCAGGAAGTGTAGATTTAAGTTTGTTCAAATCATGACTCCTGTGGGTAGGGTGGGGCCCCAAAGGGGTTGAATTTTACATAGAAATAAATGGAGGAAAATCTTTTTTAAAAATCTCAAAAACCATTTCACCAAAAAAGCTGAAAATTGTGTGAGAGCATCCTCAGATAGTGTAGATTCATAAATTAAAGTTTGTTGAAATCATGATCCCCAGGAATAGGATGGGGTCACAATGGAGGGGTGTGTGTAAATTTTTAGATATAGAAAAATCTTTAAAAATATTCTTTTCAAAAACTGAAACAATCAATTAGATTTTATGTTTAACAAAGGACTATGTGGAGAAAATTTGAAAATCTGTTTAAACAAGGTCTGCCTCACTTAATCATTAAGATATGTTGTATTTGATTAATATATAGCTGATTTGATCAGGGTTATGGCTAATGTTGCTCAGGTGAGCAATGTGGCTCCTGGGCCTCTTTTTGAGCTTACTTACTCCTCCCCCCCCCCCCTTAAAAAAAAAAAATAAATAAATAAATAAAACTTAGGATTGTAATGGAGCTAGTACACGAAAAAAGTATAAAGGGATTTGATAAGTAGTGGTTGTATTCTATTCTTTACTATTCTGCATGAGTCTGAATTTAGATACAAAATTCCTTTTATGTAATTCATGGTTTTTTTTTCAAAGCCATCCCTGACCAGGCTCTGTTGTTAGAAGACATAGAGCAGGCTGATTCTCACATAGCCAGGCTTTTTACTTCATTGATATCTGTCAAACACAACACCCTAGAATTCTATGGTAGAGAGGTTCCGACCCTAAGCATCAACACTTTCCCTCCAGTCTCTGTGGGCCTAAGGACCAATGAGGACCTGGAGAAGGCTGAGGACCATGGAGCTTTTGATGAGGAGTTGTACGGAGACTTTGACTTGGTTGACTTCATTCACACAAAGGAAGAGGACAAAGATCCATTGTATCCAGAGGAGTTTCAAACAGAAACACTTTGTTTGGGTACAACTGTTACAGTGCTATTTCTGTCCAGTCTTATGTTTTCATCTAAAAGCACAATCTAGTGAAAGATTGTTTTAAGAGTAGACCAGATGTTACGGAGAGATTGATTGATGAGAATCTTAGTTATACAGAAACAATCTGTTGAAATATTCTAGATGACCTCTTCGAGGATGTGACTCTTGACCTTGACCCTGTGGCACCACATGTACCCTCACTGGGATTCCAAGTCCAGGGTCTACTGCCTCTTCCCCTACTGGACCCCCTGCTTAATGGAGAAAGAGAGTGCAGGTCAGAGATTTTTCTACTTTTAAATCTATATAAGCCCTGCACTTAATATCTAAGTAAAAGTGCCATATTCTTCCTCTACATAAGATGACCATTATTTTAAATACTAAGTATTAAATGCTTACAATAAGTCAGTATCTGGTAACCACTCTGAGATTATTCTGATATTCAGAATAATGTTTATTTTAGGTTCAAATTCCACTGTCATTCAAATGACAATCTGAAATTTGTTAATGTTTGATTGGATAGATATGAGCCCTTAGAACTTAATGTAATGCCTGAGAGGTCTGTCGCATCACAGAATCAAACCGAAGAGGTGTTCAACAGGGAGGAGGAGTTCCACGGGGAGAATTATTTGGTAACCATGGTAATAGTGACCATATAGATATAGACTCACTGTGTCTCTTTATCCCTCTCTACTCCTGTTTCTACTTATACAGATTGCACAGCCATCATCAGTTGCCAGGGCAATAACTTTTTAACATTATTTTACAAACTTCATTTTCAAACAATGAAGGTGATATTTAAAGATATCTGACAAGCAGACCTGTATATATATGTGCTGTTTGATTATTTCAATTTATGACCATAAAACTTGCTGTTAATGAATAGACATGTACATATATGTAGATTAGTTTCCTTATTTACAGGAGAACCTACTTATAAAGAGCAAAGATCTAGTGGAGAGAGACTCCCACTTGATGAGCCTGAGTCAGCTGTCTCCATTACCCCTAGGTATCCACAATTATAACTCAGCACACTGTGTGTATAGGCTGTTGGGAGGGTGTATGTATCCACAATTATAACTCAGCACACTGTGTATATAGACTGTTAGAAGTGTGTATGTATCCACAATTATAACTCAGCACACTGTGTGTATAGGCTGTTGGGAGGGTGTATGTATCCACCAGCACACTGTGTATAGGCTGTTGGGAGGGTGTATGTATCCACAATTATAACTCAGCACACTGTGTATAGGCTGTTGGGAGGGTGTAGATATCCACAATTATAACTCATCTCACAGTGTATAGGCTGTTGTGAGGGTGTATGTATCCACAATTATAACTCAGCACACTGTGTATAGGCAGTTGGGAGGGTGTAGATATCCACAATTATAACTCAGCACACTGTGTATAGGCTGTTGAGAGGGTGTATGTATCCACAATTATAACTCAGCACACTGTGTATAGGCTGTTGAGAGGGTGTATGTATCCACAATTATAACTCATCACACTGTGTATATAGGCAGTTGGGAGGGTGTATGTATCCACAATTATAACTCAGCACACTGTGTATAGGCTGTTAAGAGGGTGTATGTATCCACAATTATAACTCAGCACACTGTGTGTAGGCTGTTGTGAGGGTGTAGGTTATAGAAACCTAGGTGACAAGGATCACTATCTGTTCTAGTTGTTCATTTATTATATGCTGGTACAATGGAGTACAACCTTTTCAGTTAGTATTTCATTGATGTTTTGCCCCAGGAGAGATGCAGGGTCAGATGAGCTGGAAGTTATTTGTAAAAGGAGCCGCATCAAAGTATATTGCTGTTTGAATTTTTAACAATGTGAAATATTTCTGTGGCTTTATGTAATATTTTTTAGCTTTATTCATAGATGAGGGTACAGAGGACATAAAGATAGGGACTAGTGTTGAGGATGGCTGCCAGTTGGAGGAGTATGTGGTAAACCAACAGGCTGGGGGTCCCCTATTGTCATCAGCAAAGGAGCCCCATGTAAAGACCTGGAGCACAGGTTCATTTATACCTACAACATATCATTATGTTATTGTAAATATTTAACAGTAAACTTGATCCAGTGAGCCTGATCATGTCAAAATATTGATGGGTATATATATGATAGACATTCATATATAGCACATATAGAAAAATCAATAGTAAAAACTGAGCCAATAAATGTATTCCTCTAACAGGATACTTGTTCACCATACGGTATAGACATGTAATAGTGTAGATACACAATCTGGTAGAATTTAAAAGATGCGTCCTGTACAATGTGACTGAATCCAAGGTTCCACAACTCTTGTACATGATAAGACAATGGTGTTAACTTACTCTGTGCTGGTTTAGGCGATATTTCATATATCCAATAGCTGAAATATATAGGTTGAATTGGCATATATATGTGCCAGTATGTTTTAAGTGGGGTGGCTATTAAAGGAGAACTCATAAATTATATAATCAAGAAAACCGAACATTACAGGGTTGAAGTATTTCTCAGCACACTTATCAAGTAGCAGAATTGTTGTTCTGCGGTGTGTAAATCTGATTATTTTTTCATAGAGCAACAACTTTACAGGTTCTGAGGAATCATTGGAATTTTTGGTCACACTCAATTTTCCAGGGCTTTGTTAATATAAAATATTATAAAGAGTGCGGTTAATAATTTGTTTGTTGTAGGGAAATCATAGATTTTACTCAATTAAAATGTCTA
This sequence comes from Magallana nippona, assembly GCA_033439105.1. NCBI lineage: Eukaryota > Metazoa > Mollusca > Bivalvia > Ostreida > Ostreidae > Magallana > Magallana nippona. The sequence goes on from CM065925.1 coordinate 49,119,053, forward strand.
GTAAATTAAGATCATGGAAACCCAGGTTACTGTAAACAAACTTATTTTATTCGCAGTGGCATTAATTTGCGATTCAACAGAGATAAGCTGGTTTGCAGCAACTAATTTTTATGATTAAGATGTTAGATTATCTGGAGAATAATATATACATGTGTACCAGAGACGATGAGGACTGATTGGCGGCGAGAAATATTCACAATGACGTCAGGTTCTCTCAAACCTTGCGAAATTTTCTCACAGGCAAATAAAAGTTGGTTTATATAGTAGTTTACCGTGTATTATATGTCTAACATTTTAGATCTAGAGAGCTCTAGCTTGCCTGAGGACTACAGCTTGGAGACTCCCATCATAACGTCCAGTCTGTCATCTGATTTGCTTACTGTGGGAGAACTCCAACCTCTAGCTCTCAAAAGGTATGGGTACTGTTACAGATACCAGAGACCTTGTCAGCAGACTGGGCTCTCGATAGTGCTACCATAGTTATTCAATTGTGTGAGAGTAATATAGAATTTTGGCTTGTACTCCAGGGCTCTAGCTATGCTTTACAGGCCTTGGTTGCGTCAGTTTTATAGAATCAATTTGCTTTTACTATAGGTTATTTTACTAAAGTTATGGCTGACGACACATTTGTTTTCTACTTAATTAGAAAGATGAGTTTGGTTTACGTTTAAACTACTTTAGTGAAAAGTTTCATACACCACCATAATTCAGAATATTACATTTTTACCGGTACTAGTACTAGTGTTGTCTCTCTGTACACTGTGTAATAGATGTATATGAATGTAATAGTACTGGCTCCTCTCCGTACACCGTGTAATAGATATTCATGACTTCACAGAGGCAGGGACTTTGTTTCACTGTCCAGTTCTACACAACATCAACTATTACCATCAGACAGCCATTTTGACTTATGCTGTGTAGAGAGATGCAGATTTTCTGGTATGTTGACTTATAATGTATCTCTTAAAGCTTCACACTGCTCGTAAATAATCACCGTCACACAGGTATATAAACCCTTCGATTTCGTTACACCCGATTGCACACCTGAAACTCGTGGCCAACATGAAGTATTCCTTTCAGTGTTTTTGGATATTATGCATTTATTTCTTATTATATGTGCATATTCTGTTTGTAAAAAATGCATTGACCTGTTTATTTGATGTTAGTATTCTCCTGGCTTGAAAAAAGTGCATAAAATTTAATAATTTCATCGTGACCGAGTAACACGGCGAGGCAAGGTGTACGTCCACACAGGTGAGACCTCTACAGCAAAATACTTTAAGAGGTCTGCAGCTTATATTGGGGTTATAGGGATAGCAGTGATGAAAGAGAAATATGGCAGACAGTGCCTTTTTATGAGTGGTGTTCAGCTTAAATGTACAGTTAATTTTATTTTTTAAATTGGGGGCATGTAGAATAAATGTTTAATTATTATTTTCACTGTTGATTTTTGTATTTTGTAAGTCTTTACTGTATACACATTTAAGATATTCAGGTATGATAAATATTCAAGTTACTGTAGATTTATTATTTAACGTGAGTACTTAATTTCACAATTCACTTGTTTTGTTTTAGATCGCGAGAATATGAAATCTTTAAATCCAAACTTATACTATAATTTTATATAATTTACATCTGTAAGAAAAAGAATAGCAAGATTTTAAGAACTGCAAATGGTGCTTCTCACGATTTTACGCAGATATTAATTCCTCGCATTTAATTTGCAGTATTCAGGCATAATAAATGTGTGTTATATATAGGACTTGATCTGTCTTCTGTGTTCATCCAAACAGAACCAGACATTGACAGGGTGGAACTCCTGCAGATGGAGAGACTAAACAAAGAGTGGAAGGAGGTGGCTGTACTGAAGTGGAATATGTGGAAGGTGGAGCTCAACTTGTGTTGGATTCTCCACCCTCCAACAGAGGAAAGACTGGATTTGAATGAAGAGGTGCTGGGGTACATGCAGAATGGGAGACAAAAGCATAAAGGTACCAGTCATAGTTCTACCCAACTGTCAAAGGCAGAGAGAAATGTATTTGTTCTTGAGTGGACAAGTAAAATTAATTGAACATTTACAAGGAAATGAGGCTTTAATGGTTAAAAATTATTTTCAGATTATCCAGAGATATTTCATAAAGAAATGTTTGAGTTGCCTCCCTTGGAATTGCCTGTACCTACAGTTAAAATCAAGGAGAAAGTGAATAATTCAAAAACGTTTTCTGCTGTGCGAGATTCAGAGTACCAGCTGATGCATTTACCTCCAACCACAAAGTGTCTCTCATATACCTTCCCCTGCAAAAGTTCAGACAATAGTACAAGGAAAACTCTATATATTGACTTAAAAGAAGAGGCTTCACTGAGCCAAGGTAAAAGTAAAATCGCAGAGCATGGAGGACAGTATCAGTATTTGATACCAAGTCCATTGAGGTTGAAAGATAGTGAGTCCCCTAGCAGTGGTTGTAGGACACTAGTGGAGACTCGGTCACAAAGAGAGGACAGTGCCTCTGTACCAGAACATCAGGAGCTTAGCATTACTAGAAGCCTAGTCCACAGAACTAGCCCACCTGTCTCACCTGTCCCACCTGTTTTACCTGTCTCACCTGTTTTACCTGTCTCACCAGTTTTACCTGTCTCACCTGTCCCACCTGTTTTACCTGTCTCACCTGTCCCACCTGTTTTACCTGTATCCCTGAGCCCTGACAGAATCCAGTCACTCCAATCTCTACAGGATCCTTTCTTGGACTTCAATGTAAAATCTGGTCAAAACAAAATGCAATTTATGAAAAACCAGCATGGTTCACCAAAGGAGAATCTGCATTTACGAAATATTCAAAAGAAGATAGACTCCCAGCAGCAGCACAGAGACTCAAACAGTGATAACTGTAGACCACTGTCAGACTTAACTGGGGTTAGAGGAGACACTCGAAGTAAAGGACAGATGAGAAGTCAGGCCAGCCTTAGACAGAGTCAAACAGGGTCAAAGATTAACCAATCACAATCACCACCCACCCATGACAGCAGATGCCTTGGAGTTAATAACGTAACACAAACCACACCCAACACTGATGACCCCAAGGTCTGGAGAGGGACAGAGCCGGGGACCACTTGTCAAAAGAGTCCAAACAAGAGGCCATCAAAATCCAGGGTGAAATGTATCACCTACCAGGTGAAAGGTAGGCTGTTTCAATGACTCTGAATCATTCAGACATCACTAGACATTGCCCCAATGCCATTGTACTGATCTTAGTATTTATACTGTGTATATCAGTCATATGACTGTGCTCATTAAGTGATTGCAACTGTTCTTATTTTAGATGAGTATCAACAAATCATCAGTCTGGTTGCTCAGCATGCTTCCTATTTCATCACTTCCTTGGTGAACAGTGGTGACATTGACAAATCTACGACCTTCACCTCCCTGACCCCTGACCTCACAAGGTTCCTTGTCAAGGAGGTCACAAGTCAACCTGATAAAGCACATTGTAAATTCCATTATAACATATCAACATTCTCATATTAATGATCCTATTGAAAACTGAAATTTGAGCACAAACTTTTATGATAATGGGTCAAGAAATGATTGTTGATGTAACAAAACAAAAATATGTATAATGCTCCTTTAATACAGTAAAACACAAAGCATTGAATAGGAAATTTGATTGATTTAAACCCACAGCCTAAGGGTTGTTGTATGCTAACACAATTGAAATGGAGGAGTAGTGGTTCCTTGTTCGTGTGTTTTCTGTAGATGAGGCGAGGTATCGCTCCAGTCTGGCCCTCCACACTCTGTGCTGTGCTAGAGAGATGATAACCTTGGTTTGTCTGGAGTCAGGACTGGAACTTTTGTCTGTGATACAAGAGAAATACAGGGACCAGTTGAAAGGTAGAAATAAAATGTCTATATATGATACAAGAGTAATACAGGAACCAGGTGAAAGTAGAAATAAATGTCTATATATGGTACAAGAGAAATACAGGGACCAGGTGAAAGGTAGAAATAGGGTATAATTACATGCATTACAAAATACCCTGTATTACTTTTCAAGTTTTATTCAAATTAAAAAAATCTAAGGTCTACACACACTTTTATCAATAAAAAATTATTTTCCAAAATACTCTCTTAATATTTGTATCATTGTATTGATGATTTTGTATCTGCAAGTTTTTTTTATCACATTTTTCCTCTGACATATAATAGAGAGAAGGTATGCAATTATTTTCTGTTTATATATAGCTCAAAGAGACATTTTACAGTATGCATAAATTGTCATGCACATCAGAAAACATCAGGAAAAAAGTGTGTCTGCTGCAGCTTCTTTGTTTTAATTGGCAAAGTTGTTGAATAGGGGACTGTATGTAGATGCCTCAGTGCCTGCAGCAGGTAATGTTAGATAGCAGTTAAAAACAGATACAGCAGTAAGCTGGTGTCTGACCAACTTTTATGTGTTCAACTTAAAATATGCTTGTTCTTGTCTGCTTTCTGATATGTTTCAATATCTTACCAACAAACTGACAGACTTAGTAGAACCACTGGATGGTTCAGATTCAAGGAATTAATGCTTTGATACTTCTGACCGCAGGTTGTCTGGAGACCTTGAGACAGCGACTGTTGTCAGCCAAACTGTGGTGTGACCGGCAGGGAATCCTTCACCCCAAGGTGTACCGAGTGTGTCAGAGTGTCCACAGAAAGCTGGCCGGTAAAGACCCAGAGAGGCTCAGTCACACCAAGGTACAGCCACAAGTAATATATGAACGTTTTAATCTACTGTATACAGTTAAACCAGAATATAGCAATTATAGATATAGAGAACAAACAGCTATAATGAAAAATTAATTTTTATGGTTTAATCGAAATTCTAATGTTCGAGGGTTGTTCGGAAATTATTGAGACAACACAAATATTTCCCTTTCTTAGGGACAAATTTTGGTGAAAATTGGCATAAACATAGAAGAAATCCAAATAAATAATTGAACAAAGAAATATTTGCTATCTATTGTGACTAACTGTTGTGCAAGTTTCACTAGTGTTAGAATTGAAATACGGAAATAGTACAAATATATTTACCAAGCAATAGAAATCTGAACACTGCAGTTTATTGAAGTTTGAGGTCAAGGCAGTGCAGCGAATATACATCAAATTCTTGGAAATCTCAGACCTTTTCAGACCACGCATTTTCTTAAACAAAAACTATACAATGTAAAGGAATCAAGAGCTCCATTTTATGGGGGTTTTTTTCTTATTGTTTAATTAAAACTAAAACTTAGGGACTAAATATCTACTACTTTTTACACAAAAAATGAAGTCAACAGTTCTATAATTTGTACAGAATGACTGTTAGAGATGTTTCACAAAAAGTTGACTTTTGGGTAGAATTGCCTTGATTTTTTTCACCAAAAAATTAAGAGTGGAGTAAATACATAAATGTTGGTATCTTAAAATGAAAACAAAATATGAGAAATTAAGAATAGTAAATGTTTTCTGTTTGTAAAGCGTTAAAAACATAGGAGCAAGGAAATGTGTTAAAATGATGTTGCAATGGGTTTATGGTTACTCCAGGTCACTGGATGTAAGCAAGTTTGTCAGCTTACAAGAAATGATCTAATGATGTCATTGATTGGAAAATTTTCACATTAATAAACAGTATCCTAGTTTACTAATTGATTAAATTTCAATGGTTTATCCTTTTCCCCCAAGGGAGTAAGAGTAAATGTCTCAATAATTTCCAAACAGCCATTGCATGTATACCTACAGAAAATATAGTCATAATGTAAAAATTCATTTATGTATACAGATGAAATTCCTACAGATTTTTTCATTTATTGTAGGTTATTTTGAGCAGCTCTTTTACAACTACTTTTTTATATAAATCTTTACAAATTTGCTATACATGAATTATAAATGATGGATGAAAGAAAAGTTTTCCTTCTATTCCCTAAATTGTACTTAAACAAAATGTTGCTGAATGTGAAACAAATATTTAACAGAACTTAATTGGAGAGTATATGGATAGAACTTAATAAATGGAGGTCAGGTCATGGCAAGGGTAGAAATATATTATTGCAATTTTACGCAAAAATATAATTTAAAATTATTGAATAGGAACACTATAATTCAAATTCTATTTTACTTTATTATGCTGAGATACATTTGTACAAATCAAACTCAGATTCTGGTGATTTTGAGTAAAGACCTGGACAGCTTGGTCAGCACACTGGAGCAGAATCTACAGAGGGTAGACGGGGTCAAAGTTCATGTCCAGGTTACAGGAAACTGCCAGAGTGTTCTAGACAAGTAAGTTTTATAATGAACTAAACAACATTCACCCCAGCCACAGGCACCTGAAGCATGGATCCTACTCCCCCCCCCCCCCCCCCCCCCCTTTTTCAGGGATGATCTCGTGTGGATTTCCAATCATATCCATATTTTGATTGATATATTGATCTTGCACTTTTCTCATTTTTTAGTCACTGGCCTCTTCAGATTTAATAATATTCACTTTTGTGCATTTTTTTGCATTTCTCTCTCTCTCTCTCTCTAAAATGTCTGCCTAACCCCTAATGAAATCAATTAGAAGCATTAATTAAAGATATTAGAATGTACATCAGTTATTTACATTATTATATAATTTTTGCAAATACCAGATAAGAGGCTTAAGAATTTACAACGGCAATCTAAAACATACAGACCGTTATATTTGTGGTTTAAAATTCTATTTCAATGAATTTAGTTCCACTTCTATGTAGTCATAATTGAATTTTAGTTTTGTTTAATTCCGTTTAGTTGGTTTGGTTTGGTTTGGTTTTGATTAGTTTTTGTTTGGTTTGGTTTTGATTAGTTTTTGTTTGGTTTGGTTTTGATTAGTTTTTGTTTGGTTTTGTTATGATTAGTTTTGTTTGGTTTGGTTTTGATTAGTTTTTGTTTGGTTTTGTTTTGATTAGTTTTGTTTGGTTTGGTTTTGATTAGTTTTTGTTTGGTTTGGTTTTGATTAGTTTTGTTTGGTTTGTTTTTGATTAGTTTTGTTTGGTTTGTTTTTGATTAATTTTGTTTGGTTTGTTTTTGATTAGTTTTGTTTGGTTTGTTTTTGATTAGTTTTGTGTGGTTTAGTTTTGATTAGTTTTGTTTGGTTTGTTTTTGATTAGTTTTGTTTGGTTTTGATTAGTTTTGTTTGGTTTGTTTTTGATTAGTTTTTGTTTGGTTTTGATTAGTTTTGTTTGGTTTGTTTTTGATTAGTTTTGTTTGGTTTGGTTTTGATTAGTTTTGTTTGGTTTGTTTTTGATTAGTTTTGTTTGGTTTGTTTTTGATTAGTTTTGTTTGGTTTGTTTTTGATTAGTTTTGTGTGGTTTAGTTTTGATTAGTTTTGTTTGGTTTGTTTTTGATTAGTTTTGTTTGGTTTTGATTAGTTTTGTTTGGTTTGTTTTTGATTAGTTTTTGTTTGGTTTGGTTTCAATTGGTTTTGTTTCTTATTGTTCATTCAGTTTCATTTCGTTTCGATTTTGTTTTGCACTTTCAACTTCTGCTGTAGCTTGGACTACTGTTAGTGTTACTGACTTCTGCTGTAGCTTGGACCACTGTAACTGACTTCTGTTGTAGCTTGGACCACTGTAACTGACTTCTGTTGTAGCTTGGACCACTGTTAGTGTTACTGACTTCTGCTGTAGCTTGGACCACTGTAACTGACGTTGTATCTTGGACCACTGTAACTGACTTCTGCTGTAGTTTGGACCACTGTAACTGACTTCTGTTGTAGTTTGGACCACTGTAACTTTGACCACTGTAACTGACAAGTTCTGCTGGACTACTGTTAGTGTTACTGACTTCTGTTGTAGCTTGGACCCTGTAACTGACTTCTGTTGTAGCTTGGACCAATGTAACTGATTTCTGTTGTAGCATGGACCACTATAACTGCCCATACACTAACTTCTGTTGTAGCTTGGACCACTGTAACTGACTTCTGTTGTAGCTTGGACCACTGTAACTGCATGCTGCTACAGGAAGAGCAGATTGGGTCAGACTTTCCATGGTCCCAGTTCTGTCTGGTGCTGGAGTATGAGGGGAATAGGTTCTCGCAGCTGTGTGAGCGACAGAACATCTCCTACAGACACTTCTCGTACTCCCCTCCTACAACTAATGGTACAGGTCAGTACACAGGACATCTCCTACAGACACTTCTCCTACTCCCCTCCTACACCCAATGCTACAGGTCAGTACACAGGACATCTCCTACAGACACTTCTCCTACTCCCCTCCTACACCCAATGGTACAGGTCAGTGCACAGGACATCTACAGACACTTCTCCTTCTCCCCTTCTTCAACTAATGGTACAGGTAAGTACACAGGACATCTCCTACAGACACTTCTCCTACTTCCCCCCTACAACTAATGGTATAGGTCAGTACACAAGACATCTACAGACACTTCTCCTACTCCCCCCTACAACTAATGGTACAGGTCAGTACACTAGTACCTGTAAGTACTACGATCACCAGCCCTTTGTTCTGCTGCACAGGTTTCTCTCTATATGTCTCTCTTTCTCTCACTTAGAGGTTTGATTCTCTTTAGTTTTACTCTGAATTCTTCATGAATCCTTGATGAATTTCAATTTTATATTTATTTCAGCTACAAGTATAATGAAAATCAATGTAACTATAGTATGTTCCAAAGCAGTGCCAGAAAACTTTGTCCATATCTTAGAATCCAAGTAAGTAAAATAAAGAAAAACCCTCATATTTAACAGCTATGGGTTTACTTGATACTAACATTAGGTGACTTTTGTTTAGATATGGATTGACCTGTCTGTACAGAAGCTGTGGGGCGGGGCTGACCCTCCCACACATTGTGATTGACGAGCTGACCTCTGTAGTGATGTATGATGTGTCAGCTGTAGGAACAGAGTTTTCTCCTTTACTGAGAGTTCTCTCCCTCCTCTCCCAACAATTCAGAGACATCCTTATCATTGGCAGCACCCACAACTTTACCCAGCCACCGTAAGTCTGGTCCTAAGAGGTATTATAAAAGGACTTCTTATTCGAATATTGAACCTATACAGTAAAACTCAGGTGTGATGAGCATGGACATAGTGAATTAACTTTGTATATTTTCTATCAATGGTGCAGCAATATTATGATCCCCATACAATCCCTTCCTCTTTGACCATAATGAGTTTGGTTTATCTCTGTTTTCCTGTACTTGTTTTTTCTTTGATAGGTTGAAGCTTAGACAGCACCAACAGAAGCTGAATTTCTTCCTAGGCCGAGCTGTGTCCAAAGTCCCTGATCTACAGTTTAAAGTAAGATGACAACAGATGAGTAAAAAAATCTTTTACCATATACATGTACTAGTTCTGTTTAAGGAGGTTGGATGGTCAACAAATTATCGATAAGATCTTACCTTAATTTTAAGATTTGACACTTTTAGCTATAAACTGTCATTTAGTGAAGAAAAATTCCAAAAAATTTAGCTTCAAAATTTCAATCTTAATTTTCCTATATCTTTATATAGAGAGCTCTTCTCCTCAAGGAGATTATAATAATCTAAAAATGGCCACAACCATAGAGCCCTCTTAATCGTACTATATTTCATACATGATGACAGAATGCATTTAAGAGATCTGGTTTATTCATTACCAGTAGGTTTAATTATCTTGTTTTTGAGATATGAAAATGGAAAGCATTTAAGAGTACTGTTTTTGTTCATAAGGTAGTGACCAGTGATGACTTACAGAAGATGGCAGAGATGGTGGTCAGTGTGTGTCGGCTCGTGTTGACGACAGATGACCAGAACTGGATGGCAGCCTCACCCTCCCAGGTATACTTCGTAGCATTGACCAGGAAACTTCCTCATGCTGTATAGTAGAGCCGACACACAAGATGGCTGCTACGTCTCCCCACTGCTTATATCACTGCTCCTGTGTAACTCCTCTGTCGTAAATAAAAATTTAAATACAATGACACTTAATTTTCAAATACATGAATTGTAAAACTCACTGATTAGTCTTTCATTGTAGGAGGAAGAATTTCTGACTGCAATTCCTTGCATCAATCCCATCTTGTATGTATTCACTACAATAGATATGTTAAAATAATGGGTCATGTTTGCAGCGTCTGTTATGTTTGCAATGTCTGTTATGTTTGCAGTGTCTATTGTGGTTGCAGTGTCTGTTGTGTTAGCAGGCTTTATTAGTGTCTGTTTTGTTTGCAGTGTCTATCATGTTTGCAGTGTCTGTTATGTTTGCAGTGTCTGTTATGTTTGCAGTTTCTGTTATGTTATGTTTGCAGTGTCTGTCTGTTATGTTTGCAGTGTCTGTTATGTTTGCAGTGTCTGTCTGTTATGTTTGCAGTGTCTGTTATGTTTGCAGTGTCTGTTATGTTTGCAGTGTCTATCATGTTTGCAGTGTCTGTTGTGTTAGCAGTGTCTATTAGTGTCTGTTTTGTTTGCAGTGTCTTTTATTATTTACAGTGTCTATCATGTTTGCAGGGGCTTTAAGTTTATATTGTGTTTGCAGTGTCTGTTTTATTAGCAGTGTCTATTAGTGTCGGTTTTGTTTGCAGTGTCTATTATTATTTACAGTGTCTATCTTATTTGTAGTGTCTTTCAGTGTCTTTAAGTGTCTGATTTGTTTGCAGTGTCTATCAATTTTGCAGTGTCTATTAGTGTCCATCATGTTTGCGGTGCCTATCATGTTTGCAATGTCTATAAGTGTATATTGTGTTTGAAGTGACTATTTTGTTTGCAGTGACTAATTTGTTTGCAAGGTCTATTGGTGTCCATTTTGTGATACATGTGTGGCACATTTAAATTTCATGTTTGCTGTGTTTATTGTCTTTGCAGTGTCTATTATTAAGTCTGAAGTTTGGAGACATTGTTTTTGTACGGTTTCTTCTTCTTTTTCTTCTTTCTCGCCTCTGAACTTTTCCATGGCGTTTCTCAGAAATGGCTGAACAGAATTGTACAAAACTCTAGGATATGATAGGCCTGCATATCTAGTTGAGCACCTTGTTTTGAAATTTTTAATTTGGGGTTGATCAACCATATTTTTGGGGGGGATGGGGTCAAATGGGGGTGGGGTCTAACATTGAATCCTATGGGAAAAAGAATTCACTATATTGTAAATGGTTATAACTTGAAAACCATTAAAGATATTGATATGGGGTCTTCAGATGCATATGTTGAGTGTTATGGGCAATATATATGGTACATTAAATATGGTCCTTTGGGTCATCCCCAACCCCCAGGTTTGGGAATTTACTTAATATCTCAAAAATCGTTGACATCCCCACCCCTAAACCATATATATATTCTTGTTCCTTGTTTAATGGGGCATCATATGGTATATAGGTTATGGCATGGGGTAGTTCTGTCCCCTCTGAAACAGGAAGTGCCCTAATATCTCAAAATCCGTTGAGATACCAACCCCAAACCATATATATTCTTGTTCCTTGTGTTAAGGGGCATCAAATGGTATGTAGGTCATGGACCCTGGGGGTCATCCTGACCCACCTCAAACACGAAGAACCCAAATATCTTGAACACGGTTGAGATCCCCATCCCTAAACCATATATATTCTTGTTCCTAGTGTCAATGGGCATCAAATGATATGTAGGTCATGGTTCCGGGGGTGGTCCTGACCCCTTTTTTAACAGGAAGTGCCCAAATCTCTTGAAAACAGTTGAAATCCCCACCCATAAATCATATGTATTCTTGTTCCTTGGGTCATGTCGGTTCACCTGATACAGTAAATGACCCCTGGTCTTCATCAAATTCTAGAAATAGAAATAATCCAGTATTAAATCTTTTTGTCTGTAAAGTTTGACCCTTGTGGGTCATCCCTACCTCAAATGATGGCCTCCTTCATTTGGGAGACTTTATAATCACCCTGATTACAATTACATCTTGTTATTTACAGTGTCTATCATGTTTACAGTGTCTATCATGTTTGAAGTGTCTATAAGTATCTATTGTGTATGAAGTGTCTATCATGTTTGAAGTGTCTATAAGTATCTATTGTTTATGAAGTGTCTATCATGTTTGCAGTATATATCATGTTTGAAGTGTCTATAAGTATCTATTGTGTATGAAGTGTCTATCATGTTTGACGTGTCTATAAGTATCTATTGTTTATGAAGTGTCTATCATGTTTGCAGTATATATCATGTTTGAAGTGTCTATAAGTATCTATTGTGTATGAATGGTCTATCATGTTTACAGTGTCTATCATGTTTGAAGTGTCTATAAGTATCTATTGTTTATGAAGTGTCTATCATGTTTGCAGTGTCTATCATGTTTGAAGTGTCTATAAGTATCTATTGTGTATGAAGTGTCTATTATGTTTGCAGTGTCTATTTTGTTTGCAAAATCTATTAATTATTTACAGTATCTATCATGTTTGCAGTGTCTATTTTGTTTGCAAAATCTATTAATTATTTACAGTAACTATCATGTTTGCAGTGTCTATTAGTGTCTATTTTGTTTGCAGTGTCTATTATTATTTACAGGATCTATCATGTTTGCAATGTCTATTAGTGTCTGTTTTTGTTTGCAGTGCACAAAAAATGTTACAGATCCTGTCCCTACAGTCCATCACTGACCTCCATCCCCCTCAGCTTGCGCAGCTGTTCCCCAACACACCCAGGAGGATCATTCAGGTTTGACCTTGTCTGCTGTAGGAGTGGTAACATCTAACAATATTGTCTTTAAATATTCCTGTTGAGTTTATTATGATAAGTTTATGATTTTATGATATTCTCTACTTGCATAGAAAAATGTAAAATGAATATTTAGTTAAACTATTTATCATAGTTTTGCACTTTGACCAACAAATAAAATATGATTGAGTTTGTCTTGGATATTCAGTATTTTAACTTGTTTGTCTACATGCAGTAAAGGGATGATCTATTCAAATTTTTTACAATTAGAATAATCTGGTTTAGATAGAAGAATAGATTTTAAATTTAAAATTCATAATAAAGCATAATTATATATGTATTTACATTTTATTGATATCTACATGGATACAAAACACAACAGTTAATATATTATCCAGATGTTTTATGAAGCTCTGAACAAACTGAGGACAGAGCACTGTGTACAAGGGAGAGAACTCTTGGAAGAACCCGTACAGGCCTGTGGGGGGATGGACGAGTGCTGTACCTCCCCCTTCCCTACGGACAGACACACCTTGCTCTGGGATGGTCAGGATGGGGCCACTCATGGACCACACCATCCTGAGGAACAGTTAGCTGCCCCAGTCAGGACCAGTAGTTGTTGGCCACTGAACCCTCTAAAAAACTCAGACAATAACACTGGTGTCCTGCTCCCCCAAAAAGACTTACACTACACCACTGATACTCTCACTCAGAATTGCAACTCTGAATCTCCAAACGAGTTTGTTCGGGCTCAGACAGGGTTTGAGCAAGAAGACAGCTCCTATATTGAAGAGCTCAGGAGGATTGTTAGCAGGCAAGCACATAATCAGAGGGGAGGTTCACAAGAGAATGAGTCCCCACTCAGAGAAACTCAGGGAGTTAACGCATCAGGTCCCCAAGTACATGCACCATTGAGAAATCATCATAACCTGACGCATTTAGAGCAGGATCATTCTTACAATTCTGAAGAACACTGGTGCAAGCATGATACTGCAATATATAAGGCAAAAAACAATTTAACTTCAACATCTACCACTCAAAAAATGCCTAACTTCAGTACAAAGAGTTTTGAGCAAATTCAGTCATTCTCTCAGAGGATCCCAGCCCCTAAAGACCTGTTTACAGAAGACATAGGAAATATCCCAGCTAGTCACAGGTATCAGGATTTTCAAAGTGAAGATGGCTGTCCTGGTACTGGAGGTAACTCATTTGCCCCTGAAGTTTTGTACCATGGTGGTAGTGGTGCTACAAAACATGATCCTGCACAAATGGCAGAGGAGGACTCGGGTATGATTCCTACCAGCACTGTGAACAACCCACAGGTGTCGTACATAGTCTGTGATGAGCCACAACCAGAATCTGTGGACTTTCAGGACAATCTGATCGCTACAACTCGACAGCTGCTGAAGCAGGCAGCCATGACGTCCAGTGACAGAATTTTTCCTAGAGCAGGCCCCAGAAAAGTGAGCATTGGTCTGGCTAGGCCACTCAGACAGCCAAAGTCTCAGGGTAAGAATGCAGCTTTAAGCCAAAACTAAAAGATCCCACTGCAGCAAGTCAGAGCTATACAGTTTAACTCAGTTATTGTGGGCATGCTCCTTATGAACTCATGCTTACAGCAAAGTTAGTTCAATTCCCCTTTACTTTATAATTTATGAGATATAACAAATAATTTTTATAACAAATCAAAATTGTTCACCTGTTGCTCTTCACTTTAACAGTGTTATATTGTAATAGATAAAGAAAACCCTTAGTATTTGTCTCTAACTGAAGAGTGTAGTTTTAAGCATCGTGATACTTTGCAACACATATAATTGTAATTTATCTATTGTAGTGACCCCTGATCATGAAATCCAAGGTGTAGTAATGCCTCCTTCTCTGACGAATTCACAGAATAAGAACCTCAACCTCTCAGTAAAGACAGCTCCACAAACCACCACTCCACACAGTGCTCTACACAAAAATCCACTGCTGGGTACTCCAGTGGTAGAAGAGATACACGGTACTCACCTTCCTAGAGTAGCTGTATTGTTCGACCACCAGAAACAAGGAATGACTCAGCATAGAGAGGGTTGGGAGGGAGGACGGATTCATCCTAGTAATCATGACACGGTTATGAGGGGGGCAGCGACCGGTCAGGAGTGGCAGACCAGGGACAGTCAACTGTCCGAGCCATACAGATACCACTCTCTAAGTCGCAGTCAGTTCACCGACTGTAAAGACTTCATAGACAGTGATCAGCGAGTTAACAGTGAGGAAACACGACAGGCAGAGGGGGTGCCTTCTTGTAGACAGAATTATACCCCCTCACACAACAGTTCCAGCACCCCATGTCAATATAAGATACCTAACACTTTGGGAAATCAGTACATACCTAACACTAGGGAATATCAGTACATATCAAGCATGCAGGGAAATGACTCTGTCACTGTAGGACCAACACAACAGACAGAGTGTGTGCCTTTGAGGACCAGGCAGGGTTACTTCCCTTTACACAGTGGCCGGCAACACTGTACAGAGGTAGGGGAGGGGGTGAGGTGGCCTGGATATGACTCTCCACCAATGGATATGGAGTATGAGATTGAACCAATACAGGTTTCTAGAATTACTACTATCTATACTTACTACATTAATTAAGGTATATTGATGATATCCTTTATGTCTTTTTCATAATAAACTTACAAATACATGTTCATAGTGTTTTGAGTATTTATCTGTAAGCATTATTTTCTTTTGTTGTATTTTCAGGACTCGGAGATCTTTCAGAGCTTGAAAATATTACAAGGTATCCCATACTTTTACAAATTCTGGTCGATATTAAATTCTCTTCCATACAAAACAGACACCTCAGTCTCCATGTTATTGTACTTGCATATAGACAGTCCATCTCATTCTCTCCGTGTAATTGTACTTGCATATAGACAGTCTATCTCACTCTCTTCATGTTATTGTAGTTGCATATAGACAGTCCATCTCACTCTCTCCATGTTATTGTACTTGCATATAGGCAATGTATCTGACTCTCTCCATGTTATTGTACTTGCAGGCCCCAGTCAGAAGAAGCTTTGTTACCAGCGTGTTCCCCACTCCAAACAGAGCAAGCTGGTCTTCAAGTGATTGCGTGATGCTGTGGCCTCCCATGATTCATGTGTGGATGATCAAATCTTACTGATTGTGTGGATTATCAGATTTCCTGAATTGTACAATGTACTGATTAATCTGTGATGTGAAGGGGTTAGGGAACTGGTACATCTTTATACAATACGATTTCTGTTACCACCTCTCTGTCATTAGAGAGGTCGGGATTTAAAACGGGTACGCGTACGTGTTATAACTACACGAACACATTTTTGTAATTTATCAGTTGAGATTTCATAACTTGTAGGATATAAAAATGTACGTAAATTTAGACGCAGTTTTGTGACAAGAATTTACTTAATTAACTCCAAGTAAATGGTGAATTTCCTATCAATTTGCATGCAAATGAAGTTTAAAAATCTATATAATGTATCACAAAAATATATTCGCTCATCAATTGGATAATTTTTGTTATAAAAGCTACAAGTTTGTACTTATGTGTAGACGACACTCTACAAGTTTAGAGAACACGTAGAAACCTTATCATCACAAAAACTGATGATGTAATACGCGAAGAATTTAGGTGATTCCCCTAGTACACGTACCCATACACGTTTGAAATCTCAACCTCTCTATTGTTCAAAATATGGCAAATATATGAATCTATTTTTTTTTCAATAACCTCAAGTTGTTCATTCACTAAGAGATAAAAAAAAGATGTAATGAGTCAATGATTTCACCTCTTTAATGTTTAAAGTCATCGTTAGAAGAAGTATTGCTAATTTCTTTTGAACAAACTATATTACCAAAACTTGTAATTGAATGTAAAAAGATTTCCACACAAAAACTGTGAAAGCTTGTTTCACACAAAAAACAATCACTGTATGCAAGGAAAACTATGTAGCTTATAATATCCAAAGAATTCAGGGGTGTGGTAACAATATTAAGCTTAATAAGTGTTCAAATTTTATTATTTTATGGTTTTTAATGCTTTGTTTACCTTACAAAGAATTGTGAGCTTTCTATCTCACTTAAAACTTCTGACATTTCCAATGTATGCTGACCATTAGAAATACCTTTGTGAAGCATTATAACCATGAGAAATCATTAAATAAAATTTGAAATGAAATTTTAATTTTTTTAACTCAAATCATGATTATGCCCCTTTAAAGTTTCAAAAGAATAGTCAGAAACTTTGTGAAGTACATATATGTAATTTATTTGTAATAGATATAAAAAGACAAAATACATTCACATCTGAACACATACACTGCCTCTTGTCAGGGGGCGCTAGGACTTGCTGGGGGTAGTGACAGGGGATATATCCTGGACTTGGTCTATAAGTCCAAACTCTTTGGCTTCATGTGGGGTAAGGTACTTGTCTCGGTCCATCATTTGTTCTGTAATTGTAGAACAAATCTGTGTTATCACTAACTTAATTACAGGTGTACTAATTGACTTCTTTACCAATGACATCATCTTCCAGGCTGACCAGTAAGTTCATTAATGCTGGAGAGACAATCGACGCCTTACCTACAACATCATACTGCATCTTGGTATGGTGGACATATAGTTCGTTTAGTCGGCGTTTCATTTTCTGTAAATGTTCTGCCTGAATCTGTATGTCTGTCACTTGTCCCTGGAATTATCAAGACGTTTAACCATTATCAATCTGCCATTATTCATGTTCGTTCTTAAGAAAAATATATTACATGTATGTATGAACATACACTGTAACACATCCTCAGAAAAACAATTCAGCTATTTCAGAATGTAATGATAGAGCTATAGAATCAACAGTTTAAGTAAGGTGTGGTATATATAATGACCACACATTTAAATTGGATATTAAGTTCTTCAGTTTTACATCATTCTCTCCAATTGTTCTCTCATATGAAGATAATTAATGCATGAACATGTACTATCTTCGAATTGTGAAGCAACAATTATCGGCTCATTACTAATAATTCCAAAAATACTTTAGTTTCCATTTTATGTCTAGTCTTTGACAGACAGCTGACATCTATTTACCCCTGCACCCCCTGACGGCTGGTGAACCATGATTGTGGAGTTGGGAAGAGCTTTTCTCATCCCTGGGGCACCTGCTGCCAACAGGAACGCCCCCATACTGCAGGCCTGACCCAGGCACCAGGTGGCCACCGGTGGGGAGATGTACTGCATGGTGTCATAGATCCCCAGTCCCTGGGTCACAATCCCCCCAGGGGAGTTAATATACATGTGGATAGGCTCCTTGGAGTTCTGGAACTGCAGGAACAGAAGCTGGGCTACAACAGCGGAGGCCATGTCCTCTGTCACCTGAAATTTCATCAATTTTCATTTCTGATTTTAAAGCTGTGATTTAAGTTACTTTAAAATTTACTAAATCGCATCATCCTGCATTATCCATCATTAAGAATGGAAGATACAAGTGTATATACACTCTCTGCACAAAATGTACGTCACTTTTTAGAGCCTTATAATCAAGCTGAGGTCCCCTTGACCTTCATTGGTCATACGGCTCATACCCTAGGATGCATGGGTGAATTACTAACACATGTATAATTATACTGATTTGAACATAGGATTTATCTTAATGTATTCACTTCAAAAAAATGTTGTAGCTTGATTGCTACAAACATGCGTCATCTTCTCCATACTCTGTCCCGAGTTTAATTTTTGCTTCCACCACTTTTCGCTCGATATTTCGATAATCATAAATACCTTTATGCTCAAACTACGTTCATCCACTAATATGAAAAATGTCTAGATTATCTATATTGAAACGCCCCCTCTACCGCATCAGGCTTCAATACACAACCCAAATTGGAAAGTCTATGAATCTCCGTAAGAAAATTGTTTTCGTTCCTGTGAACTGTATGAGTGAAAAATGATAATATGTCAATGAAGAAATATTGGATATTTTCCCTTTTATCAATTTCAACTGTATTTCTTTCACAGGTTTGTGTATTTTTATTGAAAATCATCAAAAAGTGATGGAAACAATAACTTGGGACATACTATAGTAAAGGCTCCGATTCCTTTATTGTCATCTCACGGAGATGAGAATAGACAAATCTCACCCTTGAATTGGCTTGCAAAGATAACATGTATTTTTGACTGGCTGTCTTGACTTTATATGATTGTGGATGGACTTCAGACAGCGCACAGATACAGACTAACTGTAAAATAAGCTTTGGTTAGCCCCTTACCGGACCAAACACACACACTATCCGGCTCAACAGAAGCCGGGAGTAAATGTCGTAGGCTCGCTCCCCTCCCTCTCCCTTCTCTATGACGATAGGTACACGGTAAAATCTGCATCCTGCCGGCCGTATCAACTGCTCACCCAGGAACTAAAGAGAACAAAAATATGACAATCTGATTGCATGATGACTTTGAAAATCTGTGAATCGGTTTACTAATCTAAATACCCCTATTCCATGATTATAGGGATCTGCACTATATTAAACATACACATGGCAATAATCAGGTAAATCTACGTTCGTGTATGCCAAGACTAATCCTACCTTGGATGACTGTCTTATGAAAGACAGCATGTTTTCTTGTTTTCGTCTGTCAAAATTAAGCGCGCGTGAGACGATTTTATGTTCGACTTCCGGTGAAATACGCGCGTGGAACAAGTAATCAGTGCAACTCGGCAACTTGAGGAAATGTTTTGATGATATTTTAAAGATTGTCGTTTAACATCTCCCAACACAAAGTAAGCATTGTCTTCATGTATGATTTCATCATTTGGTTATTTGGAATGGGATTAAAAGTGCATCAATTATACAAAAACAGTAAATGCACATGGTTGCTAGGGTCAATTGTGGCAGGTGCTCTACATTATTTATAAAGTTGAATGATCTTTTAACTTTATTATCTTTTATTAGAGATTTTAATGGTTATTGATTGGTTCCATTTTTTGTTTTACTGATTAAAAGACCATCATTATACTGTCGTTGGTAGTTAATGTTACCATTGACTTCATCTGACATGTCATACGTACGGCATTTTGACTGTACATGTAACACTTGCATATTTTTTTTTTATGAATTTGAAGCATGACAGAGTCATTGCATAGTGAGTCGGGTGTTGACCGACAGAACATTATGAGGCTGAGAATCAATAGAATCGCATTAGTGCAGGAACTGAGAGCCGAGCATATCATTAACCACTTACTGCAGACAGGGTTAATATCAGAGTACGACCGTGAGCGGGTCGATAGAGGAACGACCCCAGCAGATAAAGCTCGCCGACTTGTAGACATCGTAACAACCAAAACTCATGTACCTGACTGGTACAACATATTTAGACAATCCATTTTATCCCCCGAGGACGCCAACGCTGAGACAAGAAAGCGTTATCGCTCTCTGGTGGAGTTCCTTGACAACACTGTCATTTATCGTCCGATGTCACAGTCCTCAAAATTCAGCAGCTCGACAGCCTCGCTAAAACTGCCACACTACGAACCACTGCCAGAAATCTCCAAACAGGAACAGGAGAGAAGTATGGGAAGGAATATTGCAGGGAAGAAACGCTCAGAGGATGAAGAAGTGATGACAGAGAAGGGTGCACGTGACAATGCCCCGGAGAGAGAGGACAAGGTGTCGGTCAGTCACGACAAGCCGCAGACCATGACACTAGTCAAAGGCTTCTTCCAGCAGTGGGTGACTACCCCAGACAACTTCAGATCTCTCCTTCAGGTAGCAATCCATCTCTTCTTCTTGTCAAAAAGATCTAGTGTTGTGAACTATGAATTAAACTATATTCAAGATTGACTTCAGTTAGATTTTTTTTTTAGTAAATATGACTAAATTGTTATGCTGGCAACACTGAATATGTTTTAAAATTCATCATAAGAAAATGTACCCCTGTATTAAGACCATAGAATATTGTATCAGAACTTAAAATTATATACATTGTACTTATTTAAAGCAATCAATGATAATCCTTTATACTCAGAAGCTTCAAAAGTTTTCTCACTATTCTAGGTACCAGAGGATTTTTTTAGAGAACTAGAGACCTCACAAGACAAATATGACAAAGCTCAGTTAGAACAAGAAAAGGTTGTTCTGGAGAAAATCAGAAAACTTGAGATAGTAGCTGTGTTATCCAGAAGAAAACAGCTGCCAGAAGGGTTTGAACTGTGTATGTGTGAGGCAGTACATGATGTTTTGTTTGACACCAAGAATCACCACATGTACTTTAAATATCTGCGGATGTTGGAGCGGTCGGATGTGGACCTTCTGATAGACATTGTGCAATCATTCGGTTCTGTGTTGGAGTCGATGGATTTTACGCGCGTGGGTTCCGACACCACCCAGTCCGCGATTAAGCTGGGTTTCACGCTGATGGATTTCCTGGGGAAGTACGGCTACTTCCAGCAGGCGGAGGTGATCATGACCATTCTTCTGGCCGTGTTGAACCTCTCCCACAATGTCGACTCCTGGATGACCAAATACAAGGGCTTTGTCAAGCTGATGCATTTCAGGAACATGAACTATGACTTAAAGAAAGTTCAGAATGCCTATGGGTTGGTGAGTGAGATGGAATGGCAGATCTCCATGATGTCATTTGGGCAGGACATCATTGACAAAACTCCATTTTATGTGGAAATGTCCACACTGATGCTGGAGTACGGATCTGCTAATTCCGCCTATGGATGGGCACAGAAAGCTATCAAGGCAAGTTACTTGTACCTCAGTTCTGTTTATCTGGACATGTCTTCCTCTAATTTAACTAAGGAATAATTCAATATTTATTTGTTTTATACGATATAAAATGGTTTGGGGCAGTTTACGCTTTAAAAACGTTCATTTGACCTTTAAAATGACGTCAAATTGTACAAAATTCAAACGTAACGTCAGGCAGATTGATACGTTTTTGATGTTAGTCTTACTATGACGTAGGCAACATTCTTTATATGATATAAAATAATTTTTTAGCCAATCAGAAAGCATGTTACATCCAGAATTAAATTATTTTTCATTTGAATAACTATTTAAAATAACTTTTAAATAATCTCTCATTATTGCTAACCAAGGGTTTACCTCTACAAAAAAGGGAGCAGAGTAAATCATAAATTCTTGGTTTGCTAAGATGAAAATCTCCTATAAAATGATTTTTTCAGTACACACTTCATTCATATATTGAGTAAGAAGATTTTTTAATGCCATTATAAGATTTTAATTCTCTTGTGATGTAAAAACATAAAGATGTATATGTGTATGGATTTTGATGTATTTATTATAATGGCAAGAAGACCATCAATGAACACATGTTCATAGAGTATATATACATACATGTAGAGTGATATTAATTGATAAGACAGAGGTAGTTGTTTTTAAATCATTTCAATTGAACACAAATTTACTGAAAAAAAAATTGAGAAGAATTATATTAAATATGCTTGACCATAAGTTTATTACTTAGGATAAGCTTTAGCTCTGATGGAATGGCTTGTAATCTGATGGAATGGCTTGTAATCTTCTGATTATTTTGTACATTGTTAAGGATAAAGGCTGAAATATTACAAAATAAATCACAGTGCATTCATTTTAATAAGAGATTAACTTGATAATTCTCCTGTTGTGTTATGGAGAGTTCAATCTTATTCAATCAAATTGATTCTCCATCACTGTTTGAATAAGAATGTAATCTTCTCTCTTTAAATTGATACTAGTACAGGGGAAATAAATTGATTGAATAGCTATACATAGTAAAATTTGTAAAAAAAAAAAAAAAAAAAATTCCTTGAGTGTAAATTAATTAAGGAAGCTAAGCCTAGTGTTGCTAAATACCTGGCTATTATTAAATAGTTGGCTGAGTTGTTGTTGATAATTGAACTTAAATTTGTTGATTTATGATTGCATCCTCCATTTGTAAAATGATCTGAGATGATATAAGGTTCCAGTTATTTGCATTGCTTTGATCCATTGTTAGCATGTACTGGCCTAGTTTAAATGCTGTTTGAATGATTATAGACCAATACTATTGGAACCATAAATGCAAATTCAATAAGGTGCTGTAATATAACTCATTCTATTCCCCCTGACAGGGAATGAACCATGTTTATTTGTCAGTAAGGTGCTGTTATATTTCTTGTCCTTTTCCCCCTGATAGAGTATGAACCAGGAGTGCCCAGCAGATGCTGTCAATGCTCTATGTGCGGGAGTAATGGCGTACTGTGCTCGGTGGAGCATAAAGAGAGCGGAGACGCTGGCCATTCAAGCAGTGCAGCAGGCCAGGTACTCATCCATATCAGAGTTCACATAGAATCTGTTTGTTTAGCCACACTAGAATACATTACAGCTTATAATCATTACAATTTAAAGAGGTTTTACCTTTCTTTTAACAGGAACCATGAAAATTTGGTTATAAAGCAACAATTTATAATATGTTATACTTATATTACATGGCTTCAAGGGTCAGGCAATACTGATTGTTTGCCCCGAGGTTACAGGAAAATCCTGGAGTATTATGTCACACTCTGCCTTTGGCATCATGCAGCATAACACTTCTGAATCAGGGCTTTCCTGTCACTGAGGGACAAATATTCTGGTACATGTATTGTCGCCCGAGAACACGTAACAAATGTTATATATATATAACATTTTTAAAAAACCAATATTGGTTTACAAACATTTGTATTTCATTAATAAGTATTTTATTGACACATGATCAATACAACTGTTTCCTGTGAAATATAACAGTTACTGTTTCCGGGATGGCAATATAACTGTTTTCGGTAATAAAAATATATTAACTCATTTTGACATATAGCGAAAAAACTTATTCAAGAATATTATGTATTGATACTTTCCCTCTTTCAATTATATCATAGCTTTAATTCTTGAGTTGTTGAGGGTTGGGCTTCTCAAGGCATTCCTATGTTTTGATCTTTAATAAAAAAAATTTATTTCATGCACCGGCACTGGTATACTGCACGTAGTCAGTTGATCCCTACCATAGATACACACACACATGTAGCATGGTATTTTATGACCAATCACCTGCATTGTTACAGACATCATTTTGGGACCAGCCATCCCCTCTATGTTAAAGCTCTTATCCACTATTGCCAGTTCTCCAGTGAGTTCAAACAGGACAAAAACGGTGTACAGATTGCTAAGGTAGTTAAATTTTTCTGTTGTTAATGTACCATTTTGCTAAACATTAAAATTTAAACAATTTAAAATTATTTTTTGATCTTATAATCTCTTTAAGTCAAGTCTATTATTTCTTTTTTTGACAGTACACCCTGCGAACTGCCCAGAAGACTTATGGTTGTGAGATGATTGATGTCGCCCTGGCCCACAGGGCAGTCTCTAAGGCCCTGCTGGTTGTTCAGGACTTTGAGGGCATGGCTTACTTTCACCACGCCTCTGAAGCCCTGAGAATTGCCAGGGCTCAGCTCCCGGACCAGTACCATGGAATGATGGCCATGTTCCTTCACAGTTCAGGTAAGTGACACAGCTCAGATAGAAAAAGTGTATAAACACTGTATGTAGAACTATCAGTATGAACTATCAGACAGTGTGAAATATGAATAATTATCAGTGTTTAACAGGTGTAGAACTATCAGTGTAGAACAGGTGTAAAACTGATCAGTGTTTAACAGGTGTCAGTGTAGGACAAGTGTAGAACTATCAGTGTAGGACAGGTGTAGAACTATCAGTGTAGGACAGGTGTAGAACTATCAAGGGTGGGACACTTAGAACTATCAGTGTAGGACATGTGTAGAACTATCAGTATGTTACAAGTGTAGAACTATCAGTGTAGGATACTAAGAATTATCAGTGTTTGACAGGTGTGGAACTATCAGTGTAGGACACTTAGAATTATCAGTGTTTAACAGGAGTAGAACTTTTAATCAGTGTAAAACTTTCAGTGTAAAACTATCAGTGTTGTACATGCAGGTGTATAACCATCATTGTTGAACTATCATGCTATAACAGGTTTAAATTTTTCAGTGTAGAACAGGTTTAATATAATCAATGTAGAAAGGGCAGGTGTAGATTTACACATACCGTATAACGGGTATTTTCTGCGATTGTTTATTTTCTGCGGTATTTTGCATATAAGAAAAATCGGCAAAAATTCAAAACGCAAAATATTCCTATTTAAATCATTAATTTTGACGCTGTTGAGAAAAAGTGTAGTTTTCAAATGTGATCAGTCCGTCATTTAGGGGGCTCTGCGTCATATTTCACACCTAATTATCTTGTGTTACCGGTGCGATATCAATTATAGCTGATATAAGGACCCTGTTTTTAGTCGAGTATGAATAAAAAATGATTTGAAAAAAGATCACAAATAGTATTGAGTACACTTGTAAACCATTTGAGAGTTAGTTCATATTCACCGTGAAAATGGTAAGCATGTCGATTTTAAGATATGTAAAACGCGGAAGTATTCTTCCAAATCCTAACGGACAGTTATCTGCGAGTTTATCACCTAGATCGATTCAAGAGTGTAACACTAGAGTACCTGATGTGATGAATAAATCTACAACACCAAATTCAAGTAAAAAACGTGGTTCATATTCAACGTATTCACCGAGCTATAATCGGGAACTACGCTGCGGAACATGGACCTGTCACAGCTATGAGAAAATTTAAAGCCGATTATCCAGAATCAAAAGAGTCCACAACAAGATATTTTAGAGATTCGTGTAAATGTGAACTTACAAACAGAAAAAGAAATTAGACTTAGATTGTTCTGAAGGCACAGAAGTTAAAAAACGCGGCTGTAAAACTCTTTTGTCAGATGAAATGGATCATCAAGTTCAGATTTATATTACTAACTTGTGAAAATCTGGGGAAGTAGTTAACATGGCAAAATCTGGTGGAGTAGTTAACACGGCAATAGTGCGTGCAGTAGGTATGGGCATTGTAATGTCCGAGGACAAACAACTTCTCTTGGAGAATGGGGGCCCCATTACTCTTACAAAGACCTGGGCCTATTCTTTATTACAACGAATGAACTTTGTTTAACGCCGCGGAAGCTGATCTGCTAAAACACTCATTCCCGATGAAAAGTTTGAAGCAATAAAAACTGAGTTTTTAAACAAAATTAAAACTGCCGTCACAGAAAACGACATTCCACCTGACCTTATTTATAATTTGGACCCCACCGGCTTACATTACATCCCCATGTCAAACTGGACCATGGATGTTCAGGGTTCTCAGAAGATCCCCATCGTTGGGTTAGATGACAAGCGCCAGATAACGGCAGTTTTTGCAGGTTTGTTTTGTTTTATTACTTATTAATACCATGTAGGCATTGTTCTTACAGTTCTACTGCTATATCAATGCACTGAAAGATTAGCTACGTAATTAATGACAGTTTGATGTAAAATGAAAATTGTCTTGATAATTATAATTGCTCCATTATTTTGTAGGCAAAATGACAGGAGACTTTGTTCCCGCCCAGGTAATATACAAGGGGACAACTTCAGCTTGCCATCCAGCATATGATTTCCCCCTGGCTTGGCATATAACACAGAGTCCAAACCACTGGGCCAACAATACCACGCAAATGGAATATACCGCAAAAGTGCTCATGCCTCACATTTGGCGGACAAAAATGGGGCTGGGACTTCCTGACTCGCAGAAAGCATTGTGCATTTTCGACGTATTCAGAGCGCAGATGGGAAAAGATTTTATAGATGATTTAAAGAAAAAGGGTATCTGCATTGTGTTTGTACCTCCAAGCTGTAGCGACCGACTACAGCCGATGGACTTGACCGTCCAAAAAATCGTCAAGGACAAATTAAAAGAACGCTTTCAAAAGTGGTATGCTAATCAAATTTCAGAATGGCTTGAGAACGACGAAACAGACAAAACTTTGACCCCTGTTGACCTTCGACCCTCGTTTCTAAAGATATTGTTGGCAGAGTGGCTTTTTGCAAGTTCATGCTGACATCAAATCCAACAAAAAAATTAATTTATAAAGGGTTTGAAAAAAGCGGTATCGCTGAGGCCGTTGGATACAAGTTTTCATCTTGTGAGCAGTGATATAGTGTGCATATAATTGCTCTCCCTTTTAAATGGAGTTAAACTAATGATGTATTTTTTATCTTGTGTGACATTTTTAGTTATAAAAATTTAGCAACTTAGCATGCTTGTATGAATACTAATATTTTACAACAGTATTTTGTATTAATACGGAAATAAAAACACTGCAATAGTGTACGTTTGGTTCTATATTTTATGTTCCTTAAAAGCATATCCGGTAAACATATTTTTCTTTGCAGTCTAACGAAACTGCAGAAATTGAAAATGCAGAATACAATTTGATATATTTTAGGGGTTAAACTGCAAAAATTTGGAGCCGCAGAAAAGAATTCATTAACATGCTTACTGGTACTCACCTTCGCTAGCCAAGAGTTTTCGGTTCACTCCCCTCCCCATAAACCCTTGGCAGATCTCATTATGAAAACTCAGTGATGCAGCCATCTAGCGAAAAACTAGAGTTGTGCCCCGTAACATTTTAATCCAATGAAATAACGGGTTATACACACTACACGGAATAAATAATAAATTGAAAACATATGGACTGGTGGGTCTTAGAAAAGAAATTACGTACAATTTAATAAATTTTTTATTAATATCATATTAATATAACATTTATTAAATTGTATGTAATTTCTTTAATAATATGATTGTAATGTTTGTTGGGATCTGTACCGGGAGTAAAAAGTCGCTGATATATATAAAGCATTCATGTCATAAACCCATTGATCGTTGTCGTGAAAATCGTGGGAACAAGACATTAAGTGATTTGCTGATACCATCGTTGGGGAGGCACTTGTATCAACTTGTCAAAAGCACTGAAAGTTTCACCAGATACCACACATGTTCTTCACACATATTACAGACTCGACATAAAAACACCATTTACAAAGCAAGCATTTTAAATGTTGCAATTGGATCAGCTACTGGCAGCTACAGCCAATCATAAAACAGCAAGTTTTTGTAATGAGATCTACCAAGGGTTTATGGGGAGCGGAGTGAACCGAAAACCCTTGGCTAGCGAAGATGACAGGTATTTCATTTGAATGAATCAGGATAATATCAAATAACTAAGGAATCTTGATTGAGGGTTAATTTTTTCATCTTTTATAAGGGAATAATGCAGTATATTGCAAACTTCTATTTTTGTGTGTTTTTATTTTTAATAGATTACTAAAACTTGAAATCTATAAAAAGATTGTGTCTTCCTGCACATACTAATTTTACTTGTAAGCATAAGAGTGCATGTGTTGCTATAGTTGATTGCTTCCTATTGTGAGGAATTCTTCCTTACTTTTGTTTTGAGACATGAGACATAACTGGAGGACTTCTCAGAACACAATGAAGGGTTAAGGATGGAAATACCCATTGTTCCAACTTCCAGCATAGATTAAGTGTAACACTATCAGTGTAGATTAAGTGTAACACTATCGGTGTAGATTAGGTGTAACACTATCGGTGTAGAGTAAGTGTAATACTATCAGTGTAGAGTAAGTGTAACACTATCGGTATAGATTAAGTACGTGAAACACCACTATCAGTGTTGATTGAGTGTTACAACGCTATCAGTGTAGATTAAGTGTAGATCTATCAGTATAAATTAGGTGTAACAATTCAGTGTAGAAGAGGTGTAACGCTATCAGTTCATTATAGCCTCACATTTCCCAATTTTATACATATTCAGGCTATTATACATAGTCATGTGTTTGCCCTGTCTTCAGTGATGTATCTGTCGCTTTGCTTTCAGCCTCTGCTCTCCAACGGAAGGCTTTGCATTCCTCCAAGGAGTCCCAGGAGACCACCTTGAAGCAGGCTGAGATGGAGGCTAAACAAGCACTGATGGTCGTCTCATCTACATACGGAGAACTCAGTCTTCGTACGGCACAGATATGTCTCCTGCTTGGCCAGATCTACTCTAAAATGGACCAGTAAGTGAACCGACTGTTGAGGTTATCCTAGTTCCTGTCTGTTTATAGGAAAATAGAATGTGTTTAACCATTATATGATTTGATAGTCAATCTCAATTTTTTTTAAATATTAAGATTTTCTGCATGATATTACTGGTAGGAACCATGCAATCAATTATTTAAACATGGTCTTGTAATGTCAAATCACCTTTTGGAAAATGGCATGTTTGTAATCTCTTCTGAAAACCTTTGATATGTTTTGTTTAGTATTGGAGAAATAATTGCATGTGTTATAAAACTTGGCACTGGTTGATGTAGCTTACTGTATCTGAATGACCTTTCTTGACCTGCTTGCTATATCTAAATGACCTTTCTTAACCAGGATAATGTTACTCTAGATGTATCTGATTGAAGAATGATCTTTCTTGACCTGATTGATGTATCGGAATGACCTTTTTTGACCTTTTTGATGTATCTGAATGACCTTTTTGATCTGCTTGATGTATCTGAGTGACCTTTCTGGACCTGACTTATGTTGCTTGATGTACAGGAATGAGCAGGCGGAGGAGATGTTGAAGAGGAGCGTGCTGTACATGAAGCTGTGTCAGCCAGAGAACAGCCACTACCTGATGCTGGCCAACGCCACCCTGGGCACCTTCTTCAAGGTCATGGACAAACCAAGGGAGGCCATCCATTTCCTGCAGAATGTTGTTAAAGTACCAGGTATTCTATATGGCATCTCAATTTTTTTCATTTTTCAACATTTTTTGGACAGAATGTGTGATTATCTGTTGTTTCACCACTTTTTAGCTCACCTGAGCTGAAAGCTCAAGTGAGCTATTCTGATCACATTTTGTCTGTCGTCCGTCTGTCCGTCTGTCTGTCTGTCCGTCTGTCTGTCTGTAAACTTTTCACATTTTCAACATCTTCTCCAGAACCACTGGGCCAATTTCAACCAAACTTGGCACAAAGCATTCTTAGGCAAAGGGGATTCAAAATTGTGAAAATTAAGGACCACGCCCTTTTATAAGGGGAGATAATTAGGAATTATTGAAAATTTTTGAGAAACTTTCAAAAATCTTCTTCTCAAGAACCATTAGGCCGTGAAAGCTGAAACTCATGTGAAAGCATCCTCACGTAGTGTAGATTCAAAGTTATGGAAATCATGACCCCTGGGGCAGGATGGGGTCACAATGGGGGGTCGAATTTTTACATAGGAATATATTGAGTAAATCTTCTTTTCAAGAACCAATTGGCCAAGAAAGCTGAAATTTATGTGGAAGCATCCTCAGGTAGTGTAGATTCAAAGTTGTGAAAATCATGACCCCCTGGGGTAGGATGGGGCCACAGTGGGGGGTCAAACATAGGAATATATAGAGGGAATCTTTAAAAAATCTTCTTCTCAGAAACCAATCAGCCAGGAAATCTGAAACCTGTATGGAAGTATCCTCAGGTAGTGTAGATTCAAAGTTGTGAAAATCATGAC
Source organism: Magallana nippona (assembly GCA_033439105.1). NCBI lineage: Eukaryota > Metazoa > Mollusca > Bivalvia > Ostreida > Ostreidae > Magallana > Magallana nippona. The sequence continues at coordinate 49,149,189 of CM065925.1, forward strand.
CCCCGGGGATAGGGTGGGGCCAAAATGGGGGTCGAATTTTTACATAGGAATATATAGTAAATATTTAAAAATCTTCTTCTCAGAAACCATTTGCCCAGGAAAGCTGAAACCTATGTGGAAGCATCCTCAGGTAGTGTAGATTCAAAGTTGTTCAAATCATGACCCCCGGTTGTAGGGTGGGGCCACAATGGGGGTCAAATTTTTAGATAGGAATATATAGAGGGAATCTTTAAAAATCTCCTTCTCAGAAACCAATCGGCCAGGAAAGCTGAAACTTGTGTGGAAGTATCCTCAGGTAGTGTAAATTCAAAGTTGTGAAAATCATGACCCCCGGGGGTAGGGTGGCCCACAATGGGGGGGGGGGGGGGTCGAATTTTTACATAGGAATATATAGAGGGAATCTTTAAAAATATTCTTCTCAGAAACCATTTGGCCAAGAAAGCTGAAACTTATGTGGAAGTATCCTCAGGTAGTGTTGATTCAAATTTGTGAATATCAAGACCCTCGGAATAGGGTAGGGCCACAATGGGGGGGGGGGGGGGATTGAATTTTTCATAGGAATGTATAGAGTTGAATATTTTAAAAATCTTCTTCTCAGAAACCATTTGCCCAGGAAAGCTGAAACTTATGTGGGTCCACAGTGGGTGGTTCAAATTTTTACATAGGTATATATAGAGGAAATCTTTAAAAATCTTCTTCTCAAGAACTATTTGCCCAGGAAAGCTGAAACTTATGTGGAAGCATCTTTAGATAGCGTAGATTCAAAGTTGTGAAAATCATGACCTTTCAGGGTAGGGTTGGGGGTCAAATTTTTACAAAGGAATATGTAGAGGAAATCTTAAAAAATCTTCTTCTGAGAACCAGTCAGCCAGGAAAGCTGAAACTTGTGTGGAAGCATCCTTAGGTAGTGTAGATTCAAAGTTGTGAAAATCATGACCCCTGGCATAGGGTGGGGCTACAATGAGGGGTCAAATATTTACATAGGAATATATAGAGTAAATCTTTAAAAATCTTCTTCTCAGAAACCAATCAGCCAGGAAAGCTGAAACTTGTGTGGAAGCATCCCCAGGTAGTGAAGATTCAAGTTTGTTCAAATCATGATCCCCAGGGGTAGGATTGGGTCACAACGAGGGGGGGGGGGGAACAAATTTTTACATAGGAATATATATAGAGAAATATCCTAAAATCTTTTTCTAAAAAACCATTTGCCTAGAAAAGCCGTAACTTTTGTGAAAGCAACTTCAGATTGTGCAGATTCAATTCGTTAAAATCAAAATCTTGAGGAGTAGGGTGGAGCCACATTGGGGATCCAGTTGTACAAAGGAAAACATTTTAATTATTCACAAAAACTGAAATGTTATTATACCGTATATAGTTTTACTTATATGCAAGTATTTTTACATATTACTGATTCTTTAGAATTGTTTAGACTTTGGCCCCTGGACGATTCTTGGGCCTAACAAGGGGTTTAGAGTTTGATGTAGGATTATATCCAATTATATAAACAATTGTTTAGGATCTTTTTGAGAACTGCAATGCTCAACATGTGATATGACTATGGGGGGGGGGGGGGGTGGGGGGGGGGTGGGGGGATTTTTATTTATACAGGATCTACATGTATTATACCACTTTGTCCAGATATTTTTGTATTATGACTCCATTAAGCTGATTTTATCATGCCTATTGTTGCTCAGGTGAGCGATGTGGCCAATGGGCCTCTTGTTTATTCTTGCACTAGTATTGCGGACCATCTTTTTATGTAAGAAATTTTCTTTTTACACTTTTTTTGTTGAATTTTTCAGACTGTGGAGTTTATCTGAAGTGGGTCCATGTTGTCTACGACACACTGATTGCGACCTTGCAGTCACTGAACCGTAACAAGGAGAGTGACCACTATCAGATTCAGCTGTCCAAGTGGCTCCGGGACAACCCCAAGCATGACACGGTTGTCACACTCGAACAGCTTCAACAGGATCCCCCCACCATCGACAACTTTAAGGATGAGTTCAATGTTTGGGAGAAGAAGGGCAAGGCCATTTTGAGTGTTCTAAAGAAAGCCAAGGATTGAAGGCCATTGTTTTGTCTAACAAGCATCAAAGCAATGATTAATTACCTTACATGTAATGCTATTAGTTTTCTTCATCCCTTGGCTTTCTGTAACAATTACAAAAATGAAAAAAGATTCTTGACAAGTAAATAAGAAATTTTGATCTTAATTAGCATAATGTCAGAGTTCAGGAAAATCCCAGCTTCTTGTCATCTACATGTATTTCAGTATCCCAGCAGACTATTTTTATCATGGTCTTCTTAATTATGAATACCTTTAACAAATTCATCTCTACTGGAGACTATTAGCTTCATTATAACATTCCCTATTGTCTTATCTGTTTACTTTTTTGTTTTTCAAAAATTATATAAATTTGATACCTATGCAATCTTGGGGATTTTTGTTGTAGACCTAATGTCATTGCTGGACTTGTGAAATGTACCTTAGATTGAAGACAGAGGAACTGTCTAATACACGATTATCAAGATACATATTGTACAAGATACTTCAAGATAATTATTGTACAAGATACTTCAAGATATTCATTGTACAAGATACAAGATTATCGTACAAGATACAAGATTACTTTTATACAAGATACAAGATTATTATTGTACAAGATATTTGTTGTGCAAGATACATGTTGTATGAAAAGACTTCACAAAGTGGCAGTGTCTGAACATCAGGAGCGAGGAACCAGATGTTCTGTCACAGTTTTGTGGTACATATATTATTGATGATTATTTTTTAAGACTGATGTGTACATGTGCATTGAATTTTATTTTATTTTGTAATTTAACATATTACCAAGCATCAACCCCTGAAGAGAAGTACTGTAGTTCAAAGACTATTTACATGTTATGATATACTTGTACAATGTGTGGTACATTTTAATTAATAGCATGAGTAAGTTCAAGTGTTTTGTTTCTCAGTATTACAATAATGTACATGACATGTTGGATAGCTGCTCTCTGATGTGGGTTATTCGGGCACACTGCTGTGTGGTGTAATAGTTACTCCGTCCATGTTTGTTGAATAAGACATCGCTGTTCCGTATTACTTTATTCTTTGTTTACTTCAGCTATTTTGTAAGTTTTGATTTCCTGATTATATACATAATATTTAGTACATGTACCTTGCTCAATCATTTCTATGTACTGGATAATAAAATGTGAACTCTCTAATTAAGCTGATGTTATTGATAAATATCTTCTAGAAAAGGGAGGGGCATCCTGGCTCAATGTATTGTCTTTAAAGGGGAAGGTGATAGCATGCAAGTGATGTGGAGATTTGGGGGGGGGGGGGGGGGAATAAAACCGTGTCTTGTATGAACTTTTAAGATACGCTTATAAACAGTCCCAATTAGTATGAGTAAGGGACCAGTTGGTTAGAAAATTTATTTAACAAATATAAATACCTATGGAATTATACTAAAGAGTGGGTTGATAAAAAATGCCCACATCTAAATTAAGTCAACACATAATATTTTTGAGGTTTTTTTTAACATTTGCTTCCTGATATAGAAATTTTTCAATGTTATAATTTGACAGTCTAATAAAACATTGACTGACGTATATTTGAATCATTTTTGATAAGCGATAAAAAAAAAACTATCGTCTTTTAATTTTCAATATGTTCAGAAACTTTCGGAGCCATAGTCCAAAGATATGTCTAGTATAAGTCATCTGTTATCCAAGGTTAAGGTTATATTTCGACCAGAACCACCAAATATGCAATTTTATTTCATGATTTGTTTTATAATGTTTCTGTAGTATCATGAATAAAATCTATGATCGGCTTAATTTTGTAATAGAAAAAAATGAAAAGAGCGACTTCAACGCTCCCCCATAACTCGACACAACTTGACAAAAGGTATGGCAATGAATGCATCAAATACAACTAATGATTAAATAAAAGGGGCAAAAAGGGAGGAAAACATAATAAAAAAGGAAGGACGATTTATTTCTTTGTTTAATACATAAAAGTTAATAATTTTAAGGTATTCGCTTGTACGTATAAAAAAAAGTCATAATTTACTGCATGGATAAGTTAATTCGTGAGTAAGGATTCCCACCCACATATTCCTTGAAAATTGAGCCCCCTCGAATTTTAATGATTCCACAGTACTCGTTGCGCCATGGCAAGAGCAAAGTCTCTGCCTCTTAAATAGTTCAGTGTCCCCATCCTTATTGAAAAATCCTGCATCCGTTCCCTGGTTTCGCGATAATTCTGAGCTCAGCGCTGTTTTAAGGACTTTCACTACTTAAAATAGCATCCTGGTACGTCGACGAATTTCCCATTACATAGATCTTAGTAGTGCATGTTCTATGATCAGTTTGTTTTAAAAGTTTTCCCCTGATACTTTACAAGAAAGATGGATTCCTTTACACAACAAATGTAAGTATTATCTGCGAGATTCGACACACGTATTTCTGTTAATTAGGATGTGTCCACGACATTGGTAGTTATGTGAAGTAAAGAATGTGTAAATTATACCGTGGAATCATTTAAATTCGTTGTTGGCGGGGTTTTTTTTCTTTACGGTCATGTGACTAATTTATATTCGAGTTTTGTGTTATACACGTATAAAACAATGGGTAAAAATAAAATCATATACCCCGTTCCTTTTCATGTTGATATTCGTACAAACAATTACATCAAAAAACAACTGCCTGGGTAGAGGTTCGACCACTGGAAGTTTAGATTAACTTTTAGATTCCTTGATGCAATCTGCTAAGATTGTCAATCTGTGAAAATGCAAAAGTCGGTATCCGTTTTACCAGATTTATTAAAATTCCGCAACCTTATGCCAATATTCCGGGAGGTCGGGAGTCGGTGGTACGAGCGCTTTGACAGTCGCTCTCCAACTGCCCAATAATTAAACATGGTGAGCAGATTACAAAATGTATTTTAAACAATAAAGAAATGCAAAAGAGTTATTTCAATTAAGGGATTACTTAGGTAAACAGAGTGTCAATTTAGAGTGTCCAGATCTAAGTCACTCAATGTCAGTGACAAGGGAAAATGTCCAAAGGGAACATTTCACACGATGATAAATCTATCAACCTTTTAGAATTAAATTGTTGGAAACGTTAATTCCATTTAAACATATTTTACTGATAAATAAAAACAATTTTGCAACATGCAAAGCCAATACAAACCCTCTCCCAAATACAAAGTCAGGTGGCGGAAGTCTTGTATAATATATTTCTATAGAATATAGTAATAAATATTGGCTTACATTCATTTAAGCATTGAATGCTTATTTTTGGATGTCGTCGGTCCTGTAACACACCAACGGTGCAGACAAATTGAATACCGCGTGTTAGCGCGGTATGATAATTTGTCTGCACCGCTTGGTGTGTTACAGGACCGACGACATCCAAAAATATGCATTCAGTGCTTATATTTATATTCATACTGATGTCTATTTTCATTAAATATATGTGTATTGTCGCTGTAAAGCTGTTATATACGCTCTCAGTCTAGGATATGAAACATACATGAAACAGCCATATTAACATGTTATTTACTCCGCGACTAAAAATATAGTGCCAGAAACTCATGATCCCCAGGGGTAGGATTGGGTCACAACGAGGGGGGGGGGGGGGAACAAATTTTTACATAGGAATATATATAGAGAAATATCCTAAAATCTTTTTCTAAAAAACCATTTGCCTAGAAAAGCCGTAACTTTTGTGAAAGCAACTTCAGATTGTGCAGATTCAATTCGTTAAAATCAAAATCTTGAGGAGTAGGGTGGAGCCACATTGGGGATCCAGTTGTACAAAGGAAAACATTTTAATTATTCACAAAAACTGAAATGTTATTATACCGTATATAGTTTTACTTATATGCAAGTATTTTTACATATTACTGATTCTTTAGAATTGTTTAGACTTTGGCCCCTGGACGATTCTTGGGCCTAACAAGGGGTTTAGAGTTTGATGTAGGATTATATCCAATTATATAAACAATTGTTTAGGATCTTTTTGAGAACTGCAATGCTCAACATGTGATATGACTATGGGGGGGGGGGGGGGGTGGGGGGGGTGGGGGGATTTTTATTTATACAGGATCTACATGTATTATACCACTTTGTCCAGATATTTTTGTATTATGACTCCATTAAGCTGATTTTATCATGCCTATTGTTGCTCAGGTGAGCGATGTGGCCAATGGGCCTCTTGTTTATTCTTGCACTAGTATTGCGGACCATCTTTTTATGTAAGAAATTTTCTTTTTACACTTTTTTTGTTGAATTTTTCAGACTGTGGAGTTTATCTGAAGTGGGTCCATGTTGTCTACGACACACTGATTGCGACCTTGCAGTCACTGAACCGTAACAAGGAGAGTGACCACTATCAGATTCAGCTGTCCAAGTGGCTCCGGGACAACCCCAAGCATGACACGGTTGTCACACTCGAACAGCTTCAACAGGATCCCCCCACCATCGACAACTTTAAGGATGAGTTCAATGTTTGGGAGAAGAAGGGTAAGGCCATTTTGAGTGTTCTAAAGAAAGCCAAGGATTGAAGGCCATTGTTTTGTCTAACAAGCATCAAAGCAATGATTAATTACCTTACATGTAATGCTATTAGTTTTCTTCATCCCTTGGCTTTCTGTAACAATTACAAAAATGAAAAAAGATTCTTGACAAGTAAATAAGAAATTTTGATCTTAATTAGCATAATGTCAGAGTTCAGGAAAATCCCAGCTTCTTGTCATCTACATGTATTTCAGTATCCCAGCAGACTATTTTTATCATGGTCTTCTTAATTATGAATACCTTTAACAAATTCATCTCTACTGGAGACTATTAGCTTCATTATAACATTCCCTATTGTCTTATCTGTTTACTTTTTTGTTTTTCAAAAATTATATAAATTTGATACCTATGCAATCTTGGGGATTTTTGTTGTAGACCTAATGTCATTGCTGGACTTGTGAAATGTACCTTAGATTGAAGACAGAGGAACTGTCTAATACACGATTATCAAGATACATATTGTACAAGATACTTCAAGATAATTATTGTACAAGATACTTCAAGATATTCATTGTACAAGATACAAGATTATCGTACAAGATACAAGATTACTTTTATACAAGATACAAGATTATTATTGTACAAGATATTTGTTGTGCAAGATACATGTTGTATGAAAAGACTTCACAAAGTGGCAGTGTCTGAACATCAGGAGCGAGGAACCAGATGTTCTGTCACAGTTTTGTGGTACATATATTATTGATGATTATTTTTTAAGACTGATGTGTACATGTGCATTGAATTTTATTTTATTTTGTAATTTAACATATTACCAAGCATCAACCCCTGAAGAGAAGTACTGTAGTTCAAAGACTATTTACATGTTATGATATACTTGTACAATGTGTGGTACATTTTAATTAATAGCATGAGTAAGTTCAAGTGTTTTGTTTCTCAGTATTACAATAATGTACATGACATGTTGGATAGCTGCTCTCTGATGTGGGTTATTCGGGCACACTGCTGTGTGGTGTAATAGTTACTCCGTCCATGTTTGTTGAATAAGACATCGCTGTTCCGTATTACTTTATTCTTTGTTTACTTCAGCTATTTTGTAAGTTTTGATTTCCTGATTATATACATAATATTTAGTACATGTACCTTGCTCAATCATTTCTATGTACTGGATAATAAAATGTGAACTCTCTAATTAAGCTGATGTTATTGATAAATATCTTCTAGAAAAGGGAGGGGCATCCTGGCTCAATGTATTGTCTTTAAAGGGGAAGGTGATAGCATGCAAGTGATGTGGAGATTTGGGGGGGGGGGGGGGGGGGGGGAATAAAACCGTGTCTTGTATGAACTTTTAAGATACGCTTATAAACAGTCCCAATTAGTATGAGTAAGGGACCAGTTGGTTAGAAAATTTATTTAACAAATATAAATACCTATGGAATTATACTAAAGAGTGGGTTGATAAAAAATGCCCACATCTAAATTAAGTCAACACATAATATTTTTGAGGTTTTTTTTAACATTTGCTTCCTGATATAGAAATTTTTCAATGTTATAATTTGACAGTCTAATAAAACATTGACTGACGTATATTTGAATCATTTTTGATAAGCGATAAAAAAAAACTATCGTCTTTTAATTTTCAATATGTTCAGAAACTTTCGGAGCCATAGTCCAAAGATATGTCTAGTATAAGTCATCTGTTATCCAAGGTTAAGGTTATATTTCGACCAGAACCACCAAATATGCAATTTTATTTCATGATTTGTTTTATAATGTTTCTGTAGTATCATGAATAAAATCTATGATCGGCTTAATTTTGTAATAGAAAAAAATGAAAAGAGCGACTTCAACGCTCCCCCATAACTCGACACAACTTGACAAAAGGTATGGCAATGAATGCATCAAATACAACTAATGATTAAATAAAAGGGGCAAAAAGGGAGGAAAACATAATAAAAAAGGAAGGACGATTTATTTCTTTGTTTAATACATAAAAGTTAATAATTTTAAGGTATTCGCTTGTACGTATAAAAAAAAGTCATAATTTACTGCATGGATAAGTTAATTCGTGAGTAAGGATTCCCACCCACATATTCCTTGAAAATTGAGCCCCCTCGAATTTTAATGATTCCACAGTACTCGTTGCGCCATGGCAAGAGCAAAGTCTCTGCCTCTTAAATATTTCAGTGTCCCCATCCTTATTGAAAAATCCTGCATCCGTTCCCTGGTTTCGCGATAATTCTGAGCTCAGCGCTGTTTTAAGGACTTTCACTACTTAAAATAGCATCCTGGTACGTCGACGAATTTCCCATTACATAGATCTTAGTAGTGCATGTTCTATGATCAGTTTGTTTTAAAAGTTTTCCCCTGATACTTTACAAGAAAGATGGATTCCTTTACACAACAAATGTAAGTATTATCTGCGAGATTCGACACACGTATTTCTGTTAATTAGGATGTGTCCACGACATTGGTAGTTATGTGAAGTAAAGAATGTGTAAATTATACCGTGGAATCATTTAAATTCGTTGTTGGCGGGGTTTTTTTTCTTTACGGTCATGTGACTAATTTATATTCGAGTTTTGTGTTATACACGTATAAAACAATGGGTAAAAATAAAATCATATACCCCGTTCCTTTTCATGTTGATATTCGTACAAACAATTACATCAAAAAACAACTGCCTGGGTAGAGGTTCGACCACTGGAAGTTTAGATTAACTTTTAGATTCCTTGATGCAATCTGCTAAGATTGTCAATCTGTGAAAATGCAAAAGTCGGTATCCGTTTTACCAGATTTATTAAAATTCCGCAACCTTATGCCAATATTCCGGGAGGTCGGGAGTCGGTGGTACGAGCGCTTTGACAGTCGCTCTCCAACTGCCCAATAATTAAACATGGTGAGCAGATTACAAAATGTATTTTAAACAATAAAGAAATGCAAAAGAGTTATTTCAATTAAGGGATTACTTAGGTAAACAGAGTGTCAATTTAGAGTGTCCAGATCTAAGTCACTCAATGTCAGTGACAAGGGAAAATGTCCAAAGGGAACATTTCACACGATGATAAATCTATCAACCTTTTAGAATTAAATTGTTGGAAACGTTAATTCCATTTAAACATATTTTACTGATAAATAAAAACAATTTTGCAACATGCAAAGCCAATACAAACCCTCTCCCAAATACAAAGTCAGGTGGCGGAAGTCTTGTATAATATATTTCTATAGAATATAGTAATAAATATTGGCTTACATTCATTTAAGCATTGAATGCTTATTTTTGGATGTCGTCGGTCCTGTAACACACCAACGGTGCAGACAAATTGAATACCGCGTGTTAGCGCGGTATGATAATTTGTCTGCACCGCTTGGTGTGTTACAGGACCGACGACATCCAAAAATATGCATTCAGTGCTTATATTTATATTCATACTGATGTCTATTTTCATTAAATATATGTGTATTGTCGCTGTAAAGCTGTTATATACGCTCTCAGTCTAGGACATGAAACATACATGAAACAGCCATATTAACATGTTATTTACTCCGCGACTAAAAATATAGTGCCAGAAACTTTGTAGAGAAAAATCTCTTTTTTATGAATGAGTATATATAATTTAATGATTATTTTTCAAAAGAACATATCAAATTGGTTATGTAAGATTGAACGTTTCATTAAATCTTGCAAAAATAAAATTTTAATATACTCAAAACACGTGAAGATGTTTATATTTGTGCACATGGCGCATAAATTATCAAAGTGTATTCATAGAAAATTTAACGTCGCAGATTTCCAATGCAAACATAAGGGGAAATATACACTGAATGTAAATATTATACTGTTAATAGTTAATTATTATAGTGTTAATTGGTTAATTACGGAAGTGAACTACCCCTTGCTTCCTTCAAAGGGTAGATAGTTAATTTGTAACTGATCTATTAATTTCAACAACTTGTGAAATTAACGGTAAATTAAACCGGTCTTTATTTAAACTATTCTGTGATCAAGAAAACATAAAATACTTAAAAAAAATTAAGTTAACAAAAACAATAAATAACCACAAAACTAATTTCTGTATTGTTGAAATTGATGTAGAGTAGCAGAAAATACGAATGAAACCATGTTAGACTATCCTTTCATGTTATGAATATAAACTTCTGGCTACTATAATTTTAGAACCAACATGACAGGAACAAAAATTTCCGGAATTTTTTTTAAACTTTCGATCTCTCGAACTCTTGATCTCTCGAAGTTTAATCATGGTCCCCTGAAGTTCGAGTTATCGAGATTCACCTGTACTAGTATCTATACTTATAAATTAAGACATTTTGCAAATAAGCTACAAAATGCCTGCACCAGAGTAACTGCTCACACCTTTGGTGTATCAACACGTGTGAGATGATGTCCGTAAGCTAAAATTGAATTTTAACTGATCAGTAATTATTGTGAAATTAATCAAAACCCTACTTTCATTTTCGATAAATAAGCCCAAAATAGGAAAAATGAGAGAAAGGTGGTGGACACGCTTTGGCGGATCCAAGTCAGGGGTAGTTTGCATCAAAATATATACTTGCAATGAAATAATATTGAATGATTACGTAAAGAACGAATATATTTACTGGTAACTAATTCAGAGTATACAAAGAAGTTAAGATTTGACAAATGTTGAACAAATGAAATGAGCCAATTCGTTGAATCCGCGATTTTAGTTTTGATGGATGGTACTTTCCAGAACGGGGTAACCAAGAATTAAGTGTGTCATGGCGAAAAGTGTAGAACGAGTTCATCATGCATCGCGGGCAGATACCTTGGATCTAACATCTCTGGTTAATACAAAAAAGTTAATAAATAAAATGGAATAATTTAAAGCGATTTTAGTTTTGATGGAAAAAAAATCTTTTCAGAATGGGGTGTCCCAGGAACGCGGATTGACTAATTAACGCCATGGCGGAAAGTGTAGGGAGATGTATCCATCGGGTACATACTTTGGATCTGACAACGTAAATCTTTGGTTTAAAATATGCAAATAAATATACCTACACTAGCGGTTTTTTTTTTAAATTTCATACATTTTTATACCGCGACAGATTTAAGTAAACCTTAGACATTAATTTGTAAACAATGAATAGATTGTTTATGCATGAAACGGGGAAGTTAAATAAAGGGGGTATTGGGGACGGTGATAAAAATTATAATATAATTTGAACAAAATTTAGAGATACGAAGCACTAAATACCTACTCATTGGTTTGAAAGAAACTAAAAAAAAAATTTCAATCCTGCAACAAAAAGAATTAAGGCCACGTACATGTATATAACATTAATTTCAGTTTAGATTTTTCACCCCTGTCCATCCTCTAAATATCCAGCCATTCAATTAGATTTTTTTTTAAAGAATATGTTAAGAAATCAATTAAGAAAAAAATCGGACACAGCATATACAACAATGAACAAAAAATATGGTTCAACACATTAACATTATATCATATTAATGTGTAAAGTGTTAATTTCCCCGCTTGCGCGGGATATCATCTACTAGTATAGTTGAAATATATCAGTACTATATTATTCTAGAACACGCGAATATAAAAAATTTTGACAACGTATGCTCATGTTAAATAGAATGAAAAAAAAAAAACCCATGTACTATATACATGTAGACAACTTCAACATTGTTGGTCCGATCAAGATTAAATGATATTTAACAGAACAAAAATGAACAAGACGTATGATGCAGAAAGACTGTGTGGATGACCGCGGTCATGGTCTGGTGTGTGCCCCGTTATTAGGACCAACCGTTTTCAATATATTCGATCAGTGCTTACTATCTATTCAAGATATATTACTAAAGTCAGATACTCTTTACACAATTGCGCTTAAAAATAAAGTTCCATTTATGATCAGCAGATACAACATTACAACAAATGTTTAGAATGATGTATATGTAATATGTGAAAGAAAATAAGATTAACGTAATTTTTTTTTTAAATCATCTTTCCGCAAGAAATGAAAATGTGAAGTATTCATATTCCTACGCTAGCTGCCTCCTCAGTTATTTTCAGGATCATGTAGGTCATTCTTCGATTAACAATTTTTTCACTAATGAATATTGCTTAAATTATTACAATAATTATGTTACTTTCATGATTATTGTTCGTTAGGTATCACACAATCTCTTTTAATTATTTATTGTGCATGAGTGTGTGGTTTTCTTTTCTTTAATGGCGGAATGGTTATGCAACACCCGCACCATATTTCTGATCGCACTCGTGTAGACTCTGTTTAAGCACAGATGTGGGTACTGTTTGCTGGTGACGCAAGACTGGTGGCAGTATTTGCTACGGACATGAAGAACTATATACGCCAGTTTCTTAACAAGTTCAGTTATTTTAACTTAGAAATCAGCCGAGAACAGTGAAAATTCGAAGTAATTTGAAAGTCGAATATCTTGGATATGGGGTAATCCATATCTATTCTTGTTAGATGTCTCTTTAACTAAAAGCTATACACCTGATTTCCTGCGGACATGCGCAGTGAGGTTGGTTTCGCTCTTCCTTTATCAATATTCACGAAAAGGCATTACTTTTCTGGCAGGAAAATAAACTATAAAAATTCAATATCTTTGTAACGAGATGGAATTCACCCTTGTAATTTACAGAAAAAAGGTAACTTTTATAAGCAAACAAACACTTGCGTTTTCACTGTCATTCAAAATTGACGCGTACTCGTTTTTTTAAATCTTCGAGGTGATATAAAACACAGAGATTTTAATGCGGATGACTGAATATCATATTAAAAATATTTTAAAAAATAATAGGCTGTTAAAGTTGTACAATCTCCTGTCGGTTTTAAACTCTTGATTTGCGGCTCAAATCTGTAACCAGAGACTTAAATAACATTGTTATTGTTATTTATGTCTCTGCTGTAACCAACTGCTCTATAATGTACGTCAACAATACTATACAAGATAAAAAGTATAACGTTAATTTTAGTGTTCATATTTCATCGCAGTGTATTGGTATTATTCATTCCATTTATTCAGTCGCTTTCCATTAAGCGCTTCTTTTATAAAGATAATTGATATAAATCTGTTCTTGTCCAATTTATATTTTATTTACATTTTTAATGGTCTTTGTCTGTGATAAAAGTACAAGTAAAATTTACGATAATTTCATCGTTGGCACATAATTACTTTCGATGGGCTCGTTCAACACCATTACATATTAGTTGTTTTGCACCCCGTGGTAATGCTTAGTATGCGTTTATTGATGACGTACACAAGGGGGGGGGGGGGCATGAAAGGGGGGGGGGTGCATGATAAAAAAGATTTTAAAATATCCAGGCGTCTTGAACTTTAAATAAACTACATTTAAAAATAAGCTTAAAGTATAAATTTGATTTTTTATAATTCAAATTGGTTTCTAGTTGTTGGTACAAAAATGGATGGTCTTGTATAATGCAAAATAAAGATTCCTAAGTCAATTCAAGGTATGTTTTTATTGGTATTGACAGATATGAGGGAATGCAGCTCATGTCAGAGTCAGTGTTTATGGGACTGTGTGAGAAAGTGGGGACCACACAACAGGTGGCTCTCAGAAGGGAGACAGGGGAAATCAGGAAGATGATGGAGAGACGATTGACACCGAATGATAGGAGCATTTGTGTGTTAAGTGGAAGCTACAAAGAAGGATTCCGGCTGGAGGAATCAGATGTAGACTTTATGTTCTGGCCAAACAACCACCGAGTGATCATGGACATGTCTCAGTCTGAGTATTACAACACAGCCAATACAACCTTGATTCTCTCTGACAGTTCTGAGAGTCCACCAGGATTCACTTTACTTCAGTTACTGACACCATCAACATACAGATATGTCCAATTATCACGTGTCAGAATGAATGACAGAGTTTATATCTCTAGTTCTATATACAGAGATTTAACTTGTTCAGCATCAGAGCCTAATTCTACTGTACATGGACCCTGTGGTAGTGGTTTTTTTGCAGGGAGACAAGAATATGACTTTGCCATGTCTTTTGTTTGTGATTTTTGGCCTCCGTCTGCCTCCTCCTGGATAGACAGATGTCACGCATGGCCTGATCCTGAAGTTGTTGGTGACATTGTCAGAAATGGATGTCACTTTGTAGCAATAGGACACCCATTAGGACCCCATGCAAATAAAGAATGGAGAGTTTCTTTTTCTGAGGCAGAGTATAAATGTGTATCAGCAATGAACCACAGTCAGTTTTTGACTTACGGATTGTTAAAACATTTCCTAAAAGAAGTTATAAATCAACAATCAGAAGAAACCAATGAACTGTTGTGTTCCTATCACATGAAGACAACCGCTTTCTGGGCGATTCAACAAAACACACTACCTCACTGGTGTCCACAAAATCTCCTGGCAGGTTTCTGGGTCTGCTTTAAACTCCTCCTTAAATGGGTCTATGAGGGGATCTGTCCCAACTTTTTCATCCCACAAAACAACATGTTTCTGACAAAGGTCCACGGCTCAGCACAAAACAGATTGTTCCAACAGTTACACAAATTGTACAAGAAAGGTCTGGCCTGTCTGTTACAGAGTTCCTCTATCAGATCCTACATCATTGATGTCCTGTACAATACCAGACTTTCTATTTGTACGGATGAAAGTATTATCAAATCTGAAGTTGACTGTGATGTAGAACTTTACTCTGAGATAACCCGTAATGTTAACATGTCCACAAGAGAACATCACAGATGTGTAAAATACCTAAATGCAGTAGAACAGTTGTTAAACTCACCCCTGACACAGTACCAAGTTGTCATGTTACAGATACTTACAGCCTCCGTCCTTCAGAACACTGCTTTTATATTACACAACATGTACACTAACACAAGTGTCAACAAACAGTTGTATTTCGCAGACAAAATGTCCTGTCACATGCTGAAATTAACAGCCAGGTTTGGGTGTGTTTCTGACATGTTGTATATTGCCATGTATTATTACAAGACACTCAGATACAGGGAAGCTATATCTGTTATAGAAATGACAAAGGTTAAGTTAGCACAGCCTTATCTGATGTATTATGGACATGTAGACAGAGAGAGGTATACTGAGGCTGTAGGGGGACAGTCCCGGTCTACAAAGATGAGACAGGCTGTCGCAGTGGATATCACACTTAACAACAGAATCTATTATATTATTAATATCAGTGAACTAATACCAGAACAACAGTCTGCTCTACAGAACAGAATACCTGTATTATTTATCCCAGTGTTTGTAATGTTACACTTCCTAGAGTTCTTGTGTTACAGACACATTGATACAACATTATTACAAGAAGCTCTAGATGAGATACAGGTCCTAGTCCACCATGATCAGGGACTGTATGTACATGTTCTATACAGAGACATCTCCTGGGAGATCCTGGGGATCTGTCAACAGATCACAGGGAACCTCCAGGCTGCTCTATACTCATACAAACAGTCACTCACACAGTATCCATGCAACCAAATACAAATTGCTACACAGAAGAGAATTCAGGATCTATAGTGGGGATAACTGCACATCATCACACGTATATGCTTCTGAGATGATTTTTTACGGGGAAATCACTGATATAAGAATCATTTAATGAAATACCGGCTCTTCTAATTGGTCAAACAATTTCTTTGACACCCGTATTGTTACAACGCGCTTAGTGTTGATATCGTCGATATTAACGCACTTTAAAAAATGTTCAGGGCTTGGTCGAAAAAATTGATACTTTTATATAAAATAAATTATTGTTTTAACCTTGTTTACCTCAGTGGGATATACTCGTATTTAAAAAAAAGAACCCAATGCATTTTCAGCTAACTTGAACAGTTTCTCGATTAAATTTGTTTCTTTTCTCATAAGCTTACGTAGTTTGACAATTTACAGATAAAGAACAACTCGGGAGATTTTACAAGTCAATAAACTCATCCGGAAAATGCACTTGTAAACAAACCGAGTTGTTTTTTACATTGATTTTAGTGTCACGTGATTGCGATTGCTATCTAAAAATAGTAACAGTTGGATTGAGACACTAAGAGAAGAATTTGAATGTGAAGATATTCGATGACTGTGGTAAGAAATATGCATATGCATTCATAAAGAGTGCATCTTAATAAATTTATAGTTCATGAAGACATCAGGTTTCAATGAGAGTCCACCAGCTCATGATATATGCCAGTATAATGCCACGCTGCATTATTTACATTCCCGTGCGCTTGCGGGCTATGAAATGGAAGGGAAACTCAATTCAATATTTTTGTGTTGGCCCAACACTTAATTCTATTTTTCTCTTTTTAATTTGATTTATTTAATTTTGAATACTGTAATTTTTCAAAAGTTCACCTTTTCATATGATAAAAAAAGAATGTGAAAATCATGTAAAAATTTGATATTTGCTAAATCATGGCTTTGTGCGTCACCATGTCTCTTTAATTAGAACTTGAAAAGAGGCTTTATGTTGAAACACAGATTCTTTAACATACCTTGGAGAAATTATTGTTTGGCAAGCTCGTTTTTTCAATATTACTGTACTTTTTTTTCATTTTTTTATTTTGGTATTTTCCATTCACAATTGCATATAAACATACCATTGGTATAATAACATAATATATAATATATATCTTTATGCTTCAAATAGATTTTCTCATATGATAGTGTCTATTATATAAATATTTTATATATATATATATATATATATATATATATATATATATATATATATATATACACACACACACACACACACACACACACACACACACACACACACACAATTAGTGAAAGTTATATAGGAGAGGGTAAAGAAAGAAAGACTGATACTATTATGTACAGGAACATTGTATTGGAACACGTAAACAAGTAGAGTTGTCACTCAATTGACATACATGTATTTATCATAGTCAGTTTTTCATTAAAAAATTCATCAGTTAGAGCAGATCACAAATTTTTTCCAATGTTTTTCATATTTAGTAAAATTACAATTCTTTAACAGTAAATATTTTTCAATTAGTAATCTATCGGTTATTAAGGTAAACAATGCACTCAGATCCAATTTGGGTACCGTTTTATATTTACAGACAAAAATAAACTGTTTCACAACAAGTGTCAATAAGTTATGAACTTTGTGAACATTATTGTTGTTAAATTTACCAATACATCTATCTTATCAAAAGCTATTGAAAAATTAAACCTTGATAGAAACATTTCTTCAACTGCACACCATATCTCTTTAACATTAGGACATTCATAAAAAAGATGCTCAATGGTTTCAGTTTCTACCTTACAAAATGTACAAAGCTGAGTGTCCTTTAGTTTTAATTTTGTGAAAAAGTAGCTTGTTGCAATTATTCTGTGTAAAATTTGAAATTATAACCAGTGACATTTAGATTCCTTTGTAGTTTTAAACGTGAGCTCAAACATTTTGCCCCAATCTGAGTCACTAAATCTATATCCTTCTTTATGCCATTTATAAACTGATTTGATTGTTTCTTTCTTTTTACTTATTAAAATATTATACATATCCTTGCAACCTTTGTTTACTTTCTTGAAAATTGCAATTGTATTTGGTATGTGTGTTTGTATTTTAATTCTTGCTTTTTTAATATCATAAGGACCTGTAATTCTATCTAACACAGTTTTTTTTAAAGTCCAGCATATTCTAAAAAGTTTGTGTTTACATGTAAATTATTAAGGGATTCAAGACTTATGAAATTACCTTCTGAATCAAAAAGATCAATTATGAATATAAAGCCTGCATTGAAATAACTTTTTAGGAAAGCTGAATTACTATCAATTCTAATTTGTGGATTATAGCATATACTGTGGTTTCATTAATATTCGTGGGTATCAATTTTCGTGGACAAAGTGAAAATCACAGTTTCAAGGATACTTAATTTCGTGGCGAATGATCCTATTAATACAAAATGTTAGTAGAAATTGTACTTCAATGAAGATTTAAATTCATGGATCAATTTAAAAAAACCGAAATCCACGAAAATTGTTATTCAACGAATATTCAATTTGATGAAACCACAGTATGTTCACTGTGATTGTTTTCATTTTTAAGGGCTGAAATGTCTATTGTCTTCTGCCAGCTACAAAATACTTCTTTCCAAAAACAATTATGCATTATATTACTAAGTCTAGATAGGAAATTTGTTCCTCTAAGCCATAAATTGTTCACTGTTATATTTAAACTAGTCTCTAACAAATTAACCCATATAGATTTTGAATGAGTTAGTCTCCTTATCCAGCTTGACTTCAAAGCCAGAATAAAGTCGTTGTAGTCTACCATTTTAATACCACCAGATCTATAGTCCTGTATAATAGTTTGTTTATTTATTTTGTGTATTTTGCTTCCCCCAAGATAAAGTTATAATTCTCTCTCAAAGTTTTCTAAGAACTCTTTACTTGGATTTGGTATAAATGTAAGTATTAAATGATTCATTGATGCAAGCATGTTGACATATTGTTGATTCTTTTAAAATATTTAAACTGTGGCCCCTGGACAATTCTTGGATCCCACAAGGGGTTCAAAGTTTGATGTAGGTTTATATGTTTAAGATAAACTTGAGAACTGCAATAGTCAATATGACTGTGATATGATATCATCCTGTTAAAAAAGGGGCTAAATATTTGATATAAGAATATCCGGAGAAAATTTAAAAATTTTTATACAGGGTTTATTCTACTACATTTTCCAGATATTTTGTGTATGACTCTGTACAGCTGATTTTATTATGGCTATTGTTGCTCAGGTGAGCGATGTGGGCCATGGGTCTCTTTTTTAAAAAAATTTTGTTGTGCAAATTTATAATAGCGCAGGAATAAAAGAAAATATTTTGAATGCTTCCCTATAATTCCATTGCAATAAAAAGAATATTCCAAGAAAAACTACAAGTACTTGTCATTAACAGCTGTTTACTGCAATCTAAAGGTAGTCCGAACGTTTTCCTGGCATGTGATATATCAAAATCGTTAAAAAAGCCAGGAAAACGTCAGATATTTCGGTTTTCCTGGCATGTGAAATATCAAAATCGTTAAAAAAGCCAGGAAAACGTCAGATATTTCGGTTTTCCTGGCATGTGAAATATCAAAATCGTTAAAAAAGCCAGGAAAACGTCAGATATTTCGGTTTTCCTGGCATGTGTAATATCAAAATCGTTAAAAAAGCCAGGAAAACGTCAGATATTTCGGTTTTCCTGGCATGTGAAATATCAAAATCGTTAAAAAAGCCAGGAAAACGTCAGATATTTCGGTTTTCCTGGCATGTGAAATATCAAAATCGTTAAAAAAGCCAGGAAAACGTCAGATATTTCGGTTTTCCTGGCATGTGAAATATCAAAATCGTTAAAAAAGCCAGGAAAACGTCAGATATTTCGGACTATCTAAAGGGGAAAAGTATTGCACAATCCATTTGATTCAATATTGTGAATTAAAAAAAAAAAAACAATCTACAATTGGCGTCCATATTCAAGTAAAAATTGTGTTTGTAGTTTGTAAACCTTCTGTCGAGTATTTTCTAAGAATTTGAATTCACACCGTATACCAACCCTTACGCGGGGGAGTCGACAAAAGTATGGGAGAGTCGCCTCCAACGCATGAGGGAATCGAAGTATCTCCAATAAACATTTTCCGCACGAAAGACATCGATAGTCAAACTTTGTGTTTGTCATTGATCCGAGTGCTCTTTACGTCCAGTATATAGTCTCAAACACTTCGAAACTACCTATGTATTTGGCTTAAATTTGGCAGATTTCAAATTCACGGTATCGAGTGGTCAAAATATGCATGATTTGTAAAATATACGACTTGCTTTGTTTTACACACAGTTGAAACAGTCGAAGAAATGATAAAACTCTTCAGTGTAATAATTGAATCTTAAAAAATCTTGGGAAAATAAACAATCGGGGCCTTTTTTTTGTTCAGATGTAATGTAATGGATACGTAGGGGGAGCCATTTCTAAAAAAAAAAAAAAAAAAAAAAAAAAGAGAGAACGTACGGGGGGGGGGGGGGGGGGGGGGGGTAAGCAAAACTTATACATATGTTTATTTTCAGTTTGAACTTTTCTCATTTGCCGAACCTTATTTAATATTAATGATTAATGATATATATTGTATAGTATACATGTATAAAGAGTTTTATAAACTAAGGAGTTTGATTGATCTAATGTTATAATTTGGGAATCCCAGAATCCCAGAATTCACCATATACCGACCTTCAGTGAAGTACTTATTACCTTTTAAAGCCTTATAGTATTAGATATATCGTCGCCGTATATACAGAAACATCATATTTCCATTGTGATATTACATGTAGCGTGAATATTATCATATTAGACTACCCCCCCCCCCCCCACAAGAAAAAAGGTCTGGATTAAATGATCAATCTAAAATTTAAAGTGACCTGTTTATCCTTTTTCTTATTTTTTAGATTTCATGTAATCAAATATAGTATGCAAAAAAAAAAAAAAAATAAATAAATAAATAAAATCAAAAGTGAAGATTTCTAATTATTTTAAAGAATATTAGATAGCCAAAAAGAAATAAAAATCCGGGAGGGGCGGTGGGGGTGGGAGGGGGTGTGGGGATGAGGAACTTAAAGATTAATTTGGTTATAATTTTCCCTATTTTTTTAGACTGATCCTAAAAAAGTGGGGGGGGGGGGCAACTCCTGCATCCAAAATTTTAAAATTTCTATAAGAAAATTGAAGATAAATGATTGTTGCAAAAATATTGGGAGGGGGGGGGGGTCTTCCTTGATATACGTGCCTTTTTCAAACGGAAAATATGCTCGATAACTTTCCGGATATAAAAAATCCACTTATTTTGTTTCTAATTTTCTCGTGCGTAGTAATTTTCTTGTCGTGTGTTAAAAATTAACGCCAGAATCGTCTGTGGGTGTTACAACATTCATATGGCGTTGTTGAAGGAAATCTGTGAAAAATTGTCACAAATAATGCTTGTATGCATGACGATCTGATCCTCAGCAGCTGTCCAGAACAATAGCCTCTACTCTTTGGAATTATTACACTTTTTCGGTGTACTAAAATACGACATATTTCTTGTTCAGTTAATGTTATGCCTCAAAGTTTACACCGCTGGGTTTTGAAACAGGGAAAATTGCCAAACTTTCATCATGACAGAAGATCTGGCCGAGGAACTAGGTGTCATTCAGGCAATCTATTGCCGAGAGGGAGAGTGTGGTATAAATGGTAGGTTTTTGTCTCTTGGGAGCTTAATCTGTTATGGAAAAACAAGGCTAGATGGACGTCTCGGTCCAATGACACCTCGGCCCTTGGGATTGACACTTTGGCTGTGATGCGTAAGATTTAAGACACCTTGCCCAAACATAAGACATCTCAACCAAAAGAAAATTTAATGCCATTGTTCAGATCAATGTACCTGATGAATGTCTTTTTAAGACATTAGGTCACAAGATGGCGATTTGAATGTTTTGTTCAATTGCTTGTTTCACTAGATTTGGATGAATATCATCATAGCTCAGTGGTTAAAGTATTGGGCTTGTGAACCGCAGATCATGAGTTTAAATCCGCCAGGAGCTTTTGTTCATATCATGCTATCTATCATAGTCAAGTCTAATCAAGTCTTATGTATTGGCAAAGGTGTCGTCAATTTTGGGCTGACATGTCTGTGTTGAAGTGTCATAAAGGGCCAAAATGGTTGTGGGCTGAGGTGTCATGACGGCCTTATGTGATAAATAGCACAAAAACATTCTTAACAAGAACCAATCTATTTTATAAAGTATAAAGCCTGTATTAGTTCTTAGAGGCATTGCATGCATGCATATTTATGAATATAAATCTCTGTGAACCGTTAGTACGTACATTGACTTGTTTATTACAGACTTGGGGAACTGTCCAGAACTCACGGTCAGGCTACAGAGGGAAGGGGAAGTAACTTCATCAGCCACTGTTGTAATGCAATTCTCATCTCTGTATCCAGAGCAACCACCCACAATATCCTGTCAGTGCGAGGACAGGTCGTTGTCAAGGCAACTAGTTACACGCCTCACTGAGCTAGGAACACAGCTACAAGGAAGCCCCATGGTCAGTGAGATACTAAATCAGGCCCAGGAGATGTTGGAACAGCTAAGATCTGTGGGGGGTAGGTATGATGTATATAGAGAGAAGGGGCCATTAGATCAGCTTGAGTGGAATCATTTGAATTTGTGGTGGCCCATTTTTTCATTGTGGATTACTATGGTCCCCTTTACAAGCAAATTAAAATACTCAGGAATAAGCTATATGAAGAGCTATATTGATTTCATTGATTAATTTCATTTCATTTCATTTCATTAATCATTGTAAAAAATACAGGAAATTAAGTGCCATGAACTTGTGAAAAGTTGGCAATCCATTATGATTCCACAGTAGATCTGTAGGGGTGTGACGTAATGTATACCAGTTTGTTTTTGCCCCTATTAATGCGGTGTCAGTATTATGATACATGTATTTATGGGCATCAATTTTTGATTGATTCTAGCTGAAGTTAACAAAATATATGTTTCAGAAATTCAGGAGACAGTTTCAACCACAGGTATCTATGGAGGGACAAATGAAGCCCAGAGGGAGGGGCCAGTGTCATCAAGTGAAGCCCAGAGGGAGGGGCCAGGTTCATCAAGTGAAGCCCAGAGGGAGGGGCCAGTGTCATCTAATGAACCCCAGAGGGAGGGGCCAGTGTCATCTAATGAACCCCAGAGGGAGGGGTCTGTGACGGCTCTATTGATGCTGGACCACATGCGCTCCAAGGTTCGCTACTCTCACACAATCCTGAAGTGGGCCACTGGTCTGACCCTGGATGGTTGTCTTCTGTTTGTAGGAAAGTTCATCTTCATTGTACTTCAAGGTCACTCGGCAAATGTCAAGGTAAAATCTGGAAACTTCGTCTAGATTGTATAACATTTTACTCATTTCCTTTCACCATTGTCATTTTAACTTCTCTTTGTGTGGGTTTTGAGATGTCTTTCCTCATTGTAGCAACAGGGTGTGTAATTTAATCAATTTGATTGGTTAATTAGTATCAACAATTTACTGTATTTTTATTATTTTTTCTGGAAAATAAGGAGTAATACATGTATGTAGATATTAATGAGATATGAATATGGGTTGGTCACATGAATTCTTTACACCTCTAATAGTTAAATAAATTAAAATGTCTCATGTTTTTCCAATCTGATTTCATTATTAAACTCAGCAATGAAATCCACAAAAAGTGGTGTTTAATTAACAAGTAATGATGAAACTACAGTATAATAAAGATGCATTTGTAGATAATATAAAACATATATTCAAAAGCTTTACATGTATATATTATTTGTAAGCATTGAAACAACATAACAAATTGTCTACAATGTCAGTCATATAGTTTGGTACCAACTGTAACAAATATCTAGGTGTATCGACAATGTAAGGAACTTAAAGCTGATACTTGGAATATTTCTCTGTAAATGATATCCTCCATTCAGATCTGAAATTCACAGATGCCATTTTTAGCTCACCGAGATGAAGTCGGGGGAGCTTATGCTATACCCTTGGCGTCGGCGTTGGCGTCCAGACCTGGTTCAAGTTTTTGTTGCAGGTCTTATATCTAAGTTATTACTTGTCCTATCTTCACCAAACTTGCATGGATGATGCATCTGGACCTACTTATGGACTTGAAAGACTTGGATGCTGAATCTGGGCCATGAATTTCAGATGCTGGAGGAGGTTAAGGTTTTCGGAGCAGGTTAAAGTTTTTGGTGCAAGTGCATTTTGATAGCAATTTCTAAGTTACTACTGGTACTAACTTCACCAAACTTGCATGGATGGTGCGTCTTATGATACTGATGCACCTGACAGGCATGAATGCTGAATCTGAGCCATAGGTTTCGGATGCTGGATGAGTTTTAGTTTTTTGGAACAGGTCATATGTTTAATAGATAATAGTACTATTTCAAACTTTCATAGTGTATTTAACTATAGTATAAATGAATCGCAGAGGTAGCTTCAGATGCAGAGCCTGATCTCCATTATCAAGGATGCTAAAAAATATATCTTAGTTATTACTGGTCCTAACTTCACCAAACTTGCATGGATGGTGCGTCTTATGATACTGATGCACCTGACAGGCATGAATGCTGAATCTGAGCCATAGATTTCGGATGCTGGAGGAGGTTAAGGTTTTCAGAGCTGGTTAATGTTTTTGGAACAGGTGCCCTCTGATGATTAAATCTTAGTTATTACTGGTCCTGACTCCACCAAACTAGCATGGATGATGCGTGTTATGATACTGATGCACCTGACAGGCCTGAATGCTGAATCTGAGCCATAGGTTTCGGATGCTGGATGAGTTTTAGTTTTTTGGAACAGGTCATATGTTTAATAGATAATAGTACTATTTCAAACTTTCATAGTGTATTTAACTATAGTATAAATGAATCGCAGAAGTAGCTTCAGATGCAGAGCCTGATCTCCATTATCAAGGATGCTAAAAAAAATCTCCTACCTCACTCAAACCTGCTTGATAGATGTGTTTGTTGTTAAATGATATAACATGATTCCTATGATATAGTATTGTATGATATGATACACTATTGTTTTATATCATACATGTACAATATAATATTATATTATATTGTAAAAAGTTATATGATACAATATGATATTGTTTCAGTTTTTTTGTACATTATGATATGATATTGTATCATGATATTGCTATGTATAGTTTTGTATATTATGATACAATATTGTATAATATGATATTGTATTATATATTATTTTATCACAAGATATTGTTTCATATGATATTGGAATATATAATATTGTATCATATGATATGATATTGTATAAATATGGTATTGGTTTATAAGTTATTGTAATATATAATATTGTATCATATGATATGATATTGTATAATATGATATTGATCTCCATTATCAAGGATGCTAAAAAATATATCTTAGTTATTACTGGTCCTAACTTCACCAAACTTGCATATATGTATTAATTGATATGTTACTATATCATATTATATTATATAACATGTTACTTTATCACATGATATTATATCATATGATATGATATAATGTTGTATCAAATTATATTGTATCATATGATACAATATCATATTATGTATCATATATCCAATATCATACAATACAATATCATGCTATATTATACTATATAATATTAAATGTTACAATATTGTGATGTATTATGTGATATTATGTTATATGATATTGAATCATATAATACTATATTGTATCATACATTTTATATTATGATATGGTATTATGTGATCAAATACAATAATGTATAACATGATACAATGTCATGTCATATGTTACAATATTATATTGCATAATTATTTATTACAGTATTTATTGTATTATATGTTATATATTGTAAGTATCATAGATTCAATATCGTATTTTATATTATTGTATTGTTAAACATTGTATCTTATAATACCGTATGAAATGAACATATGATTATCATACAAATTTTTAACATATGATATACAATATTGTGTCAAAACAGTATCCATGAGTATCCAAGATCGTTAACTATGATTTTCGTAGAATATGATAAAGGTAGTTTCATAAAGGTGATGGTTCCTAAAGGTGATGCCTCGTCTCGGTGAGCTTTGTAATCTGTGATTACCTATGTTTTTCTCAGGAATACATAAAGTTACAGAGGAGCAGTAATGTAGATGTCGACAGTCGTGGAAAAAAATGTAAAGAAAGGATGATGTCTGTTCTCTATCAGGGAATCTCTCAGGGAAAAGGGTGAGTACTGTTCTAAGTATCTTAGGGAAAAAGGGTAAATTATGTTCTAAGTTTCCTAGGGAAAAAGGGTGAATTATGTTCTAAGTATCCCAGGGAAAAGGGTGAGTTATGTTCTCAGTATCTCAGGGAAAAGGGTGAATTATGTTTTAAGTATATCAATAGGGTGAATTATGTTTTAAGTATCCCAGGGAAAAGGGTGTTTAAAATATCCTAGGGAAGGGTGAATAATGTCCAAAAAATTTCAGAGGAAAGGGTGAGTCATGTTCCAAATATCCCAAGAAAAAGGGTTTGTAATTTTCCAAATGGGTGAGTAATGTTCGAAATATCCCAGGGGAAAGGGTGAGTAATTTTCCAAAAATCTCAGGGGAAAGGGTGAATGATGTTCCAAATATCCAGGAGAAAGGGTGAATGATGTTCCAAATATCCCAAAATATTCCTGGGGGAAAAGGTGAGTAATGTTCCAAATATATCAGGGGAAGGGTGAATTATATTGCAAGTATCCCAGGGAAATTGGTGAGTATCGGGTAATGTTCTAAATATATTTTAAATAGGGAGAGCTATTTAAAGAGATAATCTTTTATAAAATATTATAGTTGAACTTATTAGTATTTGTTATTCCTATGTACAGCAGTTCGTTTGAGTGATGAGATGTGAGTAAGATCTGCAATGTACCTTGAAAGGAAGTTGGATGAGTTATAAGAAAGGAAGTGTTTTCTATTGAGGTCATTTCCCACTGAATGGTATAAACAATGAGTGTTTACAACATTTTCTCTCTTGATGGACTTTACAATTTAAACTTCTGTTTTAGATTCAAGGACTTTAATGTTATCGAGTGCTCAAACCAGCAAGAGGTTCAGGAAATATTCCGGAGGACAGAGTTACTGCCCTTGTATGAGGATCACATTGTACCAATTCTCTGACTCTATAAATAACCTAGACAAGTCAAGCAGAGTTTTGTTAGCCTTTGATTTTGGAATAATCAAAAAATCCCTTATGAATAATGTGTGTGAAAGTGGTAAATAAATTTTTTTGGTCCAAATTTCTTGGAAGTTGCAATGACTGAAATAGAGGCATCCTTGGTAAAAGAAAAAGTACAGAAAGGACTATCAGCTAGATGACAGTGGCTGATGAGTGGACGGCTTGAAGCAACAGTGTCCTTGACCTACCGTAGTTATGGTTATCAGTCCTTGACAAGTTGTATTCTATGAAACATCTGGTATTCTGTGTGGTAAGTCACCTTCCAAAATAAAGCAAACCTTTAAAATAATGTCTTTATACAAATATATCATGTTGAAAGTATCAATTTGTACCTAATTTTTAGTATTTGTGTCTTTAACGTTACATGCATGTGTAGTGAATACTTTTTCAGCAGGAATAACGGACATCAGGCTTTTTCTCTGTATGCAGTTAGTTTACCAGGGTATGTAAGTTGTATGTATTTAGAATTTTTCTAATCAGTTTATCGGGTAATGATGTTTCTGTGTTTCTGAGTTGTTTTATTCATCACAAGAGTCAAATCTAACATCAGACTCATCTCCCTACAACTCAGTAATCAAATCTAACATCAGTCTCATCAAATCTAACATCAGTCTCATCAAATCTAACATCAGACTCATCAAATCTAACATCAGACTCATCAAATCTAACATCAGACTCATCAAATCTAACATCAAACTCATCTTCCTACAACTCGGTAATCAAATCAACATCAGACTCATCTTCCTACAACTCAGTAATCAAATCTAACATCAGACTCATCTTCCTACAACTCGGTAATCAAATCAACATCAGACTCATCTCCTTACAACTCAGTAATCAAATCTAACATCAGACTCATCTCTCTACAACTCAGTAATCAAATCTAACATCAGACTCATCTCCTTACAACTCAGTAATCAAATCTAACATCAGACTCATCTCCCTACAACTCAGTAATCAAATCTAACATTAGACTCATCTCCCTACAACTCAGTAATCAAATCTAACATCAGACTCATCTCCCTATGACTCAGTAATCAAATATAACATCAGACTCATCTCCCTACAACTCAGTAATCAAATCTAACATCAGACTCGTTTCCCTAAAACTCAGCAATGACAATCTGGTGCATTTTACTGTTGTAACATTTAAAATCCTCTGCATATTTCTAGACGACTGATTCAAGCTGTTAATAAAATGCGAAAAGTGGTAATGAATTGCTGATAGAAGTTGCCTAATGCAGTGTAGAACATTAAGAGTGGAAGATGCAGCAGCCATTACCTTAAAGTAGTTGATTGTGATGCAAATTTTATTGATGATTTGTTGCAGAACTTAACATTCAAGGAGGACAACTCTGGCGTATCTAAAATTTCCTTCACAAATGGGGAGTTAATGGATTTCCAGCACTTTAACGTGGACTGTTTTACAGATAAAGAAAGAAAGTGAGGTCAGAGATAGTCAAAAGGTGAGTTTAATTCTTCTTGCTTCAAAGATTGTGTAAATAATTAAGACATGCGTAATCACCCCCCACAACACCCTGTCTTATCAGAGTCTGCTTTTCTGATTTCTTTTGTTTTTATGTCTTTTTCTTAATGGAAAATAAAAAAACAAAAAAATCACCGAACAACCCCCTCCCTGAAATAAAAAGGAAAAAATAGTCAAATCTGGAAGTTAGCTAGAACCAGTGGCAGTGTAAAGATGAATTCTTTTGTGTCTGGACATTGCCATGTGAGAGAGAGAGAGAGAGAGAGAGAGAGAGAGAGAGAGAGAGAGAGAGGAGAGAGAGAGAGAGAGAGAGATTACTGCTAAGGAGTCTTTGAGGGTTTTATCTCGCAGTCATTGGATAAATATTCTGGATAGAAGGATAGTAATTAAAAAGTTGGTGGGCAGCACTGGTAGTCAGAATATGGTCTCTTATCTTAATACTTCTCTTTACAGAGCGATAATGATGATTCATTTAGAAATATAGGTGTAAATAACCAAGAGATGTAATAAACTAATTTCCCAGTCATGCCATACAATTTTTATATCTAAATAACAATTGAATGTATATTAAAGTTAAAATAGACTTGCAGTTATGCATTGTTGATTTATTTATTTTTGCATTTTTCATTGAATTTAGTGATAATTTCAAAAAAACATAAATGAAATACTTCACTATAAATTTAGTTTATTTCTGCCACCCATTCACACCCACACATGAGTAAGTAATACAGATAAATGTTGTGATAAATATTATATCTAGTGCTCCTGTTATAGAAGTTTTCCAAACATGCCATTGATTTTCAAAGAAGTTTCAGTTACCCCTCTGTGTCTGGAGAGTCTGTCATCTACAGATTTCTATAAGGAGGGTGAGGTCACTTTCTTTGACTGGATCTACCCCTTTCTTTAGGGAATTTTTATATGTCCCCATATTTTATAATCTCCATTGAAAACTGGGGATGGATGCTGATTCTTTATAGGTTGTCAATAACATCAACTGATTCTGCTAGATATTAATCTACAACATCATAATGGAGAGTTAACAAAGTCAGGAAAAGCTCATAACTGAGAATTAACATTAAGGCAAGAAAAGCTGATAACTTAGAATTAACAAAGTCAGGGTATTAGAAAAATAAGAGGGGATATTCTCAGAATCTAAAAACAAGGGGTAAAAAACAGCTTCAATGTTTATAAAAAAGAATGTTGATCCGTATTTAAAGTTAGAAGAATGCCCATGAATACAGGTATTTGCTGATTAGAACATTCTGTTTTAGTTGTATTCTCAAGAAGTTTGTTTAGAAACTGGAGCTGGAAATTGTGCAATGGTAGGCCACGTTTGAAGTTTGTCAAATGAATGGGGGTTGTCTGTGACAGAGTCCCTCACTCACTCCTGTAGACTTGTAATCTTGTCTGACTGGATGTTGGATTTCAAAGGTCATCTGTGACATGGTCCCTCACTCACTCCTGTTGGTTTGTAATCTTGTCTGACATGATTTTGGATTTCAAGGGTCGTCTGTGACAGAGTCCTTCACACACT
Organism: Magallana nippona; assembly: GCA_033439105.1. Taxonomy (NCBI): domain Eukaryota; kingdom Metazoa; phylum Mollusca; class Bivalvia; order Ostreida; family Ostreidae; genus Magallana; species Magallana nippona. The sequence continues at coordinate 49,179,546 of CM065925.1, forward strand.
CCTGTTGGTTTGTAATATTGTCTGATAGGATGTTGGATTTCAAGGGTTGTCTGTGACAGAGTCTCTCACTCACTCCTGTTGGTTTGTAATCTTGTCTGACTGGAAGTTGGATTTCAAGGGTTGTCTGTGACAGAGTACCTCACTCACTCCTATTGGTTTGTAATCTTGTCTGACTGGATGTTGGGTTTCAAGGGTTGTGTGTGACATGGTCCCTAACTCACTCCTGTAGGTTTGTAATCTTGTCTGACCAAATACATGTACTGTTAGAAACCCAGAACAGTCAAATAGTATTTAAATCTTATTTTTATACAATCTGATATAACAAAATATGCTTTTTACTGTACTGTTAACCACCTCAATTATTTGTGATGACTTTATTTTGATGTTATTGACCTGTGATAAAATTGTTTGTAGGGACACATTTTCTGTGGAATCATTAAAATTCTTGTGGATTGCTTAAATTTTACAAGTTTGTGGGGGCGTAATTTCGTTTATTCTCTTATACTTACAAAAGGAAATATGACCTTATAACCCTAATTTATTAATTCATGGAGGATGTTAAATCGTGGATGAGAGGTACCCACGAATTCCACGAAAGTTGAGCCACCACGAAATCTACTGTTGGAAGATTTTTATAAAATTAAGACATGTTTAGATGGTAATGGTGACAAATATTAGTGACTGAAAATCTTACAAAATTTTCTTCTACAGAAATGAACGTTGGTGTACAGTGTTATATGATTACGTCTTTCTTTTAATCAGTCAATAAAAAATGCAGGAAAGTGCATTAAATGTCATAGTTTTATGGAAGATAATGGTTTTTTCCACTTTTAACCAGTTTTACCTTATTTGTAAAGTATATGATGACCTTATTGTGCATGCTTAAGATTTGAACTATCAACACACAGACAATTGCAAGAATAGACTGCTCGACCAGACTGGGGTGTTATAGTGAAATGATTGCTTCCACCTAGAAAAATCAGTATACTAACAAAACCAATGATTTTATTTTGAGATATTTTGAAGTCGGTCACTGAAGATGTCTTTTTCCTCTATGTTAAGAACTTATCTTTGTCTGAGCCATCAAAATGAAGAGAAAATATTCGGGCTTCAGGATTGATTAGTATTCATATACACAGGATCCGAGGCAAATAATTTAAATCACACAAAATGAGCTTGCTATAACAGTTGTCTATTTTAGCATACCACCTCGATAAAAAAAACCAATCCATTCTCTCCCTGGGGGTCCAGCACTGTTTGAGTTTTGTTTCTGGAATGGATTGTAATATTTTAGCAAGTAAGGACAAAAATGAGCTTCACTATAAAGTGTACGAGGGAGAGTTGTGGATTCATAGAGCTGGTAATTCCCAAAACCAAGCAAAACAGAAATCAATGAAATACGTCCAATCAATTACTGGCCGTGGAGCTGAAAAAACACAGCCTAACAATAAACGGACAGTCTGTACTCTGTGGACACTAACAGAGGCAGGGAGCCCCTCTGATTGGTCCGGGCTTCATGACTGTTCCTCAGGTTTCTTTGCCATTAAATGATCTGTATAATTAAAGATAATCAGAAGATTGTCAGACAAACAGATAGATGAGGGTGGAAAGAGGACGTTAGGGAGACGAGGGGTTGATCTGTGTGTAGATCATCAAGGAACCAATGATTCCAGACTACAATTAACTTATGTCTCAGTGTGGTACATCTTCCATTTAACAAGAAAAGTAACTCTATGATTTTCATTTTTTTTATGTTTGATTGATTATCAAAGCTTCTGTGTTGTGCTGTTATTAATTAGAGGAATTGTATTTTATTTCAGTCAGTTGGTATTGAAAAGTAAAACAGATCCCCCCAAACCCCTCCCCACTTCATACAAATACACCTACATTTACTTCCCCCCCCCCCCCCCCCCCCCCCCCCCCCCCCCCCCACACCACACACACACATCTCACAAGTCTATGTGAAAATGGTCATATCCTGGTGCACCAAAACCCAAACCATAATGTGTTTCAATGTAATTTTCTTTACATTACTGGTACCCTAATTTTGGAAACTTCCCTGACTTTTCTGGTCCTGTGAGAGCTATATAGACACAGAAGCATGGTATGTTTGCCATGTTTGTGATCTCTCTCCTTGGTGCATCTCTCTTGATGTATCATAACACATGATGTTAAGAGGGTGCAGGGCATTACATAATGATAATATTGTATAACCTCCTGATTTTATTGCATTTCATTTTGTGTAAGATAAGTACTATAGTTAGTATCAAGTGTAAACTGGTGTGTGCTGTATGTCTCCACTTAGTCAGGGAGAAAAAATGGAGGGGGGAATTTATCTCTCTCTCTCTCTCTCTCTCTCTCTCTCTCTCTCTCTCCTCTCTCTCTCTCTCTCTCTCTCTCATAGAGACTTCTAACAATGCCCCCCCCACACACCCACTTTCACATCACCACCATCCATCACCACAAACAGTTTGATTTTCAGTTTTATTAGTACTGATAAGTTCATATTAGTACTGATAAGTTCATATTAGTATTGATAAGTTTATATTAGTATTGATAAGTTCATATTAGTATTAGTATTGATAAGTTCATATTAGTATTGATAAGTTCTTATTAGTATTGATAAGTTCATAAAAATTCATTTCAGTACTTTGCATTGAAATGTGTTGTACATTATTATTGTAATCACCTAGACAAAACGAAGACCCTTAGTTAAAGACTGAATGATGGTGTGACAATGACAGGGGTCATAAAAACGGTAAGAACATCGGCAAATTTCCCGTGTTCTGGCGCTGTCCACAATTTGACTCTGTGAAGACACTTTATGGAGGAAATTAACACAGAATGTTAAATATGTGGCTCTGTAGCACGTCCATAGGAAGGTAATCAAACGTATGTTATTTCCTTACAACCAGTGCAAGGACTAACAATTGGTTTCACTTTATTAATCAAACTGGAATGCTAGAACTGCCAAAATGAAAGAAGAAAGGAGATAGGATGTTTTTCCTTTACACAGTGTGGTATTTCATTTTTTACATGAAAAGCTGTAGGCAGTCTGTTCGACATACTGCAGTTATTTTACAACTTTTATCAAAATATTCGCTTATTACTGTTTTAGATCCCATTTTCCTTTCTTCTCAGTTTCAGAAAATGTTCTGTTCCTTTGAAAGTGGGGTTGTTTTGGAATATCTCTAAGCCTAGCACCTTTGGCTCACCTGTGGTAGATTTGTAGATAACCTATTCCATTCTTTGACTGTAAGTGGTAGATTTAAGGTTTGATAACTCTACGGCCCTCTTTCCATCAAAGCACCTCTGGAATCTGTGTTTTTTGGTAACCTTACTCACGTGGTTCTGTGAAAGGCAGTTTCTCAGGGTACATTGTAACTGTAAGATAGTTACATGGACTTGTCGTTATTTTTTCTTGCAGTCTTTATGATTCTAATATGTTTAATAAATCTTTTCTTCCTTTTCCAGGCACGTTAAAATACTTTATGGATATATCACAAATTGTGTTGCAGGAAGATCTTGGTCAAATCTTAATTTCACACTACAGGACCCTGTATACACTAGTTGAAAATATTTAAATTTTAGAGAAAATTATATTGCATAAAGCTGTGTATTTTAAGTCAATTGAGCTCAACTTCAACATAGGTAATCTGCTAATTTTACCCAGGAAAATTTTTCAAAGATAAAAAGTACCTGCACTTAGAAATTTTATTTTTACAAACTTTATTTTTGTTTAGCTGAGGTTCATAATATTGAATTGATTAGAAACTGTAACACACACTGAGTCAAAGGATTGGTTTCTTATGAAAAACAATTGTTTTAACTTTAAAACAATCATAATACAGACCAACAAAATGAGTAGAGCAGCAAGCGAGGAGGATTTAATAAGGAAGCTTTTTCTACCCTGGAGACAATTCAGAGTTACAACATCGAAGAACATTTTTTTTATTGAAAAAAACATTTCCGTTATTCATTTTATTTGTTGAAATTGGCAAACAAATGCTTAAACCCGTGTAAAAAGGTGTATATTTTGTACCTAGCTGTACACCCACTTAAATATCTTAATTTTGTTTGTGGTGAGCCTTATAGCCATGGGCCTCAAATTGATTTGTAAATAATCCCAAGTAAACAGAAGCAGGCCTCTATAATCTCCACCATTTCTTGCAGCTTTATGTTACAGAAAGTTCCTTGGAAATTGTTTTGTGTCAATTTTGTTTCTACAGGTTCTAAGAAATGGCAAGCCTGCTTCTTTAATGCCCGTGGATTCAAGTGTGACATCAGACAGTGACCCACCCCTCAGTTTGACAGTTTGATCCAAACCTCGTGTGACTGGTTGGATCCATGCAGCCTGTTCCATTGATACAGACCAGAGGCAGATAAGACATGCTTCACTCCTGTTCTAATACTCTACTCCATGGGGACTTTTCTACTGAATCAAACTAACAGGTAAACAAATCACACTGGGGATTAACAGATTAACCACTGGATTAACAAATCTGTAACAGCTTATGAAGACCTCTGGCACTGTTCAGACTTCTGCCTATTCGCGGTGTTTAGTCAGTGTTAATGAATAACAAATAAATGTTTACTACCTTTACAAGAAGCTAGCGCACCAACTTATTTATAATCTGCCTTTTTTGACGTGCTTTTATAGATTTCCATATGTCACAACTTTGATGGATTCTCGTTTGTCACTGGCTCATCAAGAAAATGACACAGTTTACTGTGGCTGTTATTAAGATGGGGTTGTACACAGCTATGGTTGGTTGGAAATCTGGATCGTTGTCCAACTGAGGCCACGGATGACCGGAGACAGAGCCCAAGGTCCAGTGTGTGATGGGAAGGTGTACTAAACTTGTAATTAAGTGTGTATAATCAAGAGAGCCTGGCCTGCCCTGTTATCATCTCTGTGTGGAGCCAAGGTAATCCACAGCTTGTTCTTGCTTTACGTCAGTGAGGGAGTTTAACTCAATCTTCTGACCAGCCCAGTCCTGTGGTGCTGGGGAGGAGAAGTGGATCGGGGTGATTCTGTGGGGGCGGACTGTGATGAGGCAACTGTAAATATCAGCTCAGTTACCAACCAACTAGCAGGTACTCAACTAGACTCCCTCACCAGGAGAGGATAATAACTTCAGTCGTGTGAGCTGAGTAGTAATTGTGAGGAGTAATATTCTGAAGATTAGAGTAACAGACAGACAGGCGGACGGACGGACAGGACGGTGAGAATGCAGGTGGAGAGTGGAGAGATCGGGAGACTGAGGATCAGTCGCAGTCGACGCCACACGCTGGCTAATGTCCGGTAAGTCATGACCCATGCACCTCATTGAGAGTAGATATGTCCGGTAAGTCATGACTCATGCACTTCATAAAGAGTAGATAAGTCTAGTAAGTCACGACCCATGCACTTCATTGAGAGTAGATAAGTCCAGTAAGTCACAACCCATGCACCTCTTTGAGAGTAGATAAGGCTGATTTCACATAGAAAGTATTCTCAGAAGTTTAGTATTTCTTACAAAGTGCAAGTATCAAGAACAAAGGTACTAAAAAGTTTAGTATTCTGAAAGTGCAAGTATCAAGACAAGTAAAGAGTTTCTGATTTAAAAAAATTCAAAATGAATGAATGGTATTTGGTATTCTTCTTTGATAAAAAATATCTTGATTAATATCTTGTGTAAGAGTATGATGCTGTGAAATATCAAATGATTTAAGAACCTGTAGAAGTAGCAGTTAAATGAAGGTGTTCTCTTCTCCGGAACACACTGGATGCAGTGGTCACCAGTGATATTCATGTAGTATCCAATCTATGGGGGTCCCAGTATCTTTGTTTCAGTTGCTAAAATTCCTGTTTTTATGATTCTCAAGATTCATAGACAAGTAGGTGGATTGGTGGGGGTAGAGAGCAAACTTTGGCTCTGTAGTGTATCATCTAATGTGTACAGAAAGTAGCTAGTGTATAAACTAAGTGTTTGAAGATTTGAAGAGAAAAACAATTTAACTATAATTTACAAGAGATTGTTTTTTTCACAACTTATCAACTGCTCTAGCTTGAGGTTTTACTTAATGCTTGGTCCAGCTAGGCTGACATAAGCCCTACTTCTAATTAAAGCCTCCCCCCCCCCCCCCCCCTCTATCTTTTGTACTGGACTGTGGGGCCTGGATTATCAACCTTTGGAATTAATCTCTGTTGGAGGACACAAAATTTAGGGGAAAAAAGCTCCTTATATAGATTTACTCCCTTCCGTCTGTAAATTGATTTTTGTGGTTTGAAATGAAAGTTTGAGTGTAAGCAAAATGCTGCTTGCATTCTTGAATATCAGAAATATTTTTATGAATAACATAAAAATTGCACATGTTTATAAATGATTTCAGCTGCTATAACAAATTGGTGAATTAGTTATAGAAAAAATAACATGTTGGTGAGAAAATTGACAATTTATGATGTAAAATATGTTTCTTGTGTTGAGCAGCTGTTGTATCTGGCTGGTGATCTTTTGTGTTGTAATAACTCTGATGAATGCTGAATATTCCAAACAACCCTCTCCAACTAACCAGCAGTGAGCGTGTAACACGATACAATCCCAGCACAGTCTGTCAGGGCTGTCACCTCAATGTCACACAGTGTACACACTGGCCCAGGGTTCAGATAAGGGGGTGGGGGGTGGGTGTCAGAGTATGAAGGGGGGGGGGGGGTAGCTGAGTAAGGTTAGAGTACAAGGTTAGAGTGAGGTAGAAGGTAGAGAAGGGGGGTCAGAGTAGCAAAGTCAGAGTATCAAGGTCAAAGTAATAAGATCAAAGTAATACTGTATACAGGGAAATATTCTCCCCTCTCACGAAACCGTTTGTAATTGAAGAAAGGCAAAAATAACACGGGACAAAATAACCCTGTATACTGTAAGGTAAGGGGGGGGGGGGGGTCAGAGATAGTATATTGGTCGGAGCAGTGGGTGGTCTGCATTCATTGGACTGGTGTTCGAGTCCAATCCCAAAAGGAGCTGGTCCCTGTTCTTGAACCATGTATTGCAGCTTCAGAATAGACCCAGGGCCATAAAACATAGGCAAACTCACCAGGGCCATAAAACCTAGGCAAACTCCCCAGGGCCATAAGATCTCAGTCTCAGTTTTGTACAAAATGCCTTTTATAGAAGTGAGACCGAGAGTAAAAGTGAGCTAGTTAAGTTTTGATGCTCTCACAAGAAGTGCAATAACTTCTGGCTGTGATGTAAACAATCAATGCTTTGTTATTATGTTGTAGGACTATAAAAACTGCCGTAAAAACTTGGACATGGAATAAATCCGTCATGATTCAATGTGACCAGTAATATTGAAGATCTTTGTTTCCATTTGTGAGGGGATTTCAGGGCATCCACAACAAATTAACAATACCTTTATTTCATCATTGATCTGTGATCAGTATACACAACCATTGATAAAGTAATTATTATTGGACAGTTACAGAGACCAGTACTCCTGTAGGCTATTGGGGTTTTATCCAGGGACTGTGTTTTCTGTCCTGATGTGCCTGTTAGGAATTGTAATACAATGAATGCATGCACATTCCACAGATATTGGGCGGTTCCCTTTTTAACTTGCCTGAACCTATTCTCTGTAGTATCTTATGTTTTCATAACATCCTATGATTTTTTAAAATTTGATATCATAGAAATAATAAAAACAATTGTTTATTTTGAACCATTTATTTACATTCCTGAAAAAAATGTTATGAATTTTAAAGACGATCTTTGACTTTTCAATGTTGATATTAAAAATGCACAAATTATGAATTTGAATGAATACCAAAATGTAATGTGTCAAATGCTACATAACAAAGTGCAACGTCAAATTAAAAAAAACATTTTAAAAATTTTTGGAAAGGTAGAAATCTAAAAATTCCAAGCAGGATTTGAACTCATGACTTACAGATTCATTGTTAACCCTCTAACCCACTGCGCTACGCTGTTAAGTGAACAATTTGGGAAAGAAAATATTTATACATGTACAATTATACTTGATTTTATTGTTTATTTTGATAAATATTACGTCACAACATGGAGGTGTCCCATACCACCTTAATAGCTTTTCCGGTAAAAAAAAAGAACAGGTTCTGTCTTTCAATTTGTACATATAAAAAATTTTTCAATAATAATTTCCACAAGGAAAATTGCTTCACTAAAAATGATTTGATGCAATTATTACAAGCCTTGAAGTGGGACCACTGTGGTTTATTGATTGGCTGCTTGTCTGTGCGTGTAAAAGAAGTATTGATGCTGTGACTAATTATTACTCATATCTATGAAAAAAAAAAGGAATCTATAAGAATACCAAAAATGAAATAAAGAACTTTTCTTATTTCTGAAGATCTGCTTTTTTACACATTTCAATCGCAGCACTCGGAAGGAATTCCCAGAAGGCGAGTTTCAGGTGTCCGACATTCTATGGTCAATATAATTACAGTAAATTGGTCGGATGGAGGCTTTTTTTCTTTCAACTGGTTCAGGCCCCGCGTGTCCTCTTGATCTGCTCTAGTGTTAATGTTGAAGCAGAATAAATTTGTCTATTAGTCCATTAATGATGTTCTTCTCTGGCTTAATCAGAAGAGCACCTCCTTTTATCTATACAGAATATTAAAAAGTTATTTTTTACGGAAATGTCAATAATGTTAAATATCCTCGTCAGTTTTTTTGTCACATGGATATTTCACTGTCAGACCTGGGGTTGTTAGTGTGCGCATATTTTATAGTGATCCCTTGTGATAATCGATAGATTGACAGCTACATGAAAATCTGATGTTTAAGAAAAAGATTTCACAAATAATTTGTCTCTGACACCATCGTTGGAATATTTCGGAGGAATGAGGAAATGCCAGTTTATGATTTTTTTATGTCAGAGAAATCACGACAACAAACTACAAAAGAGAAAAATTTTGTCTAAAAAATTTCAGCAATTTTTTGTTCTAAAAGTTTAAGTCAGGAAGCAAGAGAATTCCCATTTCTGTAATTGGTGAAACTTGAAAAGAAAAAGTCATTGCTTGATTCCTATAGAGAGACTCTAGGCAGGAAATTACAACGTGCAGAAACTTGATACAATCAGTCAGGGTCCTGATAGAGCAGAGATATGGCTAATTAAAATTGACAGTCCATGTAGCAATTATCAGTGGACGTAAATCGAGACCTCATTGAAGGAGAAGCCATCGTGATAAGCCATGTATGCCAAGACTGATAACTCTGGCAGTGTAGATTTCTTGCCTGCGCTGTAGCCATTTAGACCTGGGTGTGTGTGGAATTTGAAGTTATTGAACTGAGCGGTGGGCCTATTAAGACGCCTAATTCAATTACTACCCAATCCATTACATAGATAATTAAGTTACTAGGTAATAGTTTAGACCCCCCCCCCCCCCCCATCAGATGTGTAGATCACAGGAGTACAGTCCCTTGCACTAAATGCCCCAAGCTCCAAATTAACAATAATTGCTGCAATATTTTTACCATTTTCACTAATTATATTGCAATCATTTACAATTTTTCACAAATTGATATACCATTGATATACCATTAACAAATTAGTATTGATTATTACCAAATGACTAATGAAAATGAGTGTGTTTGTTATAACCAATGGTCAAAGTTTTTGTACCTAACAGTTGGTTATCATTCCTATAATTATCGTTTTATTATTGGATTCTGAATTCAAAAGCTTCCCATGTTATAAAAGTATAAACTGGGTTATGATGAAGGCAATTTTATACAGGCATGAACTGCTCTAAACTAGTTTATATAGATCTACATTGATTGGAAAGCTTCCTTATTTTATCTGACAATTTTTGGCAGAGTTATCCCCCTTGAACTTAAAAAATTTTAAATTGCCATTTTACATTCATGTCGCAACTTCTCGGGCCTTTTCCAGCAGAGCTTGGAAAAACACCTCAAATGTATTACATAGGCGTCCATGACACCCCCCCCCCCCCCCTTCTATAAATCTTTATATGTATACAACACATTTTACGATCTGTTGAAATATGAGCTAAACTTTGTTAAATTCAATGATATACCCTAAAATCTTCCACAGAAAAGATGTACAAGGCTGCCTAGCAATTAAATTGATGGGAAGGGACTCCATTTTGTATAAAATTCTAACATCCAGTAATGTTAATACTTTTGAGGTGTATTTCTGAGCTCTGCCAGAGAGCTCTGCCAGAGAGGCTTGAAAAGTTGCGATTGATATAATACAACACCAGGGCATCTGATCAATATACTGGAAGTAATGTTGTTTTATACTGTACATAAATTAAAAAGAATCTAGATGTGTCACACTGCCCACTGGCAGTGAAAATTTCAAATGCCATATTTGTTTGCATAAAAGATTTCTTTGTTTTTTCTTAAGTTCAAGGGGCATAACTCTGTCAGAAATCATTGGACCTGGACCAAATTTGAACTTTGACCAGTAATGTCTTGTAAAATACCTGTATATGCAATTTCAACTTTATACATACATCCCTTCAAAAGTTATAGTGTGGAAACTGAAAATTTCTCTACATATGGAAACTTGCTTTTCAAACCACAATAATTTTTCTAGATAAAGGTTTTCTTTTTTGGGAAAAATAAATTCAGAAAGAAGAGTTTCATAGAGTTTACTACATTTCAGATATACCTATACAGTCTATTTGACTTGATGGGGGATGTTGAAGGGGTTGGGGGGGGGGGGGGGGGGGAGAGGAATATGATACATGTCTTTTATATCTGAAGTTGATCCAGACATTCAATTTTATTACTGATAAATGGCACTGGCTTTGTTGATTTGACATTTCTATTGATCCTCCAGGATTTACTCTGTCTGGACACATTCCATCAGAGGAATAACGATACTGTTCTCTCGGAAATCTGATTGAGATGAACATTTTTATTAACACATATTGTATTATGTGCAGGCTATAAAGTGGGCTCATCTTTGTACAGTTTGTACACTCTGTTAGAATTAATTTTCATTGTTTTAGATGAAAAAACTATTTGCTGTCTTTAAAAAAAGGTTAGGTTCAATCAATGCAAGTAGATATATCTTAACAAAAAAAAACCAATAGCTAAAAAATCACAGAATGAAATTTAATGATGATAAATTACCATTTGGACTCCATGAAACTCCTGATGGAACTATTGATTAAGATTTAACCAGAGAATAGATTTGCCGCTCAAGAGGAAGGATGACTTGAGAAAAATTTGCAAGGGATTTCATGAATTTTCATTAGGCGAGCAGTTTCAGTGATATTTCGGTGATATTTTAAGCCTTCAAGATGGGTTTCACTGGTTACATATGATCACTTTTAGTCATTTACATTTCTCACTCTAGGGACAAATTCTGAGCTATTCTCCGCCATGACATCTAATCAATTAGTGGACAGAGAGACAGCCCAGTAATTACTCTGCGATATTTAGTGGTCACCATGCAATGATTCCCTGTGATTGCCCCACCCCCACCATCACTCCTCCCCCCATCCCCACCCCCAGCCCTGGTCAGTCACTCTGATGGACAATGGACAATATGATATTCTTAGATCATGTATTGCAATTCAATTCATTTCCCAAGTTACACAACTAATCAAAGTACATAACATTACATGAACATTCTATAAATTAGGCACCATTGGTGAGAGGACAGATAAAGGAAATAACAATGAATGATTTACAAAATATTACTATGTTACACTGTCTCAAATTTTCTAAATTTGATAACAATTTCTTAAGAAGAGCCTATCAATTTTCTAATTCAAAATAAATTAAAAAGAAGATATTTATAAGGAATTTATGGTAAGAAATGTTATGGAATGATTAAAAATGACCTGAATTTGTTAATTTGTTTTTAGCTGTTTTGCATAAAAAAAGCGTGTCAAGTAAAACTGATATGATTATTAAATCCATTAAGCATGACAAATAGCGAACATCTCAAGCATATCATTAGGGGGCATAGTCTGCTGATAATGAGCTGATTAGAGTGGTAATTAATCACTGGTTGAGATATGTAAAATTAGGCAACCACATTATTCAAGTAATTAGTGATCAGGCTATGTAGATTAACCGCTTCCTCTGACCTGATCAATTGGGAAGCAATCAGCCAGAACAAAATCCTCCAAGAATCCAGAATCATTGAGTTGAACCAGATCTTCCAAAGAGTCCAGATGCATGAAGCAATTACTTCATTAGAAGTCATAAGACATTACTTTGCAATGGATGACTTTGGAGATGTTAAAATTATATGGTAGAGATAGAAGACTGGGTTAGCTGTGGATGCTGGGTAGGGATACTGATCAGGGAATGTTAGGTCCAGGCTCAGGGTCCATAAAGCTAAGACCAACTCAATGTTGATCTCGGCCCGACTTTTACAAAAGGAATACAAAGTGGAAAAATGAAACTGAGATCAAAATGTTTATGGCAGCAACCTTAGGGGAGGGGGCAGATATTGGAGACACAGAGTTAGAGACTTATGCATCTAGAAACCTAGTCCTTTGTTACTTGAAAGCTTCCCGTACAGATTCAGCCCTTGATTTAATGTCTTATTGAAGTAGAGCCGACACTGTTGGGGGGAAACAATGCCACCTATCATTACTTCGTCTTTGATATTTTGATGGGAAGATTATATCATATGATGGAGTGCTTGTCTACTTGATGATATATTTGGTGCAAATCTTCCGCTTCCATTATAGCGAAGGTTTTATTCCTCAAAAGGTGCGTTGTGACACAGGAAGTCAATGCCAGGAAGATCGGATGACGGGGAGACGTGGATGAGGATATCAAAGAAACTCTGACAAACTGAGACTGTTAGTCCTGATAGAATCAGGCAATGGAATCAAGAGGGGAAGTCTCCGCCTATTTATTCTGAAGTTCCCTTTATTTGCACTGAATGTAAACCCTTGTAAAACTATGATAAAGACTGGGAATGCTGCGTAGAAAACATAATTAATTTGCTAATTTGTGAAATATGAAGTCAGATGAAAAAATTATGCATGAATTAAGATTAACAGTTTTTGTAGGAATTGTATTTGACCTTTATGTTAGTTTGATATTTTGGAGGTGGTGACTTTTGACCTTGAGGTCCTGTGAGAGGTTAATCAGAATGTGTTGACTGTTGGCATAAGGACATTAACATGCACAGATCTAGTGGGGGGTGGGGTTGGGGGTCTGGACCCCCCCCCCCCCCCCCCCCCCCCTCTGGAAAATGAAAATTTACATAGTAAAATTATTGCAAATATGCCTCGGACCCCCCCTGGCAAACACAGTTATCCTCCGAACCCCCCTCCCCCCTTAGAAAAATTTTCTGGATCTGCACATGATTAACATTGTTTGTTTCTACTTTGTGTTTAGCATTAACTCTTTGCCCCTTTTTGTAGATGTAGAGCGGGCCATTTATCATGGCACTGCACGAAGTCTCTAGAAAATTTCTACTATGCCTTAATAACACTCGGGGGGAGGAAATGTTATTATGAGAAATTATATGGACTTTCTTCTGATACTGAATCTGTGGATGTTTTCAAATTATTCTTTCCCTAATTGATCATGTTGAGTTTTCTTCTATAATGGAGCCCTTCGCAATGGTGATTGATTTTCGTCATGGGAAATATGAAGTTCCTAATGAACTGATTTTAGTAAAATTACAAAGTTGAGTGCAGTCAAAACATGGCATGCCTAATTAATTTGCTTGTGTAACTTGAGCCATAATTAGCTGATCTATAGCTGTTATACTTCCTCTTACAAAAACATGTAATGTATATTTCAGTATATTACGTTTGCACTAGTTATGTTGTGGATATCACCTTTGTAATGAATTTTTTGATATTTCACTCTGATGAGGTATGTCACAATACATTTTAATGCATTACTGTTGAAATGACATTAGGATCTTTTGCACCTTGATGCAATTAAAAAGGGATCTACTGATTCAAAGGGGTTTAAAACATATTATAAAAAGAATATCTCATGATATATGATTATGTGTGAATTGTAGCCAACTTGTGTGTTTTCTATCCACTCACATTTTAGGCTCAAGAGTTGGATATAAATCATTTGACATCAGAAATCATAAGAGATCCTATATATGCCCCCAAAAAACTGTGGTAATAAAAGATTATAAAAAAATAGATACTGAGGTACCTGTTGAAATATGTTTTTCGAAACTTGGGTACTAATTTGGTGTCTCTAACCACTGATTTGACATAAATTCAGGAAACCTGCATCGAGAGATGAAATAGAGAACTCCGTCTATAAAGTGAGTTGATATTCTGAATAAGAATGATGAGGTTTGGTCTACAAGGTGAGTTTGATGTTTCTGTTTCTGTACATAGACTTGGAATAAAGATTTCTGCAGTTTCAAAGGGAGCCCAATTTCTGTGTGTATCTCATCACAAACTGAAAGCAAACACACACAGAGCTGAACTTTGTACTTTGATTTAATGTAGGTTCCTGGAGAGTTGGAAAACTTAAGAATGGCAGAGAGTGTTTGGTCTATTGTCCTGTCATTCTGTCTTGGAACCTTGAGAATGAAAATATAAAAACAAAACAGTGACAATATGTCATCTTCTGATTATGAATTTCAAGTTCTGTTGTTTTACATATTTGAAACACTGATAAAAAAACAGAAGACTTGGTTCTGAAGTATCGAAATTCTTGTTAAATAGGTCTTCATTTTAGTCATTGTTCACATGTTTTAAGTATATATTCATGATAGGCATTGCATTGGTTTGTATACACTGCTGTTATTTACTGAGTATACAGCCGATGCATTGTATACCGGGCGATGTCGTTTAGGATCAGGAACAGTAAACAAGCAAGGCCGATTTCAATTCCTGTATCCAGGATAAATTTATCAACAAAAGCGTTGAACTCTTTCACATCCTTTTCACTTCAGTTCAGATTTTAAATATACCCTAACAAGGCTATTCAGGTGATATAAGTGGTCCTGAATTCTCTGATACAGAAGCACTCGACAACTCTCCTTTACCTTTAAATCCCGGGATTAATTTGTAAGGTGCTAATTGCCTGATTGTTATGACCGTTGGTTCCTTTCCCCTCCATGTTGTAATGGATTTTGTACTCTGTGGGTTACTGGGTACTCACTACGTACGCTGAGATATTTCCTAGATTCTGTGAGCTTCTGTGTCCATCATAATTGGGATGTTCTACTGAGTCGTATTAATGTTAGACTAATTTTGGATTTTGATGGGTGTCGTGATTGTCAGAAATCAAGAGGACTAACAGTTGGTGCTTTGGATTAATCTCTTTCTGGATCTGGACCCCAAATACAGTTGAGTTTCCCCGATTGACTTGCTAAGGTTTTCCCTTGAACCTTATTTCTTTGATTGCAGTCGACTGGTAGTTTGGGTTTCTGCCTTCAAAGTCTTAGACAAATAGACTATAGTCTGATAATTTGGCTATTTATAAGATTGGTGCTATCAAAAGCTAAGGCCAGTCCTATCATTTCAAAGTAAAGGACAGATATCGCAGGAGGCAACAGGTGCCCCTTTTATGCTTTGTCAGACATTGGACACAACATCGATATCTACCTGTATACAATTCTGAAGTCTTTTTTATGAATTAGGGAAGATTGACAAACAGCAGAGAAAATTGAAGAAAAAAATAAAATAATTGACAACTGATAAAAAAAAGAATTGATAGAATAGTGTAGCTTAGAGGAGTGGGGATTAAAGATGAGTGATTAAGAGGGACAGCTGTCGGGGCTAATCTGCTCGGATTCTGCGTACATAGTTGAGCCAGGGCCCCAAGGACTCTCCAGACTTGGCCTCTTTATCCAGCCACAGATCTGTAACATGTGGGCTCTGTGCATTCAGATTGTTCACTATTTCTGGACTGACCTGGGGAAGAAGCAGCTCTGACATTGAGATAAATGTTTGTCCTGACGCACACCAATACATAGATTGACTCCATTTACAAGCCCATCCCATTACTCTCGTAGTTCTGACCTGGCACCCTGTGTATAGACCCCTTGGACTCTGGGATTCTGTGCTACATTGGTATTCTGGGCTGTATTGGGATTCTAAATAAACTGTATCGTGATTCTGTGATAAGTTGTCCTTACACTGGGTCATGTTATATTATGTAGTGTGAGACACACCATTGATAGACTGTACTAAGGTGATCGCTTTACACTGTGCATTTTGTGAATGAATCTGTTACCTTCATTCTGGAGTACTCCCAAGGCCACGAGGAAGTATTGGGACAGGTCATAAAACACCGATTTGTCTTGGAACAGGATGTTAAACATTGAAACAGGGAAAAGGACACACAAATTTGGAATTTAGCTTTTCAGAGAAAGTCGTTGACACATGTATATATATCTGTGATAGCTCAGACGTCTGTTACAGGGTCCTCAGATTTTGAATTGCATTAGAAGTGTTACCCCGAAGTTAGTGTATCTTCCTTTCGGGTATTAGATTCTGTCGCTCTGACTGAGGAGCTGATAGATGTTTAAACAGTGAATATAATTTAGCTATTATTTTGCTTCCACATTGTCCCCCAATGAATACAACTATTGCCGCCAATAGCGTCAAGTATTCCATCAAGCAGTGCCACTGACAGACGGAACCAGGATTGAGCCTGGGAATAATTCTTGTCAACCCAGGGATTATTACATATTGTGTTTCAGAGACAGGTCCCCGTAAATTGGAATCTGCAGTAGCATGTAAAGTGAGTAATGATGTAGAGAAGTATTAGGCGCTGATGGTTTGACAGCTGAGCTACCTGGAGTTTTTTTTATGAAATTTGCGAAAATTTTTTTAAAAAGTGGCACACCAATATCATAGTTATTAAATTTTGGATATCACATGACATCAGGGTTTGTTTCTTTGCTATAAAATATGACAGTCTAAGAGAAGATAGCAGATATATTAGTCCCTTGAACTGAATGATAATTGGCTGTTTCAAACAGCAAGATGAATATTGTATTGGCACTGATTTATAAACTATGCAAAAGTTTTTCACAGCTAAATGATGGCCATGACATTTCCTAATGGTCAGAGCAATGAAGTTTATGGAGGGGATCTATTGATTTGTGAAATGTTAAAGGAGAAATTCTTGTACCAATCTTCTGATATTTTTTTGGTTTGGTGACGCAACAAGACAGAGTTTAATGCATTGATCTGCCGTTATAAAGGAAGTCAGTGAGCCGTTTTCAGGGAGTCTGGTTACTCTGGCCTTCATCGGATCCGGATGCCAGTCGGCGGATCCAAAGTATCGTCCTAAAGGATCAGAGTGCAGCCATTCATTGATTCGCTAGCTTGGTTTTCCTGATTGCTTCTTCATGTTTATTTAGATGAATGCTATACAAGCATACATTGTCAAATATTTATGTTAAAAACAGATTAAACAAGGGAACGGATCTTAATGAAATAAAGAGGTGGATATTGGAACATTTAAAATCTTAGTCGCTCATCAAAGAAAACTTGGATATTCAGCTAAAGGATTTGAACTATCTATAAAGTACCAGTATATCATCAGTGAGAAGAAAGTAGACTCTGAGTTATAAGGATCCCAGTGTGGGTGTGGATCAGAAGACAATAGCAGAGTCTGTGACCCGAACAGCAGGAGGGGAGTTAGACGTATTTATTGTGTGTATCACCTGAAGCTGTTTACATCAGCTCACGGCAGCAATGCTGTGTCGGGTATAACTCAAGCACACACTCGCTGCTTTTGTTGACACTGTCGTATTTGTCCATCTCCCACAGTTAAATACCCGAATAGCTCCAACGTGCCTCTCTCCCAGGAACTCTCTGGACTGTCTTTGACCCGATTACTTGGTCCCCCGGACAGCTGAGGTCAGGATGCTCTCGGTACCTGTGGATATTGTCCCCCCTCGCCGGCACTCGTGGGTGTGGTGGGTATACACTCTACTCAAATATATAGATATTTTTATCATTTCAGATATTTTATATTGTCATTGAATGCCATGCAAATTAAGAAAAAGTTGCTACTTATTGGTCAGGAATTAATGAACAGATTAATTTACCTGTTAAATCTAGATAAAATCTTAACACAGGCTCTGACAAATTAATCCTGAATTAATCCACTGCTGCTAGATTAAGTGGAGAGATGCTGAGGTAGTTGATAGTCTCTGTGAGCTCTAGTGAGCTCCCAATGATAGAGAGCCGAGAGAGGCACTCACAAACTGAAATTGCTGTAATCAAGTTTATATCTTCTTGTAGAGTGAATTAACTTGTCAGATTCATTGTTTATTACAAGTGAATAACTAAAAATCTAAAATCTATGATAAATAATTGTCCCTTTCATCCTATGTAAGGGAATGTCTCAACAGTCTCTCTGTTTTAAGTATTTGATAAGTTTGCCTTAACTCGGCTGGAAATCACTTCAGACATAGGATACATGTCTAACTTATCTCTAGTTTTGTCTTTAATTCAAGGCCGCATGATAAGAATTTATAAAATTTTCTTATACTGACTGAGTAATTCTTTTCTTGTCATTTTCTGGCAATGACCAACTAGGGATAAATTTGAACTATTGCCGTCTTTTTTTCTCCACATCTGTGAGATCAATCTCAGGATTCAGAAAAAACAATTGAATTACTAGTTTATGAGGGAGAGAGAGAGAGAGAGGGGAATTCTGTAATCTATTGGCAAATACAAGATGGCAAAACTCCAGAGAGTCTGTGACAGGAAATCTATGCAGGCTGTTTGGCCTTCCATCCTCTTTGTACAGTCGGTCCATTGCTGGGATCTTGACAGATACTTGACCATATTGCAATCGCTAACAGAACAGAGTTCGTTAATCCTAGAATTACATATCATAAAATAAAGCCAATTTGTAGCAATTGCTGCATTGTTTAACTTGTGTAATACACCATCAATTCAGACAAATTCTATGCTGGGTCAAATCAATGAACGTAGATTTATATCTCTAAATAGTACGTAAATTTTACACTATTTAATAGGCGGTGATTTATTATATAGTAAGTCCTGTCCTGATGGATGGCATAGGTTCTGCGTTTCATCATATTTTAGCTTCTTTGTATGTGTAAATAAACTACTGGAGTTAATTGCTACCTGTATATAGCCTATTTGTTGACAACTGTCAAGATTAAGCCAAGGATTTGGTACAGATATGAAAACTTAATGCCAGATAGTTTAAGAAACTTATAGTCCACTGATTTATGAATGGAAGTAGACCTGGTTGATTCTACAAGCCCGATACTAAAAGCGCGAGTGTATTGGGGCCTGTATCAAAGCACATCCCCAATGACAGGTGCTAGAACTCAGGACAGGAAGACATTTTGACAACTCTAACCTGTGGCTGCCCATGATGGCAGGGAGAGTGCAATATCATAAGGTCTCATTCTTCCTGCACAGAGAAAGGTAAGAATCGACTTCAGAATGTTTAGATTTGTCATAGAAGTTTTAAGATGGAGGAGAGTTTGTGGACTGAGGATTTATGTTAGACTGTCGTTACAAACACTGAGTGATTGCACGGAGAAGTAAAGGGCTGACAATGAATGATGAAGAGTCCTCAATTATTACAGAGATTCCTTCAACAGAACACTGGTTCAGTCATTTTGTTCATGCTGCTTAGCTATTGTAGTGAAATAGTTCACGTTTTGTAAACACTGTCAGTTGTTCATCAGTCATTGGGTTCAAAGACATGTCATGAAGCTCTCAACAAACCTCCCTAAGGATGTTTTTCCCCAATAATGGCTATTCTACAGGCTTACTGCATCTGTTTATTATATAGCAGATAGGACTTTTTGCAAGGACATTTTTGCAATGTTTTGCAAGGACTTTGTAAATGGCACCAATTTCAGGAGGATGGTATCTTAGCATTTCTACTGAGAATTTAATAAAACTTGGTAGAAATGCCTACCCTTCTCTGAGGTCAGGTGTCAAGATCAGCTACAAACTTGTTAAAGACATGAACCAGTGTCACTGGCCCCTAGCTCAGGCATACTCTAAAACCTGGCCTGGCCTGGCCTGGCCCCATTGGCCTGGCCTGGCCTCAAAGTTGGCCTGGCCTCACTTTTGGCCTCAAAATTGGCCTGGCCCCAAATTTTGGCCTGGCCTCAAATTTTGGCCTGGCCCCAAGTTTGGCCTCTTCAAAAATTTTTGGCCTCATATTAAAAAAAATTTTTCTCACATTTTCAAAGAGTTTTCATTAAATTTTTATTGATTTTTAAATGTTTAAGAGAAAATTTTTTATGATAGGTGACCTGGCTGATTGAGTTTTAATTGATTTTTTTCAAGTTTGCACACATAAATACATATGATATGCATGTGCAACACTGCTCTTTTATTGCCAAGGAATGGATTGTACTGAAGGTATCGGCATTAAAATTCAGAGACGCAACCCCCTTCCCCACTTCAAAAAGTAGAATAGAGATATCAGAATAATAAAGTAAAACATCATTTTAAAAGAGACTGACCTGTTTGAAGGATAAATAAATATCTCAAAATATAAATGTGAACTGATTCATAACATCAAATCTCTATTCACATGCACTGCACTTTAAAAATGCCAGACTGAGTTCGCTTACATTACCTGTCAACACCAATCAAACCCAAATTTCCCTCCCCAGTAGAAATTCGATATCAGCCTCCTCTGTCGCTTTATTGGGGTCAGATTAATTGCCTGCACTGCCGTTCAACATTTCACACAGTCTAATTTAATTAATGTCATTTGTGAATGACTGCAACATTGTATCCTCTGATAACTTGATTCAGTGATGGTCATTAATCATCACCCCTATATTAGAGTAGTTTCATGCATGTGCTGTTTGTATATTTAGGAAACAATTTTTCCCCTATAGGATAACTTCGATATCAAAATTTGAACACACATAACATGTTGTGACCTTTAATGTTGGTTAGAATAAACAAATTGGTCTCTGTCATTATTTTTTTTCTCACACAAGTATTTGATATAGGTATTGTCTGATCCTGATAGCAGTTTAAGTTAATTAAGTACATTGAAAAAAACATGCCATGGTAGAATACAATGGCAGTATTACATTCTTAAAGTACTTTGGAATTTAAAACTAGACTGTTTCAAAATCTGAAAAAAAAAATCAGAATCAATCACTCATACCTGTAGTCATATATACATGTATGTTTAAAAAAAAACTATCACTATAAGACACTAAAAGCCATTTAGTGTGATGTTTTAAGTGTATTAAACATAAATTGATAAAAAATCAATACAATCAACATATGTGTAAAGAAAATAAAAAAATAAAATTGAGGCCAAAAATTTTAGAAGAGGCCAAATTTGAGGCCAGGCCAATTTTTGAGGCCAGGCCAAAATTTGGGGCCAAGCCAAATTTGAGGCCAAAAGTGAGGCCAGGCCAACTTTGAGGCCAGGCCAGGCCAATGGGGCCAGGCCAGGCCAGGCCAGGTTTTAGAGTATGCCCCCTAGCTCATGGTGAAGCCTTGGCTCTTTGGAGCTGGCATGGAGAAGCCGCCATGAATCAGGCACTATTAATCATGGTTGTCATCTGCTGCGTTGATCACTGAATTGTTTTCCACCATTATTCAGCACCTGGGCAAACTCCCAAAGATTCCTCATGACTTGTCAAGCAATATCCGGCATCATCGTACCCACTGCATCTTACCGTCCTTATCATTCCACAGAACAGCTGGTCAAAGTATCAGAGAAATCAAAGGAGTTTTCTGTGTTGTGCATGGAGAAAAATCCCATAAAATCTGCAATGTGAAGTAATTACAATGACAAATCAATGCCATGTTTTTTATTTTCTTATCAATTAATCTACCAATCTGAAAAATTCTATGAATGGTTTTGTTACTCTCTCCACAGTTAGAGATGTACTTACATTCTACAACTAGTAGTCCAGGTTTGTGGATGAACATTGTTGAGTCTGCTTTTACAAGAAATTTGAACCTAATCTATCTCTTGGTTTTGAGAAAAGAATCAAATATTTTATTGCATTTGTGAATAGCTGAGAAGAATGAACATGAAGCTATGTAGGACTTGTGAAATTAGATGTTTTTTTATAGGTATTGTTTGAATTAGGCTTCCTAGGGGTGATTCCTGGCAGTGAACGTGTCAGATTTCAATAACTGTCCACATTTATAGTGCTGCATCAATCCATATATAACAGGTCCTCTGGTGCTGTGTTCATCATACAGATGGTAATATCTCTTACATTGCTGGTGGTTAATCAAATTGAAATGTGTTTTAATCAGGAATCCTTGTAATAGGAATAATTGATTCTGTATTAACTGTTATGTGACTGTAAGCTGAGAGATTTAATACCAAAAAACTTCAAAATATGTGTACATGTTTTATCGGTGGCATTGTGATCATTTTAACCTATTTTACCATCCAGTTAACACAATTACAACTTTACCACTTTATGTCTTATAATCTTCTCTCTTACTTTGAGTTGATTTATGTCAGACATGAACTAGTCTATTTTTATCCTGGTGACTATGAGTTTTTGTATAAGGATGAAAATACTGTCACTATTCTAGTGTAAGAACCTATTTGGTGGCCATCCATTAATAAGTTTGTTTTTACCACACACACACACAAATATATATATATATATATATATATATATATATATATATATATATATATATATATATATATTTATGTCATTGTCATGTCTTTAGAAAGATCCTAAGGAACGAGGGAAATATTTACCTACAGATTGACAGGATAAACACGCCAAGGCTTAATGGGCACAAAATCTGTTGACATGAGTAAACTTTTGATAACTGTATATCTATCGCAGATCTATGTAAGAATTCAGTGTTGTCATGTAAAAGCTTGAAAGAACCCTTAGTAAAGGGCCTGTAATTTCCATCAATCAACATCTTATCAAAACATCAGCAAACTCAACAAGCACACGGTCACTTAATTAGTTGATAGTAGAGATCAAATTCTTTGGTGTTTATTTCCCAGTCAAAACAAAAACTTAATCCATAAATACTTGTGCACATAAAATCAAAATCTTGAATTAAACAAAACAAACATCAATACTTTTGAATAAACAAAAACAGGAATTAATAATTCAGAGCTATTTGTTTATTTTTTATGACTAACTAGGACATTTGGTGTGCTCATGATTTTTACCACATCATGTGTATGTATACGTATTAAGCCAACTGTTGCTTTGATGTGTTTATTATTTGAATTCTCTATTTGATGTGTTTTTTATTTGATGTTGATTATCGCTGTTGTTGGAGCTCGGTGATTTTGGCCTTTACTTCCTCCACAAATGGAAATTAAATCAGAGGAGATACACAAAAATACCTCTCAAGTTTTGTGCCGTTAATTAAATTTTCAATTATCTGGTAAACAGACACCTTTGTAACGAAGCTAATAGAAAAAGAATCAGTGTGGATACATGTAATTCTGTAGTGTTTAATCTTTTTGATAACATTAATTCAGTTGATTGGTCTTGTATATTAAGAAATATGACTTCACTATTTATAAAGTAAAATTTTTCTTCAAATGAAATGATTTTAATGATATTCACTTGTAAGCAATATTTAGTACCTCAGTTACCATCATGGTATTATTTGTTCATACCAGGTATTTTAGATTTGGCAGGAAAATTTTCATTCATGTAATATCAATAAATAATGCATCTGATCAATAGTCCAGTTTATAATAAATTTCAGTAAACGTCTTTCTGATATACTAGTACTACAGTTTACATTTAATTTGAAGAGGACACGGATTGTGGAATTCACAGTTTGATTTCCCTTCCCAATATAATTTTCCTCATTTTCATTTTTGTTCTTTGTAAATTTATCAAACCAACTGATGTCTATTTTAAGAATAGAAAAAAGAGAGAAAAGGAAGATGTGAGTGTAAGAATTGAGACCAAGGAAGAATTTGTTACAGTCACTTGATGGTGACGACTTCCGACTTCCGTAAACAGACCGGATCAAAGAGGATTAAACAATAGGATTTGATGAGTTTTTCTAAGAAAAGATAAACTGCCTGATGTTGGAGCTGATACTTTTTGTTTGAACCACATGTCGAATAGTAGTTCACTGGAATTTATATCTCAGAGTTGTGAACTTTGAAGAAACTGGGTAATTGTCCAGTTAATTATTGCAACCTTTTCACGCCCTTATTCCCTTTCCAGCAGATTCAGTTTCTGAATTATGTACATAATTAAGCATGTTGTCATTAATTAATTAACATTGATTTGCACCTCAAATGATATAGACCAAGTAAGCACAGTTCATGTATTGTTTTAAGGAAGCTTGGTATAAGATAAAACTTTACATGTATACGGATTTGCTTTCTATATTACCATCTCCTTTGCATTCTCTACTTAAGAGGTAATTATCCGTTTATTCGTTGATTGAAATTCCTCTCCAAGCCCAGTTCCTGATTTAATGAAGCGTGGGTATGGATGAGAGGTTCCCAGTCTGTGGTTCCTTCCATACCCGGTAATTGTCGGGCGACAGATTACACTGTATGGGTTATGTACCGAATCTGATCTGGTGGCTGATGGGAAGTGGGGAATCTGACGACAAATTCATCCGGGAATTCGGAATCCATAAAAACAATCAAGGAAGCACTTTCTGAGAAAACCCTGTGAAGTAATCAGGGGAACAGTGATTTAGTGAGGTCTGGGGAAGCCAATCAACCGTCCATCTGTTTGAATGTATAGAAATGTACAAAGACATTCAGATTTATAGATTCAGAAAGAAATTCAATTCTGCAATTAGTTAGTCATGATGAAGAAAAAGACAACTTATTGGGATTTATAAATTCAATTTTACCCAGCAAATTTTGATTATTGATTTTTTAATTTAACTTGCTTTCAAAGAATGATGATTTGAAATCTATGTGGGTGAGACTGAACCTCAGTAAGTAACCTGAATCCACTGATAATTGTTGTACAATATACCAGATTCACCATTCTATGTGGGTTAACCTGAATCCGACGATAATTGTGGTATAATATGCCAGACTCACCAAGGTTGGAAATCGCTGTCTATTCTAACAATATGTAATTGATTAATGGCAGTTGTCTATAGCATCATTATGTCACTTTTCAAATAACCATGCACCCAATATGTATATTATGTAGCTTATTTCTTTTTGATAAAAGACTATCAGGTACATGTCTGTTTTAAGCATTCAGAGTCACCCTTGCTCATTGAATCTTTAATGCAAATTTAATGGACAGAGCTAGAGTTAAAACTTTGTGTGAGGAGTGTGTTGTTTTATGTTATACATTGCTAGATTTCCTCCCCCCCCCCCCCCCCCCCCCCCCCCAGTATTCCCGCTGACTTTGGCTGGTTTTTTGGTCTGTACGGGAGGTAGTTGTTAGAAGAGGGTGACCCCAAATGGGGTTGGGGGTGGGTGTTAGAAAGGTTGATAAGAGGAGGGGATGAAATATTTGAACAGTGCTAGTGTACTTTAAGTCTCCCTAAACCCCAGAATGACTGTCCTGTAGTCTGTTCTGGGTTTGTCTGACTCAAAGGAATTCTGACTGATTCCTGTTACCAGGAATTCCTTCTACCATCACTGGTTGCCAAGAGTGCATTGAAGGTCAACCTCTGGGAGTATATACTCAGGAATCACTGTGCTAAGAATGCCAACAGGATTGTTTAACACACCAGTGATTGTTATTATATGTGTAACACACCAGTGATTGTTATTATATGTGTAACACACTAATGATTGTTAATATATACCCGGTAGGTAGTCTGGAGCACTGATTAAGGTGGTATGGGACACATCCATATTGTGATGTACTTCCTATCGAGATAAACAATAAAATGAAGTATAATTTCATAAATGTTTTCTTTCCCTTTTTTTTCCTAACAACATAGCGCAATGGGTTAGAGCGTTTACTTCGAATCTGTAATTCATGAGTTCGAATCCTGCTGGAGCTTTTATAATTTTTACCTTTCTAATAATTTTTAAAACATATTTTTTGGTCGAATATTTGTAAATATTGTAATATTGTTGATAACCCTGACCTCTTTGAATGAACTTCCTCAACAAGTAAAGAAAACAATATTGAATATCAATTATTGTTAAGCCACATCCTCACAAACCTGTTGACCATCAAAGACTTAAATGTGTCCCCCAATGATTCCACCGTACAGTCAGCTTTTACAGGAGACCAGCTCAATAAACCCATATATTTACATCCTTATATGAACCTATAGAATAGCAAAAATGTTCAATTTTGTGTGAATTTTTTTCCTTGATGATTACTACACGCACTTATCGATCGAAGGTTGTGTTATTGTAAACATAAAAACACAGTTATATTAATGGTTCTGAATGATTTGCCTTTCTCAAACGTAAATATAAGTTTA
Source organism: Magallana nippona (assembly GCA_033439105.1). Taxonomy (NCBI): domain Eukaryota; kingdom Metazoa; phylum Mollusca; class Bivalvia; order Ostreida; family Ostreidae; genus Magallana; species Magallana nippona. The sequence continues at coordinate 49,205,866 of CM065925.1, forward strand.
CCAGGATATGAACTGGGTTGGTACAATATGATCAAATCTTCTGAGAAGCTCTCTGGCTTCACAGGATTTGATCACATGACCAACCAAGTTCATATCCCGGTGAAATTTTTAACTAAGTCTTGCTGTTTATTTCTTAAATAAATAGGTCAATAGGAAAATGAAATAAAATATTACAATGATCCGATATGTTTATTGTAACTTTTAGTTGAGCCTTATAATCAATGTATATTGATGTACACAAAATAACTGTCAGATTTATCTGTCGGAGAAAAATATCAACTGTCGGAAAAAAATATCAATGTCTCAGCTCAAGGGAGATAATCAAGGAGCTCCAACTGTGCATACTGTTCTTTGGAATGAATATTGGTTAACACTAATGCAACAGATTTTGTAGTTGATTTTTATGACAGATATTTTGGTTGTTGTTCCTACATCCTCTACCATCTGACACAAATTATGTTAGAGTAATCAGTTTTCCTGTACCTAACTAAGCCCCAGAACTAGCAGTCCCCGGTCTCTGTGTGTGTTAGTCCATCTGTCTGTCAGTGCAGGGCCCTCTAATCCACGGCAGATAAGTTCCAGTTTATATCAGAGTGTTGTAAACAAACCTGTCTGGGTGGTTCCTTTCAATCTATACTCTCCTGTAGAGATTTGAGATTTTTCAGGGTCAGCTCTAAGATTGTATCGGGTTCAGTGTTCTGGTGGAGCTCAGGTAAAAAGTGGATTTATTCATTTCAATCCCATAATCCTCTGTTTCGAGTTAAAAATGCACTGGGTCTATGTAAATCATTGCGTAAAGAGGTTAAGATCAGGAGCACCTTTTCTGTGACAGGAGTTTTATAATCATTGTGAGTCATATTTTGGTGCAAAAAACGAACATTTGGATGTGAGGAATGATTCATTGAGTTTTTTGAGAATTTGGATTCTGAGTTAATTCTAGGGTGAACATCATTATGCTGCACGGTCCTTGGGCAGAATACTTGAGGAAAAGAGGAATGTAAGTAAGGGAGACAATTAGGAAACTGACCAAGAAAGGGAGATAATTGAACATATTTTAAAAATTCTTTATCAAAATAAGTTTAATTTTTTTCTCCATTTTATTCTAGATATTGGATCAAGCTCGTATTTAAACAAAATCTAATGCTTTTAGACTCTTATTCTATTGATTTTGAAATTATGATTAAATTATTTTCAAAGAGAAGGTAGGATTGGGGTTAAGTAGAAACAAATATCAAGCTCTATAACAAAGGACAAAATCTGTTGCAAACAAAACCTATGCAAAATGAAGGGAAAGCCCCAAATTGTGAATTATACATAGTCAGGGTGGAGATAGTGAACTATTGTGTCAATAACAAATTAACAATCTATAATTAACTGTTGTTTTCTCCCAAATTTACATATAAATATAAAGCTACTGAACAATATTTTGGTTGATAACTTATCAAATGACTATGTCATTGTATTTTGGGTTTCAAGGAATTGCTTTATATAAGACACTGTTGTTGTGTATGCTATTCCCGGCTGTGTCCTGCCTTTCTTGGTGGTTCTGATCTGTCTATGGTAAAATAGCTGCAGCCGGTTTTAGGTCATTACTCTTCTATGCCATGTCGATGAAAGCTTATGCCATGAAAGAGAATTTGTTCGGACGTAAATCGTAATCTTTGAAACATTTGAAGTGGGATAATCCTTGTATTAAGTCATTTGCTTTAATGGGAGGAAACAAAAACAGCTCGAAGAGAGCAGAATTGAGTTTAATCAGCTAGAGCGCTAACAATCTCCATCGTGCTTGATCTCGTGTGATCTCCATAGATCAATTTAATCGCCTCTGTTATAAGGATTCCGCATCACCTTCCCATTAAAAACCGTTGCTTTTTATGAATTGGAAACTGACAATATTGAGTAAAATATACACCAGGAGATGGGAATTTTATTGACATTTGGAGGGAAGTGTGGAAATCATTTTATTGGGTTTATTGAAGTGAATTTAATCTCCATTACTGTGAAGTTTTTATCTGAAGTGAAATAAAATATATCTCCCAATAATTGCCAATTCAATGAAATTTGAAATTCACCATATTTATATTTTATTAAATATTAGTAAAATGTAACAACACTTTCCCTGATCTTATCACCACAAAAACAAAAATCGATGGGCCGTAATTAAATGGGATAATAATCCATATCTCAAGCTTTATTCATTGCTGTTGAATTAAAGGACACTGGGTAAAGTAATGGTCAATGGGGAGGGAGAACTCCACTCTGTATGGGGGTCTTTGATCACTTTATACATGATATTGAGTTCTGCTCCACATTGTTTGCAACTATATTCAATGTTAGATAACTCTGATACTACTCCCTGCATCACAGACAGAGATGTAGTTACCTCAGATCATGACCAAGTTAATGAAATTTTAGAAAAAATTGTGGTCTTAACAATTTCTCAATCTCCTCAATTTGTTTACTCCTTTTTCAGTAAATATTGCCAATACACAAATTAGACAAATAATTTTTTTGGAAAAAAAATGCCACCTTTTGAAAAAAAGGTTTAAATGAGAATCTATGCAGCGCACGTGTTTTTCTTCCCAAAAATATAATGCCTAGTGATACCTATTTGATGGTCTGTCAATTATATTCAATCACGACAATGGATAAGTGCTTAGAGTTAAGTAACCCACAAGAAACGGTTCGGAGGACTTTGTAGTTGGGATACCTGGTTGTAAAACAGAGGGGCGGAGATTTGTCATGAGTTGAGTCTGTGGTTTTCTCTCTTACTGCTGTCCCATTAAGTACTCTGACTGATGTTTGCAGCCTCCAGGCTGGGTTCACAACTGACCTGTTTTGGGGATCTGAAATGTCACTTGCACAGTCTAAGAGGGATATGTTGTTCTAAATCTGTCTCACAAGACATCTACATTACTGTAATTCAACCTTCATTCTGCCGGGGTGGCTTAGTGGGATGATAATCTGTCACAGCCACAGTCAGGGGCATGTCACATCTAATAACCAAATCTATTAATAATCATATCAATGACCCTATAAATAAACCTCTTCATTCTCCCTCTCTCAGCAAAGAAAGTGCTGCCCCGATCCTAGGTGATGGTGAGGCGTAGTGATAGTATTAATGAGCCAGTCAGTTAGGCCTCTAACTGTTTTAATCATCTATTGGGCCATGTTTTATTGACGAGTCTTCTAGGGAGCTATTTACCTGTGCTCTTGAATTCCCTGGCTGTATATCCTTTCTGTTGGGTCTGCTGCTGAGATAACTATTGAATGAATTCATGGTTTGGACTTTCAGACCCTTCATTGTTTGAAACAGTTACGTTCTGCTTCTGTGTATTGGAAAATGGAAAGACATTGTGCGATTTGTTGAGGTTTTTCTCCATTATCATCCAGTCCCCTGGTACGTACTGTTTGGGAATGATGAAAACAGTTAATCAGCCATGGATAAGCCACTGATGAAGTTCAAATCCTCACTAATTGTCCATTGAAATGTCTTTGCCATTTTCTGAATCCTTGAAGAATTCTGGGAACGGTTTGGAAGGTGAAAGCCTTTTTTATTCCGACAATTTGCATCAGAAGAATGGCAAGGAATTCGTAATTAATTGTCCAAGGATTATCTGTTTTGTCAATTGGATCGGAACCAAGAGGAACGTCCCTGCTTGTTATTGGTTGTGTGTTAGCAATAGCTAGAGATAGTGTCCCTGGTTGTGAGGAGGCAGAAATTGTTCGGGTGACAGGTATCGATAGCATCAATCTGCAGGATGAAACATTTCCTCGCAGCTGTGTACCAGTACTGAAACTGATCTAGTACCTTGTTGTTTGTGAGGGTCAGACATACCTATCATTGTGATTTGGAGGGAGACAAATGGTGAACTTCTGTGAGGCTGGTCACTCAGCAGTGATACACATTAACTTTTCTCAGTGGTGACTTATTCAGGGGGTGAGAAGGGATTGCTGCCGTGTTGTTGACTATGAGTAGCAGTACCCTGTATAGGAGTGGATGTTGCAGTTAGAGGGAGCTGACAGTTATCCCCAGATAATGTGAGTTGTTACATGGGGAGGGAGGCTGAGCTGCTTCCAGTGACTTCTAGTGACGTAGTGGTCGGCATCTTTGTCAGCGGCGGCGGCCGGTGTTTTCTTGGGAGCTGGGTCAGTGTTGGTCACAGCTTGTACACTCTGTAAGTGTGACACACGCTGTAGGTGTGACAGACAGAGAACTTCGCCTCCAGAACCCCACACGGCCTCATCATGGCTGCCTCAGTGTACAGGAAGTTTAAAGGGTTCATACCCCACCGTCGTAAGAAGGAGCCGTGCCCCAACAGTTATCCCGCTAACAAGCACTTTGAATGCTACTGTCCCATCCATCAGAAGCGGTAAGTTTGCCTGTCAAGGCTGATATTTGTTTACTGTTTGTCATCTGACTTTTCTCTGACATCTGGTACACCATGCCGGCTAAGGTGTAAATTCTCAGGTGTTTAGTTTATACTGTAGGTTAAGGGTTTCTGGGTCATCACTGGACGCTGTACCTGCTTATCTTTCAAGGTGTTACTATTTTAAGGTTTTGTTGACATTTGGTCCGCATTTATCCCTCAGATTTTTGCACGATCAATTGTTGCATAACAAGGTTTGATTAAGGCAGCTGCAGTGTATACAAACTTAAACCTGCACCTGAAGCAATAGTCAGGATAAGAAAACACCTCTGTAATTGACAGGGGATGGATTTTTGTTTGTGATGAGGATCTATCAGTGGTGTAGTGAAGTTGATTTATTATGTAACTTAAGAACACTATATATTTACAGTAACACCTGTTGTACCATACAAATGCAGAGTGTGTAAGTAGAAATAGTTTAGTTATTATGAATCAAACCATGCAGAAACACTAAAGTCAGTGTAAACAGTAGCGGCTCCAGGTCCATAGTCAGAGGTAGAGAGAGAAAGAGACAGAGAGAAAGAGAGAGGCCATTTGTTTCTGAGCAGGGACATTTGTTTCCGAGAGAGAAAGAAAAAGACAGATGGAAAGATAGGCAATTTGTGTTTGAGAGACAGAGAGAGAAAAAGAGATATTTAATTTAAGAGAATAAGAGAGAGAAAGAAGTAATTTATTTTTATGAGAGAGAGGCCACTTTTTTGAGGGAGGAAGATATTAAATTATCTTTTCTTGTTGAGCGCTATTTATCACTAAGTATTGAGGTCTACACTATATTGAGATCTACACTATATTGAGGTCTACACTATTTATCACTAAGTATTTAGGTCTACACTATATTGAGGTCTGCACTCTTTATTTCTAAGTATTGAGGTCTACAGTATATTAAGGTCTACACTATATTGAGGTCTACACTACCGGTATTTATCACTAAGTATTGAGGTCTACACTATATTAAGATCTACACTGTATTGAGGTCTACACTATTTATTTTTAAGTATTGATGTCTACACTATTTATCAATAAGTATTGAGGTCTACACTATATTAAGATCTACACTGTATTGAGGTCTACACTATTTATTTCTAAGTATTGATGTCTACACTATTTATCACTAAGTATTGAGGTCTACACTATATTAAGATCTACACTGTATTGAGGTCTACACTATTTATTTCTAAGTATTGATGTCTACACTATTTATCAATAAGTATTGAGGTCTACACTATATTAAGATCTACATTATATTGAGGTCTACACTATTTATTTCTAAGTATTGAGGTCTACACTTTTTATTTCTAAGTATTGATATCTACACTATTTATCACTAAATATTGAGGTCTATACTATTTATCACTAAGTATTGAGGTCTAATGCTGTAACTGACTGAGATCTGACAACAACTTTACTAACTGCCTCGGATTATCGAAGTCTGGACGTTGTGGGATTTATCTCCCTTATAACATTGGTTTCTCTGTAAGATTACAGCTCGATGGAGGGAACTTGTGCTTATAAATCACAGACAAGGAAACCCTCAATCAACAACCTCTGTCTGGAAGTTCACTTTTCTAGGTTTTCAAAGTTGAATTTTAATGGGTGATTGATTAGCAAAAGTGCAATTATCAGAGCAAAGTAAAAATTGATTTAGATGCAGACCGCATGCATCACTCTAACTTCCCTTTCAAAAACATCAGTGGATTTGATGGTATGTTTTGTTTCTTCTTTTATTCATTCACTTGTATTACCTTCATCTGATCAAGTACCAAGTGGTGTACCAAGGGAACCTCAATGGTATTTCCTTGTTCTCTCTAATGTACGTTGTTCAAAATGTAGATACACATGATCGGTTCTCTTGATTATCGATAGATTGCCATTGATGATGAATCAGAAGATGGGTTAGACAAGAGTTGAATTAGCCTGACCTACCCATTTATATCCTACTAACAAAAATCAAGTGTATTACATAATTTCTTTTAGATATTTTCTATTTTTTTTTTTTGGGGGGGGGGGGGGGAACAGAATTTCTAGTTGTCTGATTTTCAGTCTACAAAACAAAAAGACAGACACGAACTCTAGTGTTTTGACACATTGTCAAATCATATGTTAATAAAAAACCTCATTCAGGTACCTACATTATCTAATTTAGGATAGGGTCACGGAGAGGAAAGACTGAGATACTTAAAAAAAAACCCATTTCTCTGATGGATATACATGGTGACATAATTGTTTTAAAGCTGTACTTACTAATGGTCCATTACAGAGGGGAATCAGAAAGATGTCATGTACATAGATAACATAAATGTGTAGTTGCTGTGATGCATTAATAAATTCTTTGACAGTTTTGTTCAAGAATAAAACTGTCCTGGTAATGTGTCGAGTGTTTTTAGGGAATACTTGCTCAGGTTTATCGAAGACGATAATTATGTCAGACTTATGTGATTTCCGCGATACCTGCAGCGTGATCAGACCTTGACAATGTGTTATCTCGGTAAAGGATTCACATACCTGGAGGTTACTATTGACAGCCAGGGTCAGCCAATTCAACAGCTACAAACTCTGCCATCATTTACCTGTAACTAGTGAAGGTTTTTTTACTTCCATCTCACCTTAGGGGCACTAATTTTATTAGCAGAGAAATGTGAAGAATTTGGAGAAACAATGTCAATGTACCAATTTTCTGCCTGTGGGGGGAATATATGATATTATTCTGCATTTCATGCAGGGCTTTTTTTAATAAAGTAATAAAGAAATTTAATGGCATGTAAATTTCATGTTTCATTAGTTGTTGCAATCGTTTCTAAAAAAAAGTCGAGCATTAAAATTTGGTGGATATTTACGTCATGGAAAAAAAGCGCTCAGCAGGAGAAACATCGTGAATCTTATCAATTTTAATCTAACTGCCAACATCATCAACCATTAAATCAGGAAGGGAAGAAAATAAAAACAACTTCTGCCTTTCACTGGAGGAGTATATAGGTGACGAGGAATATATTAACCCCGCGTGGCCCTCAGGTGCTGTTTGTATTGTCTTGTGGCTGAGTATACCTTGTCTGCCGTTAAATCACCAACACACGGTTATCCTCTCTCCACCACTGTAAACAAATTCATTTGTTTAATTCAATGTTACCATAAAAAATTAAGGAATTCTTATCAGTTTAGATACACTGAGTTATTTGTGGTATATATTCTGACATGAGGCTGGAAGGGGGCAGAGGAGGGGAAGAAATCAGTGTTTAAATCTGCTACTCTGCCAGTGATTTTTCTTCTCCTTATTGCTGTGCTTTTGAAGTTGTGAAAACATCTGTTCATTTTGGAATGCTACAGGAAGGAAGTCCTTCTCATGGCGGAAAATGATGAGGTATTTTTTCGGCCAAGAACGGCCATGGAGTCCCCGGACAAGGACAAGTCTCTGCTGGAAGAAATTGTCAAATTTAACGTGGAGAAATCAGAACGACTGGAGAGGTCATGGGGCCGGAGAGCTTTGTCTTTCAAATTACCAAGGTCGTGGAGGACCACTAATAACAAATCCATCAGGTAAATGGGGGGTGGGGTGGGGGGGGGGGGGGGAGAGGAACTTACTAGCTATAGAGTTCTAGAGCTCCATTGTAATGAAGAGAAGGTGGGTGGGTGTATGCTACCCTTTGTAACACACTGTGATTTTAACTGATTCAGTGCAAAGTTTAGATTTCTTGGTTTATAAACAATTGTAAAATGTTAAATGGATCGTGTTAATTTAACGAATTTTTTATACGTGTTTACTCTCGATGCTCTTCATTGTTTTGTGTAATCTGTCAAATCTCCTGTGTTAATTTCATTCCTTGTGGTTGACGAATAAATTCCATCGTTGTCCTGTAAAGGGAGATATTCGTTGCTCGGTCTGTAACGTTGTCGATGTACAACTCGATGTAATGTTAAGTGGACAAAGGGGAGCTGGAGTAGTTGTGACTACACACTTACATTCCTCAATACTCAAGTGCTGGTTCATAAAATATATAATTCATTCTTTATCAATTTGAATTTTACTGTAGACCAGTGTAGTAATTCAACAAAAGGGAGAGGGAATCCTTTTATATTTACGAATGTGAGAATTTTATGTCCAGAAGTAGATATTTATCTATATGTATTTTTAATGACGATTTGAAAGCATTGCTAAAATTTGAATGTCGTTTCTCACATGAATTAAGAATTTTGTAAGAATACATTTTATCTCCTCACCAAAGATAGCTAGTATGAAAGCCTGTGAGACTTTTTGCGGGAGTATAACCTGCTTGTATTAAAAGATTTGGTCATCAGAACAGGGAACTCCAGTCAAAAAAATGTAATTGAATCAAGTGGAGGAAAGATTTTGGGGGGTTGGGGGGGGGGGGGGGTTCATTTGAATCTGATTGGTATATTACAAAATTTGGTCAATAAAACAGCAGCAGTCATTTAAAAATTAGGGGGGGGGGGATGGTGGTGAAAGTTTGAATCTGGTTTGCAAGACATGGCAACTGTAGATCATAAACCTGTGGTATGTGTAAAAGTGCTGGTACAGTAGAGACCACAGGTGTTGATGAGTGAGCTTGAATGACCTACAAGGTCGACCTAGAAAGCACCTTGCTGCCTATTTACAATTTGTTCTCTGTCTAATGGAGCTCTCCAGTAACAGCCAATAGATGGGCTCAAACTGATCTGTTCTTGTCCAAACAACAGTTGTTCTTAAGAATTAAAGCATAACTTCATTTCAGAATGCATATCTTTCAAATAAAGTACCTTTAATAGTGTGAGATTTCTATCTGACTATACAAGAAATATTCCTTTTACTAAAACAGTAAAATGCTGTCTTTGGTGGCCATGATTTTGGTTATATGTTGAATCTTTTCTGCAATAACCAGTATAAACCTCCAAAGAAAACATTTTATTGTTTATATCTCTCTCTGAAAATTTCTTGAATTATTTTTAGGTCTTGGAGCAGTATGCTGCATAAGGATAAGAAAGCTACATAGACAAAGGCAGCCAGAATGTCTAATGTTAGTTAGTGCAATGACTGTTGTTTCCAGTGATGCTTATTAAACTTCAATTGACTGATTTCAAAAAAGTCAGAAAAGAAACTTTTAAAGAGTGTAAAATGCACGAAAATATAATACACAATTTATCAATTTCAGTTTACCTTAACAATGAATGATAAACAAGTAAACATGTTCTTAAAACTGGTTTATACCGGTATCTTTTGACCAATGATGAATTGGTTTATGTTGTTCCTTAATGCTTGTAGTTATTTCCTATCCCAATACTTTCCTGATCTTTTAAACAGCACATATATATCAAAAATCAATAATTATATTAAATGAGGAAAAAATACAACTACCTATAGAAATTGACTAGAAAGAAAAGCTATGGTTCCATACCAGGATTGATGGAAACAATCATTTATCTTTCATCAATTTTGAATTTTTCAGAACCACTTAATTCTAAAATATGGGTACCGGTACTTTTATTCTATTTGCAATGCAAAATCCCCATATCTTAAGGTGCATCTAGAACCATGTTAAATCTGAAATCAACAGGACACTTACCATAGAGGGAAATTGTTGGATTTTAGGAAATAAAAGGTATCGACTACTGAAATATTAAAGCAATAATTATGCAGAAATAACCTGGGATGGAGCATAAAAAAAATGTTTAGCTACAATGGCTGCAGGTAATGAAAACAATGCCTGGATTAATGGGATGAAATAAATGTCTGCAGGCTTCCACTAGTATGTCTCTGAGTCAGGAATGTATCCTGCACTTTGTCTTCATAATGTTTTGTTATATGCTGAAGAAAAATGGCAAAACCAAGATATGAAAGAACGCCAGCTTTCTGAGACACTGCAGTGCCCCTCGGATTGTGTACAAATAGAGGCCCTGGCACTTACATTGGGGATACACCGAAAAAAACACACACACAAAATAGATTTCTCACGCAGCTAATTGTTTGTAAAGCTCTTAACCTGAAGCTATTGGTAAATTTGCTTTTTCAGTTTGCTAATTCTGTGTGATAGGTTAATATGGAAATTGTTGAGTTTTGTACAAACATCAAATACAGAAGAGTTTCCAGAATGGAATTAATGGGTAGGAAATTGTTTCAAGTTACTGTAAAGATATCGAGCTTTATCTCGGGTTCAATTTGAATATAACGATGTAAAGCTAAATATAAGACAATTACAAGGTCAGTTCTGTGATCTTGACTTGATCACAATCACAGCTGTAAAATGGATTGATTTTGTGTGACCAGTTTGAGCATCTCAACGAATGCCATTTTAAACACTGCTGGTTGCTCCAGAACTTCTTGTTGACGTAGATGTATAAAGTCTCTCTCATGATTTGGGATGGTATATGAATTGAATCCAAAGAGACATTAGTTTTCTATCCCTGAGATTGAATTGATACCAATAAAGCTTGTCTGAGGTTTAATTTAATACTCACAAGTCTTGGTTTTGTTGTGGTGAGATATATGAGATCAATTTATAATCGTGCGTTATCAATATTCTGTCTTAAGTTTAAGTAGTTTGTACCATTAGTCTTGGTTTGGTTAGATATGTCTGAAATCAGTTGTACTAGATTTGTCCCATTTTGGATATGCCTCCGATAAACTCATATTTTAAGATTATGAAATAAAAAAAAAACGACTTAATTTAGCTAAGTGTTGATGAAGTGAGATTATGATAAGTTTCTAACATACTCACTCTTAAGTTTGTGTCTTGAGATAGAACCATTTTATCGAGACCTTGGACTTTCAGTAGGATGTAACCATCTTTTCTTGCATCAAAACAAGTTAAAAATGATGCTCATGGTTTTGAGTGAAATATGCACAGATTGCTTAGTATTAGCTTAAAAGCCAGACAAATATTGATGATTTCAAAAAGCCATGACTGAGTGGCCAGCAATGAAATAGACAGGCCTACGTCACATTGCTGTTAGATACAGCTACCCAAAGTTCAAGCTCTTGTTAAAATGGTTCTATATCTTATTTTGATGAAATGTGTCTGAGATATATCTGGTATCATATATAAGTGAGATAATGTCTAACATATTTACTCTTGAGTTTGTGTCTTGAGATATAGCTTATTTTGATGAGATGTGTCTGAGATAAATCTTGTTGTTTTCTGATAAAACTTTGTCAGATGAGATCAATTCATACCAATGTTTGAGATTCTAGTTGCCCTGGTGTTTAGAATCATATGTGTAGAATCGGTCTGTCCCCTAATTATACTGATATTCAGCCCCTGTGTAATGAAGCTGTTCAATTTACCTCAATTTAATGTTTTCACCTTGTTTTTATTATTTTTCCTCCATAAAGTTAGCTCTACCTTTTAATTCTTGAAGAACTTTGGAGTCTAAACCTAAGATAAAAAGTCAATCATCTCCTTTAATGAATTAATGGTTTAAAAAGATCAAGAGAGTGCAACTAGAAGCTCTGGAGATAAAAGACAGATGTAAGGAATCTTCCATGTTAAAGGATCTTTAAAATTAGGCAGCAAACTGTATATAAAACCATTACTCTGTTAACGAAGGCTTCATTAGGTCTTTGATCAGAAATCCGGCACTTAATGATGTGTATTTACCGAAGTATGACACAGACTCTGAGAGATGGCAATGAATGATCCGTCTTATTTTTACAGATCTTTATCATGATTTTGTTGTTGTTACGATTTTGACGTAATGATATTACAGTTTTTGCTTGATTATTTTTGTTATTGCAGTTTAAATGTAATAATGTTTTTGTCGTTGTAGATCTGGAATGATATTTTTGTCATTACAGAGTCTCTGGAATGAATTTTTTTGTCATATGAATATTGTGACGTTAATTTTATTGTTGTTTCTGTTTTAATACGGTTTTTTGTTGTTACAGTTTTGATGTGATGACTTTTGTTGTTGTTACAGTTTTGACATGATTTTTTTGTCGTTACAGTTTTGATGTGGAGAATGGGACCACCGGTCGCGGGGGCCTGGAGGGGACTAGTCCATCCAGTCGACTGCTGCTACAGAACCCGCCCCAGAGGCGGGACTCCTTCCTGTACCGCCCTGACAGCGACTATGACCTGTCCCCCAAGTCCATGTCCCGCCATTCCTCTGTACAGAGTGACGTGTGAGTACAATTTTATACCAGTATTCATTATTACCTACAGTACAACTCTAGTCTACATTTATGATTTCTTACATTAGAATTGATTGATTATTCATGCTTAAGGAATTTATTTTATCATAAATTATTGTATCTGGATGGGGAATTAGACTGGGATTCTAACCCAGGGCCACTGAATCTCTAAGTCAGGAGCTCTACAAAATGAACTATCTGGTGCCATTGATCAAATTGGGGTGACTGTCAAACTATAATACAAAAAGATGACAGTGATTATAGTTCTCTTTCCATCAGTATATCTACTGTAAATTTATTACATTTGGCTGTGGTTTTTGTTTAGCCTTTTTGGCAGAAAGTGGCTTCACTTAATCAAGCACACTGTACATCACTAAAGGTCATGCATATATGCATATTAAGAATAGTGTAAGAGTACATTCAGAAATGCTCATGGATTCAATTCAACGGTAACTTGTTGAAAAATCAATTTCACCAAATATCGCACAATTAGCTTAATGTAATACGTTTACAGTATTTAATTCAATCCATCTGTCTATCCATCAATCCATCTGTCTATCCATCAGTCCATCTGTCTCTCCTTCAATCCATCTGTCTCTTCATCACTCCATCTGTCTATCCATCCACCTGTTGTGACATTGTTTGTGAAGGTAGGTCCAGGATTTTTGACATTCTCACACATGCCTTGACCATAACGGTCTGTCTCCAGTTGATCTCCATCACCTCATTATCTGTACTCAATGTGTACGCAAGATGTCAGAGTCAAGATCAGATCTGGCTGCTTCTAATCAATATATAAGACTCCAGTAGATAGAAAAAACAGACCTCTGTTTAATTGAAATGAAAATTGATTTTGACTTCAAAAAATTTAAAAGCTGAGCCAGAAGGAAACTATTTGAAACCCTCAGCTGCGTGTAATTTTTATGATCTTAAATGCAGTCGAAGATTAAGAGGTACCTTAGTTCAGTCGGGTGATGTAATTCATCGGAACGGTTTCCTTCTATTTCAACAGTTCTTGCCGTGGCAGAAGTAAAATATTATGGAGATTTTTTACTGGGCTTATCTTGACAATTTCTTTTCATCCGAATCATTAGATCTTGGTTTCTTTTGGTACAGATTTCCTCAGTGATCAGTAAAACAGTTGAAGTCTTGTACATTAATTCTTACAATCCAAACCGTTTCTTTTTTTATGGGTTCCTGGTGTCTTATTATCACTCCCTCGTGAATTTTGAATTGAAGTTCAGATTTCATGAGGATCAGAAGCTTCCCTCAGTTTGTATCCAGTAACTCCTGCCTTTCTTGCCCGCAACCTACTGAAGCAAGAGAGGTAACTCTGATTGGTTTTCCAGCAGAGGACCACCCCAGCTAACTTTTTGTTGCTGCTATTAGGTTATATCAGATCATGCCATTGAATAAATCTCCCTTTTTTGTTTGGACTACAGAGAAATCGAAAAATTCAGCGGCTTCATCGCTGTTTGAACATTTCGACATGTAAATGCTGAATCAAAGAGAATCAAAGCCAATCAAGGCTGTTAAATCACTGGCTACGCACGTAGAATCGGAACAAATGCAGCTGGTGGCGATATAGCAGTCATTCCTGACATAATCAAAACATGGCTGTATCTAATCACTGCTGAAAAATCAAATACACACCAATACTGCCTCGGGGTAGAATGAAATTGAAATGAATTTATATTCTTTGTTAGCAACAATAAGGCATTGTTGTGTGCAGTGTGTGCCAGTGTGATAGATAAAAGTTTGTAAGACTGACTGTGAAAAGCAAATTAGTATGTTTATATAAAATCATTTTCCAGTGACTCAACCAATAAGAACCCATACTTACCATAGTTTAATAGTTTTCTTTACTCAAAAACATATCTTTGCTGTCCTCTCGTATGCCAGTTTAATCTTTGGTAACTTTTTTTAAGCTAAAAGATATTACTGATATATGTTCAAGAAACAAGAAAAAAAAAGAAGCTTAACTAAAACCCAACAAGGAATTTTATGTTTGACAAGGTTGAAGTGAGCATTTTTCACATTTGAATTAAATCTTTACGATTTAAGATTGTAATTGAACTGCAAGGTATTAAAATGAATAGCGACCATTACTGTTAGAAACTACTCAGCTCTTCAGAGCGCAAGAACACAAACCTCGTTATTGCTTTTACACACAATTTGTCTTTTAATTCTTCAGATACCTATTAAAAAAAACAAGTTCATTTACTAGAAACTACAATCAACTGAAAAATCTAGATTTATGTATCACGTTGTTGACAGATTTATATTGTAGAGACGCCCCTGTTTTACACGGAGCTATTGCTGCACTAACAAAGAGGCCTGCTCACAATATAGAGAAAACCCTTAGTCTGAGTCTGGGGATTCAGTTCATGAATCACCCGAGATTTTGAATTCAAAAAACAAAAAGGCTGTTTTGCAGGATTCAATTAAATTGAGTCTCAGGGACCAGGAGTAGACCAACTCAAACGTTTTCAACATGAAAGCTGTGTTCTTCTTTTGAGAAGGTGAAATAAGTCTAGGGCATACACCCCTTCAATTCAGCATAGCCTGGAGTATCGAGTACCCCATTGACTTGTTAACTCTTGTTGGTCCTAATTCTTCGTATGTGACTACTTTTTGCTTGATGAACCTTTGAAGTAGATATATGTAATGGTTCAGGAATAATGGAATTCTCAGTATTGTACACTACTATTGAGTGTATATAGTGTTGTTTGTATTAAAATCAGTACTTTTTAGAAGTTCATATACAAGTGTGTACAATGTTGTAGAACTAGTCACTACTCTTCAGACCTGCTACTCTTCATAGAAGATCTGTATATTGTACATAGATTTAGAGTAGACTTGATTCTGATGAGTACTGTCAGCATTAACAGTACCAGGCTGTGTTGTCCATATCACCAGCAAATCCACAGTGACTACTTCGTATTGACATGTGCACAAATCCATTTGGATTCTTCTTCGAGCTAAGGTCACAAAGGTCAGCCTTCTCTGTCACTGTGATGTCAGTCCCTCTATTGCCGTCTGCCAGTTGTAGGTATCTCAGTTCCTCATTAGACAGAAATGTCGAAGTTTGCCACAAGTAGCGAGGATGCTGAGTTGGTGAACTGACCAATGAACCCGCGGCCTGAGTTCTGTAAACTTGTATTGACTCCTGGGTTGACTGCCCAGTGCATAGATATTGAATATTTGGCAGGAAGTATGAATATCGGAGAAAATCTTGAGAGCTAGAAGTGAGGAGTGGAGAAACATGGAGATAGAATCCAATCAGTGACCTATAGGGATGCCTCAGCATCTCCAGTGATTGCATAGTTCCTGGCAGCTACAAGAAAGTTAATTCCTTTACATGTAGAAGTGAATCTTTCTGTGGTCGTAGTTCATTTAGATTATACATGACCAATCCCAACGTCATATTTTGTTTGTCCACTTCGCTTTTCACAACATTTTAAGAACATTTCCTCCTGTTGAAAGGAAACTCAATATTCTGTGAATTCAGGAAACATTAACTTTTAAACTGTGTGTGTTGACACCTCTCTGACGTAAACAATGGTATGATTTCATACAACACGAGTCAGAGGTCTCTGTAGGTAAAACACCTGTTTACATTTGTATCACTTCCTTCTTCAATTGACCAAGAAATTAAAAAAAAACCACCTAAAATAAACTTCATAGATAGAACTGATTTAACATTAATTTTGGTCTGATGTTTATAAAAATTGTAAAGGTATTATAATAGCAAAATGATTAAGTTGATATCCTTAAAGCAACTTTTGAATTAAACAAATTATGAAGCTTGTTTTGGGGTTTATAAGGCTTGGGACTGTGGAGGCTTCAGGGGCAGATTGATCAGATGTTTGTTGATTAACATCCCATTTATGAATTGTTCCCATTTGTTGAGAACTTAGTCCAGATTTGGTGAAAAATTTAAATCTTGATTAGTGCTTGACTTTCAATGATCAGGGATCTGATAGAATTATACCAACAAGCTCTGTCACTTTGGACCTCCCTAAATTTTGTTTGAAAGACCAACGTTTATTGTTCTCATATCAATTACCCGAAATAATCAATCTTATGAAACTGACTCATAATTATAAGTGGTGTTAAGCAGATTTAGTCAACCCTTGAAAAGGTTGCTACCAACTTTTGATTGGCTTTGATTTGTTGACTTTCAGATTTGCTTATTGGAATAGAAATAGAATACGCTGAAGTTTTGTGATATCATCCAGCGGACATATTGCCAGAAATATATGAATTGGATATCAATTTGTACAAAATCAATTCACCGCTTTATATCAACATCAGTTGTACAAAACATATCAATTACTTCAAATGATTTGTACAGTGAGTATCAGTACTTTCAGTCCTTTGATTATTTGGGACCACAACAACTGTTTATCAGTCTATAGAAGTATTTGTCTAATTATTTTTAAAAACACACCATATTGTTATCATATTTAGATCTTGTTCGAATACTTTTAATTTTTGGTAATTTTCATTCATCAACATTTTGAAATATTTCAGATTAAATCGTAGTTTTTGTATTGTTAAACTTCAACTATGGTCATCAATCAACTAAACACAGAATATCTTGTTCAGTAATTCCATGTATCCATGTAAAAGAGACTTGAGGGGTTTGGAATGTATTACTTGGTGATTTATTTTAGCAGAATGACACCTGGTATTGCGTAATGATGAGTGTTTCCAATTCATTTTGATTCTGTCTTCCCTTTACCAATAAGTCATGTGTTAAAAGCTATCAAAGTCATGTAATAATTGCCTCTACTGCACCAGTGAGGCCATCTGTATGTCATGTTTGATGTTTTCACTACTGTGACACTAAACCTTCTTAAACCACCACAGTTCACTAGTGTACATCCAGTACCACTGATTTACTGCAAACAGATCCAATCTTGGGCCATTCTGTGTCCCTATGGTCTCCTGTTCTTTCCTGTGCTGCATTAGCTTTTGACACAGACAAGATGGATGAGCCTCAAACTCTCTCAACCATCACACCAGTACCAGTATTATGTAATCCCCAAAACAGTTGAGTTTGAAGTTTGGGTTAATTATTAGAAGATGTTTTAGAGAAAATTTTATGAGGAGATAATTGTAAGTTGTCCATAAAATGTTGTTAATGGAGTATAGAGGCAGTGTGCTGGCATAAAGTGCAGGTCGAGGTGCAAGGTTTTTTGTCAGTATGTTACAGTTGGCAGTCAGTAGGACATTCACATTCAGCGTAGGAGGTTCAAATCCCAGTGGGATGGAGGGTCTTTGAGGAGATAGATCACACTAGCTTTCTTTACCTACAAATCAACATATAACTTAGCAGCAATATTCATAAAATAAGATGAAGGTCATTTGGGGGATGACCTTGAACTTTCATGATGTCAATATGATACAAGATCAGGTATAGAATCTCATGTTGACACTAAATTTTTCTAACTCTGCCTTAAAACAAAATGACTATAAAGAAAAAGAAGAGACTTCAATAAGAGAAGAGCATTGTATTTTGTAAATCAATGGAGTCGATGTAAAGTATTGCAATTTAAGCTACTGTTTATATATCATGGTTAGTATCTGGTATATGAACTCGTAAGGTGTGAATAGTCTCAGAATGTAATACACATATGCACTGAAGGCTAGAGAATGTTTACAAGAGATCAATTTGTGGGTTTCAATTTTTTATTAATGTAAATACCACGGCCTTAGCAACAGTGATAAAGACTTCACACGATCTTGATTTACATCTGTCAAAACTGAACGTGTGTGTGATGATTATGCGTGAATTATTGCTCAACTTTTATCGCAGGTGCCGTAGCAACTGTTTTCATACAAATCCTCTCATTTTGGTTTGTGTGAAACCTCCATGTGACTAAGCTGATGAAATTCTGTGAATTACAGATTTATCTACATCAACATCTGACAAACAAAAAATAGGTAGAAGCAGAAAAGATGAAAAGTATTGATAATTTGAGGCACGATGCTTAGGAATTAGACAACTTGTGACAGATTTTTTCATCAAATTGGGTTTATGTGCATTGATAGTAATTTAATTTCCTCTCTCTGTAAAAGGCACATACATATATAACAAGTCCTGCCCTTGGAAGATTAAGATGGCTGATCTTTATTTTTCATAAAAAATAGATTAAGGACATCTGTCGCTCGGCTCATCTTGAAGAAAAGCGAATTCGTGGAAGTCCAGCAGCTTCAGTGAATTTTTATTGATTGGAAATGTCGCAGCTTTCTAATATTTGCATATAAATTTAATATTCCCAAGAAATAACTCTCATTCATTTCTCATAATAATGAATAAGGAGTTCTGAAAAAAAGGTGAAATTGTTGATTCTAGATTGAGATATGGAGATTGAACAGTCCAAAACAAAAACAAAGTTACATGAAGGATTTGGAGTGATTCAAACATCACTTATAAAAAACATCTCTGTTATGAAACCTCACATTTATATGGAGAGATTGCTTCTCCAGGAATTACACAGATTCATAGTCTACTGCTTCAAATAATTCTATTTAGACAGAAACTACTCAACTACCCAATATCCACTTATTCTATAAAGAAAATCCCTTAATCCACTTTCCTCTAATTGAGGAATTTTCCTCTATTTTCTACAGCCATTTGGACTGTCATAAAATGGCAAACAATGTTTATTTGTCGCTACTGGTTTCATCATCATCTGCTCCAGAAGTAAGCATTCAATATAAATAGATTATTGATATCAACGTTTGTTTAATGATATCTGCCAGTATAATGCTTCATTTATAACTTATTTGAAGACATCCCTCATTTGTTTCCTTCTCTTGGGAGAGGAAGTAAGAGGGATCCAGGACCAGTGGCTTGTAAATCTCTCAATCTAAGTTTCTCTCTCTTACCCTCTCTCTCTCTCTTTTGTTTTTTGTGAGACTATCCAGATTTGATAGGAATTTTATGCGTGTGAAATATCCCAGAGAGCATACATGGTTGCCAGACTATTTTTATTGAGTTTTCAATAATCTTTTACAAAAGTAGAAAAATTGAATGAGGATTTGGTTATTGGCACGAGCCACTGCTTGTTTACATATTTTGTTGTAGTTTGTGTACAGCGCGGGTTTAATTATAGACTAGCGTGGAGTTACTGGAGACGAGCCCTTTAAGTGAGGAGTATTTTTGGAAGCACCCTGTACAGAGTTTAAAAAACACACAGGGGTAGTGTATTGATAGTGCTCAGTGAAGTGACACAGCTTTGTTTGTGGTCCGTAATACATGAACTAATCAGCCTGAATACGGCAAGGATTGAACCTGGAGTTTCCTGTCAGTTACTGCAAGGTCATTCTATGGAGTTTGGGAAATATACACACATCACCTGTCGTGAACAGGTTAAGTAGCTGCAGCACTTGGAGAAATCCCCATTATTGGTCGGTAGTCGAGTCTCAGGGAGGCGGTGCCTGTGTGTGAGAGTTTGGAGGGGCAAATAGTTAATCAATTTTCAGTGGAGAGTCGTATTTACATGAATGAGATTAGTGTCAGTTGTGATCAGTTGTATACTATGTCATACCTGGGCTAGCACACCTGGCAAACAGAGCTCAGGTAACCCCGTGTGTCGTGCGTGTGATCTCAGCCTCCGGTAAGGAACATTGGGATTGGTCCGGGATGGAGTCGGAGCCCGGAATTCACAGGGTTCTAAGTACTAGTGCGCTCCGTATCCCCAAACAACGGAACTCATTCTGGAGAAGGTACGTAATGTAATAGGAAAATCCACTCTCATTGGCTTAGTACTAACTTAGTAAATACAGTGTCTTAGTAAGTACTCTGTTGCTCAGTTTGTTGTAAGAGGGGCTGTAGTTGATGCAGAGTAAACAATAGTTTTAATCACACCAAACAAATAGTAAATTCAAATTTACTATAGCCGAGATTCTTGTTTCAAGAATTGCATTTTTTTTTCTCAATTTTTACACTAGTATTAATTTACATGCCATGAAATTAGAAATTTGAAAAACCTAGTGAGGGAAAATTCAATATCTTGACGAATACATAAATGTATTAAATATGAATTGTTTTCATGGCTCAGGACACCTTGTAATTAATATTGGAGGGGAGAGATAATGGCAACATTCAGAGAGAGAGATGGAAACTTCTCAGTTATGTCCTCATCAGCCTCCCAGAGTGCTGTAGAGTATCGCATCCACACTGACAATGACAGAAAGTAGACAATAACCCTCATGTAAACAGTACTCTAGCGTATTATCATTATTACCAAGAATGTGGACAGAAAATTTATTGTGCAGAATTTCCTGGGGTTTTGTTGTAATTTTTTTAAGCCATTAACTTTTTTTGGCTGGTAGTAAAATTTATAGATTCCACTGATGTGTGACATTGAGGGATTTTAAGATGTAATGATTTTTTACATTTTTATGCTTATGTGTGGTGAATTGATAGAAATCAATCAGAGACCCTGTACAGTGGTGTACTGGGTAAACGTCTCCAGAAATCTAGAACCCTTTTCTCGTTAGCTTTTCTGTGTGGCAATCTGATCATCAATATTTAATCAAATCTCAATCAACAGGTGGAATTATTTGCTAGCCTATCTCACTTCAGGCTACAGTTTTTAGGGGTGTTTTGGATTATAAGCTGGGTTTTTTGGTTCTGTGTGAGGGTGGGGGGTTAACATTTATTTTATTAATATTTTGGACATCTTAAACTATAAGACACACAGTACTATTAGGCCTTTATGAACTAGGACTGTCCACTGATAGCCCCCCTTATCTAGTAATTGGCTGCTCACTGTTTAATAAATTTGTAGAGTTCCTTATCATTGAAAACTTCACTATTTAAATCCTCGACTGATTTGAGAGCCATCAATTGACTGTTATATATTACTCTCAGAACATTGTACCTGATTAAAAATTATTAGTTTCCAATGAGCACAGGACATTTTGTATCACAGAAAAAAGTCATTACAAAACTTAATTGAGTTTCTTCAGGTTCTTGACTTCATTCTAATTGTATGAAAGATGCATGGTAAATCACTCTTTATTGGAGTGAGAAGATGCCTGTCTAATTAACACATGCTGTTGATAAAGTGTATTGAACTGAAAAATCAGAGCTGAAACTTTTTGTCGGAAGACGTAATATAACAGTAAAAAATATCTACGGATTGCTTTTATTAATTCCATATCATGTTTCAGGTGCTTCAGTAACAAATTATAAGGTTTATCTCTCTAGTCAACCATTCATCTGTCACCAATTTCTCTTATTAAACATGTGGCTGCCGACACTTTTTATTTTCACTTCAGAAACTTGTGTTTTTTGCTCTATGTTAATTCTTTCAATATGACGTGGGATATAAAAGGCAGGTTGTATTTTGAGCTGGATGTTTCTTTTCCTGTGTGTTCACCAGTGTGAGATGTTAGAGGGAAGTACTGGTGGGGTAAATGAGAGTGGTTAACATTGCCAACATGTACGGGAGAGAGTTCCTGTCACTAGAGTCGAGATATGGATCTAGGAGCATGTTCACATACCCCCCCCCCCCCCCCCCCCTTTCTCTGTTTTTGATCTCTTCTTCCTAAAATAACCTACCAGTATTCCTTTCTGTGTATCTCTCCCAGGTTTTCCTTTGTTGACACTTGTTACATGTCTCTCTACACCCCGTGTTTAGAACATGCAGGGTTAGTTATTGCTCGGCAATGCTCTACATAAAGATAAATCAACAAATTTCCAAGAAAAAAATGGGTTTCTCAGGGTTATTGTTGCCGCTGAAGTTATCTTTTCTCTCCATTGTCTATTGAATTGATTTTTCAGTTTATGAAATGCTCTGATGTAGATGGCTTGCTTTTAATCCAGTGAAATGAGATTTTGATCTTGAAGCTCACCATTGAGAGGGGGCCCTTTGATCATGAACAATGAACTCGAGGATCAGGTGCTGTCTTTGGTGCTGTCAAATGTTTCCATGGTAACGCTGATGTCACACAGGAAATGCCTAGAACTTTGTATTAATTATCACTTAATTTTCTGGTAACATGATTCATAATCGTTGCACTTGTTATGAATCTCTTCTGTTTTATGTTCTCTCGAGTTCCGAGTTGGAACTCCTTTCTGCGGCATATCCTTGAGCCTTGCCTGTCAGACGGCAGTCACCAGCTGTTTTGGTGGTTCAGCACCGGGAGAGTGTCAGTGGGTACACCTCTTCACCCCGATTTCCCCTTCGACTTCAACTTAAATCACAGCTAATGAGGAAACAAGGAATGCTTCAGACAGATATCGGTTGAGAAATGTTAGAGCAACATCCTAGTATCTCTGGCTGCTGAGATTTCTGGAATTCAATTTAATTGCAGTTGAACTGATGTAATTTTTGTTGCTTTAATTTTAAAAATGTACATTTTTAAATTTTTCACTGTTTTTTTTCTTTAGTATAAATGTGGAATGTATGCAGCCTGCTTATGTAAACCCATAGGGGATGTCATTATTTATCATTATTAAGCTAAAGGGGGAAGTCATTATTTTCTTAATCCAGCAAGAGGCATAGCTTAATTTAGTCATTACTCAATCTGTTAAATGAAATATGGTGTTTTTAGCTTACTATAATTCTCAGGTGTTGCAAACATTTAAAACTGAAGTTAGAATAAATCCTAATGCGGTAGATTATTTGCCTGTTACAATTACACTTTTGGCTTTGGAGACAGAAGGTCTGGAGACATATTGAAATGGCTGAGGTTTTAACTGACAATTATAAGAGTGATTAAGACGTCTTAAAATATTACCAATGAAATCCTTTCAGTCCGCGAATTTTGACCTGTGGTTTTATAATGTTGATATTGCTGACTATAGCTGTGTACCGTTACACTGTAACTGTCATATATTGGTGACTAGTGTAATAGCTCCATTACTTCTCGGCATCAATATCTTCCCTTGATGCAAGATGGACAACCCATAAGTCAATTCTTCCACGTGGAATGTGATGCCTGCAGTTTCTACTGAAACAGTTAGAGCATTAAGGTATTGGGACAAGAATCCTGAAGTTAGTAGTATTTATATCCAGCTAACACAGCTAGATGCGTCAGACCTACATTCTGGAGGATGGCTGTAATATATGCATTGTGATTTGTCCTTGAAGGGAAATGAATGGGGTCCTTCTGGGTGTTGTGTATTGAATAAAGTTTACAAAGTCAATTATTAAAGACAGCTGCCATATTAATTGTTGCAGTTAAAGTTTATGCATACACTCTATTTTAAATATTTATAAAACTGACAACAAACTATTGGACAGATCAGTTGATTGGTTTTATTATGCAATGATATATGTAGATCTATGTTAACCAAAAGCATTAAATAACCAGTAAATATTACATTTTTACATAACAGCATGCATACACCTGTTTTTGAAGGCACCCAGGAATAAAATCACAAGCTGAGTTTATCACAGCTTTTAAATATACCCAGAATGACAATTGATGAATTAAAGATTTAAATTATACAATGGGTGCTGAGTCATTAAGACATGTGTTGAAGTAGAATATTTGGACTATTGAATAAAATTAAGAATTTTAGGCCTCAACAAACTTGTTTTTGTGGTAGCATTAGAATTTAAGATTTTGAGTTCAACACTTGATTTCATTGGATTTTGTGGAACAACCCCCCCCCCCCCCCCCCCCCCCCCCAATCATCATGGTAATGTAATACTCCTCCTCAAAAAATTATTTATTTATCATACAAGTAAATCACAAAAATGCATCCCCATCAACCTGTAAACAATTAATAATTAATCCGCAACAATTGACTCCACAAAATTTGATGATTCCCCAGTTTTATTGGATCTGTGGACATCAGCTTCATTTAGCTGTGGATGTAGACTCCAGGCAGAGATGGATGCCCACGGGTGAACTGCCTGCTCCTAAGGGAGGATCAATTGAATTAAGTGGCCAATTGATCTCGTAGTGATACACCGCTGCCCGATTGACCAGTAACTATTAAAGTCAGTTTACTGGCTGTATTCAGCCGTAGTCTGATATAGTCCACTTTTTATATGCTGGATTGGTACAGCTCTGTAGACCATGTGTGTTGATCAATAGGGCCCTATCATCCACAGGCTCACTATCATGTATATAATCTTGTAGGACTGTAAAGGCCACTTAATGACCCCCTCCAATGATACATTTCAGTTATCAAATTCGATTAGCTGCTAAAAAAAATGGCAGTAGTAACTATATTTCTGTTCAATGTTCGATTTCATCTCAAATTTAAATCTTTTTAGGGTTAACATAAAAAATTTACAAATTTTCTATTTTATGTTCTTGTTATTTGCTTTGATGATTCTGTACATTTGATACAATTAACAATATGTTAAACATTGAAGCATATAAGCTGTCTAGAAATTGGACATTAAAGACCCATTTGAATTGCTTATATTGACGTTACATTATACATATTTCAGTATGCAAATCATTGAAATTCAATCATTCTTGAAGTGTCTAAACATGAAAGCCAACTTCTTATGAAGCTCTTTCATGCAGGATGAATACGAGAAGATGTTTAAATGAAAATACAAAATACATAAATATTAAACAGTTGTCTTTCATTATGGATGGTTGAACAGCCAATAATTTCTTTTCTCAGTCATACAATATTACCAAGAGCTTTAATCATTTCAAACTACTAAAACAGCAGACAAAGTCCTATTTCAATATGTAATTGATCAGCCATTGGTCTCTTTTATATGAATGAAACATTATTTAATGTATCTATGTAACAGCTGAACTTAATATTGTGAAGTTGGGTATCCAAATAATTTACTAGTAACATTAAATGACTGTTACCTCAATGATGTTGTAATAAATGAAGAAATGTTAGGAAACTGAGTAGAAAATAAATGAGCCTTGGTAGATTCAAACCTATATCCATAGTCTACAGTCACTAATACCACTGAGCTGATTTTCTATAAATGTACAGCACCCAAGTGAAATTGGCAAACTTCCTCGTAAAGTATGATGGCAATATAAAACTGTATCTTGATAAAGTCATTGTAGAGTAAATGAGAGCGCATTGACCTCATTAGATCTAGTTGACCCAGTTAGTACTTACAAACAAGATTGCCCCTAGAACATGACAACACAAAAAAATATCAGCATGTCAAGATGTGACAGAGTTATGAGGATGTGATCTGGAGACATTGCTGGGGCGGTCTCTGTATAGTTCACCCATCCGTCAGTCAGGGCTGACAGCAGGCCTCACGTCCAACAGATGACATTACTGCTCTGGTATTTAACATAATGAAAAAAAATTCACCTCGTAAAAATGAAATTATTGGAATGCCGGAGTGCAGTGTGCCAAGGACTAGATGTCATAACACGGCAAGGTGTTTGATGAATATCCTCACTGCGAGTGAGAGAAATTACGTGAGGGACTTCCAGGAATCCGTAGTTGTGATTCCTATGCTGTACTGACACTGTGGTCTAACGGCTGATTTACAAACTGTCACCATGGTGATGGATGACACATCAATCTCCCTTGCTCCCTCCCCCTTTTTCCTCATAGTTTTGTAAATTTAAAAGTGCCTTTTAATACTAGATATATTTAATGTAGATAGGAGGTTTAAACCATCAAGAGTTATAAGTGAGAGTTCATGTTGGGACGATGTATACTGAAATTTTGAATTATAACGGGGATTTACTTCAGACAGTTCATGATTACCTCCAATTCCTGAAGAGTTCCAATGAGTAAGTTATCAATACTAAATTAAATATTTCATTTTTATTTTTATCCAACTAAGTTAAATAAAGATAATTTTTTTCTTCCCAAAGGCCTTACTCTGAAAAGCTAGTTAAATGTTTGACTTGCACATTTTTGGTTATATATTTTTTTTCTTTAAATCAAGAGTTGATTTTGAAGTTGTAGTGCAGCAATTGACAGTAAACAGCAGAGAATAGAAATCAATAAACATCCAACCAGAATTTGTTAGCGACAGGAGTGATGGTCTGGTCTGTCTCTGCATTTTATTGTGTCATTTTCATGCACACCCTTCCAATCAATACCCTGACCTTGTTGCACTGGGGCTGGATCAGACTTATTAAAAAAGATCATCAAGGCCCAGATGAGGAGGGAAGTGGGTGGGGGTGAGATTTTTGAAAGGGGTACCCTGTTTATCTTCAGTTGTAAATAGTAACGGGTTGTGTAATTCTACAGTAGTGGTGCGTAGATCTGTCACTAACACACTACTGTTGTAAAGGCACTGACTTAAAAACATGTCTATGACGAAGTCAGCTCACTGTATGTCGTAATGACAATGTCGTCACTTTATCAAGTCAGCATCAGATTCAGGCTTTTGTTTTGGTTCATATAAGTTGAAAGCTCACTGCCTTAAATTGATGCCCAGCCATGTAGGGGAAGCGGTGAGTTTCTATTGATCACTGGCCGAGCGTTGTGGTGTGTGTGTATCTTAGTCTGCTTTACACACTAGAACGATGCAGAAAATCGTCAAATATCTGAGGCCTTCCTTTAAGGGAAATGGTCGACGACGGAATTATGTTCAGTTTTCTTCTTGTTTTCATTCCAGACATGCGGATGATCTGATCGTGACACCATTTGCTCAGATCCTGGCCAGTCTACGGAGCGTACGGAACAACTATGTGATGCTGACCAACACGTCCCGGGAACGGTGAGTACTCACTTCTCTCCTCTCTCTAACTTCTTTCTATCTTCTCATCTCTTTTTGTCTTCTTTATTTTCTCCTCTTTCTATCTTCTCTTTCTATCTTTTTTCCTCTTTGTATCCTCTCCTCTGTCCATCTTTTCTCCTCTTTCTGTCTACTATCCTTGTATCATCTATCTATTTTAACATTGCAAACTCCCCTGTATTGAGTACATTGTATTTATTAACAGGCAAGGTAAATTTATAACCACTAATCATAAAATCTATAACATCATTTTGTGCTCACTGGTCGCTGTAACCAATGTCAATCAAACTTGAGCTGGTTAATCATTTGGTTTGATACAGCATATAGTGTAATATCAACAAGTCTCCATATTTAGTATCAAAGTATTCCTATCAAAGTATTCCTATCAAAGTATTCCTATCAAGTATTCCTACCAAAGTATTCCTATCAAATTATTCCTACCAAAGTATTCCTATCAAAGTATTCCTACCAAAGTATTCCTATCAAAGTATTCCTATCAAAGTATTCCTACCAAAGTATTCCTATCAAAATATTCCTACAGCCGGTGCAGAATGCTGTTTTATTTGTAAACATCACTCTACATTGTTCTAATATATATACAGTATTTGACCATGAACTGAACTCATTTTATTTTTGGTAATAAATAAAGATTGTTCAATAGTATAGACTAAGCTTGAAAATTTCAAGGTCATTTTGGAAATGATAAAAATGAGGAATCCAGTCCATAACTGATTCTATAAACTTACTAATATATATAAGGATGATATTGCTGTCACAATTATTGAAGATTGTTTGTATTTATATACGCAGTTATAATTTTGAATGATATTTTCTTCAAATTGGTATTTTCATGTACTTTAAAGACAAGTATAAGAGTAAATTTGTGTATATAGGCATGTTTCCATGAATATCAATTTCCTTATGAATCATTCTAAGTGTACACAAATTTGAAGAGCATATTATTTTCTGTTTGAGCTGTGATGTCACTCAATTTCCTGGTATAGAGACATTTAAAAACATTGTGTAAATAGTTTTATAAGCTGAATTGTTTCAACTGTTTACAAGTATATTTGATTTGAATTGGCCCCCGTTATTTAATGATTTACTTTCCACCCCCTCTCCATTATCTCAGCATTAAAACCCTCAAGATCTCACCTGGGATATACACCTGAGGATTTACTATTTTCCGGTTTAATCTGACAGCTCTAAGTTACCTGACTTATACTAACCTGAGCTTTCACATTTCCCTTCTCTCCAGCAATTAATCTGTGAATCGTGAAAACGGAAAACAGTGCAAATGACAGATCCTAGGAATTCATTATTTTACTACAGTTCGTCGCTGTTTTATAAACACTCACTGTCATAAAATGTGTAGATGACGTACAATGTAGCAGAATTTTAATAAAATATTTAATTTGGACAAAAATGTTAACAGCTACAGACAGTGAAATGGGAGCTCATATTAATTTTCTGTCATGTTGAATTATACTATGGTGTATCATACAAGTCATTAGGCATTTTCTGAAGAAATAAAATTTGAAAAAATCTCCATATTTCAATTGTGACACATTATTATAGTATCACTATCGCTATTTAAAAAAAATCAATTTAATATGAGAATTCGAAAACATGGAATACATGTATTTAAAGCTTGCGCTCTAACTACTGGGGATAGAGAAAAGTTTTTCAGATTGCATGGATGTAAATTTCAGGTGTAATAAAAAAAACAAAACTATATACAACCTCGGCAGATGTCACAATTGAATTTATATGTTACTCAAAATATTCAAGGTGGGAAAAATATCAAATTTTTCAGACAGGTATTGATTTTTGGAATTGGAAAAAAACCCACAACATGATTATGATTATGATTAGTAGGGTTTCATTATGGAATTGACAGAGCCATGCCTAGGCTTCAAGTTGGTAATGGACACCTTCGTATTGTGACGTACTTCCTATTGAAATAAACAATAAAATCAAGTATTATTTTATAATTATTTTTAATTTCCCAATACATGTTTTTTTTTTTAATAGTGTAGGGCAATGTGTTAGAGCATTGACTACTAATCTGTAAGTCATGAGTTCAAATCCTGCTGCGGCTTTTATGATTTTTACCTTTCCAAAAATTTTAAAACACGATTTTGATCAAATATTGTAAACTTTTGAAATTCTGACTCTGTGAAAGTATTTTGATTATAATGTACTTTTATCCACATTAAATCAGCACCTTAATGTTAAATAAGTAAAACATTTTTATCTAATAGATTGTTGAGATCATAATATAGAACCAACAATATTGAAAATAACATACAACAGGAAATAAAAGAAGAGCGAAATTTTTAAAGTTTTTTATGCCCCCTTCGAAGAAGGGAGGGCATATTGCTTTGCTGCTGTCTGTCAGTCTGTCTGTCCACCAATGGTTTCCATTCATTTTCTTTGCAGAGAGTGCACATACTGAAATGAAATTCAGCATACAGATTTATCAAAAGAATATCTAGGTCAAGTTCAATTTGGGGTACTATCGAACAATTTTTGATAGATTTATGCCCCTTTGACTCAGAAAAATTCCAATTATTTGCAGTTTCTGTTCATTTTCTTCGCAGAGGTTGCACATACTGAAATGAAATTTGGTATACAGATTTATCATAAGAATATCAAGGTCAAGTTTGATTACAGGTATGATCGAACAAATTTTGACAGATTTATGCTCCTTGGACTTAGAAAAATTTCAATTTTTGGCAGTTTCCGTTCATTTTCTTCACAGAGGTCTAAGGGAGGGGGGCATAAGTGTTTCACAAACATCTTTTTTTTTTTATTTACCAGACCAAACAGTTTATGAAGTGTGAGAGTTTATTATTGGCCAGTAAAAATCATCTATTGTAAATTATGGCGGGTTGAGTCCTCATTCACATAGATGATGTTGAGACTTGATTATAGAGCCGCCGTGGACTAAATGCCGATCTTGATTTACCTTGACGGCGTGATGGATCATCATTAGCATGCATTCTTTTTATGTCTGATTTCTTGTGTTGTTTTTGATGAGGTCAACACCTGACAAAGTTAACTCAATTAACTTGAATATGCTATGTCATTCATAACTTAGCATTCCTACTTTTATCAGATTAGATTGACTGCTTATATTCAGGAGGTCCAAATCATATTCCAAGTTACATAATCCATTCAGTTATGGTATGGCTTCGTGGTTGTTGGGGTTTTTTTTGGCTGAGCAAGTTTAGAACAAGTTTTAAAAAAAACAACTTTTAAGTGTTTTTGTTTCTAAGAATATAAATAAATAGGATATTCTTTGTTTATTTCTGTAGTATTATTCAAGGAAATTATTAATAGTTGAGAGTGTTCATATGACACATTGATGTAATTCACTGATGTAATACTGGTACTTTATTTTCAGATCTGGCACAGGTGGAAAATCCAACTCTATACCTTCAGCTCCACCCCACACAAACGCAAACCTCAAAACAGGTAAATATTAATTGTTTTGCTCCATACTGTCCAACACACAAACACCAACCTAAAATCAGATAAAATGTTTCTGTTCCGTACCTCAAACACTGGTCAATATATTGTTCTGTTCTATACTGCCCCACCCACAGATACCTACTGATAAACAAGTGAATATTGTTCTGTTCTCTACTGCCCCACACAGAGATATCTACTGATAAATAGGTCAATATTGTTCTGTTCTCTACTGCCCCACACAGAGATATCTACTGATAAATAGGTCAATATTGTTCTGTTCAGGTCAATATTGTTTTGTTCTGTACTGCCCCACCCACAGATACCAACCTGGTACTTTTATACTGGTCAATATTGTTTTGTTCCACATACAAATACAGGTAAGTTTTGTCCTGTTTGCATATCTACCAACACAAATACTAAATGAAAAGCAGATTGCCCATCGATATTGTATACAGATATTGCATGTACATGTACACATCAAATGATGGTTCCTATTCAGACAAAACACACGTCTTACTTGTTGTTTGGTCTGTCGGTATGACTGGCAATGTAGAGAGATAATGGTTACAAGTTCTTTGTCTTCTGTCGTCTGTTAGATCTGTGTTCTTTGTTGTGTAATTGATGCAGTTCTTTAACAGCATATATCTTAACTCCCTATCCTGAAGTTTGACTAAACACTGCAGTAAAATCACCTTGTATTGTATAATGGATCCATTCCAGTAATATCATCAAAGACAGTGTAGAGCCATCAGAGATCAAGTTCTTCTGCTGCAGCTAGTCTTTTGCTGTTGTGATATCGGGTTTTGTGGCGATGTGTTTATAATTAATCCTTTTTATTTTCTACAATTAAACCTTTTTACGACTGTGTGCTGCTGGGTTCTGTTGATGGGACCGCCACACGTGTTGAACATTAAAGGTCTCAATGATCCACGTTTTTTTTCTGCAAGTGCTCCAGAGCATCAAGCAAACAATACATGGCTGATTTCAGACACACACGAATCTAATTGACTTAATCCAGTTTGTATTTTTTTTTATTACTCTGGTTAATGGATAAGTCAGGAATTGTAAAATTAAATCTGTCAATTGTGATTTCTTTTCCTTGACACAGATATTTTGTTCATTTTTATTGGTGATGTAAACTAAGCATTTCAATATAACAAACAATGTTTTTTATGTTACAGATGAGAGTTATGGCCAGCTTGCCATGGAAACATTGGAGGAGCTGGACTGGTGTCTTGATCAGCTTGAAACGATGCAGACGCACCGATCAGTCAGTGACATGGCCTCCAGCAAGGTATGCAACAATACTCACACTTAAAGCTCACACCTACTCTCACACTCAATGCTCACACTTAAGACTCACACTCAACACTCTCTCTCAATGCTCACTCAATACTCATGCTCACACTCAATACTCACACTCAACACTCACACTCAACGCTCACACTAAATACTCACACTCAATGCTCACACTCAAGCTTACACTAAATACTCACACTCAATGCTCACATTCAACGCTCACACTCAATGCTCACACTCAGTGCTCACATTCGACACTCGCACTCAACGTTCACATTAACTGCTCACACTCAACGCTCACACATTTTTTTGATATATTTTGATTTCACTAAGCTTATTATCAAAATCACATGTTCATAGAAATAAAATTTGTATTAGTAGAGCAATTGTCCACAAACTGATGTACCCTTAAAAATGTATAGAGCAATTGTCTACAAACTAATGTACCCTCAAAACTGTATTTTACAAAATCCTTGAAAATTGATACCAATGACTATTGATGAAACAACAATATAATAAATCATTGTCATCTTGAAAAAGAGATTGAAAGAAAACATTGATAAGAACACATATATACAGGCAAGTAAATCCTTGGTCCAGAGGGGGACAACTAGAGCTGTAGCTAAGTTACACATTTTCTAGAGATGAGTCTTACCCCCACACCTGTGTCATAAATACTTAATCACTGGGCATATCAAATTAAAGACACGATCCGAAGGAGAGATTGTTTGTTAGATGGAGTGTATCAATGTTCTCAATCATTGATCACATACTGTAAATGTTTTTTTTATGTATTTCAGTTCAAGCGGATGTTAAACAGAGAGTTGAGCTCATTCCGCGAGTCCAGTAAATCAGGGAACCAGATAGCCGAGTTTATTTGTAACACATATCTAGGTAGGTATCTCGCAAGCAGTCGCTGTGTCACCCGCTGTAAGCTATAGCGCCAACAGAGGGCTCCAGAGAGATACATTTAAATCAGAGAGGCTCAATAGACAAGAACAGTGTGACAACTAATTATCTAATTATCAAACCAAAGATTTCAAGGTGGTCGCATGAAGAAGAAATATAAAACAATAAACCCAGCCTTGGATTTCACAACAAAGGGACACATTAAATCTGGGCAGGCAATGAAATGCAGCCATGTAACTGGGCAGGGTCTTGTATACACCTGTTGTTTGAACTATGAAGGCTGTCTAGTATTGGGATCAAGTACTTATGTATACCTAGAAAATTTGATCCTTTTGGAATATTTAAGACGAACTATAATTAGTCTTTATTCTTTGTTAACTTTTGCTGGGGCTGATACTAATGGCTTTTTATATGACGATTAAAATATTTATTACCATATGGTCATTGATAATCAGATTCGTACAGAAATTCAGAACTTTTGATTATTTTATCAAGTATTTTGAAATTTGATTTCAACTGAATGTTATCCAAGAACACAGTGTTTCAGAACTGTTTGTTTCTAATTCCAGACAAACAACAAGATTTGGATATACCACAGGTAAACTCGGAACAGAATGATAAGTCAGCAGAGAAACCCTCACCCATGACAAAAATCACAGGGGTCCGGAAACTGAAGCACACCAACAGCTACACGACGGTGCCAAAGTACGGGGTGGAGACCAGGCACCCAGAGGAGCTGGGCAAGGTATGGGGTCAGGGGTCAAAGAGGGGGGTGGGGGCTACTCAAAATTGTTGTTAAGATTCAGCTTTGTCAGGGTTTTCAATGATTCTGAAGATGAGGTGAATTATTTATTTGAATTAAGAGGCAATTTTAGGATGATTTAAATTTTTTTATTTTGCCTATAGGGAATTTGAAGTGGCTATGGGAATTCTGATCAATGAAATGGTGAAAAATCCTGTCTCCCCTCATTAAGTGCCCTGAGCTTAATTTGGTCAAATTGAAAGACATCTTTCAGATTAATATTCAGCCTTTTTGTTGACAACAAGAATCTTTAAAGTTGCTTGATTCAAAAACAAATGACGACTTTCAGGTAGATAAATAAACTTCATGTATTGTCCTTCAAAGTTAGAACAGTTAAAAAACACAGCTCACAGATCATAAACTGAGGCTGAGGTCCGTGTATTTACCGGGTAAGCAAGGTTTAGTATGTCATTTTCTGCTCTTGTTTTTCAGCATTTAGCAGATATTAACAAATGGGGGATGGATGTGATAAAAGTAGCAGAATTCTCCAACAACCGAGCACTTACCTGTGTTACCTATACAATATTACAGGTAAATAGGATAAAGCACTTACCCATGTTACCTATACAATATTACAGGTAAATAGGATAAAGCACCTACCATGTTACCTATACAATATTACAGGTAAATAGGATAAAGCACTTACCCATGTTACCAGTACAATATTACTGGTAAATAGGATAAAGCACTTACCTGTGTTACCCATTCACTATTATAGGTAAATAGGATAAAGCACTTACCTGTGTTAAACATACACTATTATAGGTAAATAGGATAAAGCACTTACCTGTGTTACACATACACTATTATAGGTAAATAGGATAAAGCACTTACCTGTGTTACCCATACACTATTATAGGTAAATAGGATAAAGCACTTACCTGTGTTACCCATACACTATAATAGGTAAATAGGATAAAGCACTTACCTGTGTTACCCATACACTATTATAGGTAAATAGGATAAAGCACTTACCTGTGTTACCCATACACTATTATAGGTAAATAGGATAAAGCACTTACCTGTTTATATACTTTTATATTATTTTGATTTTGATCAGGAACGTATCAATACCTATATATTTTTTTTTATATGGAACGTAATAATACCTATAGATTATTTTGATCAGGAGCGTAACTTGCTGAAGACGTTCAATATCCCGGCCCAGACACTGCTGACATACCTGACACACCTGGAGGATCACTATCACCGTGACAACCCATATCACAACGCCGAGCACGCGGCCGACGTCACTCAGTCCACGCATGTCCTACTTAACGCCCAGGCTCTCGAGGTATGTATAGAAGGGGGATACTTGATGTGCATTGGGAAAGTTCTTTTTGGTGAGGCTCTCAAAGTGTAACAAGGGGAGGGTGGCTGGTACTCAACACTTAGGTTTTTTAAGGTGTTCAAATGGGGGGGGGGGGGGGGGGGGGGTAGGTACTTACTTAATGTTCAGAATGTCAAGATATGTATAAATTAGGGGCAAGGAGAACTTTATCGATGTATATCAGGGGAGGGGAATGATTCGTGTTTCTTTCTTTATATTTTAATCCAACTCAGTGATGCCTAAACAAGATGATATATTATTAAATAAAGATTAAAACCAAGACAACTGAGATGAAATGAATGTTAAAACAGCTTCATCAGATAGGTGACTAACTTTCTGTGGCAGTCACTTCTGCTTAGGTAGAGTAAATTGATTTCTGTGTGGCCCGTGGTGAATATGGAGATGGCTGATTAAGCTAATGATGGCTTCATCTAACGAAGCCCATCTAAATTAGGACCAGGCCTCAAGACTTTCTTCTGCATGGCTAATTTTGTTACCAATGATTGAATTAATTTGTTAATTTAGGGTTTTTAAAACATATTTTTAGAATGTGTTCACTGATCTCGAGATACTAGCAGCAATATTTGCCTGTGCAATCCATGATGTTGATCATCCAGGACTCACAAATCAGTATCTCATCAACACAGGTAATTATCTCAAAACAAATTAGTATTTCATCAACACAGGTTATTATCTCAAAACAAATTAGTATCTCATCAACACAGGTAATTATCTCAAAACAAATCAGTATCTCATCAACTCTGGTAATTATCTTAGCTCAAATCCATATTTCACCAACACAGGTAATTATCTCAACACAAAACACAGATAATTATTTTAACATAATCAGTATCTCAACAAAAGTAATTATCTCAACACAAATCAATATCTCATCAACACAGGTAACTATCTCAACAAGAATCAGTAACTTAGTAACAGAAATACTTTTGGTAGGTTCTGAGCTGGCGGTAATGTACAATGTTAGTTACCCTGTCTGTCTGTCTGTCTGTAGGTTCGGAGCTGGCGGTGATGTACAATGACGAGTCAGTACTAGAGAACCATCACCTGGCCGTAGCTTTTAAACTTCTCCAGGAGGAAAACTGTGATATATTTGTGAACCTCTCCAGAAAGCAGCGCCAAACTCTCCGCAAGATGACTATTGATATGGTGAGACGTTTGATACTGTTGGACACGCTTTATTGACTATTGATGTAAAAAGAAGTGTTCCTTATAACATGCTCTCTCTGACTACATGCAATGATATAAGAAAGACATGTTCATTATACCATGACGTGGTATACAGCTGTTAAACTGATTTTGTTTTGTTATATTGTGTAGGTACTAGCTACTGATATGTCAAAACACATGAGTTTACTGGCAGACCTGAAAACAATGGTGGAAGCAAAGAAAGTGGCCGGGTCAGGGGTGCTACTGCTGGACAACTACACTGACCGTATCCAGGTAAAATAGCCGCT
Source organism: Magallana nippona (assembly GCA_033439105.1). NCBI lineage: Eukaryota > Metazoa > Mollusca > Bivalvia > Ostreida > Ostreidae > Magallana > Magallana nippona. The sequence continues at coordinate 49,242,376 of CM065925.1, forward strand.
CAGTTGTACAGAGAGAGAGAAAGAGAGACAGAGAGGGACAGAGGCAGAGATAGAGAGACAGAAAAAGAGAGAGAAAGAGACAGAGGGGAGAGAGAGAAAGAGAGAGATATGTGTGCAATGTCAGTGTGACACAGGGTATTGTTGATGCAGTGATCTACAAACACAGTATTGAACCTTGATGTTTACTTTTATTATAACACCTTGTTATCTTTGTGTTATCTCAGATAAAATTACAATACATACTGACCCAGTAGACATCAACTTTTCCTAGTTAAACACTGCCGGAGAAACCCTGGGGGTCAGCCAATGCAATGAAAAGAAAACAAATTATTGAATGATCCTTTTCTACTCTTTACTTTAGTATCACTTTTTGAAATATTTTCACAAATTTAAATCGGAGGCACAAACTTCATACTTTTACTGATATTTCCATATTCAGGATAAATATCCATTGTGTATTTGGCAACTTGTCCATGCCGCTAATTTTTTGTAAAGTCAAGGCTTATCTACCAACTTGTGTTACTGTCAAGGCTTATCTACCAACTTGTGCTATTGTCAAGGCTTATCTACCAACTTTTGCTACTGTCAAGGCTTATCTACCAACTTGTGTTACTGTCAAGGCTTATCTACCAACTTGTGTTACTGTCAAGGCTTATCTACCAACTTGTGTTACTGTCAAGGCTTATCTACCAACTTGTGTTACTGTCAAGGCTTATCTACCAACTTGTGTTACTGTCAAGGCTTATCTACCAACTTGTGTTACTGTCAAGGCTTATCTACCATCTTTTGCTACTGTCAAGGCTTATCTACCAACTTGTGTTACTGTCAAGGCTTATCTACCAACTTGTGTTACTGTCAAGGCTTATCTACCAACTTGTGTTACTGTCAAGGCTTATCTACCAACTTGTGTTACTGTCAAGGCTTATCTACCAACTTGTGTTACTGTCAAGGCTTATCTACCAACTTGTGTTACTGTCAAGGCTTATCTACCAACTTGTGTTACTGTCAAGGCTTATCTATCAACTTGTGCTACTGTCAAGGCTTATTTATCAACTTGTGTTACTGTCAAGGCTTATCTACCAACTTGTGTTACTGTCAAGGCTTATCTACCAACTTTTGCTACTGTCAAGGCTTATCTATCAACTTGTGTTACTGTCAAGGCTTATCTACCAACTTGTGTTACTGTCAAGGCTTATCTACCAACTTTTGCTACTGTCAAGGCTTATCTATCAACTTGTCTTACTGTCAAGGCTTATCTACCAACTTGTGTTACTGTCAAGGCTTATCTACCAACTTGTGCCACTGTCAAGGCTTATCTACCAACTTGTCTTACTGTCAAGGCTTATCTACCAACTTGTCTTACTGTCAAGGCTTATCTACCAACTTGTCTTACTGTCAAGGCTTATCTACCAACTTGTCTTACTGTCAAGGCTTATCTACCAACTTGTGCTACTGTTTTACAGGTTCTACAGAACATGGTTCACTGCTCAGACCTGGGGAACCCCACCAAGCCCCTGGAGATCTACCAAAAGTGGGTCAACCGTCTGATGAAGGAGTTCTTCCACCAGGGTGACATGGAACGAGAGAGAAACCTGGACATCAGTGCTATGTGTGATCGCCACACCGCCACCGTCGAAAAATCTCAGGTAACCATAAAGAATACCTAACAGTTACATGGCTCTGTCAAAAATCTTGGGTAAAAAACACCCAACAATTTATGATACTTCTAGGTTTTTTCAGTGTATTATTTACAATTTGAAATTCAGTTTATCTTTCATGTTCTTGGTGACAAACTATTATAACATTATGGAGTTGTATTTTTCTAAATTTAATTTGGGAAAATTAGTAATATTTTTTTATTTTTCTAAATTCTGTAGTCCAGTGTTTTCTCTGTGATGAATTTTGATGATCAATGTGTTCCCTTCATGAGATGGTTTTGATCAACATTGTTTTTTCTCCACTATAGGTTGGTTTCATCGATTATATTGTCCATCCACTATGGGAGACCTGGGCCGAGCTCGTTTACCCAGACGCTCAGCATATCTTAGACACACTCGAGTACAATCGAGACTGGTACCAAAGCCAGATCTCAATCTCACCCTCCCCAAGCTTTACTCACACCCCAACAGAGAACTCACATTTTAATTTCATTGAAGAAGAGGAAAGTGAAGGAAATGGTGTGGTTACGATAAATGTTGGGGTCGATTCAGGATAACCCTGCGAGTTATACAGGACTACAGTCATGGGCTGGGTAAAAAGCCGTTTTCCCTAGTCTACATTCTGTGCATCTAAATGGATGTGACAAAGGAACTTCTTTCATGGAGGACAACACATTTTTCATGCCATTTAGAAGTGTTGCCATGACAACATATTCCCTGCTGTCAAGATGTGTTGGATAAATGAAAAAAAAACCGCATCGTCATAACAACGACTTGTGAGGTCACAGAGACATCATGGTGAATTCAGTAGAACACAGCAGTTTTTCACACTAGTGACTGGTCCCCCCATGGTCCCATGTATTAAAGTTGCTCAGACATTTAGAAATTCATTCCAGACATACCTCGTGCATAGTGCTCCAGCTATCGACTGCTACCTGCTCTGTCAGCAAACGTGCCATAAACGTGTTGACAACTAGGAACTCTGTCACTGAGATGCTTGTAACAAAAATCACGAGGTGCTTGTGATTTAACAAGAAAGCCTTCAGAAAAACTGCGTTGCGTGTACAGAGACGGATGTTGAATCACTTTTAAAGATCATGAAAAATTTTACAGCAGTGGCCAAACAAGATGTACGTTACAAAGCAATAGAATTCTTGTCTTCACTCTGAGGCATGGCGGTGTTCAGCTGGTCTCCCTTTGATATTTGACAGAATCGATTTATTTATTGAACTTTTACCTCTCATTCTAGTCAGTCAACAAAGCCTTTAGGTTTTCATGGTAACATACAAAAAATTGGTTTTTGGTATCCCAAGAGGTAGCCACCCGATCATTATATATGAACACTTTTTAGGGTTCTGTTGAGTTACTGATATAATTAATACCATGTTCTGTGAAAATTATGTCTTTCATTCAATTCCATCATTTGTTTGCTCCATTGTAACATACATGCATTGGTATTTCTATGAGCCTGCATGGAGATATTATCTTAACTAGTTGACAACGGTACATTATACTTGTTAGATGAGAGTACAAAACATTGTAGCAGGACTAACATTAGCCCAAAGAATTTGTTAATGGTATCAGTATTTAGATCTAGCATCATTGAGACAGGGGGCATTTATAAGATGCTCCCTTAGAACTCTGTTGTTTAATTCTGTAATGGTTAGTGTTATGGGCTGATTTCACTATTTATTGGTTAGTGTAATGGGCTGGTACGAGTCAGGAATGTTTCACAGCTCTTTTGTTTTATGATCCCAATTTTCTGTGATAAAAAAATGCTGCAAATGAACAATGTGTTTGTCTCTTTATTCTACCACGTTTCTCGGAGTTTTGCTCGCCTTGACTGAGCTTCAGGGACAGAAACTCAGGCAAACTCAATTTTTATCTCAGTCTCCCCATCACAATAAATACTGGTATTCCCTATGTAAAAGTGGACTAAGATCAAAGGGAGCTCATCTAAAGTTTACGGTCCTGGAGCCAGATAACAATTTTCTATAAACAAATAAATGCTCATTAACAAATTGGTTATTAGAAAAGTTTTATTGTCAAACTTCTCACTGGCTCACTGTAATATTTCATCCTTGAACTCCTTGTTGGCTAATTGTAATATTTCATCCTTGAACTCCTTGTCGGCTAATTGTAATATTTCATTCTTGAACAACGCGCTAGCAAATTGTAATATTTCATTCTTGAACTACTCGCTGACTAATTGTAATATTTCTTTCCTGAACTACGAGCTGGCTAATTGTAATATTTCTTTCCTGAACTACGCGCTGGCTAGTTGACAATTTTTTGCTATGTTATACATGCATTGCACTAAAACAAGGTTATAGCAAAGCTCCAAGGTCTGGCAATTTTTGGTCATTTAATCATAGTTTGTAAATGACATGAAAGTGCCCAGAGGAGAATGTTGGAAAAAGTGTTCAAAGAACCGATGAATGGACAAAGATGTCTGATATGATAAGGTGACTTAATTACATTCAACAATCTACAATATAAACTAAAGAATCTCAACACAGTGTTATATAGAAGTTTAATTTAGATTTCATGTTGTGCTCAGTGATGAATTACAGGAAGGTATGAACAATTTCAGAGAACAGAGTATTTTACATGCAGAGATTGTAAAGGTAAAAGTAAAACATCAGCATGATATAAGTATACGGAGGAAATCAAAAATGGAATCTATAATCAAAACCTGACTGCCTCAGCACACCATCTCTTTAATAGATGCGGATGTACACTACAATTAACACATTTTTTATTCACATATGCGTTTTCTTTAAAGAAAAAAATTAAAATATTCTTATATTTAAATAATATTAATCTTATCTACACACAACAAATATTTACAATTGACAGATAACCAGATATCAGGACTAAGAAATCAACAGCAGTAAACAGATGGTGTTCGTATCCATACTCTTAAAGTGCCTTTTCCTAAATTCTCAAAATCAGTCTTGCCTATACATCTTAAAATTATGATTTGAAGATGACATCATTGATGTTCTGAAGCAATGTGGACAATGTAGCAGAGGTGACTTTGGCACAGTGTGTAGAGGATGCGAGAATTTGATTTGGAATGTCTAAACAATCACAAAGGTTGGGTCCGTGGCAACTCCACAGTTATTGTCCTTCTGTGACATCAGCACATAGCCATCGTTACCCCAGTATGTGGACCATGAGTTCTTGATCAGCCAGTACGCCTGTCCATTCATCACACCGTAACCAACTGCCAACACCGAGTGGTCAAGGTCATCAGGCTTGTTACCTATGGCAACAAAAATGACTGGAATGTTAAATGGCTAGGAAGTATTACTGTAACATGAGAATATTAATGTATACTGCTAGTTATCTAACTAAAGGTATGTTTTCATTAGACAAAAAAATAACATTTCATGTAAAGAAAAAGTAGGATGAAAGCAGAAAAATTGCACTTCCACCTGGATTAAAATTCAAAAACTAATTTACACAAACCAATTTTACACAAAATAAGCTTTAAATAATTTTCATCTATTTTTAAGACTTTACTTCAAAGTTTGATATCAGAGTATGCTTAAAAACAACCAACACATTTTCGCTCAAATTTAAAATTATGGTGTAAATTTGTTTTTATAGACTGATAAACAACAATCCTTAAAGTTGTGGTACATCTACTTAAACTAATATTGTAAACACAAAATCTCATCAGACAGAAAAGTTGAATAGTTTAATTCAACATCGAGAGACAAATTAAAGGTTTAAAATTACAAATTAAGAGCAATTTGAATGTGTACATGTAAAAAAATAGTTTCATAAAACAACAAACCACACTGGGGCTCGTAGTAGACTCCGTTGGCGTAGAAGGACAGGGAGAGATGAGAGGCGTCGATGGCTACAGAGATTGGACCCTGGTGGGCGATGGCGAACTTGAGGGCCTGCAGGTCCCCACTTGTCACATTGACGTAGTTCTTTAACTGGACAACGGGGGTGATGGTATTGTTACACTTACCATCCTACAACAAAAACAACAGCATAACTATCCCACCCTACAACAAAAAACAGCATAACTATCCCATCCTACAACAAAAAACAGAATAACTATCCCATCCTACAACAAAAAAACAGAATAACTATCCCATCCTACAAAGAACAACATCATAACTGTACTATGCACAAAAATAAATGTCCCATCCTACAACAAAACACAGCATAACTGTCCCATCCTACAACAAAACACAGCATAACTATCCCATCCTACAACAAAACACAGCATAACTATCCCATCCTACAACAAAACACAGCATAACTGTAGTGATACCTAGTAAATAACATCCTATCAAGGAAAGTTATCTTTGTAAGTGTAGTTATACTGATTAATAACATCCTACAAAGGATATTCTGTAGGACTGTATTCATGTAGAGTAAATTGCATCCCAGACAGGATAGTTCATAAACATTGTAAATTTACCTCATGCACAGAATAATTCATACAAGTTGTAAAATTAACATTCTACACTGGATAATTTATACAAATTGTAAATACAATACAAAGAATTATTAATGAGAGGCTGTAGATAAGATCTACCAAAATACAATATGCATGACTGTACTCAAAAGATTCTCATAATGATTATTTTGAATTGTAATTAGATTGTAATGCCATTAAGCAACATCTGTCAAATACATGTGCCGTGTACATATGTTACATACAGTCATTTACATGTGCCTTTCACTGGTGTGTTCAATGCAGTCCCTCTGACACGTTTCATTTACCTGTGCCTTTGTTGTTTTTTTTTCATACACTCCCTCTTACACCTGTAGTTTACTTGTGTTAAGTACATTCAGAACAGTCCATATCACACCTATATACTATGTGTTCCTTGTATTACATGTGTTGTGTACATGTGCCTTGTTTTTTCCATACACTCCCTCCAACACCTGTCATTTACCTGTGCCTTGTATAGAATGTTCACACAATCACTGCTACACCTTTCACTTACCTGTGCTTTGTATGTCCTATAAGTCCCTATCACATCTGACATTTACCTGTGCTTTGTATGGTCCATAAAGCTCCTCTGATGTAAGACCCCCATTCTTCATCATCCACTGGTAGGCACGGAAATCCTCCCCACCATCACAGGCGTTGTTACCCTCTCCCCAGGAACAATCCATCAGCTGTTGCTGGGACAACCTCACCAAGTCACCAGTCTAAAGAGAAACAGAAAGTAATTATCACACAGACACAACCTCAGCAAGTCACTGTCTGTAGGGAAACAAAGTAATCACACAAACACAACCTCACAAGGTCACCTGTCTGGGGGAAACAGAAAGTAATTATCACACAGACACAACCCCACCAGGTCACCTGTCTGTAGGGAAACAGAAAGTAATCACACAGACATAATCTCACCAGGTCACTTGTCTGTAGGGAAACAGAAAGTAATCACATAAAAACAACATCACCAGGTCACCTGTCTGTAGGGAAACAGAAAGTAATCACACAGGCACAATCTCACCAGGTCACCTGTCTGGGGAAAACAGAAAGAATTCACACAGAAACAACCTCACCAGGTCACCTGTCTGTAGGGAAACAGAAAGTTATCACACAGACACAGCCTCATGTAGGGCGCATTTGATTTTCCCAAAAAGTGTACACTGTATAATTCACTTTTGTTAATCAATCAAGTGGGTAGCATTTAGGTGTACGCCGGGAGTACACTTTTCTACAGGGGCATGTGTTGTTGGGTGTAGCACTGAAACCAATATGGCGGACGAAGTTATGATTGGAAACTTAGAAAATGAAATTAGTAATATAATGGATTAGAAGTCACATATAAGTTGTCTTTTGTATGAAAGCCATTAAATTTGAAATGTGTGTTTATTTTATTGCATTTATATAACAAAAAAGCCTCAGATTGTCGCAGACCTCAGATTCTCTGTTAAAGCTGCATCCTTTTCCACCATATTTATTCTTTACTTCCCTACACCATGTACACTACACCATTTAAGTGCACTTGATATACACTACAAAATGTTTACACTGATGTACACTGGTGTACACCAAGTTAAGCTTAATCAAGCATGCCCCAGGTCACCCGTCTGAAGGGAAACAGAAATAATCACAAAGACATATACAACCTCACCAAATCACAGGTCTTCAGGGGAACAGAGAGAAATTCTACAGATACAACACAAATACAGGTTGTGCAGTTAGTCAGTCAGTCAAAGCAACTCAGAACTTTCATAAGCTGATCATAAGGGTCCTCAATACCTTTTGCATACAAACTTAAACTTCTATATTCTAGCCATGTCGAGTTGAAAATGACAGAAAAAAGGTTCAATTGGAAAAAGTCAATTTTTAAAAATTCATCGCTATTCATAAAAGCAAAAACTTCGGGTATTTGAATTTGTGACCTGTTGGTCAGTTGACCAAATCTGTGCCTACTACAAGAGAAAAAGACAGCCAAAGTTGACGCTTTTAACAATTTCACAATGAGTCAAAATCACCATGTTGTGATGTACTGTCATAAAAAGTAAAAGCCATATAGGACTCTTACTAATGTAATTCATGAAATAAGGTAGATTTAGTCTGTATCCCTACATTATCTGTAAATTTGCTTATAGAAAGTTATGTTGATTTGAATTACATGCTAATTTTAGCAAACAATTCTATTCCTTATGCAATATAGTAGTACATTTTCCATTTAAATGCTAGCAGAATGTTAACCCTGAATCTAGGGGTCATCTCACCTTCAAGAAGTAGGCCCCTTCAATGGTCCCTGTTGTCCCGAAACTCCAGCATGACCCACACACTGCCTGATCCTTCACCGGAGTTACCGCCCCTGATTTATTAAATGATGGCAAATACTTAATCATAGTAATGACAAACCTTTTAATGCCCATGGGCCACACTACTCACACAGATTATTCTTGTGTGTGCCACCATTAAGAGGGCTTGATGGTTGTGGCCATTTTTAGACTGTATTGAACTCCTTTAAAAGAAGAGCTCTAAATAAAAATATAGAAAAATACCCAAATTTAAAAAGTAAATTATATGGATTTTTTCTTTACTAAATAATATAATACATGTATAAACAAGTCATATCTTTAAATTTTAAGTAGATCTGATTTGTTTACCATTAAGCCTCCTAAACAAAAAATCACAGCATGGACAAACCTAATATATATTGTCCTCATTTTTACGAGAGATCTGTGGGCCGATTTGCTCTCGGAATATATTTTTGAAGCGTGTCATCATTTACATGAATTTAAATCCAATCATAGAAGAACGCATACACTTGTGTGTCTTGAGGGTGAAGGATTTCCCCAAATCTTCCCTGTATAAAATTTACCCTTCTTGTTATTACTTAATTTAACCAACTTTACTGTAGTACATCATACAAAGAATCCATAGAAAATACTGACATTTGTGATGCAATAAGCTTTAGGGCATCAATTACATTGTAATGATGATTTAGTAGAGTAGATCTTGTTTATAAAAAAAATTGTAAAATTTCCTCAACATATTCTCACGTTTTTTTTTTATATATATCTCACTGTGGCCCAACTCTACCCCACAGTGATCTTAAAGATTTTTCTCCATTTATTCTTATGTCAATATTCACCCCCCCCCCCAATCTATTGTGGCCTAACCTTACTCTGGGAATCATACTTTAATCAAACTTAAATCTACAATACACAATCATGCTTCCATACCAGTTTCAGTTATTCTGATACATGTAATGGTTTCTGAGAAGAATATTTTTAAAGATTTTTCTTTTTATTCCTATGTAAAAATTTGACCCTCCATTGTGGCCCCACCCTATCCCCAAGGATCATGATTTAAACAAACTTGAATCTACACTACCTAAGGATGCTTCCATACCAGATTCAGTTATTTTGGTCATTGACAAATGGTTTTTGAGAAGATTTTTACAGATTTTTCTCAATCCCTATGTAAAAATTCAGCTCCCTCCTTCCCATTGTGACCCCACTCTATCCCCCAGGATCATGACTTGAACAAACTTGAATCTACAATACCTGAGTAAGCTTCCATATAAGTTCTAGTTTCTTTGGCAAAATGGTTTTTGAGAAAAAAAATTTTAAATGCCAACAAATTCCAATGAATGCCAATAATTTTAAATTATCTCCCCTTGAAAGAGAATGGGAGATCCTTAATAATTTGAACAAACTTAAATCTCCTTCAATCAAGGATGCTTAGTGCCAAGTTTGGTCTAAATTGGCCCAGTGGTTCTGGAGAAGATGAAAATGTGAAAAGGTTTACGACGATAATGCCAACAATGACAATGACAATAACAACAACAGACGACACACAAATTTTGATCAGAAAAGCTCACTCTAGCTTTCAGCTTTCTACTGATGAGCTAAAAACCGAAAAATATAAAGAAAGTTTTCCCCTGTATCCACCAATACTGCTCAGTTCAAAGAGCTACACATATCGCATATAAGCTCAATGGTCTTGAGCCTACTAATTCAACTTTTCTCGATCTCATGAATATTTATTATTTTTAATCACCAATGGGAAAACTAAAGTCTCTTGTTGTTGGATGTATAAAAATGATGATTATGTTATGAAAACATACTGTTGTAGATATGGTATGAAAACATAATATTGTTGAAAGATACATGGGTAAGCCTTAACAGGATTGGTGAGATTTCCTCCACAAATGTGTGTCGGAGCCAATCAAAATAGAGCATTCATTATTCATAAGAACAAAAAAATTCAATGAACTGGCCCACATTCAGTTGCATATGTGAGACTTTCCAATGACGAGAGCTACCAAACAATGAGTCGATCAAACTCTTAATCATGTTAATCCCTTCTAATCCTCACCATGAAGCCTCCAATCCATGGAGTCAGGCAAGTCCCTCAGGCTGTACTTGGATGTGTCAAAGGCCAGCCCCCCGTGGGGCCCCGGGCTGTAGCGATACCCGTTCATCAACCGTATCTCCTCTCGTGTTTTGTCCGCCAAATGGTTCACAGCCAAACTGAAGCCAGAGGCAGCACGATTCTTGGAGTGTATAAATCTAGTTAAAAGACATAAAATATTTACAGGGATTATATTTTCATGCTCATCTCAACAGTCTATGTGATAACTAGCTGCAGGTCTGTAGCTCCCGGTCTGAAAAAATTTGGATGGATGACCTGGGAGCCACAGTGCCTCCCATAGTAAAAGAACGGCAATTTACGAGCATAAAAAATTCCGCTAGTTTTGGACTGATTAACCTTATTTTCACACAAATTCTATGGAAACAATTAGTACAATTAAAATTCTTCAGTCAATTTACTACTGATTTCGATACTTTAATTGCCTCAAACTTTCTCTAAAACACGCAAACAACCTCGGAAATTGAAGTATGAATAATTCACGTCTAGATGGAGAGTCGCCATTTTCACATGTAAACAAACTGCACCACTTCACTTTACAGGACTTGTAATAGTGTTTAAAAGAATATCAGAGGCAAGTAAAGTGATGATATCTGTAGTAAAATGTCCAAAGAATTTATTGGAATCAAATATTTATATAGAATGTGTTCGGAAATAAGATAAATCAGTCCAAAACTAGAGCATTTTTTTATGCGCCGTCAATTGCAGTTTTTTACTGTGGGAGGCACTGTAGCTCCAAGGTTGTCCATCCGAGCTATGTGATAACAAGTTTAAACCGATTATAGAAAACAGCTGTTCTAGCTGTAACTAATTTACTCCCTCCTTGACCTGCAATTTTTACCGATTTATTTTAATGAAAAAAAATAATTGTTTTCATCAATAAGGGAATGTAAATATAAGCATTAAATGATTTATTTTTGATGTCGTGTCAATAATTGCCGTCAGTTGAGCAGACAAAATATCATAACAGGCTAACGCGCGTTAATCAATTTATCTGCTCACCTGACGGCAGTTATTGACACGACGATGTCAAAAATAAATTTTTTAATGCTATAGTAAACTTACAATTAAAAAACTAAGATATTCCTTTTTTTGTTGTTGGAAAAACAATCAATTTTATCAATGAAAAATTATCTGACACAATGCTGTGGTGCCTCAGATACCAAATGTTTTGATTCTTAGTTCTATTTTTTTTTAATAAATTACCTGACATTTTGTCTAAAGTTGTGTTCTCTCTGAGCATGCTCCATGTTACTGTCGTATTTCGGAGAATGTTTCTGTTTGTGTGCAGCAAACATTTCAACAACATGATCATCGTAGTCATGGAGATATTCCACCATTGGGTTCATCAGGACTCTTCTTTCTGAGACACCTGGGCCAGGAAATCCGGAACAGGTCAGACCTAGTCATAAAAACAAAGTGGCTCTTCTTTATACAGTGAAAAAACCTAAACATAACAAAATGTCTGTCTGACGTGAACTAATATTTTATCTCCCTAACTCATCACACAGACACCGATTTTGAAAGGGTAAAATAATTTCATTTATTTGCATGCTGATTTACTAGAACCAGTTCTTGCACTTGAATTCTGACAATTATACAAATGTTTCCACTTAAGAAATAAAAAAAACAACAGAATCATTAATTGTCATACGACAATTAGTAAAGAAGAGGTTAAAAACAATAGTACATGTGTGCACTCTAAAGAGAAGGGTTTTTTAGTGGTCACTTGAAAGAACACAATGAAACATATTGAATCCTTTTTCTGAAGCTATACAAATTCAATCCAGCAAGAGTCAGCAGGGTGGAGAGTATCAGGAGGTTTTCTGAACAAGTTAAAAAACTTCTCTTGCACTCATGGAAACCTGGAGTAAATCTGCTTATGACAGTGCCTGGTCAAATTGGAATAGCTGGTGTTTGTAATGGTCAATTGATCCCTTTTCAGCCCCTTTTGTCCTCTGTGCTAGATTTTTTAGCTTGGATATTTTTTTCAGGGCTATAAATATTAAACAATTAATGTCCATAGATCGGCAATATCCTCAGTGTTACCACAATTGAATGGAGTTTCTATAGGACAGGTTTCTATTGAAAAACACTTGTTTAGGGGGATAGTAATAAAAGACCCTCCTTTGCAGAAATAAGGTTTTTCTTAGGATATCATGTTGCTCTTAAATATTTGTTAGACTTGCCTAATGATAACGAACTTTCTCTTTTACAGTTAACAAAAAATTATCCATGACACAGTAATTGAATTAATCTGAATTGATTGCGCATCTACACACTTTACCCCCACACCCATCACCAACCCCCCCTCCCCCAAACTTCCCCTAACAAAACAAGATCTAAGTATTGAAATCTCACCAAAAGAGGTGTAATTGAACACGGAGGCATTGAGCGTCTTATTCTGGAAGTTGGAGTAGTCAAGGTAGTACTTGTCGTAGTGAGAGCCCAGCAGTGTATCGTAACCCATCATCTCGTAGCGGACAGGGGCAGACGTGGTAGAGTCCACCCACATGGTGTATGTGTTCTTCTTCTTCCCATGGGTCATGACCTTGACCCATTTATCTGTCTTGGTTGATCCTATTTCATCCTGTCCAACTTTCTAGAAAAATATCATCAGAAGTTATCCTTTGTGTAAAATTTATAGTTTGGAAGCATTTATATCAAATATAGTGTTTATACATCAATGACTCAGGTACTAATGGTAACCAATGTACTAACTGTGTAATAATTACTGAACTACTGGTAATGAATGTACTGATTGTGTAATTATGGTAACCAATGTACTGATTGTGTACTTATGGTAACCAATGTACCAATTCTGTACTTATAGTAACTAATGTACCAATTGTGTACTTTGGTAACCATTGTACTAATTGTGTACTAATGGCACCAATGCACAAATTGTGTTCTGATGGTAACCAATGTACTAAATGTGTAATGATTGTACTAATGTACTAATTGTGTATTAATGGTAACCAATGTACCAATTGTGTATTGATGGTAACCAAAGTACTAATTGTGTACTTATGGTAACAAATGTACTAATTGTGTACTAATGGTAACCAATGTACTAATTGTGTACTAATGGTAACCAATGTACTAATTGTGTACTAATGGTAACCAATCTACTAACTGTGTTCTGATGGTAACCAAAGTACTAATTGTGTACTAATGGTAACCAATGTATTAATTGTGTACTAATGCCCCATACCTTGAAGTCTGTAAGGTCTGGTAGGACGGACTGTATTGGAGTACTTCCGTTGACAAGAAAACAGGACCGCTTGTTGAGTTCCGACTCTGTGGTCATGTATGCAATCTTAATGCTGGTGTTTTTGGCTTGTAACTGCATGGTAACAACCAAGTCTGTCAAATGTCACACACAAAAAAAGGAATTATATATAACTTAATAGCTATAAGTTTGATTAAAAGCAGACAGAATTATGAGTACACCATGTAGTGTTCTTGTAGTTTCTCTGATGACCTACCCCCGTAATAATCTATGCGACTCTGGTTGGTCGTGGCATCATAGTACGCACTGAACGGTTCTCTTAGTTCCGCGTACGGCAGCTGTAGTACCCCCTCCACTGTATAGGTATTCCCCCAGAAAGGAATATTGTCACGCAGCGATGCTGACCACACTGAAAAGAAAACCAAGGTGATATGATCTTATGAAATTAGAAAATTACCAATATATATAACATTAAACTTTAGGTAATATCATTTTTTTTAATTTTGAAAACAATTTCCAAGTTCAATTTAATGACCATGCCATGTTATAAATAGGTTTTTAATCAAAACTGCATTAGACATAACAAATTCTACTTATTGAATAAACATGAACAAGGGCTTTATATAGTTTTGCTTAACAAAATATGGTATTGTTTTCAAGTATTTACAAATCTAAGTGTGTTGACCAATCATCCATCATAAAATGTATCATGATTACCACTGATGGAAATAAATAACCACATAATTATCCTTACTCTTTAAGTGTCAATTAATACACACATGTATCATCTAATGGTTCTCTATATAGCACAGCTGGAAAGAGAATTCATTTGTTCTAAAAATAAAATAAAAATCCAAATTTCAATAAAAAAAATATTTCCTCCTCAACTGACTACAGCCATTAGAACTTGCATTTCGTTAAAATTTGTCAAAAGTGACCGAAGCAGTAACCTGGGACAGACTATTAACAGTATAACAGTATATTAAACCAATGTAAACAAAAACATGGCACAAACCTTGTTTATATATAAAAAAAATTGTGAGCCCTGTTTCTTACTTACATAACTCAACAAATGACATTTAAATTTTGGCTGATCATTAGAAATACCTCATGAAACATTGTAGAAATGAAGAAAAAAAATGAAAAATAAAATTCGAAAATTATTAGCTTAAATCTATATAACTATGTCCCTTTAAGCCTGTATATCATTTTTTTGTAACTTTGGGTCAAAATTTCAATCACTAAGTATAAGAAAACTGATTTCTCTATTTTCATCTTCGATAAATAATCAAAGATAAAAATCAATCAATCAAAGAAGTTGGAGGATACACACACATTCAAACACTGAGTATTGAGTTTTTGAAAGGATTGAGGACATATATTAAATTATTTCTGATTTGCTCATTTGTTATAGGCTTATCAATGAATATGGATGCATCGTACAACATATTATTATTTGATTATTAATGGCTTAAAATTTTCAACATTCATAGTATTTTTTGATATGTCAGAAAAGCCAAAAAATCTGCTTACAGCTCACCAGCAGACAACATTCTATTGCCTACATTACTTAGATAAGATCATTTTTATTGATGAAAGATAAATAATGATAATGTTAAGACTTCGTTTAAAATCATAATTAAAAACAATAAGTAGTTATGTAGCTCTTTCTTTCTTAAAAATTAAAATTTTGGGGGGAACTAATTGTTAATGTTTGCTTAAGTATGAATCATAAAACACTATGAGATCGACTACAATATACTTTCTATTAATACAAAGACTTTATCTTACAAAATGATGACTGTAATTCCTGATTATTTACATCATTTTACCAGTGTGACAGCAATGCAGCACATGTCAGGGTCAGTGTTTATGGGACTGTGTGAGATAGTGGGGACCTCACAACAGGTGGCCATTAGGAAGGAGACAGTGGACATCACGGAGATGGGGGATAGATGATTGAAACCTAAGAGAGACAAGTAAAACCTAATGATGGGGTCATTGAGATGATAAGTGGAAGTTACAGAGAAGGATTCAGAGTGAAGGGATCAGATGTAGACTTTATGTTCTGGCTAAACAACCACCGAGTGATCATGGACATGACTCAGTCTGAGTATTACAACACAGCCAATACAACCTTGATTCTCTCTGACAGTTCTAAGAGTCCACCAGGATTCACTTTACTTCAGTTACTGACACCAGCAACAGACAAATACGTCTATTTAGCATGTGTCAGAATGAATGAGAGAGTCTATATATCGAGTTCTATATGGTTTAGGGTGAACGATAATTAGGGCAAACGACAATTAGAGCAGGACCTAGGGCGGACAGACTCGAGCGAACAGGTAGATAGGGTGAACGAACCCAATACCATTTTACAGAGCACTATAGGCATATTAAACTGTGGCAATGAAATGCATCACAATTACATGTACTAAGATCTCAGTGTAAAAACATGGACAATTGCGAACATATCCAACAGTATTCTTAAGATATTTTCTGTCTCCTCAAACCATATGCAAGGAAAAGTAAATATGGTGTTCTGATATATGAGCTCTCAATAAAATAACATCTCAGTGTTCTAACTCCAGTATCGCTAAGGCATATTCTAAAACCTGGCCTGGCCTGGCCTGGCCTGGCCTCAAAGTTGGCCTGGCCTGGCCTCAAAGTTGGCCTGGCCTCACTTTTGGCCTCAAATTTGGCTTGGCCCCAAATTTTGGCCTGGCCTCAAAAATTGGCCTGGTCTCAAATTTGGCCTCTACTAAAATTTTTGGCCTCAATTTTATTTTTTTATTTTCTTTACAAATATGTTGATTGTATTGATTTTTTATTGATTTATGTTTAATACACTTAAAACATCACACTAAATGGCTTTTAGTGTCTTATAGTGATAGTTCTTTTGAAACATACATGTATATATAACTATAGGTATGAGTGATTGATTCTGATTTTTTTTTCCAGATTTTGAAACAGTCTGTTTTTAAATTCCAAAGTACTTTAAAATGTAATACTGCCATTGTATTACACCATGGCATGCTTTTTTTTTCAATGTACTTAATTAACTTAAACTGCTATTAGGATCGGACAATATTTATATCATTCAAATACTTGTGTGAGAAAAAAAAATAATGACAGAGACCAATTTGTTTATTCTAACCAACATTAAAGGTCACAACATGTTATGCTGTGTTCAAATTCTGATATCGAAGTTACCCTACAGGGGAAAAATTGTTTCCTAAATATACAACAACACATGCATGAAGCTACTCTAATATAGGGGTGATGATTAATGATCATCACTGAATCAAGTTATCGGAGGGTGCAATGTTGCAGTCATTCACAAATGACATTAATTAAATTAGACCGTGTGAAATGTTGAACGGCAGTGCAGGCAATTAATCTGACCCCAATAAAGCGACAGAGGTGGCTGATATCCAATTTCTATTGGGGAGGGAAATGTGTTGACAGGTAATGTAAGCGAACTGGCATTTTTAAAGTGCATTGCATGTGGATAGAGATTTGATGTTATGAATCAGTTTACAAATGTTTGAGATATTTATTTATCCTTCAAACAGATCAGTCTCTTTTAAAATGATGTTTTAATTAATTATTCTGATATATCTATTCTACATTTTGTCTACTTTCTGAAGTGGGGAATGGAGGTTGCGTCTCTGAATTTTAATGGCGATAGCTTCAGTATTGGGCATAATTCATTCCTTGGCAATAAAAGAGCAGTGTTGCACATGCATATCATATGTATTTGTGTGCGCAAACTTGAATAAAATCAATTAAAACTCAATAAGCCAGGTCACTTGTTATATATTTTTCTTCTCTTAAACATTTAAAAATCAATAAAAATTCGATGAAAACTCTTTGAAAATGTGAGAATTTATTTTTTAATATGAGGCCAAAAATTTTTGAAGAGGCCAAATTTGAGGCCAGGCCAAAATTTGGGGCCAGGCCAAATTTGAGGCCAAAAGTGAGGCCAGGCCAACTTTGAGGCCAGGCCAGGCCAATGGGGCCAGGCCAGGCCAGGCCAGGTTTTAGAGTATGCCGTATCGCTAATATATATTTAGACCAGCTTTGGAGCCACTCATACACTCTGAATGTTCCACTTACTGTATATGTTGACATCTTCACATGCTAACTTCTCATGTGCAATCAATCAAACTTAGTAGACTTATCAAATACAATGAAATACAGGGCTCAAACAAAATGAAAGTAGGATAAAAATAAAATTCCTGCACCTAAAAATAGCATATACTAGTATCAAAAGGTATAAAGTCTAGCTTCAAAATGGAGTCTTTCCCAGTGGAAATGTAAGTTCATCCAATATCATAATATCATTATAAAATAATGTAGACACAATTAATATATTTTTCTGTCTGAAGATATATGAAAAATATGAATTACAAATTGACATTTGTTCAGCACAATACACAAATCTAATTCAATCTAACAGATGTGAGGGACTCGATCAGCACATGTCAGAGTCAGTGTTTGTGGGACTTCGTAAGATAGTGGGGACATCACAATCAGGAGGGAGACAGTGGACATCATGGAGATGGTAGAGAGACAAGCGATACCTAATGATGGGGTCATTGAGATGATGAGTGAAAAGGAGAGAAGGATTCAGACTGAAGGGATCAGATCTTGACGGTATGTTCTGGCTAAACAACCACCGAGTGATTATGGACATGTCTCAGTCTGAGTATTACGACACAGCCAATACAACCTTGATTCTCTCTGACAGTTCTAAGAGTCCACCAGGATTCACTTTACTTCAGTTACTGACACCAGCAACAGACAAATACGTCTATTTAGCATGTGTCAGAATGAATGAGAGAGTCTACATATCTAGTTCTATATGGAGACAGTTCACTTGTTCAGCAGTACTTCCTAATTCTACTGTACATGGACCCTGTGGTAGTGGTTTATTCGAAGGGAAAATAGAATATGACACTGCCCACTGTTTTGTTTGTGACTTTTGGCCTCTGTCTGCCTCCTCATGGATAGACAGATGTCACTCATGGCCTGATTCTGAAGTTGTTGATGACATTGTCAGAAATGGATGTCACTTTGTAGCAATAGGACACCCACTAGGAACCCATGAAAACAAAGAATGGAGGTTTTCTTTTTCTCAGGCAGAACAGAAATGTGTGTATGCAATGAACCACAGTCAGTTTTTGACTTACGGGCTATTAAAACATTTCCTAAAAGAAGTTATAAATCAACAATCAGAAGAAACCAATAAACTGTTGTGTTCCTATCACATGAAGACAACCATTTTCTGGGCGATTCAACAAAACACACTACCTCACTGGTGTCCGCAAAATCTCCTGGCTGGTTTCTGGGTCTGCTTTAAACTCCTCCTTAAATGGGTGTATGAGGGGAAATGACCCAACTTTTTCATCCCACAAAACAACCTGTTTCTGACAAAGGTCCATGGCTCAGGACAAAACAGATTGTTCCTACAGTTAAATGAATTGTACAAGAAAGGTCTGGCCTGCCTGTTACAGAGTTCCTCTATCAGGCCCTACATCATTGATGTCCTGTACAATCCTAGAACTTTTGTTTGTTCAAATGAGAGTTTTATGAAGTCTGAAGTTGACTATGATGTAGAACTTTTCTTCGAGATATATCGTAATGCTTATTCACAAAATGCAGCTGATCTCCACAGATGTGTGAAATACCTATATGCAGTAGAACAGTGGTTAAACACGCCCCTGACACACTATCAAGTTGTCATGTTACAGATACTTACAGCCTCCATCCTTCAAGAAACTGCTTATGTATTACAAATGTACACTAACACAAGAGGAAACAAACAGATGTATATTGCAGACAAAATGTCCCACATGCTGAAATTAGCAGCCAAGTTTGGGTTTGTTTCTGATATGTTGTACATTGGCATGTATTATTACAAGACACTCAGATACAGGGAAGCTTCATCTGTTATAGAGATGACAAAGGTCAAGTTAGCACAGCCATATCTGATGTATAGGGAACATGTAGACAGAGAGAGGTATACTGAGGCTGTAGGGGGACAGTCCTGGTCTACAAAGATGAGACAGTCTGTAGCATGGGATATCATACTTAACAACAGAATCTTATATCAGTCAACTAATACCAGAACAACAGTCTGCTGTACAGAACAAGTGGCAATCATCAAATATCCCAGTGTTTGTACTGTTGTACTTCCTAGAGTTCTTGTGTTACAGACACATTGATACAACATTATCTCAAACAGCTCTAGATGAGATACAGGTCCTAGTCCATCATGATCAGGGACGGTATGTACGACATATATTCAGAGACATCTCCTGGGAGATCCTGGGGATCTGTCAACAGATCACAGGGGACCTACAGGCTGCTCTATACTCATACCATCAGTCACTCATACAGTATCCATCGCACAAAATACAAACTGCTACAGGGAAGAGAATTCAGGATATAACAGGAACAGCCCCACATGAGTAAATTAAATTGACCTGTAACTGAGTCACACAACTCATACAAGTGTAAATTACATTGACCTGTAACTGAGTCACACAATTCATAATTTTTCTGTAGTCAAACTACATAAAGTAACTGAAACCTTACAAAAAACGATGTCTAAGATGAGTTTATGGCTAACACTGGCTTGAGCTAGGTCCTAATCATCCAATAGGGAGTTGTAAGAGATATGATGATTTCATGTTATGAAGTGTAAGGCACTTTGTGACTCTGAGTCAGTAAATTATTACAAAGTGAAGAGGTATGGTTTTAAATGTGTTGAACATAAATTATATACATGTATGTAAATATGAGAAAAAGCTAGTAGTTTATAAAATAGGGCAGGAGGAGTTGAGGCATTCACCAACCCACAGCCCAATGCTATGTTCCCTCTATGCTTTAACTAAGACAGTGAACTAATGACATTGACATATTTCATATGACACCCACAGCCCTATGCTCTGTTCCCTCTATGATATAAGCCAGGTAACTAATGACATTGACATATTTTATATGACATCCATAGCCCAATGTTACGTCCCCTTTATGATATAAGCCAGGTAACTAATGACATTGACATATTTTATATGACATCCATAGCCCAATGTTACGTCCCCTTTATGATATAAGCCAGGTAACTAATGACGTTGACATATTTCATATGACATCCACAGCCCAATGCTATGTTCCCTCTATGCTTTAACTAAACCAGTGAACTAATGACATTGACATATTTCATATGACACCCACATGCCCAATGCTGCGTCTCCTCTATGATATAAGCCAGGTAACTAATGACACTGACATATTTCATATGATACAGAGTCAGTATCAAACCATTGCGATCATTTTGTTGCATCTCTGTTACTCAGATTTGGTGTTTAATTTCTTTTGATTAGTTTTGATTAAACTTCAGATATTATATTGCTTAAAAACCATTTATCAGTGATAATTTATTTATAATTTATCATTTATCCACGATAATTTCTCCTATCACCTGTTTATAAATTAAGGGGCCCCTGTTCAAATCTAAATCCAATCTGTCATTATTTCTCCGATAACTTTACACAAAGAAATTTTGAAACTTTTGCCCAGCGCTTTTATAAAGCAGACTTTTAATTAATGCTTAAGAATGGTGCACGTGTGTAAGTGTGTTCTGCGGAAAATAAGTAGATACATTAAGTATTGTAATTTAAAATGTCTAAAACATAACTTATGTCACACATGTCACTAGCTGTGCAAGGAAAGCAAGATTATTAGAATAAAATTATCGCAGTAAATTTGTAATGACTTGTTGGGTCTTGTCTTGCTGTATAGCACTTAGGTCTATCAACAGATCTACCCACATGAGTATGAATCAATGTGGTCATTTGACCCGTTCCAGATAGAATCAAGATTCAGCTAACTGAAATAGACCCAGGTGATATTTTGAGATCTAATTTTTTTGCGGAAGTACACCATATACCTGCAGCTATTGATGTAATATTGATATTTTAATTTTTTTTCTAATAAAATCTTATGCTAACAAAATGTGGACAGCCGTTTTATCAGTTAGGTATTAGCATAGCTGTTTCCATACAAATCGAATGTCGATAAAATGTTTTGGCCCTAAACACCATCAACTGAACCTGCTGAGTATTAGTTTTAATGTATACCACCCAGTTAATGGTATTTTCAAAGCCTATACAGTTTGATCAGCACAGAAATAAGAGACGACAAAATCACCGTTATCATAGTTCACACTAGTCTCTAACACTCTTTTGGAATACAGTTGTAGCGCTTCATCTATCCCATTGTAGTACAATATAAATTATTTAAGACTAAGTGAGACATTTAATGAATTCCAGCAGTAGCTAGTTGTTTTAATTCTATCACTGAATTTAAACCTAAAAATGAGAAAACAAATTAGATATTCGGAACTTGCACAATTATAGCTCAAATAAATTCTAAAATCTAGTTCTTATATCCTGCAAGCTTTTTAGGTCAGTGTTTTCCCTAAGAACCGCCAACCATCTCAAAAATCCATAAAACGAAATACAAATTCAAAGCAGAGCTAAAAATCTAATTCAATCTACAGATGTGAGGGACTCCAGCACATGTCAGAGTCAGTGTTTAACAACAACTGATCTTTAACCCTTTACTTGGAAATAAAGGGAAAACACTGTTAGGTACATTAAAATACATATCAAACCTACTTTTAATAAATGAAATAAAGTTGTAAGGGAAAATTAAAAGCTCTAACAGGTGTTTTTATGCGTGTAATAGCGTTGCAATGATCTGGATTTACTGCAAAGCGAAGGTAGGTAGACTAATCTAAGACTGGGTGATATCAAACACAAAATAAAAATATTGCAGAATTGAAACGAGCAATAATAAGTGATCATTCTATATGTATTTATTTATTTCTCCATGTTTACCTTTATTAAGTATTTGCCATTTAATTTATGAAGAGCTACTCTACGGAACTGGTCAAAATTCGGAACTGGTCAAACAACTGTATCAATTTTACAGCTAAAAAACAGAATTTTTTCTTTTAGCCCTATTTATGATAAAACTTATGACTTCACTGGTCATTCCGAATTTTCTTCACATTGAGCAACATGTATATCATTTATAGCTGCAGGTCTGTAGCTCCCGATCTGAAAAAAAATTATGATGGACGACCTGTGCGCCGTAAATTGCAACTTTTTAACGCGTATGGCATTTTTTTTAGACCGTGAACTACAGACCTGAAATCTCAGCGAGATTCGTCGAGACTGAATTTTTTTTTCAGTCTCGACAATTATCGCCGAGATAAACAGGCATGCAGCTATACTATTTGGTAACAATAAAAAAGTGACGTTATTGACGTTGAGGCCCTCTTGACATTCTAAAACAAAATTTAAATTAGAGTTTTGCAAATTAGACAAACCTGATTTCACAAAAATTATTGTTAACACTATTTTTCCAACCGCCATCATCTTGATTCAGCATGTGATAATAGTCACGTGATAAGGTAACATGACTTTCTATTTTTAGAATTATTTTAGACAAATCGTTCCACAGACAACTCGTTCCCCCCCCCCCCCCCCCCCCCCCCCCCCCACGTCCGGATTGTTTTTTCGTATGTTCTTTTCATTGTATCAGGTTATCCGATTCCTCCGTGTATCATACATGTAGCAGGGGTTTTTTTCTTCTATTGTTCATGGCTAAAGTTTACATTGTTTAAGTAGAGAATAAGTATCTTTTTAAAAATGGACTATACACATTGTATTAACATATATATGCATAGAAAAACGTGGTTTTTAAAAAAAAATATATAGTTTTTTGTTGTTTTTTTTTTAGTTTTTTGTTAGTATTGGTTTTTTCAATGTTGAAAAAAACTGACAAATGTTATATTTGCAAGGTGTTCTGTGTTATGTGTGTAAATAAATGAAAGGCCTTACAATGGTTGTGTTATGATTTTTTCTTCATTTCTTGTATGTTAAGTGATTTCTCTTATCTAATTTCATCGATTTGAATTAACTTTTTTCCTATAAAAATCGTTGTTTTGTTTATTTTGTTTTCGTGATAATAAAATAGTAAAATCACCGGGTCAGTAATTCGGATCTCCTCTATAAATGTCCTTAAATTAAGTATCCATATTGACTTAATAACAAGTAATTAAAAAAGGGTCATAGGTAAAGAAATATATTTGCGATACCTTAAGGCAAAATAAACATTCATTTTTTTGTTCACGAGGAACTTGTTTCTTACAAAAAAAAAGGAGTTATTTCAACGTAGACTCAGTCACTCCTAAATAAAAACAAAACAATCTTGGCACAGAAAGTCTTCAACACCAAGATGCAGGTTTGGTGGACATGCTGCTTTCTTTATTTGGCCTTTAGTTGCTTACTTTTGTCTTTTCTCCAACTCTTTTTATCGCATTTTCTTTTTTCTTCTCCCACTCCTCCTTTCCTTTTTTTTATTGTCAAATTTGCGTTTTTCTTCTTCTTCCTACAAAGTTTGGACGTGATTTTCCTTTTTTTTTCTAGCAATCTGATCACGTCTTCTCCTGTCATATGTTAAAAATACGTTCATAAATAAAATGCAATTTCAATACTAATTATCATATACAAATGTAATAATGTAAATGAGTTGATCATAATGCTTGAGTTTAATTTGTTAAAATAAAAATAAAGTATGATACAAAGCCCTGGTAGCAAGTGTGTTCATTAAATCAAAGGACTTTGAAAATGGTCAGTGTAACCTGTAAATACTCTTGCTTCTGTAATCATTTCAGTCCCTTTCTTCTTTTGAACGTTAAACTTGTTACTAGTACCCGGAGGCACAAGGATGTTGTCCAGTGACCCTGAGTTACAAGGGTGTGATTCACCAGTATGTTTAGTGCTAGAACCATTATGGCCTCATAATTGATTTAATGTAGAAACATTCTATATATTACATTATGGAAAAAGTAATTCCGATAACTCTTTTCAATTTGACACAATTTTAACAAGAGGCCCATGGGCCACATCGCTCACCTGAACAGCAGTCCCTTGTAACATTCTATTTCGTAGCATATGCTATTTCTATTTTAAACTTTGAACCCCTCCCTGGGGCCCCAGTATTGGTCCGAGGTCTATGGTTGGCTTTAACAATTTAGAATTTACACTATTTGAGGATCCTTGCATAGTAATCTCACAAACTGTAGCATTATAGTTCTCGAGAAAAACGTTTTAAAAACATTTTCCATATATATTTCTATGTTAAACTTTGAATCTCTCTTGGGGCCCCAGTATTAGTCCAGTGGTCACAGCTTTATTAATTTAGAATATACATTATTTAAGGATGATTGCATAGTAATATCACAAATTGAAGCATTGTAGTTCTCTAGAAACAGATTTTTAAACGTTTTCCCTTTATATTTCTAAGTTTAACTTTGAACCCCTCTTGGGGCCCCAGTATTAGATCGAGGGTCACGGCTTTTATAATTTAGAATCTACACTATTTGAGGATGCTTACGTAGTTATCTGACAAATTGAAGCATTTTAGTTCTCGAGAAGAAGATTTTTAAACATTTTCCATATATACTTCTACATTAAAATTTTACCCCATCTTGTGTTCCCAGTATTAGTCCAGGAGTCACTATTTTAAAACTATCGAATCTACATTATCCAAGGTTGTATGCATAGTAATCTCACAGATTGTAGCATTGTAGTTCTCGAGAAGAAGATTTTTTAATATGTTACTTATATATTTCTATATTAAACTTTGACCCCTCTTAGGGCCCCAGTATTAGTCCGGGGATCACGATTTTACCAATTAAGAATCTACACAAACTGTAACATTGTAGTTCTCGAGAGGAACATTTTTAAACGTTTCCTATATATTTTTTAAAATGTTTAATTTTGAACCCCAATTGGTGCCCCAGTATTAGTCCGGGAGTCACGAGTTTTACAAATTAGAATCTACATTATGTATGAATGAGACATTACTTCTTCTAGCTCCTCCACATAGTCTGATGGGACTTGAGGCTGCTGATTTTCAGCCACACCCATCATGATGTCAACGGGTTGTATAATCTCTCGCCCTAACATCATTTTGTTCGCTGTAAAACCAGTTTGTCTGTTCACTGTGGCTCTTATGGCGCCAGCAATTAGTTGCAAATGTTTGGCCCAATGTCGCTGGAAGCTTGCAAGATAGTTTTATTGTACCACTCTATTTGTCCATTTGCATACGGTCTATATGGTACTGTGCGTGTTTTTAAGATCTTTAGCATTTTGCAAAGCTTGCAAAATAGGTCACTCATGAAGTTCCTTCCCTGGCCCGAATGAATCTGAAGAGGGCATCCCATTCGGGCATGAATCCTTCAACCAGTGTCATTGTTACTTGTTCTGCACCTTGGTTAGGGATTGCATAACATTCTAGCCACTTTGTAAACTGGTCGATCATCATAACAATGTAGCAATTCCTTCTAACTGATTCTGTGAATGGCCCTGGGATATCTATATGTAATCTTTCCATAGGGATGCCGGCATGGTACTGGCCAAGGGGAGCTTTTGGCTGCAGATGAGGTTTTTTTACTTATATTACATTCCTTGCAAGACTGAACATAATTTTGCAATCTTTGGATTTACCATACCAAATGTATTTTGAGTGCAGTCTCTGTAGCGTCTTTTGCTGTTCATGGTGACTTGCGCATTTGGAATCAAGGCAACCTGCCAACACTGTTTCTCTAAGTGCCCTTGGAACTAGTAGCAAACGTGTTTCAGATGTTTCATCAATCCATGTATAGTACAGTACTCCATCAACAACTGTGAGCAGCTCTTTCAAGTTCCACCAGTGTTTTACAGCTGGGCCGGAGAGGGAAAGCTCAATTTCACTTGGACCACTTCCTGTATTCCAATGGAGGAGATGTTTTAGATCCTGATCATTTTCTTGGGCTTCTCTTAGTCCTTGTGGCTAAAAGATCCACACCAATTACATCCCTCAGTGACCTTATCCGATTTGAAATCTTCCTTACAACATTTGGTCTCACGGACAGCTAAAGGGACAACGTCATCAATGTCCTCTTCAAACCTAGACCATTATTCATGTGCTTTCTGACAGAGCTTACATCCACCACATGGCAGCTCACTGACATCCTTCCCAGCATCATAGCAATCGCATGGCGGTTCTGTTACTGGGATTCTTGAGAGACCGTCAGTATTGCCATGTGCCTTGCCACTACGGTGTTGGATTGTCATATTATACTGGGACAATTCTTCAATCCATCTCGCAAGTTGTCCCTCAAAATTCTTAAAACCTAGAAGCCATGCTAGGCTGCAGTGATCGGTGCGAACAGTAAATGGCCTTCCCAGAAGGTAGAATCTGAATTGTTTTGTGAACAATGAAAAGTAGTTTCTTTCTTGTTACACAGTAACGTCTTTGGGTAGATGATAATGTTTTGCTTGCATACTTATAAGTACTTCTTTCCCATTCTGAACCTGCCACAATTCTGCACCTAATGAATGATCTGACGTATCTGTATCAAGTATAAATAAGCCATCTGACTTTGGTAAGGCTAATACCGCTGGTTGGGACATTGCTTGTCTAAGGGAGTGAAAACTATGATCTTGCGCTTCGCCCCATACGAATGTACTATATCATTTTGTGAGATCGTACAAAGGGGATGCCAATGCTGCGTAATCCTTGATGTGCTCCCTATGATATTTCATGTACCCTAAGAAAGTCTCAACACCTTTTCGGTTTCTCAGGACGGGCCACTGGGCTACACAATGTAAGCTCTCTGGGGTCACAGATACACAATCCTCACTGACATTCCTACGCATAAACTGTATCTCTTTTCTGAACATACAACATTTTTTTGGTTTTAATTTCAATTTATGTTTTCTGAACCTAGTTAGGACAGCTCTAAGGTTAAGTAGGTGATTGTCAAATGAATTTCCAAGCACAAGACATCATTAAGATATGCCAAGCATTCCCTCCAGTTTAATCCATGTAAGACAAGCTGAATCATTCGTTGAAATGTTGCTGGACTGTTACATGTGCCAAATGGCATTCTTATGAACTCTAACAAACCATATTTTGTTATGAATGCCGGTTTATGACGATCATGTTGCTCCACTTCTATTTGGAAGTAGCCCTGGGCCATATCTAATGTGCTTAGGAAGACATTTCCACTTAGAGTATCCATGCACTCTTCAATATTTGGGAGGGGAAAAGCATCTTTTTTGGTAAGACTATTCACTTTTCTAATGTCAACACAGTACTGCACAAAACCATCATTTTTTCGAACGAGTACCGGTGCAGAGGCCCATTGTGACTTTGATGGAACTATGACTTCATTATCTCGAAGTTTTTTTTAAGTGGGCTTCCTCTTCCTTCTCGAAGCCTAGTGGAGTACGTCTTAGTTTTGCACGGACTGGTTGTGCGTCCCCTGTGTTTACTTTATGTGTGACTCCTTGGAACAGGCCTAAGTCCATGTCATCTGCTGCAAAATTCCACAAGTAAGGTCAATCAAAGCATTGTATGCGGTAAGGAAGTCCAGACCAATGATCACTTGTTCTGTTATGTCTGCCACAATAACTGGCCATTTGAATTGAACTTGATCGCCTTCTATTTCAATATTGGCATCCTTTCAGTAGTTGGCTTTCAACCAACTGTTTTCTCCTACCCCCTTAAGAGTCACCTCCTTGCCAATGTGTAAGGGTGGCGTCAACGAGTTTGCTAACTCTCTGTTTATTACTGATATTTGTGCTGCTCTATCAACAATGGCTTTTCCCAGTTTTCCATTTATATTTACGTTGATCAGCAAATTTTGTGGTTCAAATTTGCATTCGTAGAGTCTCATATCAAATGTATGGTAACCTTTGGCTTGCGGAGATGGTGATCTTGATTTTCGCTGTTGTTTACAGTCCTTTGCAAAGTGACCTTTTTTCCCCCAGTTAGAGCAGGAGACTTCTTTTACAAGAGAGGATGATCTAGATTGAGCTTCTGTCCTCTGAGGGGATCCCGAACGGTTTGAGATTAGACCAATGAGTTTTTGCAATTGGATGCTTCGAAACCAAGTTTTAAGGAATCAACATCTGCAGCAACCTTGTCAACCCGACCCTGGGGCCGGACTGCGTGAGCTAAATTCATTTTCATCATCGCTGTCACTGTACGCATCGTTGAATCTAACTTTTCTGACTTCTGGATTACGTCCACCCAGAATTAGTCTTTGATTATTGATTGATGCTTTGACCAGTTGAAGTGTATTTTCTAAGGTGGTTGGGTCTTTATCCATTGCTGTTTATGCTGTGCGCTTGTTTTCAATGCCTTTTAGGAAGGTGTCAGTGGCAATTATATCTATAACACATTCTGGAGCATCAGGATATCCCTCTGTAACCATTTCCTGCACTTGTTCTGCAAATTCTTCAACTGTTATATTCTCTTGCTTGATGTCTTGAAGCTTTCTCCTCACAGTTAAGGGCAGTTCCTTTTGACCAAATCTGGACTTAAATTTTTTGCATAGGTCACTGAAGTTATTTTGGACTGGTTTTGCATAGGTCCAATATAATTTAAGTGCTTTGTCTCTTAAGGATTCAATAAGTCTCTCTAGTCGTTGATCCTTATATCTGTCTGCAATTCTGTCTAACTGGCTTTGGAATGGGCACCATTCACTGCGTCCATCAAATGTAGCCATTTTAGGAGGCGGAGGTCACTCGATGTGGTTGCTAAATGGGCCAGATTGTCTCAAGCACCATTAACCCACTTGTAGAATTACCTTTTCCCGTTCTAGTTTGTGTTACACTGCTAGTTGGGCCAGGCTTAGCCAAGCCCCTGTCAGCAGAGACACTACTAGTGAATCCCCCACAGGCTACTGCCTCTGTATAATTTTTTCTCCAGCTTCAATGACTTTTGACCACCATCTTCGGTACCATAAATACCATGGGGTGCTAGTTTGTCAACAATATCTCCAGTGACTAACGACTCAGACTTATTCCCTGATAGTTTCCTTTCTAGTTCTGCCATCATTTTAGCTATTTTATTCATTTCTACCTCATTTCTACCTCATAATTCTTCTGCATGGTTTTGTAGTGCACGCTTTGTTAAGTATTGAATCAAACTCTTTCGCCACATTGTCCATTGCCTTTTTATGTTCTCCACCTTGCCTCTCCTTAATCGATTCCACTAATTCAGGTGGGATTTCCAAAGAGATTTTTTCTTCGTACAACAGTTTCTATATTGTGCATGCAGTGTTATGCAGATTTTCCTGAATGTCTTCCATGGTTATGTATCCCTTTTCATCTCTCAATTTGATGATGGCTGTTGCTCTTTGAGTTCTAATGCCCTCCAGGGATTTGAGGTCATCTATGGATGCTTTATTTAGATTTGTCATGTTTTTAAATAACTTTAGTGAGAGTTCACGATGAGCTTAACTCTTCTTCTGGTACATGAATGTCTAAAATATCTTCATCTAAGTTTAAATTAATGTCATCCGTTGCACTTTTTGTCCAGATAAGTGCAAAGTGCTGTGTCTGCATGAATGCCGTCATAGTATTCAGCAAATTCATAAAATAGACGTACGCTGGGAAGACCACCTTTTCTTTTATTTGTGTCCTTACGACGTCTCTTTATGTCACAGTTGAAAGGTAGAGTTCTCTCTGTAATGCTGGACTTAATTTCTCTTATGGAAGAGTTGAGCTGTTCTACCTGTCTGCAAATGGTCTTTGAATGAATCTGGGTCCGTGTGATCCTTAAACTTGTTATATGCAAAGACAGAAAAGCAGGGCACCACAATAAGTTTGACTTTTGTGTTTGGGTACTGTTTTACTATTTCAATTACTCTATGATATTGAGATAATATATGATCAATCACATAATTGTCCCGACACTTAACTTTTGCAAATTTGCCTTCTTTAATAGAGATGTAACATGTACCTAGCCAAATACGTATTATTGCTATTTGCCTTCAAGTAATTGTCTAGAAAGTCTACTGCATGCGCTGTACGCCAGCCTGGTTCACACAAAAATTCAACAAAATTAAGTCCTTATCTTCTTTTGATTGCAAATTCCTTGCTATCTGACAACAGAATGGGAGCGTAATAAAGACTGCCTTGTCTATAAGATACTTTTCTCCTTAAAAAATTATATAATTTGGGTTTTGACAATGACATAAAAATAAAATAAAATTTATCTTCAATGAAAGGTTTTTGCTTGATAACTAGTTTAAACTAGGTGAAAAAACCCCGATATATTTTAGAATTTTATTGTCCCGAAAGTAGTTAGGATCCTAACTACTTTCGGGACAATAACATAAAATAAAATATATCGTTAAGCCAAAATTAATAAAATATGGCGCCAACTGCGTTCCGTACCTGTCAAGCAGAACGCGCCAAAATGACAATTTACCGAAAAAAGAAAATAAGATGAAACTCATACAATTCTGGTGCTAGATACTGATATTAATCTTCTAATGAGAATACTTATGGATTTTATTTGTTTAAATCAGTGAAAAAAAATTACTAAACGAATGAAAAAAACTTATCCCAAGTTTCTCCATAATCCTACTCGGGCGTTATAGCTTGCAATAAGTGCAAATCCCGGCAAAACAGATAAACTGCAGGCTTAGGGTCAAATGTGATCACTTCTGACACCAATGTTGTGCTGATGAATATGTCCTAGACTGCAGGAGACGGTCAGTGGTCGGAACACACGCGGACACGAGTCTCACTGAAGCAGGGGGACATCAACACTGCCGATTTAAGCGGTTATTGGGTAGTTCGTACATCCTATAAATCGGTTCCACAACAAACGTAATTTAATTATATTGCACCATTTGCAGTTTCTGAAGTCGAAAATGCAGCAGATGTTATTTCATTTTTATTGCTGGATATAATAGAGGGAAAAGTTCTTTCATACAATTGGCAAACTATGTTATTCTTTTTTTTTTTTTTTTTTCAGAAAAACAATCAATTTTATCAATGCAAAAGCTTTTGCCACAACGCTGTGGTGCCTCAGAAACTAAATGTTTTGTTTCTAAGCTCTAAATGTTTCTTAAATAAATTACCTGACGTTTTATCTAAAGTTGTGTTCTCTCTGAGCATGCTCCATGTTACTGTCGTATTTTGGAGAATGTTTCTGTTAGTGTGCAGCAAACATTTCGACCACATGATCATCGTAGCCATGGAGATATTCCACCATCGGGTTCATCGGGACTCTTCTATTTGAGACACCTGGGCCAAGAAATCCGGAACAGGGCAGACCTAGACGTAACAATGAAATGGCTCTCCTTTGTACAATAAAAACCCTGAAACCTATATTCTGTTATTGAATTATAGTCTGTCCCAAGATAATTTTGCCACATATCTCCTTAAATTATTCGATATTTATAAATACCCCTTGGTTCAGACGATGTTCATTCAATAGTATGAAAAAATCCCAAGATTTCCCATTTGAAACGCCCCCTCTAGCTTGTCAGGTTTCAATACAGGGCTAAAAATAAAAAATATACGGGGACTTTCCATTGCTAAAGAGATTAAGGTACCCGGATGATAACGTTGAAAAATTGTGCGAGGTATTTCGAGTGACTTCCGAATGGACAAAAGATGTCAACGTTCCCCATTATAAATCTCCGTAGGAAATCTGTTTTCGTTCCTGTGAATTTTTACGAGGGAAAAATGATAATGTGTGAATGAATTTATCTTGGAAATTTTCCCTATCATCGATTTCAATTGCACTTCTTTCACATGTATGTGTATTTTTACTAAAAATCGTCCAAATGTGCATCATAAATATCTTGGGACAGACTATAATCAGAATTGATTGTGCATCTACACCCCAACCCCAACCCCAACCCCACCCTGCAAAAGTGTTGCTTTATAGAGAGTATAAGAGATCCAAGCATTGAAGTCTCACCAAAAGAGATGTAATCGAACACGGAGGCGTTGAGCGTCTTATTCTGGAAGTTGGAGTAGTCTAGGTAGTACTTGTCGTAGTGAGAGCCCAGCAGTGAATCGTACCCCATCATCTCGTAGCGGACCGGGGCAGGCGTGGTAGAGTCCGCCCACATGGCGTATGTGTTCTTCTTCTTCTCATGGGTCATGACCTTGACCCATTTATCTGTCATGCTGGATCCTATTTTATCCTGTTCAACTTTCTAGAAAAATATATTCAGATGTCATCCATTGTGTAACATTAATAGTTTGGAAGCATTTATATCAAACCAATATGAACACCAAATAAGAGACTGAAAGATATTGTGATTATACATCAATATGTGTAAAATAGCTCCTTTACCTACTTGATATCTCATTCATAATCAAATGAACTACATTGAGGCTAGACTAATGGTAACCAATGTAGTAATTGTGTACTGAGAGTAACCAATGTATTAACAGTGTACTAATGGTAACCAAAGTACTATGTACTGATGGTAACCAATGTACTAACTGTATATTGATGGTAACTAATGTACAGACAGTGTACTGATAACTAATATACTGTGTACTGATGGTAACCAATGTACTAATTGTATATTGATTGTAACTAATGTACAGATAGTGTACTGATGGTAACTAATGTACTAACTGTGTACTGATGGTAACCAATGTACTAATTGTATATTGATGGTAACTAATGTACTAACTGTGTACTGATGGTAATGATGTACTAATTGTATTTTGATGGTAAGTAATGTAAACAGTGTCCTAATGGTAACTAATGTACTAACTGTGTACTGATGCCAACCAATGCACTAACTGTGTTCTGATGGTAATCAATGTACTAACCGATGATTATATGATTATATTGATGATTAACTAATGTACTAATTGTGTACTGATGGTAATGATGTACTAACTGTATATTGATGGTAACTAATGTGCTAACGGTCCACTAACGGTGCACTAATGGTCACTAATGTACTAACTGTGTACTGATTGTAACTGATGTACATATGTTGTACAAATGGAAACCAATATAAAAATTGTATACTGATGGTATCCAATGAACTAACTGTGTATTGACGGTAACCAATGTACTAATTATGTAATGATGATAACCAATGTACTAATTGTGAACTAATGCCCCTGATCTTGAAGTCTGTGAGGTCTGGTAGGACGGACTGTATCGGAGAACTACCGTTGACAAGGAAACAGGACTGCTGGTTAGCACCGACTTTGTGGTCATGTATGCAACCTTAATGCTGGTGTTTTTGGCTTGTAACTATATGGTGACAACCAAGTCTGTCAAATATCACACAAAAAGGACATTATATAATTCAATAAAAGTAAGTTTGATTTCAAGCAGACAGAATAATGATAACACAATGTAGTGTTTTCATGGTTTCTCTGACGACCTATCCCCATAATAATAAATGCGACTCTGGTTGGTCGTGGCGTCATAGTACGCAATGAATGGTTCTTTTAGTTCTGCGTACGGCAGATGTAGTATCCCCTCAACTGTATAGGAATTTCCCCAGAGTGGAACATTGTCACGCAGCAATGCTGACCACACTGAAAAGAAAACCAAGGTGATATGATCTTATGAAATTAGAAAATTACCAAGCCAGTATGATATAATATATATATATATATATATATATATATATATATATATATATATATATATATATATATATATATATATAAATATATATAATAAATTTTTTTGAACTTTGAAAAAAATTCCAAGTTCAATTTGATGACCATGCCATGTTATAAATGGGTTTTTATCGAAACACCATTGGACATAATGAATTTCACTTATTGAATAAACATGAACAAGAGCTTTATATAATTTTGCTTAACAAAATATACTATTTTTTATGTATTTACAAATCTAAGTGGTATTGACTATTCATCCATTATTAATGTATCATGATTACCACTTATGGAAATAAAATAACAACATAATTATCCTTATTCTTTAAGTGTCAAATAATGCAGACATGCATCCTCTTATTGCTTTCTATATAGCACTGCTGGAAATAGAATTCATTTGTTCTAAAAATAAAATAGAAAACCAAATTTCCAAAAACAATATTTCCTCCTCAGCTGACTACAGCCAATATATTCTGACATTATGATACATTATTATACCCGCACTTTCTAAAGAAAGTTGGGGTATATTGTTGTTACCCTGTTCCGTCTGTCCGTTCGTCCGTCCGTCTGTCACGTTTTACTTTCTCAAACTGCTCTTACATCTTATAAACCAGCAAACTGAACTCTTGGAGTATGATTTGAGGTGTCATGTTGTTTAGTAAAAAAGTTTCAAAAATTCCCTGGTAGTCCTAGGGGTCAAATAATTGGTAAAAAATGACGTTTTTTGACAAAAAACCTTCTTCCTCGAACTCCTTTTACATTTTCAACAGTAGACAAATCATCTCTTGGAATATGTTTTGGGGTGTCCTATAGATGCGCAATAAGGTTTCAGAAATTTCAATTTTGTCCTGGGGGTCATTAAATGGCTGAAAAATGACTTTTTTTTTTTTTTTTTACAAAAAGTCTGGTTTCAAAAAACGTCAATTTCTTTTTGCGGTAGCCTAATGAACTAATAGGATATGCTTCGGGGTGTCATGTTGATGTGTAATCATGTTTCAAAATTTTTGTTTTTATCATGGGGGTCTGTGGGCATCAAAAAATGACGGTTTTTTTGCCAAAAAAAATATGGTTCCCAGAACTCCTCTTACAATTTATGCAGTAGCTATGTCATCTCTTGAGATATGATAAGGACTGTCCTATAGATGTGCAATAAGGTTTTAAAAATTTAAATTCCATCCAGGGAGTCAAACAGTAGCTGAAAATTGACGTTTATCACTCCTAAAAAAAACCTACTTCCCAGAACTCCTCTCATGATTTAATGAATAGCCACATCATATCTTGGGGTATGATAGGGGTTGTCATATGGTCATGCAATAAGGTTTTAAAAATTTAAATTCCATCCAGGGAGTCAAATAGAAGCTGAAAATTGACGTTTATCACTCCTGAAAAAACCTACTTCCCAGAACTCCTCTCATGATTTAATGAATAGCCACATCATTTATAGGGATATAACAGAGGCTGAGCTATAGATTTGCAATAAGGTTTTAGAAATATAAATTTGATTCTGAGGGTCAATGCTATCTGCAAAATGATGTTCCGTCCCATAAAAAACCTAATTCCTGGGCCTCCTCTTATCTCTTGTGATTGAAATAATGTACCATAAGATGCATAAGGAGGAAGAATATATATGCTTTAAGGGTGGGGATCACAAGCATTTTTTTCAAGTTATTTGATCATTTTTGATTTTGGGAGGGTGGGGTGGGGTTAGGGTGACCCCCAGATGCCATGACCTACTAATACCACAAAAAGATTTACCTTGACATGGTCATGGTTCAAGAAACAAAAATATATATGGTTTAGGAGTGGGGATTTCGATGATTTTGAGGATATTTTAAAAATATTCAACTATTCATGTTTTCTATTTAAGAGGAGGGGGTGGGGTGGTTGTTTAAAAACAACTCCGGGGGGTGGGGGAATGACCCAAGGGGCAAGGGCCAATTTGTCTTAAATGTATCTTGACATGATCAGCAGAATTGGACAGAATTATCACTATAGGGCATCTGCAGAGTGGGGCCCTAAATAGTTACAAAATCAATCTACAAAAAATATTGATAATATGTTATACATGTATTTAGAAATGTCTTAATTTATTTCCAAAATGATTAAAAAATTAATCATTCAAAATGAGTTATAAATAACCGATTGGCAATTCTGCAATTGATTGCAAGATCCCTAGTATAATATCACATGTATTTTTTTTTATATATATAATTATACATGTATGTTAACAATCAGGATTAAAATGCACAAATTTTCATGAGTCATAAATCTTGACATACCACATATCTCTTGACAAAAAAAAATAAGCAATTTAAAATAAAAGAAAATTAGTCATTAACTCTTTTTCTATTACTGGTGTATGATGATGGGATAGGGGGTATAATGGGAAAAAAGCTGCAGCATGCCTTCATTCTCACTAAAAATGTATATCTAATCCACACATCCTGGGGATGGGGAACGGTTAAGGCCCCTTCCCCTTCCTCCCTATTATAACTCATATAAACATGATATTTAATACCCAAATTTAATACAAAATAGGGTCAATATGGAGTCAACTCAATAGTGTTAGTCTGACAAATGAAAAAATAAAAAACATTCTGCAATTAAAATGACAGAAACTGTAGATAAGCTTATTTAAATACAGATGATGATACAGTATGCTGGCAAAGGGAGATCACATTTTAGAAAGTGAAAGTAAAACTTAACTGTTTTGTATACCGGTGTCTCATAATATTGCGCTACTACATGTATTATACTTACCTATATTGGTCAACATCATAATGATAATCCAATTAGCACAATACGAATTCCTTTAGCTGATCACCACAAAAGAAACGTTTATTCATGTTAATTAATCCTATTCTGCACATCAAGAAAACATATGCATGTACACCACGTGAAACCCATCTAACCAAAGAGCTGGGTAAAACTAGTACCCGACGCAACCTGTACACCTCTGTTGTGTAAGTAACTTCAAAGATCATTTAATTGAAACATATTGCATGTGGCCTTCTTTTTGACTAAAACTAGTACAAGAGAGTGTTATTTAGAGGCAAACACTTGGTGCGGGTATTACTGTCTAATGACAGCATCTAGTGTTTTAATTTATTTTGGATAAGGCATAACTAGTGTGTATTTCATTTATTACAACATAAACTGACAATTGTTATGCCTACTTACAGTGATTTAGACGTCTCTCCGCCAACTCCACTGTCTCCTTTCTGATTGCTACCTGTTGTGAGGTTCCCACTATCTGACACATCCTCACTGACTCTGACTGAGCTTCATTACTTTCTCCCTGGTAAAATGATGTAAATAATCAGGAACTAGATGTTGTCATTAAACCTTGAAAAAATCTAAAGCGGCTTTTGAAGTAAATAAAACTAGATGTTGTCATTAGACAGCAATACCCGCATCAAGTGTTTTCCCCTAGATAACACTATCTTGTAACATTTTTGGTCAAAAAAAGACCCTTGCTATTTCTGGTAGTTTTTAAAAATTATGATTTTCATAAGAGATTAGATACACATCAGCTTTTTATCTACAATCTGGAGTTGAACCGTTTGCATGTGAATTTTAAATTTATCGATTATCTTCACATTTCATGTCAGAAAGTATAGTCTATATAATTATTACAAACTCGGCGCTAGATTTGGTTTTGCGCGTCAAGATCATCAGGTACTAGATTTACCAAGCTCTTAGGCTAGATGGGTTTCACTTTACTTCAGTTACTGACACCAACAAGAAACAGACACGTCCAATCAGCATGATCCTGACGTTGTTGATGACATTGTCACCCAATAGGACCCCATGAAATTAAAGAATAGAGAATTTCCTTTTCTCAGGCTGAACAGAAATGTGTATATGCAATGAACCATAGTCAGTTTTTGACTTTTGGATTGTTAAAACATTTCCTAAAAGAAGTTATAAATCAACAATTAGAAGAAACTAATAAACAGTTGTGTTCCTATCACATGAAGACAACAATATTTTGGCCATTCAACAAAACAAACTACCTCACTGGTGTCCAAAAAATCTATTGGAAGGTCTCTGGGTCTGCTTTAAAATCCTCCTTAAATGAGTGTATAAGGGAATCTGTACTAACTTTTTCATCCCAGAAAACAGCCTGTTTCTGACAAAGGTCCATGGCTCAGCACAAAACAGATTGTTTCTACAGTTACATGAATTATACAAGAAAGGGCTGGCCTGTCTGTTACAGAGTTCCTCTATAAGGTACATCATTGATGTCCTATACAATCCTAGAGCTTCTGTTTGTACAGATGACAGTATCATGAATTTGACTATGATGTAGACCTTTTCTCTGAGATAAATTTTAATACTTACACACCCGCACCAGATGTTCTCAAATTTGTGAAATACTTATATGCAGTAGAACATTGGGTGGTTTTACCTTTGACGCTCTATCAACTTGTCATGTTACAGAGACGTACAGTCCACATTTTTCAAAAACACTGCTTTTAAATTACACAATATGTACACATACACAGGTGTCAACAAACAGATGTGTATTGCAGACAAAAAGTCTCGTCACATGCTGAAATTAGCAGCCAAGTTTGGATATGTTTCTGACATGTTGTATAATGCCATGTATTATTACAAGAAATTCAGATACAGGGAAGCTTTAATTGTTATAGAGATTGCAAAGGTCAAGTTAGCACAGCCATATCTGATGTATAGGGGACCTATAGTCAGAGAGAGGTATACTGAGGCTGTAGGGGGACAGTCCTGGTCTACAAAGATGAGACAGACTGTAGCAATGGATATCACACTTGACAACAGAATCTGTTATATCAATGAACTAACAGCAGAACAACAGTCTGCTCTACAGGACAGAGACCCTACATTACATGTCCCATTATTTGTAATAGTACACTTCCTAGAGTTCTTGTGTTACAGACACATTGATACAACATTATCATAAGCAGCTCTAGATGAGATACAGGTCCTAGTCCATCATGATCAGGGACTGTATGTATATGATCTACTCAGAGACATCTCCTGGGAGATCCTGGGGATCTGTCATCAGATCACAGGGAACCTCCAGGCTGCTCTATACTCATACAAACAGTCACTCACACAGTATCCATGGAACAAAATACAAACTGCTACACAGAGGAAATTACAGGATATAACAGGAACAGCCCCACATGAGTAAATTACATTTACCTCTGAGTCACACACAGCTCATACATTTTTCTTTAGTCAAACTGCACAAAGTAAATGAAACCTTACAAAAAAAAAAGAATGGCTAAGATGGGTTTAGTGTTCTTATATTTCAATAAATTGAGCTTGGTCCTAATCATCAAATAGGGAGTTGCAAGGGATTAGATGATTCATGTGATGAAGCTTTAGACACCTGACTGTATAATAACTCAGAAATTATCCATAATGATCCAACAAAGCAGCCTACACAAAGTGAAAAGATATGGTTTTATATGTTGTAAATAAAAATCATATATATAAATATGAGAAAAAGCTATTTCTGTGATCCGGTCACGTGATGACAATGGTTTGACGTCTCTCTTAGCGCTCCGCAAAAATTGCCTTTTTTGTTACTTAAAAGCGTTATAAAAGCTTCTAAATATTTCTACAACAATAGAAAAGGTAGCGGTATATATTTTGTGTGATATATAGTCTGTGGATCCTACTGAAAAATTGGAAAATTCTATGTGCTTGTGGCGAAGCTTAACCGCATGAACTGTGAGTACCTACTCATCGAACTTTCTTTGTCATTCTTTTTGCCATTTGTGTAAATGTCTGTAAATATGGAAGGAAAGAACAAGTTAGAAAAATTAGACAAGTCGGAAAAAAAATCAGAAAAAAAGAGTGAAAAGGTCACAGACAAACGAATGGTGCAATTAAATTTACAATCGGTGCCGTCGTCAATAAAAAGCGCCACCATTTCGGACAAAAGGCCGTCAAAAGTACAGCGAACGAGTAGCTCCGATACTGAACCCCCTACACCTGACATCTTTGATGGACTTAAATCTATTCAAGAAAGTCTGCTAGAAATCCGGGCAACAATGGTGAAAAAGGAAGACATTAAAAACATCGTTACGGACATTGTCTCGGAAATGAAGGGGGAGCTAAAGAAAGAAATCATAACAGAGGTGATCACTGAGGTGAAAGATACACTAACAAAAGAACTCTCAATTACCGTTACTACACAGGTGAAAGACGAGTTTATCAAAGAGATAGATGAAAAATCCAAAATATTCGAGTCGCGCACGAAAGAAATTGCCGATGGGATGAATATGGATATGAATGACCTGAAGGAGAAATTCCACGAACATCTAGCAGAGTTACGAGATCTTAAAGCCAATTTACAACAATATAAATCCTTAACCGTGACAGCATACACTCAGGCAAACCAAAATATGCAGTACTCTCAAAAAAATAACATCAAGTTCATAGGGTGGAAGGAAAAGGCGCAGGAAGACTTGCACTCCGACCTGATTACCATCATGAAACAAACGGCTGGCGTAACCATAGACCCCAGTGATATCCTTGAAATACATCGCATCCCAGGGGAACAGGGAAGGATTCGGCCAGTAATCGCCAAACTCAGAAACAGCGATTCAAAAATTAAAATTATCAAACACAGATCAAAAGATGTTGTGAAAAAGCACTTCACTATGTACGACCACATCACCCATCAGAACGCAGATCTTCTTCGACAACTGAGCAAGGACGAGCGGATACAAAAATCGTGGTATTATAACGGAAAGATCTTCGCGTCAGATAGACAAGGTGTGCGGCATAAATTCGACATCCTGGATTCCATTGATAGGAAGCTAAAGAAACTCTAGAGGTTGGTAATGCGGCGGGGTGCTGAAATTCGATCGGGATCGAAGTGAACTGAACTGTGAATGTGTATTGCCAAACGAGATCGGGATCGTTATACTAAATAAAACGAACATGTTTGTGTGTGTGTGTGTGGCGTGTGAATGTGTGTATACGTATTTGTCAAACGACAGTCTGGTAAGTGGTTACTTGCTTACATTTAAACTATCAATTTTTTACGTTTTGTTTCTTCACAATTTTCCCATAGATACCACAGTCGGGTAATATTACAATAGCTACGGTGAACTGTCAGGGGCTAGCAACTTTTAACAAACGTCAAGATGTTTTAAATTATTATAAACAAAAACAATATTCTATTATTTGTTTGCAGGACACACATTTTATATACGAAAATGAACAATTTATTGAATCCCAGTGGGGATACAAATGTGTTTTTAATTCATACTTGTCAAATTCAAGAGGTGTTTGCATACTTTTTAACAACAATTTTGAATTCAAAGTCCTCAGAGAAAAAAAGGACACAGATGGTAACTTACTTGCATTGGATTTAATCATTGAAGAAAACAAGGTAACACTTATAAATATATATGGGCCTAATATGGACACCCCTAGTTTTTATGAAAATATAAGAGATATATTTTTAGAATTTGACAGTGAGTATTTCATACTATGTGGTGATTTTAATCTAACTCTTAATCCTTCGCTTGATACTTGTAATTACACCGGAATTAATAACCCTAAGGCTCGTAGTAAAGTTTTAGAAATTATGGAAGATTTGCAACTTATCGATTATTATAGAGTTCTAAATCCAGATAAAAAAATCTACACATGGCGTAAGAAAAATCCATTGAAACAAGGTCTTAATATTTTTCTTATTTCTGATAGTCTGTCAAATTTAGTTGAAAACTGTTCGATTAAACCGGGTTACAGGTCTGATCATTCCATTGTTTTGCTTGAGATAAAATTTAATCCCTTCACCAAAGGGTGTGGGCTTTGGAAGTTTAACAATACTCTTTTGTCGGATAAAGAATATGTGGTAAAAGTTAAAGAAACTATTCAGTCAGTTAGTAGCCAATATCTAGACAATATAGAGAGTTGTGATTTTCAATGTAAAAGTGGTATTGATGAAAGTCTTTTTTTTGAGGTGTTGATGATGGAAATAAGGGGGGTAACTATCTCTTATTCAACATATAGGGAAAAGGTCAGAAACAACATTGAAAAAAATCTTGTTCAGGAGATAGAGTATATGGAATCAAATTCTATTGTTGATATTAATACTTTAGATGAAAAAAAAAATGCTTTGGAAAAACTACGTAAGGAAAAGTTACTTGGGCATATGATAAGGTCTCGTGCCCATTGGATGGAGGAAGGCGAAAAACCTTCAAAATATTTTTGCCATTTGGAATCTAGGAATTACTTAAACAAAACTATAAAAAAAATTGAAGTCGATGGTATTGGAATGATATATGAACAAGGGGAAATACTAGATTATGTTAAGAAGTACTATGAAAATTTATATGCAAGTGCGGACACAAATTTAGTAAAGATTGATTTAGATAATATTATTTTTAATTACAATTCACCTAAGTTAGAAAGTAATTTGTCAAATGGTCTAGAAGAAGTTTTTTTAGAAACAGAGGTATTAAATGTCATAAAACATATGAAGAACAACAAATCTCCTGGTAGTGATGGGTACACTGCTGAATTTTTTAAATTTTTTTGGAAAGATATTAAAAATTTTATTGTACGAGCCATTAACTGTATATTTTTGAAGAAAGAACTCCCCATCTCACAGAGACTTGGAATTATTTCATGTTTGCCTAAAGGTGATAAACCCAGACAGTTTTTAAAAAACTGGCCACCAATTACTCTTTTAAATGTTTTGTATAAGATTATTTCAGGGTGTGTTAGTTTTAGAGTCAAGAAAGTTTTAGATTATTTAATATCAGACACACAGTCTGGATTTATGAAGGGAAGGTACATTGGGGAGAATACTAGATTTATATATGACCTGTTATCCTACACTGAGTTTAAAAACGTACCGGGTCTTTTAGTATTGATAGATTTTGAAAAGGCTTTTGATTCTATGTCGTGGTCATTCATATACCAAGTCCTTAGATATTTTGGCTTTGGAGAGAATATCATTCAGTGGATTAAGATCTTAAATACAAACTTTCATGCTGCTATTTTACAATGTGGCCATCTATCACAACAGTTTGTCGTACAAAGGGGATGCAGGCAAGGAGACCCTGTCGCTCCATATTCATCATGTGTGCAGAAATCTTAGTTTCCTTTGTCACTTAAAACTAAAATACAATATTGAAAGATATGCTGCAATACAAAATTGTAAATTACAATATTTTGAAAAATTATGGGACAGTTGGAAAGGCATCTTTGATGCTGACATCTGATATATTTTCATTATGATTATTTTTTCTATTTCTTTTTTGTTACTTAAACTTTTTTTCCGCATAGGCAAGTAACCACTAAATAATACATTTAGTTTATTCATCTTAAAGTGTGTGTGTACGTGTGTGTGTGACTGAATGTGACTGTTCTGTATGTCTGTTCTTTGAAAAAGAAATAAATTATAAAAAAAAAAAAAAAAGGTGGGTTTAGTGTTCTTATATTTCAATAAATTGAGCTTGGTCCTAATCATCAAATAGGGAGTTGCAAGGGATTAGATGATTCATGTGATGAAGCTTTAGACACCTGACTGTATAATAACTCAGAAATTATCCATAATGATCCAACAAAGCAGCCTACACAAAGTGAAAAGATATGGTTTTATATGTTGTAAATAAAAATCATATATATAAATATGAGAAAAAGCTGGATTAGAAAAAAAATAAAGTGGGAGGAAACGGGGCAGCACCCCCCCCCCCCCCCACCCCCAATGCTACGTTCCTAAAACCTAATGACATTGACATATTTCATATGACAAAGAGTCAGTCTCAAGTCATTGCAATTAATGTGTTGCACCTCTGTTTCTCAGATTTGTACTCTTTTCATCTTATTTAACTTTAGCTTTATTCTTTAAAAATTATTTAAATGTAACAATTTATAACTTTGTGTCAATAAATAATGACATACATTTTTGGTACATTATTTGTATAGCAAGGGGTATTTTAAAGAATGCCCATTTTGGTTTTAAATATGTAGTGTTAGGTGTTGTTTGTCTGTTTGATAATTATATGCTATCATTAGAATATGTGGTGAGTCATTTTTGTGGATTTAAATGTTCTCCCTCATCTATACAAAAATAATATTGCATATTACTACAGTTGATATCTATTAAAAACATTTAATGTTTTTAATTTCTTCGTTCACTTCAAAATTGTATCTATGATATATGAATGGCCTTCAAATTAAAAGATTTTATTTCAGAGTTTATCATTATTAATTTATCATGTAACTAAATAACACTTAGCTATCATACCTACAAAAACTTTAGCTCTAGGGTAAAATTTGTGTTTAACTAGCAACAATTTACATGTATATTAAGGAACAATTTGAAACTGAATGCAAAAAATCCTAGCTGTCTTAACTTAGCTAGCTTTGGATTCCTGATACATTCTTTTGAACGACACAAAACCAACAATTTAAAAAAAAAACCAATTAACAATTGCTGCATTAACCATTGCTTAAACTT
Organism: Magallana nippona; assembly: GCA_033439105.1. NCBI lineage: Eukaryota > Metazoa > Mollusca > Bivalvia > Ostreida > Ostreidae > Magallana > Magallana nippona. The sequence goes on from CM065925.1 coordinate 49,287,173, forward strand.
AATTGGAATATAGGCATTTTGATAATGGAAACTGAAAAAAAGTATCCTTTAGCAGCCGTTTTGTTTACATGTGTGACTGCCAGACTCTCTCGATCGCCCGCACCAGATAACTCAGTTGATAGAACATCTGTTTAGAGACCCGGTTCAAATACTAGTCGAATTTGTCATGATTTCTCCCATACTTTTACACAATTGGAAAACTGGCGCTATGTGCATAAAGAAAGCAAATTTGATTGTTTAGGAATGATGCACGTTTTTAAATGATTTCCTGAGGCAAGTAAGGAGATAAACTAATTTTAGTAATTCAAAATGTCTAAAACATTGGTGTCACACATTTCACTAACTGTGCAAGAATATTGGTGATATTAGAACAAAATTGCATGTTATTTGCATGCTTGGTGTTGTAGAGCTTCGATCTATCAACTAACATGAGTCTAAGGTAGCAAGGGACTGTTTCGGATAAAGTATTTTTGTAAAATTGAGAGTTGCTGTAATTGAAGGCTTTTGAGTGTTGCTAAAATTTATGAACTGATTTTTAATGATTATCACACGTTTACACGTTCTGACTAAGAATTTTCCTCAGAAATTGTTGGTTGGCCTTATAAAATTATACGAAAAATCACATAGAAACTTAACTTTTCCGATTATATTCCTATAGAAAGTTTATAAAAGAAAAATAGAAAATAAAAAAAAATAGTCCGAATTTCCTCTGTTTCAATATAAATCTACCTTTTTTGTAGCATATCTTTCTAAAAAAAAAAAAAAAGCCAAAAAACATGGACATCAATATCGATATTTGTTTATAACATTGTTATTTTTGACTTCAGTATTAAACTTTGTAAAAAAAAAATTGAAATCTCAAACACTCAGTAAACGTAATCCTTAAAAACAAAGTGTATTATTTTTCTGTTAGCTCTTTTATTGATAAATTAAAACTTCTGTAGTCAACCCGAATTTTCTTCACTTTGAGCCACAGTTATCTGGTTAAGCATATACAGTAATTTTAGTCCAGTAACAGATATTTGTCAGTATCGAATAATTTTTAGAAAAATTATTGTTAAAAAAATTAAGTGAAAGTTTTAAAAAATCCTATCTAGATAAACATAATACAGATAGCATAGAGAAATGCTATTCTATCCATATGTGAATTAATTAAACATTTGCACGATTATTTACCACACTGTTTAAAAATTAAAAATGGGACCCAAATTTGAACTGCCGGAAGTGCAAGGCAGAAAAAACAATTGTGTGCAAACAACAACAGGTTCCATTCTATTACTTTAAGCAACTTTTTAAATGATAATTGAGCTTTGAATGAAATTACGACTTCCAAAAAATCACGTGCGACCAATTCTAGCTTTTAGGACCATTAATGTGCATTGTTTCGTCATTTTTCTTATATAATTTTATGTGCTAAGAAAATGACGTAACAATGCACTGGCGAGAAATGGTACTTGACAAGAACTGGTTGCACGCCAGTAGTTTTGGTTCAGTTCGAAAGAAATATCATTTAGCGGCATGTATTGACGGGTATATGGCAAAACTAAGGCAAATCACAATTACACACATAAAATATTTTCATGCAGGTTTAATTTCATAAAATAAAGCGAAATGAAAACTTTTCAATTTCATTCTACACTGTTAGCGAAAACGCTAGGATAAAAAGAGTAATCATCTTATTATTTCAAACAACATAATTCAAATGACAATATTTATTTTTTTCTTCTTCGTCTGTAAGTTTATTGACAAGAAGTACTTCTGTTATATTATTGAACTCGATCTGCTCCTATATATTGATAAAAAATGATAGAGGGCGCTTGATTCGAAACTGGAAAATCAGTACAAAACTAGGAAAATGAGAGGGTGTTGAAATTGCAATCTCCGTAATTCATTTTTCTTATTTCTGGAATTTTGATACCACAGTTTTGAAGAAGACAGACACATGTTTAAATCATATTTAAAAACATTTGTAGCTCCGACCACGTAAGTCGCATCCACGACGAAATCGCATATTGATTCGTTAACGGTAAAACCACTGTAGAAATAGCTTTGTCAGATGAGATCATATCTATATTGTCGTTTGTTAACAATAAAAAAGTGTCGATTGTTATTGACAATGAGGTCCTTTTGTCATTCATTATACTATACTCTGTCCAAAGTTTCTGCTTCCACCACTTTTTGCGTAATTTCTCGATAACCTTAAATACCTTTGCGCCCAAACTACATCATTCACTAGAATGAAAAAAAGTTCAGATTAACTCTTTTGAAATGCTTCCTCTACCGCTATACTAATACCGCTCCTTCATCTTCGCAACTTCGTACTCTAGCCATCGCAACTTCACACTTTCGCCTTCGCCTTTTAACGAGTATGAACCTCTCTATCGTTGAAAGACAATTTTAGTTATATAAAATAAATGGCGTCTCCAAAAAAACAAAGACGAAATATTGAGTAAATATTTTACACCTAACAATCTAAACGCTTTGTCCTATAATGAAATTCAAATGTTTCTTTGTTTAGGCAGACTGGTATGGGAAGTTAAAGAAGTCTGGAAGTGCACATAAATTATGGCGGGCATTACATTTTATATGGAGTATATAATAGTTAGGCTTGGCCAGAACTGGTAAAGAGATGTCAGATAACCCAGTGAAATATTAATGAACTTTCATAGTAACCACGGTATGGCCATCACACTGTCTAGCGCATGCGTACCAATAACAACCGAAAGCATTCACCAAATCTCGGGCTAGTATGATACCTGTATCAAATTATATGTTATCGACCAAGAGAGAGAAAAATAGGCGAAGGCGAAAATGCGAAGTTGCGAAGGCAAAGACTTGTTGAATCTTTTACCCGTACTGTACTCTAAATGAATTATGTAGAAAATGAAACATTTTCTTGGCATTCTGTATATTAGGAAAAACGAAAAGTAACCACAATACCTATAGTCAATTTGGCATCCTTTTAACTTTTAACGAAGAAGTCAAGAGCCTGTTTTTTTAGATTCTGTAGGCATTGTTTATATATTTCATTAGTCAAAATGGACAAAACTGCGAGAATTGTTTACTTATTTCCTTCATATCTCATAGAAAATGACAGTTTAAAACATGATTTTTTAATGTATATACCAAAGTGTTTAGCCCTGATTTACCCTATCATAAGTGATACAAAGCATTTGAAATTAAGCATTATTGAAAGAATGTATATCCTGAATTTCATAAACCTGTAGGCACCTTTCATTTACTAAATCTTTACCTTAACTTTTCGCTGATGTTTACAACACTACTGTGCATGGGTGAAAGAAGGACAACAAACAAACACGCGTGTCTACATTTTAAAATCGGGAATTTATATCATAATTTTAATTTTTTTTCGTCTTACATTTTTAAAAGGACTCAATAAATTTACTTGTCTCTCTTAACATGTCGTCTTCATTGTTGTTAATAAAATAAAAGAATCACGTAAACAGCTTTAGGCGGAGTTTTTAAAAGCATTTTTAGTTCATCCGATATGGAAATAGATAAACCGGGACACGATATTGTTGTCAAGCAGTAATTAATGAAAGGGTATAATGCCCCCCCCCCCCCCCCCCCAAAAAAAAGAAACCACCAAAAAAATATTGGATCATGAAAAATATATGCCATACAAATATTTAAGAATATATCTAAATGACAGTTTCGCACTGCTCACCGCAAAGGGGCCAAAGGGGCTCATCCCTATTTATTTTACTCCTTTCTTTTGACCATTCTTTTACTATAATTTACGCTTATAAAAGGATACATATAATATAATAGATTTATAAATTTACTTTATGGTGTATATTATTTAGGGGTTGTCCAAAATAGATTGTGACGAGAGAAACAACGCAAAATGTCGAATGTTCCCAAAACTGCAGATGCAGCGAGAACATGTGGGCGGAACAAAGAATTGTCGTCTATAGAAATGCTGGTTAGATCATTTTGGCGTTTCTGCAGGATAAGTTGGGCAAAGCAGACCAGGGCCTGGTCTTTACTTTTTAAAGAAAATAAACAATACTAATATATCTTTCTGTAATGCCTTCAAACTTTCTCTTTTTAGGCATGTTCCACACGTCTAAACTTACCTTTCTGTTCACGTATTAAATAACTTTATTTCTAAAATTAACTTCCTTATATAAAATTGCAATAGAGCATAATGCAAATTTATCAGTGACTCAACCCGGTTATATTTTAAACGATCTGATTTTCTCAAACATAAATGATAGTAAATAATAATGTTAAAAGTTCTTATCTCACTGCACACTTTCTTTATTTATGTTGTCTATATGACATGATTATGGATAAGAGCATTTTCTATCATGAATATTTTTTTCTTTCATTTAGATGGATTGAAGCAAAGTAGAAAGTACAAATCTGAGATATATGAGAGACATCGATCGTAGGCTTCGTAAAACTGGTTAAATGGTCATTGCTGTATATTTGATAAAGTTGCACATACAGGAGAGATGACTTTGGTCATCATTTAGGACACCGTTAAAGACTTTATTTTGTGATTACTGTGGGGAAGTTAGGTGGGGGCCAGTGGAACAGTGAATAATGTTGAATTACACGGACGGAAGGTGAAGTCACATTATATATCCATCCAAAAATAGACTTTCTCCGTTGACCATTTACAGTTTTCTGGGTGACACTGTCATGCACAATAATACTTTTCAATTAAAAGAAAATCCGATTTGAATGATCGTGAGGGTAATATTACTTGGTTGCAGAAGACTACATGGGGTGTTGAGATCATAATTTTATTTTTCAAAAATCAAAAACTAATCCTCAGAGAATCATACAATTATAACCATTTAGACAAAAAATGACATCAATCATAGGCTTCGTCAAACTGGTTAAATAGTCAATGCTGTATATTTGATTACGTTTCTTTGTTTGTAAGGCTCATTATATAAATTGTATATTAGAAGGACTTGGATTAAATCCAACTTATACCCATAGCTCTCTTTCCAAGGAAAAAATTCTTCAAAATCATGTCAGTTTTGAATATTTTCAATATTCCCAACAACCAAAATCAGTTTGAATTATCTTATCTTTATTGGATACCTAAACTTCACAAAAATCCTTACAAAGATATATAGCGGGTTCCAGTAAATGTTCTACCAAGCCTCTTCCTTTACTTCTTACCAAAATATTAACAGCAGTAAAGGAGAAACTTCAAGAGTGCTGTACAACAGTATATTCAAGAAGCGGTGTAAATCAGATGTGGATAATTAAGAATTCCAAGGATCTTTTAGAAAACCTGAAATCCCAAAATTTTACCAAAATCAATAGCATCAAAACTTACGACTTTTCTACACTTTATATAACCATCCACAACGATAAAATAAATCCCGTCTTTTTGACATCAATGATAACTGCTTTTTTAATAAAAATGGATCACGTAAATTTTCTTACCTTGTCATCGGTCATTTGCAAAACTATTTTGTTAAAAGCCACACAAGTACTCTGAAGTTGACATTAAAAAGATGCTTGAGTTTCTGATAGACAACATCTATGTAGTTTTTGGAAATTAGGTCTTCCAACAATCTGTTGGAATTCCCATGGGTACCAATTGTGCCCAATTGTTAGCAGACCTATTTTTGTATTCATATGAAGCAGAATGTATTCAAAAACTTGTACGTAAAAAGAATAAATCACTCACTAAATCACTCACTCGCTATGGTCTTCAACTCAACATTCAGGTATATCGACGACGTATTATTAATTAACAATTGTTACTTCCATACTTACGTCGATTATGTCCTAGTGAACTTGAAATTAAAGATACCACAGAGTCTGCGTTATCTGTTTCATATTTGGATATTTTACAAGAAATGGACATTGATGGTAACCTAACAACAAAACTATATGATAACTTGTGATGACTTCAATTTTTCCATAGTCAACTTTCCTTACTTATGTAGCAATATACCTTCATCACCTGCATATGGTGTTTTTGTCTCTCAGTTAATTCGATACGCAAGGGCATGCTCTTCGTATGAACAGTTTCTAAGGCGAGGCAAGCTACTGACAAATAAGTTGATAAAACAAGACTATCAGCAGTCTTGATTGAAGTCATCTTTTCGTAAGTTCTATGGTCGATACAACGACCTTGTCAGCAAATACAATCATCCACTGGGTCGCATGCTGACTGACGTTTTTCACACTGATTGGTAGACCATAATTTATCACCTAATTGTCCTATTTGTCAGCATGCGACTCAGTGAAACTGAATCAAATAAACATGTATTTTCAATATTTTTTCATCTCATGTTATCGACCCCCCCCCCCCCTTGCAATAGATGGTATCTTTTTGTGTCTATATCAAGATTTACGGTTTGCATCAATTTGCCGATGTCTACTGAGAAGTTTTCATCTAATTCAATGTAATGCAACAAATACAAGTACAAGCAACACTTGTTTATGTTAAATTCACGTACAATGTATTTAGATATATTTTGTTAAATAAAACAAATGGCTGCATCTTTTTTTATGTTAAGAAATGTTTAAATAGAAATAAAATTGTGTTCTGCTAAAAAGTCAGTAAAAGTGTATTGAAATAAAATCAAATTAAGTTACGAAAAGCACAACTAAGATGTAATAATATTGACGCAACGTAGTTGATGTTGAAATAACTATATTTTAACTGTGTTTAAAATGTCAAGTTATTGACTGAATCGAGTGTCCAGTAAAATCAAAACCCCCGCTACAAGTCTAAGTAAAGCTTCTCCACCCTTGATGTTTTATGGTTTAATCCATGTTATTGTTGTTTAATTTTGAAGATTAAAATGTTAACAATCAAATTAAATTAAAATATGAAATAACAAACAATATACAAAACACAGGTTTGAAAAGTCTACATTTCTTTTATTCAATCAGAATGGATCAAATGTTTGCTAAATTTCTAAATTCATTTTATGAAGAAAAAAAAATAATCTCATATTATATATACCTTATATCAAATCATATAGACTTATTACAATTCAAATTTCGTAATATTGTTTAAAAAAAGATATTTGTGACGTATATAAACGAAACCTAAAATGGGCGTGTTTAAACGCATCACGTGAATCAAGATGCTTTGTAATGTACCTGGTTATAAAGAATATACACCACCAGTGTCAAGTGAGATGCACTGAAAGAGCACAAGTAAGATGCGCCCAATTGTCCATAATAATATTATGGACCTCAGCAGGCTTGGGACATTATCAACTGTATTTATTTCTCAATAAAAGAAAAATAATGAATATTATTTATAATTCCTTAAACAATGTACATTTGCAGTTGATTTGAGTATGTTTCTTTTATGAATATTAAATTATATATTACAATTTTTATATATCTATAAAAGTTAAATAGAATTTGTACTTAGAAACAAGAATCATCATTTAAAGTAATTTTTCAGTTTTGTCCAGTTATTCTAAATTATGTTTTACCTTGAATTAAAGAGTCCGATTATATAAAGATAAACACAACTCATTGTGACCTAAAACTAATTACGTATATTAAGAAATGTATGTAGCGTACAAGTAAGATTGATATGTTCTCTCATGTTTTATCACAGTCTTGAAACTGTTGACTTGATCGCTGCCCGAATTTCCTCCACGACTTTCCCAGCACATCCCCAGTGTAAAGTTACTCCTGAGCCCCCATGTCCATAGTTATGTACCACCTAACATGAAAATTGATTTAAACAATATTTTATTCAATATAATATATTGAATGGGATTAGGCAGCAGACACAGCCTAGTTTAGCCCTCTCCCTATATCAAGGTGAAAATATTGACAATGAATGCAAAATAAATTAAAACAAAGAGTGCTGAAATTGTCAAGGCTATTGTCGTTAGTATACAGTGTTGTCTTTCTAATGCGACTACTTCGTAATGAAACGTGATCAAAGTCTTCAAAAATTTTAAAGATGTGTTTTGCAAGAATCTTTGAGAAAGAAAGTTCGACTTTTATTAATTAATTTAAGCCTTGTTTATTATGTTTAAAGATACAGTAATACTTAGTAAGACTTAAAAGCTATAACATTAAAATGCTTTATATTTAAACTTTGGAAATTTAAATGCAAGGGTACAACTACAATTTAGCCATCTTAATCACCTCTTGTCATCGTAACATACATCATTTTGGGTTATCTTTAGCTAGCAGTTCAAATTGACAACATCTTAAACATTTACCTTAAATAAATATCAAAATATTGTATACCATTAATCCATTCAAACGTTTAAATGGTAAGCTATTACCTTAAGGTGGTAAGGGACATCTGTCGATATTAATGTGGATTAAAGTACATTATAATTAAAATACTTTCACCGGTTTAGGATTTTTAAATTTTGCATTATTTCAACAAAAATTACGGTTTAAAAATTTTTGGAAACGTAAAAATTATAAGATTTCCAGAGGGATTCGAACTCATGACATACAAATTCGTAGTGAACCCTCTAAACCACTGCGCTACGCTGTTATATGAAAATTCTGGGAAAGAAATTGTTTATAAAAAAAATCACTTGGTTTTATTGGTTATTTTGATAAATAATACGTCACAACATGGAGGTGTCCCATACCACCTTAAACGAGAATGCAAGTCAAAAGGTCTAAATTTCTGAAAACTCTCCGCTACCTTAGTTTCCCCTTAACGCAGACCAGATACAAACCACGTAACTTTGATATAAAAAAGCTTACCATTTTTCCATTCGAACACATTTCAGTTTCAATTCGAACACCGGACGATCTGTGGGGACGGAGCCCTGTCCAATGTCTGATCACTTCCGCGTGCTTAAAAAAAATCAACACTTGAAAATGTCATACACCGGTAACAAAAATCATCTTTTTAGTTATCTTTCCCTTCCCACTCCCACAAAAAAAATTTTAGAGGAAAATAAAAAATTCATTTTGAATCTAAAGCAAAGATGTGAAAAATGAAAGATAAAGCTATAGAAATGAGTTTTCCTGCTGTATACATGGAAATATTGAATAAGAGCAGTATACATTTTAATTAATTGACACTCAATAGAGTTTGTTATTATAGAATTATTTAACATTACTGACAGTAGGGAATTATTATGAAACATATATCAGATTTTAAACATGCGGATATTTTTCACGTGTATTGTTATTTACATAAGAAGAATTTCTAGAAAAATATGAGGTCATGATGCCCCCTACAATACATTTGTATTGCGACATTAAAATAAAAGTACATGTACATCCGCAATTGTTGGTTTACAAACCATATGTTTCGTGACAAAAATAAAAGTAAATATCAGAAAATTATGACTGTTATTACCCGTGTTTATATTTTTATATTTACATTATTTTGCAAAATATTTTTCCTTATATGAACCTATAGAATAGCAAAAACGTTCAATTTTATGTGAACTTTTTAATGACGTCACAATCATTACTGCCCGCGCTTATCGTTTCATTGTTGCATTATTTATAAACTTTCTCAAACCTAAATATAAGTAATAAACAGCAATGTTAAAAGGTTCGCCGAGATATGAACTTGGTTAGTACCTATCAAATCTTCTGAGAAGCCCTTCGAGCTTCACAGGATTTGGTCACGTTACCAACCAAGTTCATATTCCGGTGAACTTTTTAACATGATGCTTATTTCTTCAATGAATATTGATGAAAACATCTTGAACAGTGTAATTGAAAATTGCTAAACACAAAATAAAAAATAGAACGTAGGCATGGTTAAAATTATGTAAGATGGAGGTAAGAAACTATCATATATTTTTGTTCTTAATAATATGCATCTTTCGAGTTTTTAAAAAAAAAATTGAATGGTACCTTAGAAATGAAGATAAACGAATGAATTCAAAGGGAACACACTCATTAATAAATCAAAGTCATCAAATGCAAAGTAAAATTAAAATAGCTTAAGTGAAGCTAACCATTCGCGCTTGATTCTTATTCAATAAAAAAAATATCTTAAACAATGCATGAACACAAAATGAAAGAATGGAGACAGATAGGAATAAAACTTAAAGACATCTCTTGTATATTGCATTTGAGTGCTTGTTATATAAATGAAGGGAACGACCATTTTTATATATCAAAATATATAAAAGGAATGCAGACGTTGTATTAATTTAGTGTACGATAAGAACCTAAATATTGTTATTAAATTCAAACACAATATATGAATCTAATTTTTGTTTCTTAAATTTTGCTTTTTAGAACTGATGGGGCAATCCTTAAATGAATAAGCAGGTATTCCGTTTCTGATGTGTTATTAAACAAAATTGTCATTTCTTGTTTTCTTTTTGACAAATTATGCGACACAATCTTTTCAAAACATTTGACAGATTTCATTACAAAACCTTATCTTGTTATACTTAGAGTATGTACACTCTAAATGTTGAACCGTTGCTTTGTATCAATTTGTAATGAGACAGATTCACCATGACGAGACACAAGATGAGAAACCAAGGATATGGGCTAATTACAAGTAAATTGAAGGTCTGCTTTAGTTTTATAAAAGGATGGAACGCCATAATCGCAGTTGTTCTTTCTAAAAACGTAATGATCATACGCCTCGTCTAAACAGCGCATTTCATAAAAACGCCTCTCTGATCATAATTTTAAAAATCAAAGTAGTTTTGGAGACATACCTTCAGACTAGGCATCATTTCCAGACATCCACCCCAGATCATCTGTTGGTCTCTGTCGTCGACATCTGTATTCCAGTCTCCTTTTTGACCTGTGCCTCCTAGAACGACTGTATCATTCCTACATAGACGGCAGATAGAACACAGAACACTCTGTAGTCACAAATCACTGATTGACTACACTAAATAACATGCCATATGTGGTATCTAGAAAATTTATAACAAATATATTTTTATACATGTTGAGTCAGAATGGATCCCTTGCAAGTAAATCTTCTGAAGGGCTTTTAAATTTTAAGGTTGTGCATGTGGTTTTTTTTTCAATTTTCTTTGCAAATAGTTCTCAATACTAAAAACACAGAAAGCAGTATATGAACATAGTTCACTCGCTGTTTTCAATCTAACTTATTTAATGTAGAATCGAAATGTTCTACTTCAAAAGATCCTTCCTTTTACAATTCATTACGATTTGGGAACATATCTTTACTAAAGCTCGATAACTAGGCCCCCTCAGATAGACAAAAACTCGCTCTGTCAAACATGAAAAATAGTCATGAAAAACAACAGCATTTTTTTATCTACCAACTTTAGTTATCTTGAACAATATCCAAGGACCTACTCAGCGCATCTTCGGCTCTTCGGTCGGGATCTAACCTACCCTGGCAGGATGTAATGGAAGAGATCTAACCTACCATGGCAGAATGTAATGGAAGGGATCTAACCTACCATGGCAGAATGTAATAGAAGTGATCTAACCTACCCTGGCAGGATGTAATGGAAGGGATCTAACCTACCCTGGCAGAATGTAATGGAAGGGATCTAACCTACCATGGCAGGATGTAATGGAAGGGATCTAACCTACCATGGCAGGATGTAATGGAAGGGATCTAACCTACCATGGCAGAATGTAATGGAAGGGATCTAACCTACCATGGCAGGATGTAATGGAAGGGATCTAACCTACCATGGCAGGATGTAATGGAAGGGATCTAACCTACCATGGCAGAATGTAATGGAAGGGATCTAACCTACCATGGCAGAATGTAATGGAAGGGATCTAACCTACCCTGGCAGAATGTAGTTTTCACAGTGTTCATCAGTTCCTTCATATGTCATGAAATGTTTGATCCAAGGAGCTTTCACCTAAAAAAAATAAAAGAATTGTCAACATTAAAAGTTTAATTTATTTGACACACATATATGAAATGATGTCATTACCCTGGTGACCTGTCCACGAATAGGTATGACGTCACTGTCGTTGGCCAGTTTCTTGGCTCCTATTCCAGTACAGTTGACAACGATGTCATACTTCCGCAGCAGCTGGAAAGTCGGAAAAGACTTAAATAAACTAAATAGACCTTTTCCATCAAGTATCCCTATGAAAATGACTGACATGGAAAATCAAAATATTAAACATTACATATACGTAAAATGTATCACTATTTAGCCCATCAATAAACACATTGCTGGTTTTAAATCAAACATAATCGAGTTGTAAGGTAATTGCGAATTTTACAATATTTTGCAACCATAACTTTTCGACATTTTATCGTAGACTTTGAAATGAAAAAGACTTGACAGTCTGATTGGATGATGAATGTGCCTGCCTAATTCCTCATTAGTTTGTAAGTTTTAGTCTTGATATAGCACGCCTGATTCTGACCAAGTTGAAAAGAATTTCTTAAATTTTCTTCTCACTTAGACTATTGATTGTTTGTTGAAAGTTAGTACATACGTCTTCGATCTTGTCAACTCTGGATTGAATCACTTTTCCGTTTTTCTGTTTAAACCTAAAATAAAAAAAAATGTGGACTTTTACAAATAGAAACAAATAGGCATATTTTGGCGTATCTTGTTTCTGATAAAAAAAAAAACCCAACATGATAGATAATTGCAATGTGTATCATTATCTTGGATTATATAATTACTTATAGGCAGGCGAGCACAGAGTAGATGTGCTGATTATTTTGTCTTTGTTCTTTCAATGTTAAAAGGATAAAACTTCTCAACACATATCATAATTATGTATTGCATGAATTGATATGTGGTTATAGGGAACACTTAAATAACACGTCGTTATAAAATAATACTTAAATGAAAGGGTACGTGGTTAAAGGGAACAATTAAATTACACATTATGAACATGATATTACTTTACTTACCTTGACATCAACCATGGAAGATAAGCTTTGACATTGATCATAACCGTGGTATAAAATACGCCAAAACTTTCAATAAAATAAAAAAAAAAGTAAGTTAAGTAAAACAAAGATTGAAATGACAAACAGAGTCTGCAATTTCAAAACCTTACACTTTTATTTATTAGGTTTGTTGCTGACTGTCTATAGGGAAATATATCGGTTTGTTAAAGTTCATAGAAAGCGAAGCGAATCCGAGCTTTCTATGGTCTTTAACACCCCGACATATTTCCTTAGACAGTCAATAACAACCTATTAAGTGTTTTGTCGGAGACCCAAAATGTTTGAACGCTATCATAAAAAAGAAATGTAAAGAAAAGGAGGTTACGGCCGCCATGTTTAAGGTTTACGACTATAGACATATGGACGGCAATCACGTTATGTGTTATACCTAATTTCGTTGCATCGATCTAGACCGAAGCAAAACAAACCACAATAACGGCAATATTAGTTGACAAGGTATCATGTCAACATGTAACGCTGCATATATATACTGCAAATATTTTTTTGGGGGCTCTGTTATATTTGAAAATATAATCTTTTAGAATTTGTAATCATCTGAACATTCACTATTGTTGACTGCTAAGAATTAAGGAATAAGGAATCATTCTTTAAGTATTGTGAGGTTATAATTTCGGTCGGGGCGTGGTCCAATCCAATAAAGCTAGAAGGGCTTTATGATATATTTGACCACGCTCCGACCAAAAATATCACCTCATGATATTCAAAGAAAGATCCCTTATTACTTATATTTATATAATTTTTAGAGATTGTACGATTAAATATTAGAATATTGACTTATTATGTGATTTCCATTACTTTTAATTATGCAAACCCCGCTTGCGCCCCAACGATACGTCATTTGAATTTATTGGACTGTAAATACAGGATTGATTCGTAGAGTTATCACAAAGACACTGAAAATGTAAATATTGTATTAGAAAGCAAGTATTTTTTTCTTTCAAAATACTAAATATAGTATAATGACCCAAATCTCCAAATAATTGTAATTAACGTTTATTTATCGAGACGTGTAGCTTGTGAAAAGAACGGTCAATAGCATCAATATAAATTAAATATATTTAGCTATAAATCTATGAAATCTGGGTATCCTTACTTGGCTTTTGGGAGAAGAAGCTTCACCTCTTTGTCGGTCACCTCCCGGTATCCAAACACTAACTTCCGCCATTCTGGACACTGTACGTACAATTACCAAGAACAACCAACAGTCTGATTTGCATTACGTAATCTGCTACGTCATATTGTATGATCTTTCTGAATGATACATGATCTGAAGGCATTGTCCGTGTGTTTACCTGAGATTCGGAGAAGAAGGAATAGCCTGACACCAGGTGTGCTCCGATCTGATTGGCCAGCGGTGATTTTGCTAAAGATACCATGTAATCCAAGGTGCTGGCACTCCATTTACTGTAATGGAATAATATGTGTCAAATCAATTATGCGAATATTTTGATATATTTACATTTTCAACTATCTTTGTCTGTGATAACATAACGAAATAAATTTGAAGCCTATAGCCGAATAATTTCATAAAAGATGAGCGACAGAAAATGGGCGTGTGTTATAGCACAACCGAAAAACAGTATTGGCTGCGCCGCGTAGCAATACATAGCATGTGCTACATGAAAAAATAGTGCTTTAAAATGTTGTTTTCTAAAGTGAAATTGGAAATAATATAAATATAAGTAATAAGGAATCATTCTTTGAATATTATGAGGTGATAATTTCGGTCGGAGCATGGTCAAATCTATCATAAAGCCCTTCGGGAATTAATAGATTTGACCTAGCCTGGTTCCCGAGGCCTTCCGATTGTGCAAGCACAGAAGCCATGTTTGCACAATCGCAAGGCATTGGGAACCAGGCTACAATTTGACCACGCCCGACCAAAATTATCACCTCATCATACTCAAAGAGTGATTTCTTATTCCTTGATAAAAGGGCAAAAAAAAAAAACAACCAACAAAAAACCCCCCAGGGCAATTATGTTCGTATCTGTGGTCATGCAGGGTGATTATGTGAATGTTATTTACTACATTAAATGAAACATTTGTCTTGGTCAGAGATAATTCTATAACTCACGTGATTAAATCCTGATTGGTTCCGCCCACAAGGTGGGGGAGCCAGAATCCCCCCGATCCGTCGGATGTTGTATCCGGGCTGATTTTGTCGGCCAAAAGAGTGATGTTACAATGGGGGAATTCGTCCTGGATCCGCACCGCACTGGAAAGTCCAATAACCCCAGCTCCTACCACACATATACTGGGTTCCCTCGTCATCATCAAAATATTCTTGGCTGTTCATAAAAAATGAATGATACGATATCTAATAAGTTGATGACTTTAATATTCTATGATAATATAATAAAGATTCAAAGAGCACGCTGTACTTCAAAATAATTATAGTCAGTAACTAAATAGTTAACATTCCGGATAATTCTAACATATAACGTACATCACCATAACGTGAACAGTTTGTTTACTAGATTTCAAAGCAGTGGTGATAGTAGTTATTACGTCTGTATGGGGCCTGAAAACAATGGGGAGCCTATTGTTCTGAGGGAATAAAAGGAGAACAATGGGGGGTGGGGGTTGACCTACATTTGGGACAGGTGCCCGACATGAGACCTGAGCGTAGCACAAATCAAGACCAAAGATTATTTTAGACTGACGATTACCCGACCAAGAAACAGGAACTCCCAAACACAATTTGGTATTGTATGGAGGAATGCGTCAGTGACCTTTAAAAAGAGTTAAGGGGAAGGAGACTTGGTTGAACACGTGTTTAATAAAAGGGTAGAGTGAGAGATCGACCCTGTTTTATAAAAACCAACGGCCGTTTTAACGGTCACCCAAATTTTTCGAAAAGTTGTCTTCTTTTACATTGATGGTGTTCTCAAACGTTGAATAATATTTTTTCTTACCAAAGGTATCGTTTCATTTTTTTTTTGTCCCTTATATCTTACTTTTTATAAAAATTTACAAAAATTGTATCTTTGGAATAACTGAAAGGGTTTGAAAATGAATTCGATACAATAGGTAAGAAAAACTCTTTAAACAATAAATTGATCCATTTTTTTCTAATTTCAAGGAAAAATCGAGTGTTCCACGTACGATTTTTTTTTTGTTCTCTTAAATTCGATAAAAAAAATTCAAATCCACAACGTTGATGAAACTTATTTTTTACCAAAGGTACCGTTTCATTTTTTTTTTTTTACCAATAAATCTCATATTAAAAAGAAAGTTTGGTATTTATGGATTAATTTAAGGACTTAAAAATGAACACGGTACGATTTGCTAAAAAATAATTTTAAAAACGTAGACAAATTTTCCATCCAATTTCTTTTTAGGTTATAAGAAAATTGGGTTGTTCCACATAGTTTTTTTTTTAAATTTAATCCTTTAAATTCGATAAAAATACGCTTAATCCATAAATTTTTACGATAAAAGAAAACAAAGAAAACAAATCTTAAAAACATTTCTTATTTTATATCAGTAAAAATTATACAAGTTTTTTTCCTCTCTTCTCCTCGTCCATATGGAACTGGAATCTGAAATTTGGAGAAAAAAAAATCACCATGAGTAATATTAAACGTCAAATAAATCTAAAAAAAACAAAAAAGATTCGTAACCGTGATCACAAGATAAAAGGCAATGAACACGGAGGAATTATTATGTCCGATTCATCAGACAGTTCGCTGAAATAAGACGAAAAATTAAACTGTTTTAAAACGGAAATTTTAAGTAAAAAACGATTTCAGTCTATTTAGATTTTGCTGGAAAAAACTTACAAAGGAATTCCTAATTTGGACTCCTCAGTGCTGATTGAAAAAAAAGTGAGAAAAAAACCAAATTTTATAATAATTCTAAAATTTTTGATTTTTTGAATTTGACATAACGAAGTAAGAAAAGTTTTAAAAACCTACGAGAAATTGATTAGGATAAAGGACTTTTCATCGCTGAAAAATAGGATAGTGATTTTTATAAATTCAGCTTTTGAAGTAGAACAATCTATTTTGTTTAATTTGATTAAATTTTTCATTTGATGAAATATAAACTTATGAACGAGTAATAATCTAACCCTATGGGAGAAACCTCCCACTCTAGGGACTTTTCTGCCCGCAGCAGTCTTCTCGGTTTAGTGAAAAAAATTGTTGCTGAGAATTTGTCACGATTTAATACCCCTCCCCCCCCCCCCATAAAAAAAATACGAAGGCGCTTTTGAATCATTGATGCGAGTTTTCAGTACTGTCGTATATTCACGCAATGGTTGTTTTCTCTCACATGGACGTAAACGTTGTATTCCAGGTGTCAACTTTGCAATATGGGTCACGTTTTTATGCATGGATTCTTAAACTTTCGGCAGAGCTCTCACTTAATTGTTTGTCAGCTACTGGCTCACTGAGAGATGTCGAACTGGAATATTGTAAACTCTTTTTCTGTGTAGTATTCCTCCACCTTTCTATGTTCTGCTTTGAATAATGGGAATAAAACTTTCATCATCATCATCATGGTCATTTTACATTTGTCGGAAAACAAGTGTCACCGTTGATTCTCCGGTTAAAAATGACGGGTCTTCGCCATTTTTGTCTTTAATATAGATGTGCAGATGACCAATGTTATTTGTACGTAAAGGAATACGGTAGGGATAAAGAAATATTTGATTTTTAGTATTTTCTAAATAAATCCGTCTTAGAAGTGGTCTTTGGCTTTCCCCTACAATAGTGACGTCACAAATAGAGCAGTATACAAATATTTCCTTAACGGATAATCGTCCAAGTTTGTCATTACAAAACTCCGTCATCTCCACTGTCCACTTCCCTGTAATAGGTAGAGATCTTGGAAGACGCACTCTAAAATCCCAAGGTTTATTATCGGAATATACGGACGCACTGTCCGAAGACTTGAGAACCATTCGCAGCGACATCTTTTTCAAAAATGAACTAGAACTTGTTTTCAAATCTCATTTATGTCAACATTCGGAATCTATTTTGTAAATTTCATGGACCAGCCTAGCATCGGACTAGCATTTCGGTGAACTGCGATACCTCCGTTTTCTAATGATCTTCTCGATTCTCCAACTGGCCTGGTCGATTTTTAAATATTTTTGAAGTTCACAAGCATAAAACGTCTTTGAATGGGTTTATTTATTAAATACCCTTAACTAATAGTTTTAGAAATGCCTTGTGAGACGAAACGATTACTGACATTAAAGCTTAAGATTTCTTCAGTACGATTTTTAAATTTGTTTAAATATTTCAAAATTATACAAATGATTTTCTGAATTGTACAAAATCGTACATTTGAATTTAAAAAATTGAACAAACGAATTTAAAAAATCGTTAAAACTATTTTAGAAATCGTTCAAACAAATTCAAAAATCGTTTAAACGGTTTTCTAAATTGTACAAACGATTTTATTAATCGCTCAAACGATTTACTTAATTGCACATGTACAACCGATTTTAAAAATCATTTTAACGAGTTTTTTTAAATCGTACAAACGAATTTTAAAAAAATTAACAAATTTCTAGATCGTACGAACGAATTTTTAAATCGTACAAAGTTTTAAATCGTAAAAACGATTTTCTAAATCATACAGACGATTTTTTTTGTCAATATGAAATGGCACTTATACGCCGTCGTAAATCAGAGATGATTTGTGTATCGCCCATTAAAACTTTTAATGCCACACGAGAGACCAACAAATTGTAAACATATTAAGCTTTTTTTCATTTTTCAATGATCTACCCATAGAAAAAGACACAATACGTAAAAAAAAATTACTGAGACTGACCGGGAAACGGAGGACCCTTAAACACAAAGGGATGCTGTGTTGGGATGGATATATTAGGATGATTGACTCTGACCTTAACAAGAGTAAGCGGAAGGATATCTGTGTTGTTAAAATCAAAAGCGTGTGAAAAAACACCTTAAAAAAAACAATCAGCTATTTTAGAGTGTTGAGTTATAAGAATTTTGCTATGACAATAAACAAATGTTTTTCTTTTTAGATCCATAAAAAAAAATATTTTATGTTAAACAGAAAAAAAATCATCACTAAATTAAAGATGATTTACTTTTCTATCTAACACAAGTATTATTTTAACATTTATTATTTGTTTCAAATAAATTTATTAACGATCAGCCATTTTAGAGTGTTGAGTTTTAAATTTCCGTACTTAGGAGAAAAACAGAAATCATATCAATCACTAAACAAACATGAAAAATAGACTTTTGCTATAAAATCATAAAATTACTATAAAATTTACTTTTCTGTTTTTGCATAACACTTTTTAAAAAAACCATATTGATCTTGAAAAAATAAGTGTTAGTATTAAAAAGAAAAAGTTCACAATTTCATTACCTAATTAATATTTTGTTATATTTTGCACTAATAAATCGCTTAATTCAGTCATTATTGATTCAACATGCAATGAAATTATTTAAAAGTCTCAAACGTTTATTCAAATTATAACAAACAAAAGTTTATAAATTCAGAAAATAAAACTAAACGTATCGACAAATGTGTTAAATTTTAAATATGACCTGAAATAAGCTAATTTTCGGCAAAAATTGGAGTTGTTTTTTCCTTGACTTTTATGAAATGCAAGCTAGATATGCCTAAAAATGTCGACTGAAATATTTAAAAAATTGTTCGAATACTCTAAGACTTGGTACCCGGAGACCTGAATCCCGGAGATCCAGGCTTCCGCGCGCGGGGGGCTCCCCGAGAAGGGGGTTAGAGTAATGAATATTAATGAGTCAGCAAGAACATATTTTTTGTCTTACATTCTTTTTATTGCATTTATTGTAGGAGAGATAGAAACTAAATATGTATGCTTCATGATGTTTTATGTATGTAGTTGTAAAAGTGCAAATTTTTATAAGCCTTATTCTATAAAAACAGTGTTAGCGTATGTTTGTAAAACAATTCAAATGAAGTGAATTATCTATTGTTGAATGAACAAATAAAAAAGACCCCAGACAACAGGACCCATTATTTCCATTTTCTCTTAGAACATTAAGGGTTCGGAATGAAATGTAAAATCCCCAATCCATTTGCCGTCATAGGAGGCATTAAGTCGGGGAATACGCATTTTGCTTGGAAGTTGTTATAAAGGTTCGTTTCTCTATTTTTGGGTAACCATTTTGGGTCACCTCAAGCCTGAAAATCCTGCTTCATTAATATTTTTTTTTTTTTAAATTTTACTCGTATATTTATATTTTACAATGCCAAATAAACTAGATAGAATAAATTAGTTGAGGGAAATTGGCATATTTACAGAGTTTAGTAATGGGTTTAAGTTTGTGGCGGAATGTATTCAAGAAGAAAAAGAACATTTTTCATTATTCAATAGCTTTAGAGTATTCGAACAATTTTTTAAATATTTCAGTCGACATTTTTAGGCATATCTAGCTTGCATTTCATAAAAGTCAAGGAAAAAACAACTCCAATTTTTGCCGAAAATTAGCTTATTTCAGGTCATATTTACAATTTAACACATTTGTCGATACGTTTAGTTTTATTTTCTGAATTTATAAACTTTTGCTGACGAGTTTGTTATAATTTGAATAAACGTTTGAGACTTTTAAATAATTTCATTGCATGTTGAATCAATAATGACTGAATTAAGCGATTTATTAGTGCAAAATATAACAAAATATTAATTAGGTAATGAAATTGTGAACTTTTTCTTTTTAATACTAACACTTATTTTTTCAAGATCAATATGGTTTTTTTTTTAAAAGTGTTATGCAAAAACAGAAAAGTAAATTTTATAGTAATTTTATGATTTTATAGCAAAAGTCTATTTTTCATGTTTGTTTAGTGATTGATATGATTTCTGTTTTTCTCCTAAGTACGGAAATTTAAAACTCAACACTCTAAAATGGCTGATCGTTAATAAATTTATTTGAAAAAAATAATAAATGTTAAAATAATACTTGTGTTAGATAGAAAAGTAAATCATCTTTAATTCAGTGATGATTGTTTTTCTGTTTAACATAACATATTTTTTTTTATGGATCTAAAGAGAAAAACATTTGTTTATTGTCATAGCAAAATTCTTATAACTCAACACTCTAAAATAGCTGATCGTTTTTTTTAAGGTGTTTTTTCACACGCTTTTGATTTTAACAACACAGATATCCTTCCGCTTACTCTTGTTAAGGTCAGAGTCAATCATCCTAATATATCCATCCCAACACAGCATCCCTTTGTGTTTAAGGGTCCTCCGTTTCCCGGTCGGTCTCAGTAATTTTTTTTTACGTATTGTGTCTTTTTCTATGGGTAGATCATTGAAAAATGAAAGAAAGCTCAATATGTTTACAATTGGTTGGTCTCTCGTGTGGCATTAAAAGTTTTAATGGGCGATACACAAATCATCTCTGATTTACGACGGCGTATAAGTGCCATTTCATATTGACAAAAAAAATCGTCTGTATGATTTAGAAAATCGTTTTTACGATTTAAAACTTTGTACGATTTAAAAATTCGTTCGTACGATCTAGAAATTTGTTAATTTTTTTAAGAATTCGTTTGTACGATTTAAAAAACTCGTTAAAATGATTTTTAAAATCGGTTGTACATGTACAATTAAGTAAATCGTTTGAGCGATTAATAAAATCGTTTGTACAATTTAGAAAATCGTTTAAACGATTTTTGAATTCGTTTGAACGATTTCTAAAATAGTTTTAACGATTTTTTAAATTCGTTTGTTCAATTTTTTAAATTCAAATGTACGATTTTGTACAATTCAGAAAATCATTTGTATAATTTTGAAATATTTAAACAAATTTAAAAATCGTACTGAAGAAATCTTAAACTTTAATGTCAGTAATCGTTTCGTCTCACAAGGCATTTCTAAAACTATTAGTTAAGGGTATTTAATAAATAAACCCATTCAAATGCTTGTGAACTTCAAAAATATTAAAAATCGACCAGGCCAGTTGGAGAATCGAGAAGATCATTAGAAAACGGAAGTATCGCAGTTCACCGAAATGCTAGTCCGATGCTAGGCTGGTCCATGAAATTTACAAAATAGATTCCGAATGTTGACATAAATGAGATTTGAAAACAAGTTCTAGTTCATTTTTGAAAAAGATGTCGCTGCGAATGGTTCTCAAGTCTTCGGACAGTGCGTCCGTATATTCCGATAATAAATCTTGGGATTTTAGAGTGCGTCTTCCAAGATCTCTACCTATTACAGGGAAGTAGACAGTGGAGATGACGGAGTTTTGTAATGACAAACTTGGACGATTATCCATTAAGGAAATATTTGTATACTGTTCTATCTGTGACGTCACTATTGTAGGGGAAAGCCAAAGACCACTTCTAAGACGGATTTATTTAGAAAATACTAAAAATCAAATATTTCTTTATCCCTACCGTATTCCTTTACGTACAAATAACATTGATCATCTGCACATCTATATTAAAGACAAAAATGGCGAAGACCCGTCATTTTTAACCGGAGAATCAACGGTGACACTTGTTTTCCGACAAATGTAAAATGACCATGATGATGATGAAAGTTTTATTCCCATTATTCAAAGCAGAACATAGAAAGGTGGAGGAATACTACACAGAAAAAGAGCTTACAATATTCCAGTTCGACATCTCTCAGTGAGCCAGTAGCTGACAAACAATTAAGTGAGAGCTCTGCCGAAATTTTAAGAATCCATGCATAAAAACGTGACCCATATTGCAAAGTTGACATCTGGAATACAACGTTTACGTCCATGTGAGAGAAAACAACCATTGCGTGAATATACGACAGTACTGAAAACTCGCATCAATGATTCAAAAGCGCCTTCGAATTTTTTTTAGGGGGGGGGGGGGTATTAAATCGTGACAAATTCTCAGCAACAATTTTTTTCACTAAACCGAGAAGACTGCTGCGGGCAGAAAAGTCCCTAGAGTGGGAGGTTTCTCCCATAGGGTTAGATTATTACTCATTCATAAGTTTATATTTCATCAAATGAAAAATTTAATCAAATTAAACAAAATAGATTGTTCTACTTCAAAAGCTGAATTTATAAAAATCACTATTCTATTTTTCAGCGATGAAAAGTCCTTTATCCTAATCAATTTCTCGTAGGTTTTTAAAACTTTTCTTACTTCGTTATGTCAAATTCAAAAAATCAAAAATTTTAGAATTGTTATAAAATTTGGTTTTTTTCTCACTTTTATTTTTCAATCAGCACTGAGGAGTCCAAATTAGGAATTCCTTTGTAAGTTTTTTCCAGCAAAATCTAAATAGACTGAAATCGTTTTTTACTTAAAATGTCCGTTTTAAAACAGTTTAATTTTTCGTCTTATTTCAGCGAACTGTCTGATGAATCAGACAAAATAATTCCTCCGTAAGTTCATTGCCTTTTATCTTGTGATCACGGTTACGAATTTTTTTTTTTTTTTTTTTTTTTTTTTTTTTTTTTTAGATTTATTTGACGTTTAATATTACTCATGGTGATTTTTTTCTCTCCAAATTTCAGATTCCAGTTCCATATGGACGAGGAGAAGAGAGGAAAAAACTTGTATAATTTTTACTGATATAAAATAAGAAATGTTTTTAAGATTTGTTTTCTTTGTTTTCTTTTATCGTAAAAATTTATGGATTAAGCGTATTTTTATCGAATTTAAAGGATTAAATTAAAAAAAAAAACTATGTGGAACAACCCAATTTTCTTATAAACTAAAAAGAAATTGGATGGAAAATTTGTCTACGTTTTTAAAATTATCTTTTAGCAAATCGTACCGTGTTCATTTTTAAGTCCTTAAATTAATCCATAAATACCAAACTTTCTTTTTGATATGAGATTTATTGGTAAAAAAAAAATGAAACGGTACCTTTGGTAAAAAATAAGTTTCATCAACGTTGTGGATTTGAATTTTTTTTATCGAATTTAAGAGAACAAAAAAAAAAATCAACTACATTGTACGTGGAACACTCGATTTTTCCTTGAAATTAGAAAAAAATGGATCAATTTATTGTTTTAAGAGTTTTTCTTACCTATTGTATCGTATTCATTTTCAAACCCTTTCAGTTATTCCAAAGATACAATTTTTGTAAATTTTTATAAAAAGTAAGATATAAGGGACAAAAAAAATGAAACGATACCTTTGGTAAGAAAAAATATTATTCAACGTTTGAGAACACCATCAATGTAAAAGAAGACAACTTTTCGAAAAATTTGGGTGACCGTTAAAACGGCCGTTGGTTTTTATAAAACAGGGTCGATCTCTCACTCTACCCTTTTATTAAACACGTGTTCAACCAAGTCTCCTTCCCCTTGACTCTTTTTAAAGGTCACTGACGCATTCCTCCATACAAATCCCAATTGTGTTTGGGAGTTCCTGTTTCTTGGTCGGGTAATCGTCAGTCTAAAATAATCTTTGGTCTTGATTTGTTGCTACGCTCAGGTCTCATGTCGGGCACCTGTCCCAATGTAGGTCAACCCCCCCCCCCCCCCCATTGTTCTCCTTTTATTCCCTCAGAACAATAGGCTCCCCATTGTTTTCAGGCCCCATACAGACGTTATAACTACTGGTGATTTCGTGGACTCAATCAAATAAATGCATAGTTTACCTGTCAATTCTTTGTAGCTGAGTGCGTTAAGTCCCTCATACGTTATCTGTGGTTGTAAGGGGCAAAGTTCATGTTAAAAATCAAAAGAGGTCCCGTGAAAGAAAGTACATGATGTGTATATGTTGGTTGTAAAGGGGTGAGAACAAAAGTTCAATATGTCTGACATAAAAAAGTTAGTTACATCGCATTTTGGTCTAGAAACCCCCCCCCCCCCACCACTTCCACTCTCAAAATGCATTATATAACACAGAAAAAAGGCGTTGTAACGCAGAAAACGCGTAAAAACGCGATTTAAAAAGTCGTTATATAACGCCTTTCTAAAAAGCGTAATAACGCGAAAAAAGCGTTATCTCCTGTGTAAAACTTTAATATCCTATTGTGATATGCACATTGTCACACTATACCCGGGGATCATGCACACACTATACCCGGGGATCGTGATTGTGACATGCACATTGTCACACTATACCCGGGGATCAGGATTTTAACACATTAAACATAACGTCTTTCTAAAAGGCGTAAAAACGCGAATAAAATCAAAGTATCGAGGTACTGACAGGAGTTAATTTTATTGATTATTATTCATTTTAAAATCAACGATATGTAATTATATTTATGACAAGTAGATTCTTAGCAGTATTTGAATAATTACGCACATTTTTTCCTAATATGAATTATCGACAAAATATCTAAATTGTTCGTACCAGTTAAAATCTCACTATTTTCAAGGGATTTATAATTAGGTTTCCTTGAAAAACGATGCTTCTGAATACATTACATCGAATTTATGGATTATTTTCAAGTACTAAGTCTTGTCAGCGGTGATGAATTGTTCTTTAGGTCCAAACACTGTTTCACTTCCGGTTTGCCAGAGTAACTGCATGGGTGGATGATTTTAATCAACTCCGTAAAAGCGTTATAACCTATTTTGAAAGGTGTTATAAAGCATTTTAGGCGCTGTCGTGCTTTTATCGTATATGACGCCTTCTTTATGAAAAATTGTTAGAGGTGAGCGATATGGCCCCTTGGCCTCTTACGCGAATAAAAAGCGTTGTGTTGTGCTTTTTTCGTGTAATAACTGACATTTTCAAGTGTCTTTGTGATAAAGAAGATTGGGGATAAGATAGCGCAAATGCCCATTTGGTTAAGTAGTAAAATACATTTTTTTAATTTAATTTTTCCAATTAAATCTATTTGATAATGTTATAATACAAGTTTTCAAAAGCACAATTTCTAACTATATTCGGTTTTGAATATTATAACAATTGCAAGCGATTAGAAAAAATAATGTTACTTTAAGTTTAGGTTGGGTCGAACTCACAAACTAAAAAGACCTAGTTATATATAATTTTATCTAATGTTTTGTGCTCTGACCACTGAGCCAATTCAGTCACAACAAAATGTGTGGTTTAAATGCTATATGCGACTTTGGCCTCGAATTTACGGACTAGTATTATTTTTATTACGCGTTCAATTATTGGGATACAAAATGAAATTTTTTATATATAGTGGGTTTCTCAACGTTTTTGTTGATTGAAATCGGTTTGTTTTCTATTAGCCTTTATTCAGACTATGACAAAAATATGGAGCACAGACCCACTCTATAAAAGAAAATGCATTGAAGTTCTGAAAAATGACACTATATTTGGAGGTTTTGATACGCATACGCCAATTTAAATCAACATATTCCAAGTATTGAACATTGAACATATTCAAGGGTCGATGTTACGTTTGTTAAATATACATTGTTTTGAATGTTTTTAAGAAATACATATCAGATTTGTTGATATTTTAATTTTTCAGTATCTTTATCCGTCCTCATGTAGGCTTCAGAAATTACACCACGCCTTATCCAACCACATTCCTACAATTTATGTCAGACTTCGTTTTTATTTTTCAATAAATTTATCATTGAAGTGACACTTCAGTTTGTAATATCCGGTAATTGTGGACATACGTGTGAAGATAACTTTCATTTTTTTTTTACCTCTCCAGCTTACAGTTTTCAAAGTTCAACGCTCTTTAACAGTCTTCAAAAGACTATATATTAAACAACTTCACTTCTGGTTAAGTTTTACATATTTTACTATTTAGTAATATACAACTCTTTGGCGGATTAAGAGGGGATGGGGGGCCCTTTTGTGATCAAAATTTTAAAAATATATATATAAGACCTATAGAAAAAGAATGTCAAATCAGTTTTTGTTGTTTAGTCTAATAAGAATTATAGCTCATAAAAGTGTCTTAAAACACCTTTAAATCCTGGGGAGCTTCCGGGGGCTTCGTCCCCTGGCCCCCACCAGGGGCCTCAAGGCGGCTCCAGACGCCCGGTCGATTCGCCCCCCCCCCCCTTTCAACAAATCCTGGATCCGCCACTGCAACTTCCCAATAAAGACAACTTCCCTATAAAGGTAACTCACTGCTCAATTTATCAAGCAATTCAAGCCTCGCCCTCTGTCACGTTTTCTTACCCTCGCCCAAATATAGCTTATATTTCAAGACGATAACCATCTGGAGTGGATTTTTCTTCATTTTGCATATAAATGCTCGTATACCGGAAAATGGGAAAATGCATTCAATATCACATCAGTATTTTATTTTGCTATATATACAAAAAGGAGAAATTCAGATTTCAAGTAATATTTATAAAGTTTATTTGGTAGACGACACATGCTCCCTAATTTAAAAACAATAGTATTCTGTGAGTTAATGCAACATTGTGGATATGAATATTTTATGGAACGATTTACTTAAAATCCACCAGGTGGCGCAATTGTACTTCCGTAAATTGAGACGAGAATGGGAACTCAAGAAAAATGAGCAACAAGTGGTTTATAATCTTTATTTTACTCTTTCTAGTCCACTCGATCAGTATATCATCTGGTAAGTTTTGTAATTAATAAATATTGTCGAATATTTTTTATATTCTTGCTTGAAATGGTTTGTCAGGATAAACTTGAATGAGAAAGAATCAGAATCCGAGAACGTTTAAAGTAGAATTGAAAAGTTGAATTTGTTTTTTTTTTTAAAATATATACTTGATGAATTCATTGATAATTGAATGGTGAAAGGACTGACTCGAAGTACTGTATTTGGATTTTTGTTGGTATGGCGATATGTGTCAAGCAAGTTCATGGTTCGTTTATTCATGAACAGCTTCAACTGGTTGGGCACCAGTTGTTTTCCACTTAACCAGATGATAGGAATCGAAAGTAAAGAGTTTGAGAAATAAAGCCGAGTTGTATTGTGAATAAAATCGATCTTTTTGAAGACAGAATCTCATGGATTATATGTGACTTCTGTGGTGCATTTCTTTTCGACCTTTTTTCAGACACCAGAGCAGAAAAATCGACAAATAAAACTTTATAATTGAATTTTTTATTTTGAAGTATTGTAAACATGACAAAGTACTTGCTCAATGTTAACATGCCCCAGTGGTAAACATAAGTTTTTTCTTCAGAAAATTTTAATCTGAGATGAATGAAAAATGAGTCCCAAATGGTGGGTAAAATAGGTATACCATTCAGCCATTTAACCACCAAATGGGACTCAAACCACCAAATGTGGGTTGGTGCCCAATCTGATAAATACTGTGCCTTTGTGTCCAAACTACATAGATACAATATAGATAAAAAAAAATCCCACAAATTCTGTTTTGAAATAAACCTTCTTCATGTTCTTTCTTAATTGGTTTGAAGACACGACTGGTTCATTAAATATGACTGTGTCGGGGAGGGCAATTCTAATAAATCATTTGTGCAATTGGTCCATAGACTTATTACTAAGAGAATATAACGTAAGAATCATTGTGAAGAATGAAACATTTTCTTTTTTCAGCCCGTGTGTGTCCATTAGGCAAATTTGGATGGCATTGTAAGTTTTCATGTTTTTGTGCGGAAGGGGACTGTAATTCCAACACTGGATACTGTCCCTCGGGCTGCAAAAAGAATCGCTACGGGCCTGGATGTCAGCTTCGTAAGTTCCAAGGAGTGTAAATCAGTTATACATTTATTTTAATATGAACTTTTAAAGCATTAATATGTAAACAGTGTGACCTTTGGGCCAAGTGCAGATTTTTTTGTTTAAACAGAGACAGTACAGTTTGATTTTGTAAAAGAGAACAAAATTCAATTGAAACGTTCAAAGTTGGATCCTCTTGCGTACCTTAATTATAAGCCAAAGTTAGATTAAGCATCGCATGCTCAGTCAAAGATTTTCATATATATACTTGTTATTTGCCCACCTCTCTCTGCGCTCAGTATCCATAGTTCAAAACATGGGTAAGTAATGGCTTAAATGTAGAAATGCATTGTGGTTTCTTTAATCCTTAGTCTCTGTACCATATCTTTATTCCAGTGTCAGTGTACCGATACTCCAAGCTAGCACACGGTTACCTTGGCAACACTGACAGAACAGAACTGGGCAAAGAATGCGTGTTTTGGAACAGCACGGTCTTTTTGGAGTTCTACGGGCTGAAGGCATCATATTTTCCTGACAAAGAGATTCCTGGGGCTGTCTGTCGAAACCCACAGGGCCAAAGCTTGGATAAACTAGGACTGACAGACAAAGGACCTTGGTGCTTCACTAACTACATTGAGGGTGCCAACTACATGGAATCATGTAACCTTCCACTGCGAGGTCAGTTAAAGTCCCTCTTAGGGTCGAATCTGGATTACATGTACATATACTCTTATTTCA
The DNA here is from genome assembly GCA_033439105.1 of Magallana nippona. NCBI lineage: Eukaryota > Metazoa > Mollusca > Bivalvia > Ostreida > Ostreidae > Magallana > Magallana nippona. Next base: position 49,316,316 of record CM065925.1, read on the forward strand.
TTAATACCGTAAAACGGTGAATATAATACGCACTTTTTTTCCAGGATTTCTTACCGTGAGAAAGGGGTGCGTATTATACATCCCTATAGGATTTTGACATATTTTTTCCCTAGGTGAAGCACGGGGTATCATACTGGCGTATTATCTATGCTGACCACAGACAGAATTAACCGATACCCCTCTGTACATCGTAACATTACTTCATTATCACATATATATTAATAAATCCTTGTTATAGCATGTTATTAAAGAAAATGTATACTTAAAGTCTGTTTATCAATAAACTGTTTCAAAATGGCCTTTAAAAATGAATTTGAACTGCCTATTCTTTTTCTCCGTGTACGCCGCCATTACAGCTGTTAATTATAGAATGTGGACTTGGGTGGCCACGTGCTATTTGTAACCGATCTTTGAAAACAGCTTAAACATCATTTGGCTCATTTTTAACCATTTTCATGTAATGATAATTGATTTATTGCAAATAATTATGACTATAAATAATTCTATAACCTATTCCGTTAATAGAAGCCATTGTTGTGCTCCCCACCGGACCGCTAACGCTTGACACCTTGGTTATCTCAGACACTCCCTTAGGCTATGTGTACTATACACAACACAACTATATGTGCACATATTTTATTATGTTCCAGGCCTCTGATTGATCACTTTGATCGGCATCATTTAAGAATTTAATTAGGTCCGTTATCTCCTATACCCGTACACCGTTTTTCACTACACTGGGGTTATGTGATGACAAAACAATTATATAACGCTTGTTAAAAGTAGTTGATTTTATTTACGGTAGACTATTTAATTCTAGGTCTATTTAAAACATTGATTATGAAATAAAGACATTACCGCGATGTATTAGTTACAATAAATCCGTATCTAAAAATTTACTGTTTTTCTTATTTCCGGTAGTGTATTTCCGCGATGAAATTGAGTATAACTGCTTTGTTAATATACTCAGCATTACCGTTTGGTCAATTTTTTTGATGCGTATTATACATCCGAACTAGCTTTTTTTCACCACTTTCAGGCCCAAAGTGGGGGGTGCGTATTGTACACTACTGCGTATTATATTCACCGGATTACGGTATTTGTATCTTTACTTGCCTTTACATGTAAAAATAGCAGCATGTTCCCAAAAAGTTTGGGGCAAGTAAAGAGATGATACCCATAGAAATTGCATGAAGAATAAGGTTAATCAGTCCAAAACTAGCGCACGTTTTTGTGAGCAATAAATATACAATTTTTTAAATGGGTAGCACTGTAGCTCCCAGGTCGTCCATCTGAATTTTTTCAGACCGGGAGCTATGGACCTGCAACTACATTTACAAGTGATTGTGTGCTGTCAGCTGCTTCAATCGCTCTTTCTATAAAATTGCCTAGTAAGTCATTGTGTATACGACACATCCCAATTAACTAAGATCAAAGCTTAATTTAATTCAATTCAATTCGATTAACACCCCAACAAGTTGGCATGTATGCTATTATATCAGATTTTGTTAATTTCACAGTTACACAGACTCTTTAATTCATGGATATTATGAACTTGCTCAATAGGATTCTTTAATTTTGTGGATCATTAAAAATCAAATCAAATGTAAAAATTTAATGTCCAATGAATGGTTGGTTTACATTTTAGGATATAGATAGAGGAAAGTGACCCAGGAAGAATCGGTGAAATGTGTGAGTTTGAGTGTAGATATAGGCATTTGATCATTAAATCTCTGTGTTTGTTAGGTTGTGACCCATGGAGATTCGGTGAGATGTGTGAGATTGAGTGTAGATAGAAGCATTTGATCATTAAATCTCTGTGTTTGTTAGGTTGTGACCCATGAAGATTCGGTGAGATGTGTGAGTTTGAGTGTAGATAGAGGCATTTGATCATTAAATCTCTGTGTTTGTTAGGTTGTGACCCATGAAGATTCGGTGAGATGTGTGAGTTTGAGTGTAGATAAAGGCATTTGATCATTAAATCTCTGTGTTTGTTGGGTTGTGACCCATGAAGATTCGTTGAGATGTGTGAGTTTGAGTGTAGATAACAGCATTTGATTATTAAATCTCTGTGTTTGTTAGGTTGTGACCCAGGAAGATTCGGTGAGATGTGTGAGTTTGAGTGTAGATAGAGGCATTTGATCATTAAATCTCTGTGTTTGTTGGGTTGTGACCCAGGAAGATTCGGTGAGATGTGTGAGTTTGAGTGTAGATAGAAGCATTTGATCATTAAATCTCTGTGTTTGTTGGGTTGTGACCCATGAAGATTCGTTGAGATGTGTGAGTTTGAGTGTAGATGGATGCATTTGATCATTAAATCTCTTGTGTTTGTTAGGTTGTGACCCAGGAAGATTCGGTGAGATTTGCGAGTTTGAGTGTAGATAGAGGCATTTGATCATTAAATCTCTGTGTTTGTTAGGTTGTGACCCATGAAGATTCGGTGAGATGTGTGAGTTTGAGTGTAGATAGAGGCATTTGATCATTAAATCTCTGTGTTTGTTAGGTTGTGACCCATGAAGATTCGGTGAGATGTGTGAGTTTGAGTGTAGATAGAGGCATTTGATCATTAAATCTCTGTGTTTGTTAGGTTGTGACCCATGAAGATTCGATGAGATGTGTGAGTTTGAGTGTAGATAGAGGCATTTGATCATTAAATCTCTGTGTTTGTTAGGTTGTGACCCATGAAGATTCGGTGAGATGTGTGAGTTTGAGTGTAGATAGAAGCATTTGATCATTAAATCTCTGTGTTTGTTAGGTTGTGACCCAGGAAGATTCGGTGAGATGTGCGAGTTTGAGTGCCACTGTAAGGATGAGGAACCATGCTCTCAGCTCGGCAGCTGTCCCCGCGGGTGTCACTCGGGCTGGATGAACACGACGTGCCAGACTCGTAAGGCTCAGCAACTCAATCTTTACTTTCATCTCCTTCTTATCATTTAGTCTCCATTGCTCTATTGATGGTTCACAAACAAAATTCATAGGATATTTGATTTGAAAAAAACTGAAGTTTCAAATGCCAACCTCTTTACTTATGTTAAGTTTTACGTATCAATAAAATATATAAAAATAAAATGAACAGATAAATAGTAAAAATAAAAGATACAACAATGTTCAATTTAACTAAGCAGATCTGCAGATTTTTTGGGCTGCTCAGGTGTATGCAACAATTGACTTGATTTTGTGAATTGTAGAGTGCGAATCTGGTCACTATGGAGATGGCTGTAGGTCGACTTGTGGACATTGCAAGTCGGCCCCGTGTGACTTTGAGACGGGAGAATGTGAGTTGGGATGCACTGCAGGGTGGAAAGGAACTCTCTGTACAACAGGTGAGTGACAGGAGAATGTGAGGGTGGATACACTGGACAGTAGAAAGGAGCGCTCTGTGCAACAGGTGAGTGACAGGAGAATGTGAGGGTGGATACACTGGACGGTGGAATAGAACTCTCTGTAAAACAGGTGAGTGACAGGAGAATGTGAGGGTGGATACACTGGACGGTGGAATAGAACTCTCTGTAAAACAGGTGAGTGACAGGAGAATGTGAGGGTGGATACACTGGAGGGTGGAATAGAACGCTTTGTAAAACAGGTGAGTGAGAGGAGAATGTGAGGGTGGATACACTGGAGGGTGGAAAGGAACTCTCTGTAAAACAGGTGAGTGAGAGGAGAATGTGAGGGTGGATTTACTGGAGGGTGGAAAAGAACTCTCTGTAAAACAGTTGAGTGAGAGGAGATTGTGAGGGTGGATACACTGGGGGGTGGAAAGGAACGTTCTGTAAAACAGGTGAATGAGAGGATGGGTGGATACACTGCAGGGTGTTGATTCAGTATATAGGTTTGTATTCGATTGAATAAATTATGAAGTCTTGTGAAGTTCATGTCATAAATAAAAGGTGTTTTCTACATAAGAGTGATTAGATTCTGTGAATTTTCAGTATCCGTCATTCAAAGTCACTGAATTTTGGAGATTGGATTAAATCAATTTTATACATCATTCAAAATATAAACAAAATGCAGTAATTAACTCAATGATCTGAAACCCTGATGTTTTCTGTAGATTGTGACCCGGGAGAATACGGAGAGAACTGTCAGGAAGCTTGCGGAGCATGTATCGGGGGGACATGTGACTTCCTTACTGGTCAATGTGTCTTTGGGTGTAAGGACGGCTACACAGGCACCTTATGTAAAACAGGTGACCACACACACAGAACCCACTTTGTTCACAAACACTGATCACAGTAAACATGGTTACAGAAAAAACACAGATTACAGTAAAACATGGTCACAGAAAAAAACCCTGATTACAGTAAAACACGGTTAAAGCAAAAAACCCACTGATTACAGTCAAACATGGTTACAGCAAAAAAAACTCTGATTACAGTAAAACATGGTTACAGAAAAAAACACAGATTACAGTAAAACATGGTTACAGGAAAAAACCCTGATTACAGTCAAACATGGTTATAAAAAAAAAAAACACTGATTACAATAAAACATGGTTACAGAAAAAAAAAACTCCACTGATTGCAGTCAAACATGGTTACAGAAAAAACACTGATTACAGTAAAACATGGTTACAGAAAAAATACTGATCACAGTAAAACATGGGTACAGAAAAAAAAACCTGATTATAGTCAAACATGGTTACAGAAAAAACACTGATTACAGTAAAACATGGTTACAGAAAAAAACACACCACTGATTACAGTCAAACATGGTTACAGAAAAAACAATGATTACAGTAAAACATGGTTACAGAAAAAATACTGATCACAGTAAAACATGGGTACAGAAAAAACTCTGATTATAGTAAAACATGGTTACAGCAGACATGCTTTCAATGAGTTCAGGCTTTACTCGTCTAATCTTAAGATTGTATTATTAACTTTTTTGATAGAATGAATTGCTGCTAACAAAAATCAAAACTGCTAGTCCATGGTGCTTTGCTGTAACAGTATTTATCTGAACTGTTGATTTGAGGGTCTTTTTTTAAATAATCTATTATTGGAGAACAAGGTGTCAATTATAGAGTAATACTATACAAAGTTTGTTTTTTATAGTAGTTTAATGTCTGTTTCAGTTGATCTTATTTAAGTATATGTAGTTGTCAATAATTGAAGGACAATTTCAAGCCAAAAAAAAAACCAGGCACGTAATACGATATGCCACCTTTAAAAAAAAGCTAAGAAAAATACTTAAATTTATTTTCTATCAGAGTTTTGCACCTTTTCAATATCAGGTCATGCACTCTATTATGATCTTTAATTTTTTCGCTAAAATTATGGTTTCATAGTCCTTTTTGAAAGATTTCAGGTAGGGAGATGGTCGTCAATACAATATTATAATTTTTCTACTCCAGAATGAAACTTAATATAATGCATATATGAGACTCTTGATAAGTTTGTGTATGGGCTATGGTACTCAGGTGACCGTTAAGGTCTATTGGCCTCTTGTTTGTTTGACAAATTATTTTTGTTAACAGAACATGTAAAATTTCCACATGTACAAGTGAACAATGGTTCAAGAGGATAATTGTTCCAAACAGAACAGGTGAAACCATACATGGCTTTTGTTTAGATAACATGATGTGACTGCAATGATTCTGTTACAGAGTGTGATTCTGGCCGGTACGGAACGAACTGCAGTGGGACGTGTGGACATTGTTTGTCAGAGAGCTGCCATTTTGTGACGGGGGCGTGTAAGGAAGGGTGTTCCCCGGGCTGGCGGGGAGAGAAGTGTCAGGAGGGTAGGTGTCAGAAAATCTCAACAAGTCAACTAGATAGTGGGTCAAATACAGAACAAGTTAACTAAATAATGTGTAAAACGCATGTACATATTGTATCAATTAAAAACAATGTCAAATACAGGAACCATCATATACAGAATGTGTCAAATAACACTGAATAAGTAATGTGTCAAATACATAATGTATCAATTAAAAACAATGTCAAATACAGGAACTGTCTAACACAAAATGTGTCAAATGCAGAACATGACAACAAGATAATGTGTCAAATACATGTATATTGTATCAATTAAAAACAATGTCAAATACAGAATGCCTCAAATAAATAATGTGTCAAATACAGAGCATGTCAGATACATAATGTGTCAAATAGATGATGTGTCACATACAGAAACTGTCACATGCAGAACATGTTAAATACATATGTCAATACATGATGTGTCAAAAACAGAATGTGTCAAATAAAGAGAATGTTTAATATATATACAAGCGTTCAAATACAGATAAGATAATGAATACAATCTGTGACATGCAGCCTTGACATGTATATTGATGATCCTCTACCAATTGTTTCTTTACTTTACATTAATAAAAGGTTTCTTTCTATGGCAGCCTGTGATGACTTTGCCTTTGGAGAGAACTGCTCCTCTAAGTGTGGGGCCTGTCGAGGCCTGACTCCCTGTAATAAGGAGACTGGACTGTGTACAGAGGGCTGCGAGCCCGAGTTTGTGGGCGAACTTTGTTTGGGTAAGTCGAGTTTGTGAGCGACCTATGTCTGGCTAAATCTCCAGGTATAATCAAGCTTAACACAAAGGAAACTTACTACTTGATGGATCAGTCAATTTGTTTGAATGCTCTTACCATTATTTGCCGAATATAATATGCAGTAGTTTATAATACGTAACCCCTATTTTGGGCCTGAAAACTCGTGCAATAAAAATGTAGTTCAGGTGTATAACACGCACCAAGACTTTTGACCAAAATGTCATGGTAATTCAGGGAAAAGGGCAAAATTTTCATCTTCGATGTAACGTTTCTGACGCAGATTTTTAAAAAGTCTTGACTGTCTACTTAGCGGTGATCTTCAAACAGCTCAAACGAGTGACCATATGATCACAGATAACAGGGTATAACTCAAGGTATAACATTTCTTTGCCCTGAGGACACATTGTATGTCCGAGATAATTAGCATTGAATAAGTGGCACGCGCAGGTGTGTTTACAACAATGGCTTCGATAGGGCTGCATAGGTGTTAAAAATAAAGGTGAAACGAATCTTCAAGATAAGTTGTTTTATTCTAAATATTAGTCATTATTCATGTGCTTAAAACAGCTGTAAAATGCGTATTAATTTGAAAAACATGTGGGTAGGCTAACTCAATCATGCCTGCAATCGTGATCTATTGCACAGATCTATTAATAACATCTGTAATGGCTGCATACACGGAGATGGTAAATGCACAGCTCCAGGGTTCAACTCTAACTTTTTGATGCATTAGTCCAGCTGGACTAGTGCCTGTTTATTTTAACTAGTCCGCAGGCAATTTTATTTGCCCATCAAAAATAAATTAAAATGCATTACCGTATTTGCCTTATATAATATGCACTTTTTTAGATAGAATTTGTAAGAAAGTTTATATACCATAATGTTTTTCTTACAGGTGTTGCACTGGTTTAGTTGTATTGTGCTATGTCGTAAATAAAAATCAGCTGCATATTCACTAACTCCGTGTACATGGTGTATGGCGCCATTACAGATGTTATAAATAGATCTGTGCAATAGATCTGGGCTATGAGCTACATTGTTCTTTTCATTACCTTAGTTCTTTAAAAATCTGTTTAAAATCATATCCAATTTATGACAAATGATTTAAACCCAATTCAGATTCATTTCACCTTTATTTTTTTATAAACACATAAGCATCCCTATCGTAGTCGTTGTTGTGAAAACTTGCGCTTGTCACCTATTTTCTCGGACATCCCCTTAGGGCAACGAAATAATCAAGTCACCCATAACATCCTGCAAACCTCTGTTGTTTCTGCTCGGTTACTTTACAATCACTGCAATGTATCTGCTAATGATTCATATGCTAGATAATAAAAATATAGTCAGGGTTTTCCAGTAAAATGTCAACAATCGCACATCGTTAACTTACACATTTTTTTATGCAAAACTTTTCATTAGTCCGACCAGACTGACTAGACAGAAATTTTATAAGTCCGCATGAAAATCTGTTAGTCTGTGACTAACGGACTAAGGTTAGTGTTGAACCCTGAGCTCGGATTGTTAAATAAACAGTTTATAAATAGTAATTTTAAATGGCCATTTTAATATAATTTATCTATTAACGGATTAAGAGGAAAACATTTTCTGCTAAATATGCCCTTACAATAATTTTCAACTGTTTAAAAATGCGGCAAACAAAAAGAAGTAGCATTTCTGTATAAAGGCTATGTACTGAACTACGATAGACAATGTTTTACCTGTTGAAAAAAAAGCGTCAATTCCATTGGGGTGTATAATACGCACCTCTTTCTCATAAAGAAATTTCCTAGAAAAAAAGTGTGTATTATATTCGGCAAATTACAGTACTTATTTCTACAGAGCAGTACTCAAGTTCTTGGGTTCACATCTGATGTATTTTAATTTTCTGCTGTTTTTATTGATAGTGTTGATAACATTATTGACTTTTTCTGTCTATTCATGCAGACTTAGCCCCACAAATCAAGTTACCACAGAACTCCTCACTGGGTAGCCTGTTGGGGGGAGTGGCAGCAGTGCTGATCGTCATAGTTGCTGTTGCTGTTGTTGTGTTCATTCTGATCAGGTTAGTACTAGTGACGTTAGGGTGGGCACTGGGTAGGGCATTGGAATTTAAAGGAACAGAGGTGGTGATGTCATTCTACAAAAGCAGACTGGTTGATCACTTCATTCACTTGTAAAGTATGTTTAGTTTTGATTCTCTGGATTATATGAATAAGATCTATTGCTGATATTGTTTTTTTTGACAGGCGTAGGAGGAAGAGAAAAGATCCGTTGAGTATAAAGCTAAAAACAGATGAAGAACGGAGATCAACAGACTTTCCTCCAAGCAAAGAGACAGACGGGCTGATCGCTAACGGTAGGGTGTGTGTAAGAAATGGACGGGATGATCACTTACGATAGGGTGTGTAAGAGATGGACGGGCTGATTGCTAACGGTAGGGTATGTGTAAGAGATGGACGGGCTGATTGCTAATGGTAGGGTGTGTGTAAGATACAGCAGGCTGATTGCTAACGGTATGGTGTGTGTAAGAGACGGACGGGCTGATTGCTAACGGTAGGGTGTGTGTAAGAGATTGATGGGCTGATTGCTAACGGTAGGGTGTGTATAAGAGATTGACGGGCTGATCACTAACGGTAGGGTGTGTGTAATAGACGGAAAAGCTGATTGCTAACGGTAGGGTGTGTGTATGAGACGGACAAGCTGATGGCTATGAATGGGGTATTAGAGAGTGGGGAGGGGATGAAGGCCAAGTTAGATTGTTTTTTTTTTTGTTAGCTATCATAAGATTTAAGCTGATTGTAATTTTAGCAGAAATCAGTCATTATGGTTTTACATTTAAAACATCGTTGAAAAAAAGATGAGATACTAATTTTTTAGAGATTTTTTATTGGATGTTCAGAGTCTTCCACGTCTGATCACCTTGACGACACAGATACTAACCTGAACGAACCTATCTACGCCAACGTGAACTCCAAGAAACAGAGCAGTCCGGTCAAACTGGTGGACCTGTTTGACCACATCCGCGAAAACAAGAAAAATGAGTGCGAAGGATTCAAGAAGGAATTCAATGTAAGATAAATGCATTAAAGTTCTAAATTAGCTTGAAATAAAGAACATTTCATGTTTGTCAATAGAGGTTAGGTTATAGCAAAGTGTAGCTTGACTACATGAGTTTAAACTATTTTTTAGAAAAACTTTATTTATTTTACAACGATTAATAAATAGGTAACAGTTATACAACTTTATTTAATATCTTTCTTTGGCACGTATGTTCGCGCAAGGGGGTCACTATTTTTTAATGCTTAAGAACATTTTGAATAATTTTTTGGCTCTCAAGTCATCTTAAAAGTAATTAGTTGTGAAAACTCAAATATGCAATGATCATAAAAATTCAATAGCTTATAAAGAGCTCTTGGAAAAATTAACTTTTTTTTGCTCTACCTGTCATGGCAAAATAATATCATGAAAAGATATAATGAAAGAAATTCACGAAGTTATGCACACATTAAAGTAAACACTATCTATAAACTCTAGGTAATCTTCATAACATTAATTTGCACATGCTGAGAGATAAGGATGGGCTGGTGTTAATGTGGACCTGTAATTTTTGACAGGAACTTCCTCATGGACTGATGGCTCTGTGTGATGAGGCCAGGAAACCTGCCAACAAACCCAAGAATAGATACGGAAATATCACTGCCTGTAAGTTAGGTGTATGTGTAAATATCACTGCCTGTAAGTTAGATGTCTGTGAAAATATCACTGCCTGTAAGTTAGATGTCTGTGAAAATATCACTGCCTGTAAGTTAGGTGTATGTGTAAATATCACTGCATGTAAGTTAGATGTCAGTGTAAATATTACTGCCTGTAAGTTTAGATGTCAGTGTAAATATCACTGCCTATAAGTTTAGATGTCAGTGTAAATATCACTGCCTGTAAATTTAGATGTCAGTGTAAATATCACTGCCTATAAGTTAAGATGTCAGTGTAAATATCACTGCCTATAAGTTTAGATGTCAGTGTAAATACCACTGCCTGTAAGTTATAGATGTCAGTGTAAATACCACTGTCTGTAAGTTAGATGTCTGTAAATACCACTGTCTGTAAGTTAGATGTCTGTAAATACCACTGTCTGTAAGTTAAATGTCAGTGTAAATATCCCTGCCTGTAAGTAAGATGTCAGTGTAAATACCACTGCCTGTAAGTTAGATGTCTGTGTGTAAATATCACTGCCTGTAAGTTAGATGTCTGTTTATAAATATCACTGCCTGTAAGTTAGTTGTCAGTGTAAATATCACTGCCTTTAAGTTAGATGTCTGTTTGTAAATATCACTGCCTGTAAGTTAGTTGTCAGTGTAAATATCACTGCCTTTAAGTTAGATGTCAGTGTAAATATCACTGCCTGTAAGTTTAGATGTCAGTGTAAATATCACTGCCTATAAGTTTAGATGTCAGTGTAAATATCACTGCCTGTAAATTTAGATGTCAGTGTAAATATCACTGCCTATAAGTTTAGATGTCAGTGTAAATATCACTGCCTATAAGTTTAGATGTCAGTGTAAATAACACTGCCTGTAAGTTATAGATGTCAGTGTAAATACCACTGTCTGTAAGTTAGATGTCTGTAAATACCACTGTCTGTAAGTTAGATGTCTGTAAATACCACTGTCTGTAAGTTAAATGTCAGTGTAAATATCCCTGCCTGTAAGTAAGATGTCAGTGTAAATACCACTGCCTGTAAGTTAGATGTCTGTTTGTAAATATCACTGCCTGTAAGTTAGATGTCAGTGTAAATATCACTGCCTGTAAGTTAGATGTTTGTTTGTAAATATCACTGCCTTTAAGTTAGTTGTCAGTGTAAATATCACTGCCTTTAAACTAGATGTCTGTTTGTAAATATCACTGCCTGTAAGTTAGTTGTCAGTGTAAATATCACTGCCTTTAAGTTAGATGTCTGTATAAATATCACTGCCTGTAAGTTATAGATGTCAGTGTACAGTCAAACTTGTATTAAGCAGTCACCTTTGGGAGGCACCAAAAGTGACCTCTTAACAGAGGTGACCTTTGAATAGAGACTTAGGTATTTACCATAATCAATTACCTTATTAAAAGAATTATTGGAAGTTTTTATATACTTGCAATTTAGCATACTGATCAAAATGACAAAATAATTAATAAAGTTATTGATTTGGAATTTAATAGCATTTATTAAGATTTTTGCATGCAATTGTTAATTTCTTTTTAATTTTTGAAAAAGTCACTTATTTTCGTCTGCATTCCAGATTTGCACTTAATATTGTCTTCTGTTAACATATCATCAATATCTGTAATTTTATCAAAAATTTGGGCATAGCCATGAACTCTTGCATAAACTTTTCAACATGATTATTTCTTAACCGACCGTATCTGAACTCAAAATCATACTATTAAATCGATTGATTTTCTTTAGCCTTGTCGCGGTCATTTTTGACACCTATATTATGAGGTTATATATTAAACAAACACTGTAAATACATGTTTAAACAATTTACTTTTTCGCCATCCGTATCTGAACTGCCAATAATATAATTACATTGATTGATTTGGCTTCTTTTGCCTCAGGCGTATAATTATTGTGTACATTTATTTAGTTACCTGACTTTCGGAAGCCATGTTTAAAATCCCCGGGTGTAAATCATGTGACCGACCAAAATGGCCGCCTAATGCATGTCGAAAGTACAGTTTCAAATCAAAATACCATGACCGCTGACCGCGTTAGACAGGTGACCGCTCTTTAGAGGGCAATCATATAGGATTTTTAATCGGGAGGAAATAAAATGACCGCATACGAAAGGTGACTGCTTAATAGGGGTGACCGCTTCGGCAGTTTTGACTGTAAATATCACTGCCTGTAAGTTACATGTCTCTATAAATATCACTGCCTGTAAGTTAGTTGTCTGTGTAAATACCACTGCATGTAAGTTATACTGTGGTTTCATTAATATTTGTGGGTATCAGTTTTCGTGGATGAAGTGAAAATCATAGTTTCAGGGATACTTTAATTTGTGGCAAATGATCCTATCAATACAAAATGTTAGTAGAAATTGTACTTCAATGAACATTTGAATTCGTGGATCCACTCAAAAACGAAATACACGAAAATTGGTATTCAATGAATATTGATGAAACCACAGTACATGTAGATCTACAACTACCAAGGGAATAAAAAAATCAAATGTACCATGAAAAAAAATGCATGGTGTTTGTACACCTGTATATGTTTGTACGTCAGTATTTGGAGTTTTTTACCTGTATGTTTGTATTTTACTTGTATGTTTGTATTTTTACCTGTATTTTTTACCTGTATGTTTGTATTTTACTTGTATGTTTGTATTTTTTACCTGTATTTTTTACCTGTATGTTTGTATTGTTACAGATGACCACTCCAGAGTTGTGTTGGATCCACTTCCTAACGATCCAAACTCAGATTACATCAACGCTAACTTTGTAGATGTAAGCATTGAAATACAATCAGCACTGCCTATGTTTCAGCATCACTTTGTTATTTTGAAATTTAATCAGAGGTGTAATAGTGGAAAGATAAGTTATATGCTCACTAATTGAGTTCCTTATTCTTCATGATTCTTTGATATTTCTTTGTTGACTGCCTGGTTGATTCAGTCTTTTCATTCATTGTTTTGAAGGGTTACAACAGAAAAGAGGCGTATATTGCATCACAAGGTGAGACACTTAACTCAAGACAGAGGATACATCAATCGGTGTATTATTATTTATTATTTTATATTATATTTTATATTTATATTATTTTATTTTTATTTATTATTAATATTATTATTAATAAATGCCTTTCTGTGATTAAACACAAGATATTGAAATTTTATACTCAACTTTTAGACTCTGATCGAAATCAATTTTCTTTGCATTAATTGAGACACATACAACTGATGACTATAGATCAATACCCAGCAATCTGCATCACTAGGTGGTTGCTGGAATGACTGAGGTTTTTTTTGTTGCAGTTTTTTTTAAAATAATGCTTGAATACATTCCAGTTCAATATTTTTAAGATAAAAGTCATGTTTTATGCTTTTCATACCATACGCACAAAGGTCCTGTTCCTTAGCTAAACGATGCATCAGGTTTCTGACACTGTACCACAATGACCAGTCTGATAAACACTGTGTTTCTGTAGACAATAACAATCAGATAAACACTGTGATTCTGTAGACAATAACAATCAGATAAACACTGTGATTCTGTAGACAATAACAATCAGATATATTTAACAATACAAGGTTTCTTTTTGTGTGTGTGTGTGTAGGCCCCACCAAAGTCATGATCCGAGATTTCTGGAGAATGGTTTGGCAGAAGCGAGTCTGTAAGATAGTTATGCTGACAAACTTAATGGAAGCTTGCAAGGTACATTTCTTGAAGTATATACTAGTGTCTCAAAGGTCTGTTAAATTTGAAAGTACAGTCGAACTCATTACCTCAAACTTTATTGGATTGAAAACTCATTGATTTGAGATAAAGAAATTGTGCAAAAGGAAACAGTGGATGGGACCACTATAAACTCCTTTCAACATTCATTGTATTTTAGAAAATGTTCTCTAGACCAAAGTTTAAGGGGGTAAAGATTTTGATGTTCAAGAGATTGTTGAGTTATTTATCTATATTTTATTTTTGTGTTGTAGATATTGATATTTAAGAGAGCAAAGTTTAAATGTATTTTCATTTTTTGGGAATTAAAAAATTAATAATGAAGAGATAAGAGATTGTAAAGTTGGTTTAACAGCATTTTAATTTTTGGGGTGGAGATATTGACCTTTCGGTTTTTTTTACTGTATTTTATTTTTTGGGGGACAGAAAAAATGTGAGCAGTACTGGTCAGAGGAAGGAGCAGCTAAGTACGGTGACATCAGTGTGGAGATGTTGGACACAGCACTCTTCAACGACTTTACCATCAGGACGTTTAAAGTTGCCGCGGTAAGTTATACTCTACAACAACTTAACAGTCAGCAAGTTGAAAATCGCCGCAGTAAGTTGTACTCTTCAACAAATTCACCACCAGCACGTTTAAAATTGATGGGTAAGTTGTACTCTTCAACAAATTCACCACCAGCATGTTTAAAATTGATGGGTAAGTTGTACTCTTCAACAACTTCACCACCAGCACGTTTAAAATTGATGGGTAAGTTGTACTCTTCAACAACTTCACCACCAGCACGTTTAAAATTGATGGGTAAGTTGTACTCTTCAACAACTTCACCACCAGCACGTTTAAAATTGATGGGTAAGTTGTACTCTTCAACAACTTCATTACCAGCATGTTTAAAATTGATGGGTAAGTTGTACTCTTCAACAACTTCACCACCAGCACGTTTAAAATTGATGGGTAAGTTGTACTCTTCAACAACTTCATTACCAGCATGTTTAAAATTGATGGGTAAGTTGTACTCTTCAACAACTTCACCACCAGCACGTTTAAAATTGATGGGTAAGTTGTACTCTTCAACAACTTCACCACCAGCACGTTTAAAATTGATGGGTAAGTTGTACTCTTCAACAACTTCATCACCAGCATGTTTAAAATTGCCGCGGTACTTAATAACTGGTACCATGTTTTAATTTACTCAAAAACGAAATCTGCAATCAAGAAAAAAATGGTGAAACCACAGTATATAAATATACATGTATAATATAAGACACTTTTGACTTGAAAGGAATCATCTGAGTCAGTTTTTCACCAACATGCTATATTGTACCTACATTTATGTGGATATTGTACATTACAACTTCTCTATGATTGTCATAATTTTGATTTCAGAACGGAAGTAGTCGGATTGTAAAACAGTTCCACTTCACCAGCTGGTCTGACCACGGAGCCCTGATTTATCCCACACCTCTGCTGACCTTCCGACGCAAAGTCCGAATGTACAGTCCGGATAGCACAGCTCCAGTTGTTGTTCACTGCAGGTGTGTGAATCCTCTGATTGGTTGGTTCATTTATTAACACACAGTCTCACTCCTGGCATCTTTGTAGTCTGTTTTGTGATGTAAAGGGAGTGGGTTTTATCATGTTTCAAAACTCTAACCTTCACACTTAAGCTTTCTGTTATCCCCTCCACCTCCCCCTCCCCTTCAAAATAAAAATAATTTTTCAGAAAGTGCCAATTTATGTTTTGATGCTCTAAGACAACACAGCTACTGTAAGCACTGATTAGCATTGAAGTCATTCTAGCCCCAAATCATGGAATCCATGTCTGTCCAGTATTGATTATTTCTAAGAATACAAAATCAGTAGATGATGGCTTGTGCATGTAAGTATTTTATTAAGTATGCTTTGTGAATTTCAGTGCTGGAATCGGGCGGTCAGGGACGTACATTGCCTTGGACTACCTTCTGGACCAGGCCAAGAATGAGAGCATTGTTGACATCTTGAAGTGTGCCCAGCTGATGCGAGCCAATAGAATCAACATGATTCAAACCTGGGTAAGTGAAAGGATGAATGAAAGTGAAAGTAGACCCAGCTGATGAGAATAAGCAGAATCAACAGTTAGTGTTACTGTATACAGGGTTATTTTCGCCCTGTGTAATTTTCGCCCTTCGACACTTGCAAATCGTTTCGCCCTGTCTTGAGTTTGCCCAGATGCATTTGTTTTTAAAGAGTGATAATCTGAGACATTGGAATTTGCCCAGTCTTAAATTCGCTCGCTGGCAAAGAGGGCGAAAGGGAAGCAAATGAAACAGTTACTGTAGTCAATACAGAGGGTTCCGCTTAATCTGATAGTCAATTTGTCAGAGAAAAATTATCAGATTAACCGATTATTAGATTAACCGATTTAGCGTTTTTGTGGTCTTTGATTTTGGTATAGAATAAAATATAACTCGTTTCAAAACAAAATTTATCAATAAAAAGATAAAATCTGGATGTCAATAGTTTGAAATGAAATAATTTACCTTGCATTAGCAATGAAATAGTATTTTAGTCTTTATTTTGTTTGTTAATGCTCAAAAGAAAATGTTTCTCTTTATAATGATGGTTTCAAAGTGGCCGCCATTTTGAAAGGAAGTAATAGGAGGAAATGGCTAATTGTCTGAACAGTCCCAATCTATTTGAATTTTATTTCCTAAGTTTTCTACCCCAAAGTAAAATTGAAAGTAATCAGAATTTCCTCGATGTCACATGTTTCAAAGCCAGCCACTTTTGATTCAGAAATTACTTGTTTAAATAATTCTTAATGGTGCAAGCCCTGCATGAAATTAACACATGCAATTGGTAAATAAACAAACAATAAAATGTGTACACAGGTAAGGTCAGTCCTGTGTGCGGTCATCCGGAACAACTATCGATGTCGGTAGCTTTCATCTAACGAAGGAGGGGGCTACCCGTGTGCGTTGAAGTGTAACTAATGCCCTGTTAAGAGTTACTGTGTACACAAGAGGGGTGTCAACCAATTAAACAAAGGAATATACAGGTGTAAGAGGGTGGGAAATCATTATTATACGGTCAAAATCCTATCAGATTAACTGAAAATGACATTTTTTCCTATCAGATTATCAGGAAAAAATATAAAAGGATATATAAGAAATGGTTCGGTGTTTTGATATTATATCAGATTAACCGAATTATTCGATTAACCGCTATCAGATTAAGTGGAACCCTCTGTATAGTAAAACTCGGTTATAGCGAAGTCCTAGGGACCAATAGATTTACTTCGTTATATCCGTAATTTGCTATATCCTATAACGAATTTGTGATAAAAACTGTAACGAATTTGTTATAACTGTAAAATTTTGCAAAGATTTGTTAAGAATTTCACTGGGGACTAAAAAAAAACTTCGCTATATTTGAGATTTCACTTTATCGGTGTTCGTACTAAACGAGTTTTACTGTGGTAAGTTGGCAATTTTATTATTTACAGTATATATGTGAGGTGTATCTGTTTTGATTTATGTTGACAGGAGCAGTACGTGTTTGTTTATGAGACTCTACTGGAGGCCAGTCTGGCAGGGGAGACCACCATTCCACACTCCGCATTTCGTGCCCAGTACGAGGAGCTCTGTAAGCAAGTGGAGGACGAGGGACCCACACAGATGGAGAAGCAGTTTCAGGTGCTCTATTCTTTTCAAAAATATAATCAGGATTTCTTGTGTGACATAGTTTTCTAAAGTTTTAATGTGCAACTATTTGATATGATTTATCTCTGTTTTCTGCAGGTGCTACAGAAACTAACCACTGGCATTGACAGTGCCCAGTTTAAAGAAGCTTTAGAGCCAGAAAATGTTAGCAAAAACCGGGTCAAGAACATCTTACCAGGTAAATGGTTAACCATAGCAGATAAATACATACTAGGTACAAATATATATCAGGTATTTCACAGACAGCTATAATTGTATTCTCTCTCTCTCTCTGTTTTTCTTATTGAAAAAAACCACATATCAAATGATGTGTACCTGTATGTACAATATTGTGATGTGAGAAAAAAAATACAAAAATCCTATCTGGTGCATGCTACACAGATATAAATTATAATATTTTACCATTCAATTGACAGACAGATGTGTTTACCATACTTTAGTAAAAATATGACACTAACCATTTCTTGTCAAATTCAATCAGCTTATTGTTGGTACATATTTATACCTGTATTACCATATATCCAACATTAATAAACTTCTAACTCAAATAACAGTTCATTAAAATTCTTTCAATCCTATGTCTTCTATGGAAAAGAGACACTTTGAGATGGTATTTATTTACTATTTCAATGGAATGTAGTTCCTATAGAGTTTGTGGGGATGATTTATGGTCAGTGAATGACAGTAATGTGTGTTGTGTTGCAGCGAGGCGCTGTCGACCCAATCTGTACACCCAGGTAGAGGGCTGTAATAACTACATTAACGCCATGTTTCTCCCGGTGAGTTTACAGCATCAATCACTCTGTGGTATTGATATTGAAACTAATTAACTTGTATATGTATTAATGTGTTGTATGGCTTTTAACTTGTACATGCATGTATCACTTTGATATTGTTTTTACACCACATACATGTATGCCAGTGTTTTGACAACAAGAAAACCCCCCCCCCCAAAAAAAAAAAGAAAAAAAGAATTGTGTATAGGCAGTGCTTTGTTGTTAAAATGTTAATGCTTTGATTAGGTTTAATGCCACAGTGAAAAGTTGAATGTACAATTTTACAATGAAGTAAAAAATACCCTACTGATATCTTCCAATAAGATGCATGCCTTATAGATACTGCTTGAGGCCTTCTTGTTATTTTTTGCCCTTGTATAACATTTTCATTGAATTGACACAACTTTTGTACACAGGGTTACATCCACCGGGACTCCTTCATTGTTACACAGATGCCTCTACCCAACACTGTAGCCGACTTTTGGAGGATGCTGTATGACTACAACTCACACACAGTGGTCATGTTGAACGAGTTTGACAGAAATGACAAGGTAAGGGGATAAATAGGGTATAAATGCGTATAGTCCACTATGTAATGCATTTTCCATAGGTGGTAATGTTAAAATTAAGGTTCATACATGTAGCTTCGGCCCTAATTTTTGTTCAGGAACGAGGAACCCCATGAATGAAAGCTCATCAAATTGTCTCTCTCCTGTTAAAATTTTGTGGTAGGATGTCATTTGTTTGCTTAAAGGCACTACTTTGTTGTCCTATTGATTCTAAAATTAGTCAGAGGGATATACACAAATAGGGTTAGGGAATGGATAGGATAAGGCCATAGATTAGGTAAGAGAAATATAAGGTGAGAAAATGCATATGATAAGACAATAGATTTGGTAAGGAAAGAGACAAAATAAGGAAACATAAGGTAAGGGAATAGATAATCTGTGGAAGGGACGGGCTAATGGCATGGCTTAAAGATAATTTAACTTCAACTAAGCTATTTGTGGGAGAATTAATTGATCTGTGATGAACACTGATGTCTTTATTTGTGTACAGAGCTGTGCATTGTATTGGCCGGAGGAGTATGGGTACACGGTGGAGTATGACCCTCTCAGTATAGAACTCCTGTCTTCCACCGAGGACAACAATGTCTCCATCCGGATCTTCAAACTCAGTAACCGCATCAAGGTATGTGTGTCCTCGGACTCCAACCTCAGAAATTTTATGTCAAAAGATTATTTTATATTATGTGAAGTATAGTAATGATATACACCCGTCTTTGTAAAAGGAAAATTTTATGTAATAAGGTTTTAAAACCAATTGTTTGAACTGTCTTGAATTATTTTTTGTAAATAGAAAGAAGAGCGTGCAATCAAACAGTTCCAGCTGAAAACCTGGACCGAGAATCAAATTGTGCCAAGTAACCCTGATGCCATGATGCAGGTCATAGAAATGGTTTATGATTGGATGAAGCAGAATGGCAAAGGACCAATCACAGTCCATTGCATGTCAGTACAGTTATTTAAAAATTAGATTGCAACTTCAATCTCAGATTAGAGCCTTAAAGCCATTTTAAAGAAATGAATGAAAGCTTCAGCGTGCTCTTTGTCTTGTACAGTAACTGTTACTTTGTATGAATTGTGTGATCTACATGTATTTGAATTGTGTGACTGTTTGAATTGTGTGACTGTTTGAATTGTGTGACTGTTTGAATTGTGTGACTGTTCGACAGGAATGGAGCTAAGAAGAGTGGACTATTCTGTGGCATTAACCTGATGTTTGAGAGAATGCAAAGAGACCACGAAGTGGACGTCTTCCAGACCCTCAAAACCATCCGGGTCAACCGCCCTCAGTTCATTGAGGACAGTGTAAGTCCTGGACCGATCCAGCATTACTCTCATGGCTTCAGATGATAAAATGCGATAATTCATTATATGTTACAGTGAATGCATTCTTTTTTCTTACAACCATTAAATCTGTTTTTAGCAGAGATTTGCATTATTGAAGATCATAGTTTACAAGTTCTGTACATTATACAGTACTTGTACTATACATTTACTTCAATGTATAAATACAATATTCACTATCTGAAAGAGCTTGTTGTCTGTTTCTCTTTTTTCTTTAATTAGTAAACCATAGACTGTTAACTATTTCAGGAGCAATACCAGTTCTGCTACCAGATGGCGCTGAAATACCTGGATTACAATGATCTGTAGGCGGACTGAAGATCTGTGCTCAGCAAACCTCCACAAAGTGTATTCATAAATGTATCTACACACTGTCTGTCTGTGTGTTCTACACATGTCTGTCTGTGTGTCCTGCAGGTAACATGTCTGTCTGTGTGTCCTACAGGTAACATGTCTGTCTGTGTGTCTGTGTGACAGGTGCTATACAGTATTCTCCTGGTAAGGACCAATGTGGTAAAACTTGGTTGTGATACTATTGTTAGAAAGGTTGTCATGTTCTCACTATTCTATACAGACAGGTTGTGTAATATGCCATGTTTCCAACAATAAGGATGTGATTTATAGTTACTTGTATTTTATTGCCTTATATTAGATTTTGTAGTGCATATTTTGTTTCTTATTAAATGTGACAGAAGTATTACAAAGACCTATTTTTATACACATGTACATTACAGTTATACAAGTTGTTTTTAACATTCCTATTTTCCGAGACTTTAGCATTCTACTAAGGTTGTGATGAGTACTTTTCTGTATGTAATAAATTTCTCAGATTTTATATTTTTAACACACTCAAAGCATTGTAACTTTACACCAAGACATTGCAGATCTGACAACAAAACCTGGTTTCTGTGACCTGTTTTGGATCTGTGTAAGCTCAGAGTGATGTGGAATGTCTGTGCAATAACCAGGCAATGCCTTTAGTATAGCATGTTAGATCTTATCAATTTTACATTCATGTACCTCGGTATCAATGGACCAAAAATATTTGTGCAAAAATTATCTGACATTTACAACATATTTATAAAATTTATAATAATATACATTGTATACTTCCGTACATACATGCACATTTACTTTAGAGTGTGAAATGAGATGCTAGTATCAGTATATATTTTAAAATTTGCATAAAATTCTTTTCTTGGTGTAGCTCAGTCAAGAAATCAGTGATTCCAGAATAGCCTAATATTTGAGGGTTTTTTTTTTTTTATCAAAGTCTGGCATCCCTTTTTTACATGTTAACAAGTTATTTTTTCTGAGTTATTTGTTGGTCTTTCAACTAATTTACTCAAATTTATTTGGGCATACTTATTTCATTCCAAAGTAACTCATACACATACAAGTACTTTCAAATATACATGCTTGTTTTTCAAATTCCAACATTTTTTGAAAATATCTCGTTTCATTGTTTTATGTACACTCAACCTGGTAATGTTTGTTAAATGTGTGTACTTTTAAATATATAAAGCTTTGTTAACATGATAAATACTCAGTGAAATAACTTGTATGTGTGCTGGTCCCAGTATGGTGTGTGATGTCTGTGAAACAATCATGTTGATCTTTTTGTTTACCTAATTCCATTGTACCTAGATTTACTGCTGAAGAATCGCAGGCAGTTTCATTGTAAGTTACAAGAATGTGTATCTACAACCAAAGCTTTATTGTGCAAAATTTATGTATCTACAACCAAAGCTTTATTGTGTGTATCTCATGTATTGAAAAAGAAAACTGTAAGTAAATTGTTAACTAGTTATTGTGTGTAACGGTTGTGTAACAACTGCTGAAATAACTTATAGCCAGTGATACATCTGTTAAAATGATGACTTGGTAAACATAATGAAAAAAGTTTTTATTTTCTTTTTATTCAACAAGATATTACATTGTACTTTAAAATTGGGTTATTATAGGGGTCTTGGGGTTTAGAAAAGTGGGTTCCAAACCATAGTACATATGGGGGGGGGGGGGGGGGGGGGGGGGGGGCTTGTTGCAAATCATAAGGTCTCATGATTATTTTTATGATTCCCCCACTTTTGAAATGTCTCTACATAAAGGTAGTTTCAACAAAGTTTTAGAATTAATTATTTTCATGTCTCATCATAAGAAATTTCAGTCTTGAATACAAATTAATGTACCGGTATGTATATGTAAAACACAATAATATTTGCCAAAATTGTATACGTGTACAGGTAGATAAATAAAGTGAACAAATACAACCTGGTTTTTTTTTTTATTATGCTTATTTTATAGTGTTTTGTTACTTATTTTATTATACACGACTTTATATTTACATTTTTCAGTGTCTTTGTCTGTGTTAACACTATGAATCGGTTTTGTACTATACAGCCCAATAAATTCAAATGAAGAAATGTTGAGGCGCAAGCGGGGTGTGCATATATGATTTATATTCTAATATTTAATCGTACAATAATTGCTGAGAATTATATAAAAATAAGTAATAAGGAATCATTCTTTGAATATTATGAGGTTATAATTTCCGTCAGGACATGATCAAATCTATCATACAGTCCTTCGGGCTTTATTGGATTTGATCACGCCCCAACCAAAATTATCGCCTCATAATACACAAAGAATGATTCCTTATTCTTTAAAGTGGCATTTATCATTTATAGTACTGCCAGCTGATTATTTTTAATAATAACGAATTCGCAATAAGATTTATTGCAAATTCGCTATAAACGCATAACGATTTACAGCTATAACAAAGTTTTTTCTATGGTCCCTTGAAATTCGCTTAAAATGAGTTTTGCAGTATTTAGAAACAAGAGGCCCATGGGCCACATCGCTCACATGAGCAACAACAGACATAATAAAATCAGCTTTATAGATTTTAGTATTTGCTGGTACCTTTAACTACTTTTTCCATTTTCATTAAAATGTAAAATACCTATTTTGAGTTACTGTCACTTTAAAACAAAGTAATTGTTTAGATTTTCCTGATCCATGCAAACTGACACCAAATACATTGTAATAAACCTGACACATGTTGTCACTTTAATATATTTTACAGAACAAATCCACCCATTGACAATAACCCAAAATAAGCATAGAATTTCATGTTCACAGAATCAAGACCTTAGATACAATTACAAGATAGATCCTCCTTGTACTGGACTGAAATATGAGTGGACCTATTGGCTACGTTTTCTTTTTCTGTGTGTAAGCATGTTTTAATATAAAGCTAATTAAAAGACAATAGGAAACCACTCTTTTATATACAAATATATTTTAAAATTTATATAATAAAAACAAAAATGTACAATCATTATCTGTTGGATTTGAAGCTAGATGTAAGTATAGTACATCCATTCTATGACATGTAGAATTAAGTAAATATTGGAAATGCAGCTATTGTTACTTATCAAATTAAACAAGCTATTCACTTCAATTTTATAAGATACTTTCCTTTCAAATATCAAATTCAAAAGAGGAACAAAGATTTATGCATGTGTCTGACATACATAGTATCAAATTGGTCCTCCAAACTTAAGTTAAGATTCGAACAGACAGTCTTTTCAACAGGTGCTATATTTTTCTTGTTTATACAACTATCGCCATTGGCATTCTTTGTTGAACATGTTGGTAGTAACATCAAAGGAAAAAAAATGAAATGAAAATCAACATTCAAGTGAATATCACAGCCAAACTAGCTCCCCTTTCTCTCAGATCTCTTTGGTTATATATCCTTCACACACTGATACTTTGATTTATGCAGTATTTACATGTTAATGTAATCCAAAATCACTGTGGGTAACTCTTAATGAAGTGTAGATGATATGGACACAGGCATCACTCGGTCAAACTCTAACTATTGGGTGTGTGTGAACCGCTGGAGACTGGGGACGGGTTCCTTAATCTCTTCTGTAAAGGTCTGTCATACACCCAGTGTTCTCCTACTTCATGGAAATTCTACAAACAAAATGAAATATCATCTAATTATTCTTCTTCCATTTTACACATGTACCAAAAACTAATTAAGATCAATCTATGAAGTTATTGTATTTTGATGCAGTATTGCACCTTATTATGCATTTACCGTGGTAATTCTTCTTCTTTCCATTTTACACATGAACCAACAACTTATTAAGATCATTCTATAAAGTTATTGTAATTTGATGCAGTATTGCACATTGTTATGCATCTACCGTGGTAATTATTCTTCTTCCATTTTACACATGAACCAAACTTATTAAGATCATTCTATGAAGTTATTATAGCATTGAATGATTTATTTTTTTACGTCGTCATGTCAATAACTGCCGTCAGGTGAGCAGACAAATTGAATAACGTGCGTTAGCGCGTTATGATAATTTGTCTGCTCAACTGACGGCAGTTATTGACACGACGACATCAAAAATAAATCATGTAATGCTTATATTTACATTCCCTTACTGACGAAATCAATTATTTACTTAAATAAATCGATACAAATTGCAGATCACGGAGGGAGTAAATTAGTAACAGCAAGAACATCTGTTTTATAAAAACCGGTTTAACTTGACCTTCCTTGGCTTCTGAAGCAAGTTCTCCACCTACTGATTGTTCTTGATCACTAGAGAATCTAACTTTGTTGCTTCCTGTTCATCATTTTCTTCTTTTTACCATATCAAATAAACCCTTATAAGTTTCAATTCAAGACAAGTAATTATGACTACATGTGGTTCTTATGTACATAACCTTGCCTTCTTAATTTACCAACGTATTAGCCCCACCTTACATTATTTACCATCTATGTAATTAACCACTTCTCTCACCTCCATGAAAATAATGTTTCTCTGTTAAAAAGATACAGGTATTTCCCTTACTTTCATAGGTTACAAACCCTGCCTATCTAAGTTTCCAAGATAACAAAACCTACCTAAAGTATTAAGTTTCCTTGGTAAACATGGTAACAGAACAAACTACCTTAGCTTCCTAGGTAACAAGCTCCACCTACCTTACCTTTCAAACTAACAAGCCCCACCTATCAAGCCCCACCTATCTTTGTTACCTTAGTAACAAGCCCCATCTATCTTTGTTATCTTGGTAATAAGCCCACCTATCTTTGTTACCTTGGTAACAAGCCCCACCTACCTTTGTTACCTTAGTAACAAGTCCCACCTATCTTTGTTACCTTAGTAACAAGCCCCACCTATCTTTGTTACCTTAGTAACAAGCCCTATCTATTTTTGTTATCTTGGTAATAAGCCCACCTATCTTTGTTACCTTGGTTACAAGCCCCACCTATCATTGTTACCTTGGTAACAAGCCTTGCCTACCTTTGTTACCTTGGTAACAAGCCCCACCTACCTTTGTTACCTTGGTTACACGCCCCACCTCTCTTTGTTACCTTGGTAACAAGCCTTGCCTACCTTTGTTACCTTGGTAACAAGCCTTGCCTACCTTAGTTTCCCATGCCATGCCCCTCTCCTTCCTGTCCCTGGCTTCCTCTCTCTGTCTCTGCTCCAGTCTCTGTTTATGGTCGGTAGCTTTATCCACGTCGTTGATTTTCAAGTTGTATGTTACTTCCTGCCAGAGTCTGGGTAAAAAGAAAGCATCAATCATTCAGAGCTATTCAAGAGATGACAGTGCCTGCATTCCTTGGTGCAGTGGTTTAAAGAAAGCTTACCTCCTTGACTCAAATTCTCCCTGTTTTTCTCTGGGCTTGACTAATTTTTTTACCACAGGCATCTTCTTTGTGTCCACAAATACTTCATTCATCTTAATTCAGGAATAAAAAACAGTCAGATAAATAAACAGCAAGCTAGTTTGATGAGAAAACACACTACTAACAATGTCTGTTAACAAAGACTATCAAATCATACCATTGCCTATGCTAAAGAAATACAATTTTTACTGTTAGTATAGCTTATTCAGTTATATATTTTCAGCTGCAGATGCATCATTTTAAAATAATTAATGGAAGACCTTTTTCATTTTCTACTGAACTTTTTTGGTAATTTTTTTTTCAAATTTCCATCTACACATAAAAAGTACATTAATATTTTTATTACATTGAATGTATAGGGTGTTGGAGTTCTGTCATCAGTCATAATGTCCTGTATATGCATGTTTTATAAGCAGATAAAAGTAAATCAGGTAAATTCTGTTAGAACTCTATTAAAATAGTTGAAATGACAATGAAATTAAAAGTAGTGCAGTGAATCGATCAATGCCAAAGAACTGTTTTTTACTAGGTCATCAACGTAGACCATCCCTCCCCCTGCCCTGTGTTTGTACCCAGTCCTTCACTGAACACTTACAAGTATATACCGTAAGCTACGTACCCCAGTGGCGTATTTTGCATACATGACCCCATTCCATTCACCGTCAATCGTCACTATCGGTTTCTTCTCATTTGGAGCAAAGATTTCACTGGTCACTCGATGCTTCTTTCCTCCATAAAAAGGCTGAAAAGCAAAGAGACTAATTGACCTGATGCCAACGATTTTTGTCATACACTAGCCTCTATTTTTTAACATAAAATTTTTCTTTCCTATTCTGTACTATCTAGATTTTAGTACAGTCAAGTAATTATCATACAAAGGTAAATAAGACATGGACCATTTCCACTCGTTCTGTAAAGCATTCTCTAAACTGACATGAAAATACTAACCTTCGTGTGGAATGTTACTGTGGCATTGTAACCTGTTTTGGCACAAGATATGGAGACTTTACCCCCCATCTCCACCCAGGGGGTAGTCAGTATGGACCTGGAACACAGGAAAATACTGTTACTGATACATGTATATCAATAACTAATATCTCAATATCTGTGATATCAATGACAGGCTATACATAAGGTGAACACAGGACAAATACTGTTACTGATATCTCAATATCTGTGATATCAAATGGCTGGCTAATATATACGTAAGGTGAACACAGGAAAATACTATTGCTGATTTCTCAATATGGCTGGCCACACTTAAGGTGCATTGTCTCTCCAGAAAGATAGATAAGTCAAATATGTTGTGTAGTAAATAACATCTAAATATATTTCCATTCTCGATATGCTAAAAATTATCCTTTAAAATATTAAGTCAAATATCTGTCTAAATGATTAATCATTTCCACTATCAAATAATTAAAAAAAATCACAAAAAAATTATATGAAAATTTGAAATAAAAAAACTGTCAAGTTAAGACTTTGGCTTTAATATTGACTTTCATAATTTTTTAAAAGTAGAAATCACAATGATAAAAAAAATACAAGATTGATAATCAAGAATTAGAGCAATAACATTGTGGTAGATCAATACTCACCGGCCATAGCCATTAGGAAATGTGATGACGTATTCTTCATCGTGGTCAATCACAGAGACCACGCCCTGACCGATCATGTGGACACCAATAGACAGGCCCAGGAACTTGGACTTGGTCCAAATGTAACCGTCCAAGGTGATTCTCTTGGTCTGATGCTCTGCATAGAAGGCTGATACTACAAAAAGATCAATGTACTGAATGAAAGGCATGTAATGTTACACAAAATATGAACCAAAATCAATCAATCAATAAATAAATAAGTTAAGAGAATTCTGATTTAAGTTTTAGAAGCATTTTCAAAAGCTATATATAGCTAATGAAGTCAACCTTCTATGAGCTCACAATTGTTTGTTATGTTAACAATTTTAAGCTTGTGCTATGTTTTTTCATTTACATTGGTTAATAAATATACCAGTAAAACTTTACAGTGTTTGTCACATTTCATTATGTTTTCTATCAGCACACAAAATGTAAACCAAAGTATGACCCAAGCTGTGTTTGCTTAACAAAGAATTGTGAGATCTGTATCTCCGAGTCGATTATAATTGGTTTGAATATATTTTATTGTACATTAAATACAATGGGATTGGGCACAAGTTCAAAACTTATAATAATGCCCTCTTCCTATATTATAATTCAAATTTTGCATGACCATTAAAAACACTCTAGTAAAGCTTTGTAAACATAAACAAAATGTAAAAAATTGAAATTATTTTGAAAAATTCCGTCTCAATTACCATCTGCCCTTTTAACATACCTTGTCAAGTTGTGAACCATACAAAAGTGATTTTACAAGAAATTCTGATACCTATGCAGAGCTTCTTTCGGATAAGTGACCTTTTGTTGATGAATTAAGGACATGATCTTGACCTTAGCCAATGACCTAAGACTAGGGTCATGAAACACCATAAGATCACAAACAACCTTGCAGCAATCTTTCTTCAGAAGGTAATGACCTAGACACGAAAGTGGCAAGACGGATGGATGGAATGACAAAAGGATAAACAGACAGAACAGATAGATGGACAGACAGGAAAAGACAAATAGAAAAGAAAGACAGAGATTAACAGGCAGACAGATTGATGAACAGAAGGAAAGACAGATGGACAGACAAATGGACAAACTGACAGAGAGAGAGACATGACAAATCTTTTTTACCCTTTCAAGTTATTTAAAAGTATCTGCAAATTATCATTTAAAATTCTTTCAACAATAATTCATTACATGAAGCTGAAAATGCATGTCATGTGAAGAACAAGAGGCCCATGGGCCACATCGCTCACCTTAGCAACAATGGCTTATATGAGCGTTCAAAGGATCTTGTGCCATATTGCCCCTCGGTAGAATAACAAAAATTAAATATCCGAATTTTAAACATACATGTTTTTTGCACACACTTAATCTTTGACAAATGTACCTTTATGGAATACCATTTTTACTGAAAATAAGATCCTATGCAAGATATATATCTAAATTTTCGGTAGGGGTACACTGTTAACTTCCAATTTTCTTTATTCTATTTCTTTATTCAGACGGAAGACGGACAAAATGTGATAAGAAAAGCTCACTTGAGCTTTCAGCTCAGGTGAGCTAAAAACTGGCCAATAAGTACAATTTTCACCGACAAGTTGCAAGTTTTGAACTGATCAACTTCAAACTTTAAAACTGGTATAAAAATGTGTATTTTAAAAAATATATTGCCAAAAGGTAAGGCAACTTTAAAAGAATTGTTTATTTGTTGTAACCATTAAACCTGTATAAGCAACAGCTTTCCAAAAGCTGACTTACTGGGAGGATGGTGGGACACCTGCTCGGCAACAAATGACAGATTTTCCCTCGTGGCTTCTTCACATGGGCCGTCCATTGCTTTCTCCTGTTACAGAATATGTATCATCTCAACAGTTTATGTTAATACATCATAATCTATTGCTAATGTCATTTTAACATTCTTCTGTTCTATGTAATAAAGTGTCCATACTGAAGTATGTTGTCTTGAGTTCACACTTAGGAGGTACATGTACTTTATAAGGTTAAATTGTCATAATATCAATGTTACACATAAATTGCCTACAAATCCCATATTGGTCAAACCAATGACATCATTTCAGACCAGATTTAGAAATAAAGTACTCACCCCACTGTCATCCATCTCTGGGATCTTCCAGTGACAGACAAACGTCTCGCCCAGGATCGGGTTGTATGCTTTCTTGGCGATGTCGCTGTTTCTGGCGGCATGGAAGGCGGACAGGTACCATCGTACCAGCTGTATCATCCTGTCCTGTGGGGTCTTCATGTCTACAATTCTACACAACACCATCTCAACATTACTTCATATACAACCATAAAATACACAATGTTATTTTAATTCTAGACGATTCTACACTGCAAAATCTCAACATTACTTATATCATACACAATAACCTTAAAATAAGCGTCCCATCATCTTTACTTATTAGGTTTGTTACAGTAATACTGCATGCATGACTGTCTACAGAAATATGTTGGATTGTCAGAGCCTATACATGTATACGGTAAGGCTATGCCAAAACAAATGGTGCAATAATCATAAACATACTATTCCTAATTAGGTTTGTTACTGACTGGCTACAGAAATATATTGGATTAATTAATTTCATAGATGGCAAGTCAAACCTAATAAGTGTTTGTTTTCCCGAGGACTATCAAGTAAGACCCTTGCACACAAATCCAATTAAAAGTGGCCTTACATCTCATCTTATTTTAAACCATCAAACTCTTCAAAATTCTCATTGCCACCTTTCATCTTTAAATAGTCTTTCAAAATCTCTGCTGCACCCTTGTTCACTTCCAATGTTTTGTTGCTATTTAAATTGAAACGTTTTCTCTCTTTCCTTTGCAGAGATTTGAGCAAATCTTGATGCTGCTATTTATTATGCTCCAGACACATCAAAGTGACTTAATTTCAAAGGGCAACTACTCCAAATAAAAAGACCTTATACAGAACATTTTCTGTTTTGAATAATATGAATTGTTGAGATAAGTAACCGAAGCGTCGGGCATATTGCAGAATATAAATCCCACCAGTTGGACTTAGAAATATATCCGGCAGTCACATGCCATGGTTACCATATATACTCGCCTAGTATGTATTGTTTGCCTATAAGTCGGTTGCCTTTTTTAGATTTATTTTGATGATTTTGCTGTTGACCCACTTGTAAGTTGGGTAACTTTTTTAGGACAATCGAGCTACAGATTCTCTCTGGTACCATGGCTTGGGATTCTCTAAAGCAGATTCCCATCCTGTCACCAAATCACTGTACAATATCCATACACACTGAGTCCCAGGTTTCTTTTATCCATCTGATGATTACACTGTAGCTGGGCTTCTTCAGATTCCCCCTGCAGTAAATTCCCTCTCTCCGTTGATCATCCAGTCGGTCCAGAGTTGAATGGCTTGTTCAGGGACAGGTCCAGTGGCTGTAAAACTGAAGTGCAACCTCCAGGAATGATGGCTTGAGTCACATTCATCGATTTCAGAATTCTTTTCACTTTAACCCCCAGATGTCTTCGGAACATGTCCCACACAAGACCCTTTCTGCACCGGGACGGGTAGAACACACTTTCTCGAGCCACATGTTACACAAATCTTCCTTCATCCACCCCTTCTCATTCACTTGACTAACACTAGCAGGAAGTTTCTCTTTGGGCATAGTCTACCTTTTAAATACGACCATTGGCTTTAACTTTGTTCCATTGGCCATGCAACTGAACACAACTCTCATGTAAAATTTCTCTGCACCCATTGTTTTAACAGACACTATCTTCTTGCCTCTGAAATGAACTGTCCACTTCAACAGTAGGTCAAAGTAAATTGGCGTACATCCATGTTTCTGATGGTTGCTATGGGGTAGTCATGAAATCTACCTTCTTTAAGATGAACCGGTGGAAGTTCTTGACTTTCTTCTCGATGTCGGTTGGAACTTTTGGGCGATGTGAGTTCTCTGCCGAGTGGTTGGTGAGGCTGTGTCGATTTATGAAGCGAGTGCACCACCCAGCCACTGCCTTGAAGTCCCTGGGGGGCGATGGTCTTGTCTTTCTTCACTCTCTGGAGGGCTTGTACTCAGATGGCATCACGACTTACTATGTAACCCTGCTGTTGTTCCGCATACGAAACAACTTGAAGCTTAAAGTTTGAATCGTAAGTATTTCTCTGTCTCTTGGGCATGATGACTGTTTGATTATATGGATGTTTTTTACGTGTATTTAAAGTGCTTTGCATCTTAAATTGTCCTCCCCTTTCAAAAATGATGCTACATGCCTGCTTATAGCCATTGGATAAATGTGTACCATACAATCAAAAGTACCAGATAAATGTAAAGATGAATCTAAAGGTTTTCTCCAGAAATAATCAAACAAAGTTCAAGTAAATTTTTTACAATTATGGGTCCGTCTTCTGATGCGAGTTCATCATTATGGGGTAATATTGACCAAGGAAACTGTGAAGTCGATGGAAATTTATATGCTGTACTAAAACAAAGTACATGTTTAATGGATAACCAAAAGTTAAAGACCATTAACTTTTGATGTGGTTTAGGTGAATGATATACAATATAATGAATCTATCTACAGATGTTTACCCAGCTAGACTGGTATTAACAAAGACACTCTGTTCACTAGAAAGAATTGTACAAGTAAATGGATAGGAAATAATTCATATCCTATATTATCTAACATTCGAAATAAAAAATGGCTACCTGACAAACAGGTCCGGGTGAGCGAAAAAGTCCGCGTACATTTCCAGTAGCGACCGTCGCTCTAGAATAAAGGTGGGAAGGACGACTTTGGTGAGGTCCATGCCGATCCTCACCTGGGACAACAGGTGTGCGATGATACTGCCGTGCTTCTCTAGTGATCCCACTGTAATCATAATACAACACACAATAAATAGGGTAACTTTTGAATACAATGGGAAACTGCAACATAGCTTCTCTTGTGAAACCACGGTCATATACAATTATTAATACAGGCAGAATTATGTCTCAAGTTGAATACAATCACTGATTTAATGATTTTTGTCTACAAGAACTGAGTATCAGTAATCACAGATTAAGTTATTGCCAAACTGCATAACATCTGTACAGAAACTTCCCACCATTCAGTCCACTCCTGGGTGTACTTACGGTCTTCTTTGTCCTGTTCATCATACAGCTCTGGAAAAAAAAGAACAACAGAAAATACTCTAACTGTAATAAAAATACTGTTAATTCCTTAAATAATGCGAGTACAAAAATTCAGCGATTCAACCGTTTTGTTCAAATCGCGAGAGTATAAAATCGCGAACGCTGAATTTTTATCATAGTTCCATTTAGTTTACATCTGTCCGTAAACTAAGAGCGAAATTTTAAAATCCGCAAGATGTATTTCTCGTGATTTTTCGCTGACATTATTTTTTCTTGATTTATTAGGAATTTACAGTAGGTATTCAACAAAGCACAGCATTTAAAAGGTTAAGAGTTTCATTGATTATGTGTAGAGAATCAAGCTCCGTAAAATAATCAGTATGATAATCCACATGAAGCTTCTACTGGATAGAGTGTCTCAGTCTTTAGATTCAAAAATCAGAAAATTGTGTAAAAATGAGCTTAAAAGACTTAGTTCAAAAAACTTCCTGGAAAGTTTTTTTTAATAAATATAAAAAAGATGCTATCTTTAGCACAAGGTCCTAAAACTTGTCCTTTATCAGCCTATGGTCTTAAAATAAACAGTTCATAGCTGGTGTTGTTTTATGATTCTCATGAACTCTAATTGATCAATCTATTTTACAAGATCAGACTACAGCTTAAAGGATCAAACTACAGCCTAAAGGATTAATCTACAGTCTAAAATATAGGCCAATAGTCAAAGGTCGTTAATCATATTTGATATGACAATTTCAACCTTCAGTCTAAAGAATAAGTCTACACTTTATAGTCTGTAGGATTTGCCTGTAGTGAAAGGTCATTATTACTAATAATCTATTGACCTATATATTGACCTATATACTCTACCTACCATCGTAGTAATCGTCCTCTGCTGTTATCACCTGCTGACATATCCCCTCGCTGCCTTCCGTCAATGCCTCTGTTTCTTCCTCTTCCCTTGATTTAACCAGATTTTCCATTGCACTGCCATGTTGTCTTCTACCATAAAATGATGAAGTTTTGTAAGCTGATAGCTGATCAATCCATTATCAGATAGCTATATATACACAATATGTATCTCTTTCTTCATATTAATCTAGTCAGTGAGTGCCATTAACACATACTGTAGTTTTATTAATAATCGTTGGCATTAATTTTAGTGCAAATCAGTTTCAAGAATAATTATGTAAATTAGTGACGACCCTATTAATACAATACGTTATTAGCAACTGCAGTTCAATGCACACTTAATTTTGTGGATTAACTCGACAAAATCCAAGAAAATTGTATTCAACAAATATTGATGATACCATGGGTATCTACTTCTGATAATTCCTTTTTCTATCATGGAACGTACAACATCATTTTTTATATTTTAGAAAAAAATGTGTGTAATCATCTGTGTTATTGACAATGTGTAAAGGACGCTACAGCACAAATATTTTTAAAACCTGATTTTGTTAGATGATTTTTTTCATCTATTTAATTCTCTTACAGCGGACTGTGAGGAGCGTTCTTGAATTCCTCCGCATCAAAGAAGTCCTCCTCCTCACTGCTGGAGTACGAGGTCTCGGGGACGCGAGGGGACACGGGCGAGACGCTGGTAGAGGGGTCACCATCTGTCAATCAAACAAATCATCAGTTCCTCCTATCAGCATCTGTCTAACATGTATGTACTATATAATTGATATTCATTACTTATAACTACACCTCAAAATCAAAAGATCCTATATCGTACAGAACAGTATGATTAATTTAGTTAATTTATGTAAAAATTTAATGCTAATGTAATTAAAAAAGAAATGAAAACACTATAATTTGTAAATTCATTAAAAAAATTAATCTTCACAATATAAAAAAAGAAATTTAGGTTATAATTATAAATTCATTTTAGGCAAAGCTACAGGTATTTCAATAAATATCAAGAAAATACTGGTATTAATAAACTTAATACATGTATCTGTACGTTGGTAAAAAAAGAAAACCTTACACCAAGTTGATGTAAAATAATTGAGAATGCAGTTTTTGTTTAGGCTTGTACTTAGAATTGTTGATATTGTGACAGTACACAAGTGATGCATAGTGGAGCCATATAATGCATAATAAAGCTAATTAAAAGCTCATCTGTTGGATTGATTAGAAAAATAGAAATACATGTCAATAATGCATTGTTAAAAGGAATGAGCAGTTTCTATACATATCAAATCAATAGATATAAATCTCCCTACAGTTTTGCTGATCAGTTTTATATTGTTTGAAAATCATAATCAAAAGCAATATATCTGTCTATTGGGGTGCATTGCAGTTACATAAAAGGACGACCCCTTATACCTGGGTATACTACTCCATTCCAGTATACCTCATCTTTGTACCTCACTCTACCTCTTTATACAATGTTAATATATAATATATCTATACACATCAATTGAACACACAAGCTTGTACATGTATATCACTAAATACGGAAAACAAGAACAACACACTGTCAGACAAAAAATCTAGCCAACTAAATCCCAACACGGATAAATCAAACCTTGTCTCAATCATCAAAAACTTCTCTTATACTGCATAGTATATATTGAATATCACTGTAAGTCAATGTCACTTACTGTTGGGAAAATTAGCAACTACTAAATGACAATTGATTATAATGACCAAAATATGAAAATAAACTCTAGAATGCTAGTATACTGCTATATATATAGCCCCTATACAGTAAATATATTGAACAAAAACAGATTGACAAGCTGTCATGCAAGTCTATGAGTAGTATTTATGGCAATGTACAAAAAGCGCCGCATGCAGACGACACAATGACCTCTGCGTACCGACTGAGGCGGGCGTGTCCAAAAATGGTGGCGTTACCATGACAACATCTGGCACACGAAGCTCTGTTGGCCGTCTGCTTTTACCTGTAATTTGTTCCTATAACTATTGTCTACACTGTAAAACTAGTGACATAAAGTGTTATATATCCAAGCAAGTTTGTGTTTTGTTCTTTGACTTAAGGAATCAATTCAAAATTTATTAGTTTTATACGATATAAAATGGTTTGGGGCAGTTACGCTTTATAAATCGTGAAGCGGTTTATAAAAAAGTGTAAACTGTTCTAAACCATTTTATATTGTATAAAAACTAATAAATATTGAATTCATTGCTTATAATTTAATTTTTTGCTATTAGTTGTAGATAACAACAGTCATTTGACCTTAAGAATGACATCAAATTGTTCAAAATTCAAACGTAACGTCAGGCGGATTGATACGTTTTTTGACGTTAGTCTTACTATGACGTAGGCAACATTCTTTATATGATATAAAATAATTTTTTAGCTAATCAAAAAGCGCGTAACAACCAGAATTAAATTATTCAGCAATGTGTTCTATTATTCATGAAATAAACTTTGGTAAAAGAGTTTCTTTTTAGCTAGTCAACTGTTTTTAAAACTTTTCTCTCTCATTTCTTCACCCTCAGATTTACACAAGCAAATAAAATGCATTTCCATAGAAATTATAAAGTTTATTACACCATCCCTTTAACAACCACCATTTCAATGGAAAATGGCTATATGCATGCACTTCAATGGAACATAGACCATGTTTTTTTATCAGTATCTTCATGAATAAACAAAAACACACCTCTCATCAGCAAGCAGAGATATGAATGGATTCACTTATTGACAACTGCTATAATGTGTCATTTCTGTGAACTTATTACACACTGGTACTTCAGAACATTAGATCAGGGACACATAGAGATGATTCTATGGGTGTGTAGTTTCTAATTCATGACAACAGCAAGTTTAATTGTTATAAAACCGCTAGCACAATCAGACCTGTGATAACTTTACCTGCACAAATACACCAGTCCTATAACGAGCTTTACCTGGAATCTCACCCGTGGCTCCAAAATGGTTGAAGTCGGCTCCCGAGGTCAAGATGGCTTCGTGCACTGACCCATTCATCACTGGCCCGTTCAAGCTCTCCTACAACAGTGAACACAGCATCACCACCAGAAACAAAACCAAAGTCTAACCACCCAAGCAGACCACTACGATAACATCATAATTACATCAATCAAATGATCACTACAACTTCATAATTACATCAATGAAATGAACACTACAATAACATCATAATTACATCAATGAAATGAAAACTGTCTGCAAATTATTCCCAATTTCTTTTCACAATTTACAATTTATAACCAAAAGAGTAGTGCGTATACTTGATGGAATCATTAGAATTTGTGGTGACTCAATGTTCATTGCTTTCTTGGGTGTCCCTCCCCGACAAAGTGAAATCCTAATTGACAATGAATACGGAAACATAGCATTAATAGATTTATTTTACAAGTAATCCACAAAACTATGTCCCCATGAACCTGTAAAAAATTGACAATGCATAGAAAATTTGTCCTCCATCAATTTCACTGATTTTGACAGTAGACTACATTTCTACTTCTTTCTTGCACTGGACTACCAGTGATATACTCTTTACGAGGTACTTATATGGGGTAGCTTACCTTGGAGATCTGCAGCATGACAATAGAGTGTTTAATTGCTTCTATCATGGCCTGTAATGATAAATGGCGCTGTGAAAGTCAGCTGTACAACGGTGATAAAGGACTAATACTACTTAGATGTACTCAGAAGATAAGGACTACAACAAGTCACCTGTACCCGGCTGTAAAGAAGTCTTACAAACTGAGGGGCTGTGATTGGGGGGGGGGGGGGGGACTGCTTGTATATTTTTATCTATTTATGAATCCTCAGTTTGGTCAATGATAGAGTAATTTGATAGCAACAATTGTAATAATGTACATGCAAGTTTCAGTCACATAACTCTTTCTCTCTAGCATAGTGTGCATATTGTTTATTTACATATTTGAACAATCAACTGTTGCCCCTTGAGTGCCTTTAATTGGTCAATAAATTGAATTAAATTAAACTGTAGCAATCAAACATAATTAAAGTACCTGGTAGATATTGGTGGGTGTTATATAGACCCCAATTCAAGAAGCACCTAAAGTCTTTATGAAAAAATAAGCCTCAAAATATTGATT
Organism: Magallana nippona; assembly: GCA_033439105.1. Taxonomy (NCBI): domain Eukaryota; kingdom Metazoa; phylum Mollusca; class Bivalvia; order Ostreida; family Ostreidae; genus Magallana; species Magallana nippona. The sequence continues at coordinate 49,354,192 of CM065925.1, forward strand.
AATGATATTAAATAAAAAAAAATATAATATAAATTTTTAGAGAATACACAGCAACAATATTTACCTTGAAAAAAAAATATTAAAATATTGATTGGATATATTACTTTTTAAAATTTTTTTTTACGCGGTAATTGCAATTGAAACTAACGACTTCAGCATACATGTTCCTAGCAGGATAAGCGTTGACTGCAGTGAATGTTTAATATGCCTACTTATTGTTGTTGCTATGGATGAAACTTAAAAACATAGTTACAAATAAGCTCTTGGAATATATTACATTGTATTAACATATACATATCGGTAACTTGAAAAAAAATTGGTATCTGATAACTTTGTCATTTTCTATGGGTACCGGTATTACACATAGGAACTTTTTGGGAGAGTTGGGGAGAATTATGATTCAGAAGTGTGTACTACACTCAAGACTTTATTAATGAGGTACTTGTAAGGGATACATTCTTATCAATTTAAATCCAGAAAAAACATTGCTACTTGCATGTTTATATGAATGAACATATATTGACAATACATGAATCCCTCAGATATATAAAATGTACATGCACCCCAGCCTTAATGTACATGTATTTTAATAACACATTTTAAAAAGAATGAATTTTAGTATTAGTGAACTGAATTTTGAAGAATGCATTCTTAGAAATTGAAATCTTTAAGTCCCAATCCACTGAAATACACTGCTTTAGAGGGTTTCTATGAAGTACATTTTTTAACAATTCCTGTTTTTATCTGATATGCTCAATACCTTAATCCTACATGTATGTATATTGGACATGTATGTATATTAGAAATGTATGTATATGAGTCTTGTAAACTATTGACAGTAGTCTGTACCTCAGCAGTCACTTTGATAACGTTGTATTTCTCTTTGGCAGCTAAATCTTCACATGCTTCAATCCGTGTCTCCAGAGCCTGCAAACAACCATTGTAATAGCTCTCTGTACATATACAAACATAATTCATGTTCTTCATAATATACAAGTTAAACTTCAACTTCAGGTACCATGGTTTCAATAATGTTTGTGGGCATCGATTTTTGACAATTCAGTGAAAATCCCAGTTTCAAAGATAATTCATGGCCAATGATCCTATCAATACAATATGTTAATAAAAATTACACTGTCTTTAATAAACCTTTGATTTCAAGCATCAACTTAACAAAGAAATCTTTGAATATTGGTACTACAGTAATCAACAAATGTTGATGTAACTACAGGCTACATGCTGTTGTACAGTATTCTATATCAAGTGTTTCAGCACATGATGATTCGCCTATAACTTCACCACTAACTCACATAAAGTCCTGAATCATCATTCACAGCACAAGAGAACACCTGTAGGTTTGACCTTTGACCTCACTCACCTGGACCTGCTCCAACATGATCTGTAGGTATGAGTCTGTCTCTGCCAGCTTCCTGTCAAAGTCCGCCGCTGTCACTGTGCCCCGTGGTTCCACTCGCTGAAAATGAAGAAAGGAAGGGTGATAACTCTGTGAACTGCTGACATACAGTAAAATATTAGCCCTCTCTTGGTGTAAGAAAAATTAGCCTTATTAGTGAAAATACATGTCAATTCGCAACTAAACAGTACATAGTAAAACACAAGTAAATTACTTCATATAAACATCTGTTTGTATCTTTATTTGTATTCATAATATTACTACTTTTGTGTGTAGGACATGTTGGACTAGAAACTCAGTCCATTAAGGACACAATGTGTCTACCTTGCTTGAAGCAGAATGTCGCAATATAGTGGTCTCAAGGGCATTAACCCACTTCTCTCTCTCTTCAGCATCACGTGCTGAAAAGAATTTTTTTAATTTGAAACAAGCTTCTTTCATACATTGCTAAATTTTGATTGATGCATTAATGGTTTACAAATTTTGTTTTGTACCTTGGAAATGGAAGGTCTTTTGATCAACAGTGATTGTAAAAGTACTGTCGTCTTCATCATCAATACCAATCACAGCTCCCTGTGGAACGATTCAACAACAGATAATATAAAGAAACTTAAAGACATAAAGTGTTCAGCTAAATCTAAGAGGTACTTCACTGAGTTGATGGAGAGGTGCAGATTTGAAACATCAACATCTACCGGTATGAAGCTAGAAGTATTTTAAATGGTATGTGTAGCAAACACTGAGCTTCCTTTAATAAATTACACTTGTAAACATTGGTGTGAGGCAAATTATGACATATTATCAAATATTTGCTATTGGCACTTTACAACTGCTGTTAATCATTCTACGAATTTGATCAAATTAAATGTGCAGTCATCTCTTCATCACCTAAGAATTCTACTACATTCTAAGTTTTAGAAGCTACAACCAGAAGAGCTAATTGGTGCTCTTTTGCTTCTATACATTGTTTACAACCACAATAAATTACTTGTAGAATTGAGGGGTATGCAAAGTTGATGATGTAATCCGTAATAAGTTAAGGGTTTCCCCTTGGTCCTTATCTGAAGATTTTCATGTTTAAATGCCATTCTCTCAATATATGGGTATACCGACTCAAACTTACCACAAGTCGTACACATCCTCTTCTGGTTCCTCGCATCATTTTCTCTTTTGACTGAAAGTAGATGGCAAAAAGCATAGATTAGTGCATAGTTTAATATATATACAATACTTCTTTTTTCTAGCTTTTGGCCAAGTTCAGTACAAAGCATTTTGTGGTGTAAAGCAATGTTGGATTGTTTTGACACTTGCTGTTTACACAGAGAAGACACAATGAAATCATTCCTGCATGAAATGATTTTGTATGATCATATACAAAGAATGTTTGAAAAACTTTCTAACATTCTTCTATATGATCATACAATATTTATTATTTTTCCTGCTCTTTCTCTGAAAGCAAAATTGACTGCAATATTCAGGAGAGCAGTACTCAAAGCAATGAAGACTCCGATACTTTATTTGGTATAATTATACCACAGGTTTGCTACAAAACAAGGAAGAAAATTTACTGTAAATAAACCAGACAGCTAAATTTTTATACAGTCAAAGATTTTCAATTCAATCACCGTTCAAAAAATAAGCTCTAGTTTTGGAATTATTAAACAAATATTTTATGCTTTCTTTCAAAATATTTAATACCAAAAATCCACAAGGCACAATACTAGTGAAAACGTAACTTGCCTCATAAATTGATCCTTTTAACTCCCTTATCAATTAAAATTACATAAACTAGTGGAGTGGTATAGTATTAGAAAGAACAATCTTACCGTGACCAGGCTATGCTCAGGTCACAGTATTAGTTTACTAAGAATTTGTCCCATAAACTTGCAATGTAGCAGCCGCAAACCAGATCTATTTTTAGTTTGTTAATAATAATCTGCAGGGGAAAAACACACAAATATACATATGATTACAAACCTTCTTGAACAAGTGTATGTAGATAAGTTTACAAAATATCCATTTAATGGATCATACCACAGCATTAGCACTATTTCATCATTTGAATATACCTGCCATTTTGCCGGAAATCGCACAAGGAATGTCTTGGATTTCATCACTAATATGGTGACCGTAAACAGCGAATTTTCAAACGTAACGTGAAACGGTAGTGATTTCGTTGCAAAAACAATAAATGTTGTAAAATGGGACAATAAAAGAGCAAAAATGGAGGTAATTTAGACTAATCATATGAAAATTTAGCAAAGATACCAGGTAATGTATTATTATATAGATACAAGCAAAAATGGAGGTAATTTAGACTAATCATATGAAAATTTAGCCAAGATACAAGGTAATATTTTTATTCATTTTCTACGAAGCCAGCATAAGGGACGAATTCTATCATTAAACCGGGTCTGTAGGACATCTGCCATTTTAACGATAGAACATTCTAATATAGTATATATTGTTTACAGTTAGAAATTGTGACTGAACGTGATTAGCATGTGAATTTAATACACATTACTGAGGTTGGTGCAGATGTTTAAGGAATTTCTGTGAAAAGTAACTTTAGTTAGGAAATCATGAAAAAAAAATTTTAACAGCACAGGTTTTTGCAATATTGCCTGTTTTTCGCCTTACAAAACTATAGTTCTATGGTTTGCCAACCTAAATTTCACACACAGCTAACTGTAGGGCACACTTTTACTTCAGAAACAAGTACGTGTGTTTTGCAAGCACTTACTTATAAGACTTTTAATGGATAGGAAATAAATTCACGAGTAGAGATAGTGAAAGATTATGTGTTTCTTTCCGAGCGCAGCAAGAGCGGGCAAACCCCACCTAGTGAACTGAGGCTTAATGGTTACACACACACACACACACACACACACACACACACACACACACACACACACACACACACACACACACACACACACACACATATATATATAAGAAAACCAGAGAAAAATTAAAAATTAAAGTTGAATCAGGGGTACTAAGGGCTGAAAAATTTTCTTCCCGTTAATGGGCGCCATATTGACTGCAATTTTGTTTGATAAAGTTAACTCATTTCTTAAATGACTGGTGCTTTTCGATGTTTAGTGTCCATTATCTTTATTAAAAACTTTCCAATGTTTCATGCAATTGAAGTAACTTAAATGAAAATAATTGAATATGCAAACCAGATAAGTTTCAACAGTGCTTTAATTTAGAGATAAGACTAGTTTCACATGTCCTATCAAATTATCATAAAGATGGAAAATAAAAACATTAACATCAAGGAACTGATCTTTTAGATACTGAATAAATATTAATAGAAAAATTTATCAACTTATGGAATGGATAAGCATTGAAAGAGGAAAAAAAAAATCTCGGAATCACATACTTTTCTTCGGCTATTTCAGAAAGACACAACTTATACGTTTTATGTATGAAGCACAACGTCATAATGTAGACTGAGCATGCGACGTTTAGTTTAACGTTGGCTAATGATTTGAGTAGGCAGGCGGATCCTATACTGTCTGCGTTTCAAACCATTGAAATCTGCGCTCGGCCCAACGGTCACATCGCTTACATATTAACAATGTATAAAATGACATTATCAATGTCTATGATAGATCTATCTTTGATCATATACATAAGACCACAATTGTACACCTCAACAGACTAACTTTTCGTTCATCTCGGATTACGTTTTTCTGAAGAAATAACGCATCATGTTTACCACCGGGCAAGTACTATGGCAAGCTGGCTTCATAATGAGTCCCATTTGGTAGGTAAAATATGTATACCATTCAGACATTTAACCACCAAATGGGAGTCAAAACACCAAACGGAGGCTGGTGAACAACCTGATCAATGTGCAGGTGCCGCAACAGACTCACGTGAGATTTGTTTTATGTCAATAAAACTCACAGTAAAATAAGACAAGAGGCCTGCAGCTTCGTCCAAGACAAACCAACGATACTGCCATCCTTTCATCACATTCGTCCATTTACTCAGGGGTCCCTCAACTACTGCCATCCTGGTCGTCTGACAGTTCCGAAAATAACCGGAAGTGGGCAGGTGCATTTACAAGATCAAAATAACTCGGACGAATTTTAGTCGAGTTAGGACTTTACTTTTAGGTGTGTTGTTGGTAGAAAACTAATTTGTAACTTTTGTAATATGCATACTGTACTTTAAAATCCAATTAACTTGGTATGAAAAAAATGATAATTTTGCATTTTTATATTTGTACGAATACGTTAAGTTATAACCTATCTTTCTTTTTCAGAAAGTAATCATCCAATCAAATAGTTTGTGTCCGGAAGGCAGGATTTTTGAAATGCCAAAAATGTTGATTAATTGTAGAAAGTAACAAAGAACAAATATGGCCCAGGCTGGCACCAAAGATAATCCCATTACGGGACCTTACAGAGCAACAAAGCTGGTAATTATGTACATCATCAAGTTGAGACTTTGCAGTTGAATGTCGGCAATTTTTTATTGTAGAAACGCTTGGCATTGTTTACATTTAGGCCTACCATGTTTACTTACCAGTCTGTAACATTCCTATTTTAAGTCTCCGGAGTTTTTGTGAAGCATGATCGATTTTAATTCTCCAAAGAAATTTATGTATGACTAAACTAATGAGTAAGATATATTACTTGAATTTTGTTGAGATGAGTCATTTTTCTGAAAAAATTGATAATGATGTAAGGAAGTATCTCGATTATCGATCTTTCAGTGGAACGAGGTTATATGTGCATTTCGCCAAGGAATACCGGCGACCCGCCATCGAAGGTATATGAAGACATACGAGAACTGTTTCACAGCAGCCGAGGCGGTGGACTGGTTGCACACTTATCTCAAATCCAACTGTAACTTTGCATCGGAAGTCACAAGGTACTTTATAGTATAGTCATTAAATGTTTGCATTAAAGAATTATACAAATTTGATTGACCTCATTAATTTAAGCCTGTTGATAAATTATTCGGGCCCTGCTCAGGGGACACCCTATGGTGATCTGTCCTTTTGTCTGTCAAACTGTCCGGCCAAGATCACTTATCCAGAGCATATTTTCATTCTCCTTTGCCCAATTTGACTCATACCCCATCCACAGAATGCCTTTGGGTAAAGGGTGAGCAGTGACCTCGACCAAGTTTCTAGGTTTTAGGTTAAGGTTATAGCAGAATTATGTTAAAATTACTTGTCTGGCTCATATATTCTCTCCCCCAGATCCAATATTGTTGATACTTCACCAACAGAGTGCCTTTGGTCAAGGGGTTTGAAGTAACTTTGAACAAAGTTTTTAAGTCAAGGGTCAAGGTCATATTGACTGCATAAAAAAAATTCCCAGATCATCATGAACATATTTTCTCTCCTCTTAGCCCTATCTGACTCATCCTTCACATAAACAGAGCTTTCAGGAAAAGGGTTTGTAGTGATCTTGAACCATATTTCTAGGTCAAATGTGAAGGTCATGGCTGATATCTTTAAATTCAAGTTTTGGACCATAGATTTGTTCCCATTGGCTCAATTTTGCTCAGATTAAACCAAAAGAATGTCCAAGATATTTGCAATGAGTTTGAATTAAAGTTCTATGCCAACTGGAAAATTTTTAAGTCATGGGTTAAGGTCAAAGCAAGTCTTCTGAAATGCATTCATCCTAGTGACCATTATTTAAGTGGGGCCCTTTGAAATGGTCACCATCTCAATGATGTCTTGTTGAAATTATAAATGAGGATAAACTGTTATTAGATAATTGCTTAATTTTAGGAATCAGACATTGCAGCTTCTTCAGAAACTTCACCGTGCTCGAGTTATAGAAGATGTGAGAGGAGTAAAACACAACCATCAAGATGTCTGTGACAATGGGAGACTACTCAGGTACCACAGTAAATCAATAAGACTGTGACAATGGGAGACTACTCAGGTACCAGTAAGTCAGTAACACTGTGACAATGGGAGACTACTCAGGTACCAGTAAGTCAGTAACACTGTGACAATGGGAGACTACTCAGGTACCAGTAAGTCAGTAACACTGTGACAATGGGAGACTACTCAGGTACCAGTAAGTCAGTAACACTGTGACAATGGGAGACTACTCAGGTACCAGTAAGTCAGTAACACTGTGACAATGGGAGATTACTCAGATACCAGTAAGTCAGTAACACTGTGACAATGGAGATTACTCAGGTGCCAGTAAGTCAGTAACACTGTGACAATGGGAGACTACTCAGGTACCAGTAAGTCAGTAACACTGTGACAATGGGAGATTACTCGGGTACCAGTAAGTCAGTAACACTGTGACAATGGGAGACTATCCAGGTACCAGTAAGTCAGTAACACTGTGACAATGGGAGATTACTCAGATACCAGTAAGTCAGTTACACTGTGACAATGGGAGATTACTCGGGTACCAGTAAGTCAGTAACACTGTGACAATGGGAGACTATCCAGGTACCAGTAAGTCAGTAACACTGTGACAATGGGAGATTACTCAGGTACCATTCAGTCAGTAACACTGTGACAATGGGAGACTACTCAGGTACCAGTAAGTCAGTAACACTGTTACAATGGGAGACTACTCAGGTACCAGTAAGTCAGTAACACTGTGACAATGGGAGACTACTCAGGTACCAGTAAGTCAGTAACACTGTGACAATGGGAGATTACTCAGGTAACAGCAAGTCAGTAACAGTGGGACAATAGGAGAGTACTCAGGTACCAGTAAGTCAGTAGCACTGTGACAATGGGAGATTATCCAGGTACCAGTAAGTCAGTAACACTGTGACAATGGGAGACTATCCAGGTACCAGAGAAACTATTAGGCGTCATTAGATAAAAATATTTCTGATTTTCTGTGGAAGTGTTACAATCTTCTTAAGTTGAATCCTTCTCTGAGCCATGATGACACATAGGGATGGGACACCAGGCACAACACATGATATTGAGTGACCCATGTGCTCCACATTACAGTCTTGTGCTCTGTTTACACTGACATTCAGGATTCTAAATACTGAACAAATTATACAAAGTAAAAACCTGTTTCAGTCTCATGTTATAATAAAAGTTTGTTAAGTTTTTCCAGATTCTAAAAATAATAACTATTATTAATTTATGGAATAAACTAAAACATGAAATATTTTAGATGCAAAATTCCTTCCCCTGTGAAGACCCTACGTACACCTCTTAGGAACAGAAATGACATCATCAATACAAACTCAGGCCAACCAGCGGGGCCAATTAAATTGGATCTTGATCTCCAGTTAGAGTCCAGACCAGATATCCCAGAATGCCACATTGTAGCCAAGGAACTGTCCACTGCTGACACTGAAAATATGTGGAAAAACGTGGCCCTGGATAAGTAAGTACCTTGATATATCAACTTTGTTCAAATGATTAGTTTTCAAAAGACATATGTCTTTAATTCATCAAGCTATAGTCTATGAACATGTAAGTGAGGAGCACCAATTGAATTTTTAATAAAAGATTTTGCATGGTTTTTTCTCTTCATATTGTATGTGCATATCTTTTTTTTCTTCTATGGTTGTGATGTAAAAAATAAAATTGTCATTTAAATTTTCAGTGAGTTAAATAATTGGAAAATCTGACCAGATACATACATGTATATAACCTCTAATGCATTACAATGTGCATCTGTTGTGTTTGATGTTAAACCTGTCAGTTCTGAGTGCAATCTTTGTTTTGAAAGATTACAGCAGGTGTTACACATGGAGAACCTGGGGGATATATTGGACAGCAGTCTGGTGGTGGGGCGGAACATCCTTCACAACTGTGTGTACGTCAATAAGAGTGGCATTGTCACCAATATACCTCAGAAAGGTAAACATTAAGATACTGTATAATGGGTAATTTCTGCAGCTCGAAATTTTTATGGATGAGACCCTAAAAAGTATCAAATTAAAATCTGCGTTTCTAATTTCTGCGATTACATTAGACTGCAAAAATAAACATACAGCATATTATACATTGTATGAAACTTTGACTCGCTTTTTAGCTCACGTAGATTGAGTCGGGGGAGCTTATGCCATACCGTCGGCATCGGCGTTCTGACCTGGTTAAAGTTTTTGTTGCAGGTCCTGTATCTAAGTTATTACTTGTCCTATCTTCACCAAACTTGCATGGATGATGCATCTGGGCCTACTTATGGACTTTAAAGACTTGGATACTGAATCTGAGCCATAGGTTACAGATGCTGGATGAGGTTAAGGTTTTTAGAGCTGGTTAAAGTTTTTGGAGCAGGTGCCCTCTGATGATTATATCTGAGTTATTACTGGTCCTAACCTCACCATACTTGCATGGATGGTGTGTCGTATGATACTGATGCACGACAGGCTAGAATGCTGAATCTGAGCCATAGGTTTCAGATGCTGGATGAGGTTAAGGTTTTTAGAGCTGGTTAAAGTTTTTGGAGCAGGTGCACTCTGATGATTATATTTTAGTTATTACTGGTCCTAACTTCACCAAACTTGCATGGATGGTGCGTCTTATGATACTGATGCACCTGACAAGCATGAATGCTGAATCTGAGCCATAGGTTTCGGATGCTGGATGAGGTTAAGGTTTTAAGATCTGGTTAAAGTTTTTGGAGCAGGTGCCCTCTGATGATTATATCTTAGTTATTACTGGTCCAGCTTCATAAAACTTGCATGGATGATGCGTCTTATGATACTAATGCACCTGACAGGCTTGAATGCTGAATCTGAGCTATAGGTTTCGGATGCTGGATAAGGTTAAGGTTTTTGGAACAGGTCACATGTTTAATAGAAAATAGAACTATTTCAAACTTGCATAGTTGATTTAACTATAATATAAATGAATCGCAGAGGTAGCTTCAGATGCAGAGCCTGATCTCCATTATCAAGTATGCTGAAAAATATATCTTTAAGTTAGTTATTACTGGTCCTAACTTCACCAAACTTGCATGGATGATGCGTCTTATGATACTGATGCACCTGACAGGCTTGAATGCTGAATCTGAGCCATAAATTTCGGATGCTGGATGAGGTTTAGTTTTTTGGAACAGGTGACATGTTTTATAGATAATAGCTTGCATAGTTGATTTAACTATAATATAAATGAATCGCAGATGCAGAGCCTGATCTCCATTATCAAGGATGCTAAAAAAAATCTCTTACCTCTCTCAAACCTGCTTGATAGATGTGTTTGTTGTTAAATGATAAAACATGATTCCTATGATATAGTATTGTATGATATGATACATTATTGTTTTATATGATACAATATTATATCATATATTTATTGAAAAAGTTTTATGATACGATATATTGTATCATGATATTGTTATGTATAGTATTGTATATTATGATAAAATATTGTATAATATGATATTGTATTATATACTATTTTATCACGTGCTATTGTTTCATATGATATTGCAATATATAATATTGTATCATATGATATGATATTGTATAATATATAATATTGTCTAATATGATACGATATTGTATATTACAATATTGGTTTATATAATATAATATACTATATAATATCATATGTTACAATATTGTGATATGTAATATGATATAATTGTATCATATATTATGATATTGTATTATGTGATCAAATACAATAATGTATAACACAATACAATGACATATCATATTTTACTATATCTTATTGCATCATTATTTATTACAGTATGATATATATTGTAAGTATCATAGGATGCAATATCATATTTTATATTATTGTATTGATAAACATTGTATCCCTATAATACACTGAATGAAATGAACATATGATTATCATACAATTTTTTAACGTATGATATAGTAATACAATATTGTGTCAAAACAGTATCCATGTATATCCAAGATCATTAACTATGATTTTTATTTAATATGATAAAGGTGGTCGCATAAAGATGATGCTTCATAAAGGTGATGCCCCGTCTCAGTGAGCTTTGTAATCTGTGATTACCTATGTTTCATGCATGACTTCGCTTGGGGCATTACCGCTGATACCGATTTCCCATTACATAATCAGCCACCTGTTGACACTTTAGATGCGATAATTGTCGCATGGTTAATGTTTATCAAACTATTTTGGTAAAGCAAAGGAATTTCATGAAAACGCTTGGAATACATTATCTACACATGCAGATCGATCTGTGTATTTATTTACATGAAAAATAAATCATGTTTTTAATTGTGTATTTTTAAGAAATATATACTGGAAAAGACATCCCTGGTAACATATATATAGGTAGTGGGAATTTTGGGAACTGTTCCACCCAGAAAGGATATTATGAGTAAATTAGGGGTAATTACCGTGTACAGACTACTGAGTAGCATACTGATGACGTTTGAGAATACAAACTGCCTGAAACCGGTAGTCACTGTAATCATTGCAATAAGTGAAAAATTTAGTAAATAATTTAAGAATAGTTGGCAATTTTAATTTCCGCGGATTCTTCATACCCGCAAAATACCGCAGAAAATGAACAACCGCAGAACTCACACGGGCCAAGCCCGTTTTGACATTAATTTCAATGTTATGGTTACATTGAAATTAATGTCAAAATGGGCTTGGGCCCTGGCATAACTTACATTTTTGTAACAGTTATACGGTACCTCAGAAAGGTAAACAATAACATATCCCAGAAAGGTAAACATTAACATACCCTAGAAAGGTAAACATTAACATACCCCAGAAAGGTAAACATTAACATACCCCAGAAAGGTAAGAATACATCAGACAGATAAGAATACCTCAGAAAAGTAAACATGCATCAGAAAGGTAAGCATACCTCTGAAATGTAAAATTTACTCAGAAAGGTAAACATACCTCTGAAATGTAAAATTTACTCAGAAAGGTAAACATACATCTGAAAGGTAAACATACCTCTAAAATGTAAAAATACCACAGAAAGGTAAAAATACCTCAGTAAGGTATGTATAATATATATATATATATAAGAATAGTCTTTAATCAGCTTGCTGTTTAATTCACTCTGTGCTTGTTCTATACAGACCAGCTGCCACACTGGGCCCTGTCTGCCATGAAGTGTCTAGCTCACTGTAAGTATAAGCTTCATATAGACTGATTCCTGTGAGTCTTGATGTTTTTAACTCTTACAGACTAGAAATCAAGAATACATCAATCAAATTTTGAATTTGCATACATGTACATGTATATCTGGAGGATTAATATTGAATTAGAGTTAAGTTTTGTTTTATACATGTATATTTGTATCAAATTGATTTTTTTTTATTTAAGGGCCACAAAAAGTAGACGACCTCCCCAGCTACCCTGGGTTTGAGCGAGATGTGTTTAGGGTGGTGAAGGAGTACTTCTGTGGCCTTGATGAACCTCTGATGACCTATGAAATGTACGAGGTCATTCTGAATGTTTTCAGTAAGTGTTGTATTTATGTCTGCTGATTAAATCAAGCCAGGAATTCTCCAACACTGCATCTTCTGTTCCCCTGTCGTTAAGTTTCTTACATGCTGTACCTTGTCATTGTTTTATTCTGAACTTTATGAGTTTTTGAAACTTCTACATCATTATAATGATGATATTGACATTTGTTGTTGTCTTGTTGCAGTTGTGGCTGATGGCTCGTATCAGCTGCTTGCAGCTGGACCCACATCTCCAGATGCCATGACTTCATTTGAGTCGGTGGAAAACCTGCTTCTGGATTTAACAAACACTGGGAGTGGATCTATAGGTGGCCCCAACGACCTAGATCACACACCCCTCTGTCGCAGGAGAAGCGCCCCCTCCATTGACCTCTCCCCCATCCATCCGGTCACTGACCAGGAGAAAATCACCAACTATGAAACAGCGTTCGGTCCCGACAACCGCACCGTGACACGTGTTTACTACACTAATGGTGTTGCCATGGACTACAGCAAAGAGGAGGAAGCAGAAGTGTTTGCTCCGATTGAAACTCATTTTGAGAGTTCAGAGCCACTACAAGTGCCAACACTGTCAGAATGTCAGACATATCAGGTTAACTTTGCTCACGTGAGGCCTGTCACACGCAGAAAAAGTGACAGCAGAAAAAAGGGTGACAAAAAGGGTGAAGCCTACAGGAGACGGAGTTATGGCCCCTCGTCTGTAGGACCGGTGTCGTCGCCAAGCTGTGGAGAGTGCACGGTTCAACAGTCATCTAGGTCATACAATGGCTACATATCCAGCCGGTCCTCATCACAAGGAGAGGATGGGGACAATGTTCCCACAAGATTGGGATTTCCCAGGTCCAAGTCCAGTGTTTCTCTACATACATGTGCTCACCACGACTTCCAATCTCAGCTTTTGGCAGAATGCCAGAAAGAGAAACAGAAGCATCAAATTTATGAAAGTTGTGAGTCGTTACCAGGAAGGAGCCTTAGCTTGTCCGACCTGTTGCATGCTGGGACAGTTCTGAAATCGAAACTTAAGAAGTGCAACACTGCTACTGGTAGGTTTGATGAATCAGACTGTTTAATTCAAGTTTCATGCAAAACTCAATCTGATGAAAGTCAACTGTTCTGATACATGCAACTCTTGAATCTGAATCTACTTGCTTCATGTCTGAACAACTATTTGATCCATTGTCTAGTCTTGCAACATGTGCATAGTATGTTGGTTTTTTCGTTTCTGCAGACATTAAACAAACTCCACTGAAAAGGCTTAGAATGCAAATAATGACACATGCATCTTGATATTGTAACTTCTGTCAACATTATTTTAGAAATGCAAATTTTGATTGGTCGAAAAACATTACGACCTTATTTTTAAATACATGTATTCAGATTCTACGGTCATTCGGATGTGACCTATAAGCATGTTATTTCAGATATTCCAGAGCAGTAGCGTATAAGAACAGCTGATTTTAATCAGATTGCAAACTGAGAAGTGATAACTTTACCATCTAACAGGAAAAGTATATGTACATGTATATACTACTTCATGTATTTTATTTTAGAGCAATCTTAGCATATATACATAACAGATGGATTGGTAGATGAATTAATTGCCAGACTGAAAATCTACCATGCAGATGGCATTGATAGGAAAATATATTAAGTTCATATTATAGTTGTATATTTATTAGATAAGTCCATTAAGACACATGGATTGAATGTATTTGTGATGTCATTGTCGTGCTTGTAGAGCTGTGTGAGATGGACAGAGAGGAGCGGATCAAGGACGCCTTACAGCTGGTCTGTCTACTACTGCCACCCGCCAATCGTCGCAAGCTCCACCTACTGCTGAAGCTGATGAGTCGGATGTCAGATAATCCACAGATTGAACTGGATGTTAATCAGACCACCCGGACCTTAGTGAGTACAGCACATAGATCATGATTATAATGTTTTGTTGTTACGTGATACCAGTAAAACAAGAATTGACATTATTTTATATGAATGGTTGGTCTGTTATGAATTTTGACTAGGACGATTTACAAATTTGTTGTAAGGCGTTATTAGGTAAAACACAGTTAAGAATAGTATCCCCAGTGGCACTATTGTTTGATAGAACACATGATGTACAGACAATGTTCGTATACCTGTAGGTGTTGGAGACGTTTGCTTCCTGTATACTGAGTTGCCATGACGACTCTGATCGAGAGGATCGTCTAGTGATGCAGATCACTTCCTTTCTGATTGATCATTACAACCACATCCTGTCCGTCCCTAGCGAACTCACAACTGCAGTTCACGAGCAACTCACGGCCGCCACTAGAACTCAGGTAATACAAGCTACTGCATCCCAAGACATCCCATCCAGTATCTAAAAACAAGGTGTAGCTCAGAGAACGCATGCATTTAATGTTTCAGAAATTTGAGCCACAAAGATCTTGGTGTATTTTTCTGTCTCTATCTGTATCTTTATCTATCTGTAAAACAAATCTTTTAATGTCAATTAAACTTAATATTATCACACAAAACATTTACAATTGACTCTGTCTTTTTTTGTTTAAGCATCATAAAAACAAGAGATAGATTTAGTGTTGTCTAATCATAAATAAAATCTCATATACCATTTTAAACACATGAATGCATGTTGCCAAATCAGAGATTTAACAAGTAATCTTTAAAGAAACACTTTAGTTCTCAACATCACGAGTTATTTTTGACATGATCTCTAGATTGATTGACTTATTAATCATCTGTTGTTTTTGATTGATTCTAGGTGGTGTTCTCCAATGATACAGTGGGTCTGACCTACTGTCATCAAGTGTCCAAGTCCGAGTATGAGACTCAGCGTCTCAGCAACTCGCAGCGAGCTATCCGAGATCTCCTGGAGGAGATCATCAACGACAGAACCATGTCATACAAGGACAAGAAAAAGAGACTCAAAATAGTAAGTCAGTCAAAAAGAGACTCTAAATAGTAAGTCACTCAATAAACTAGTACACACCACTTAACTAGTACACGCCACTTTGTGTAGTTTCAACATAATTTGTGAGGGTTAAAAACCAAAAATGAAAAGATTGAAGATTTTTGAAAACATATTTGTTCATCCTTTAGTTTCAGAAAACCTACCCGGATATTTATGCAGAAAGGTTTCCTCCACACGACTCAAAATCAACAGAGCCATTAAACCAAAAAACAGAACAATCCAAACTACAAAGAAACCAGAAGAACACTCAGCCAAAATCAGTAATGTCACAGGATCCCAAGGCCGCCCTTCCCCCAAAACCCAAACTCAAGCAACCGCTGCTGGTGAAACCACTGCTGAAACTGAAGGGACTCAGAATCTGATTGGTGCAGATCAGAACAGGATCTGATTGGTGCAGATCAGAACAGATTCTGATTGGTGCTGATCAGAATAGAATTTTATTGGTGTAGATCAGAACAAATTCTGATTGGGGCAGATCAGAAGAGTTTCTGATTGGTGTAGGTCAGAACAAGATCTGAATGGTACACACAACAGATTAGAGCCAAACTTAAAAAAACATTCTGTTATGTGGAACTGCTGAAATTCCAGTTATTCAAAATTTGAATAATGACTGGGTCTCATAATGACTGGGTCTCAGTAGATTGATTCAAAGTCCTGCTGTTGCTTAATACACTCAGAATCAGCTAGCTGTATAGAATTGAGCTTTTCCCTCAACAAAGATTTCAGCAACTGCCTCTTTTGATACTCTTCCAAAGAAAATAACTTTTGCCAAAATCAGCTGTCCTTACAAAGTAATTACATATTGTATGAAATAGTTTACTCAGGAAGATTTTTTAACTTTTCCTTTTCAAGATTAATCTTATTAGTATTGCATGTACATGTACGTACTGGTATACATGTATGTCAGTGATTCCAAGAACAAAGGCAAAGATTACCACCTTTTTTAATATGTTATGTTTTATGAATGACATAGTACAATATTGTGTGAAGAGTGCGATGATCCGGAGTTTGCTGTGTAAACTTTGTAAATATCATTCAGACTTTTACTTGGTTTTAATCTATGTAACACAAACTTTACTTATTTTGTGTACATATCAATTTTACATGTACATATGCCTTGTCTATTTATATAGTCAATAACAAGCAAGTATGGATAATTTAAGCTTATCTGCATTATTGGAAACCATTGTCAGTATAATCCCTATTGAGCATTGACCTTTCCTAGGTTTATAAAAAAAAAATGGGGGCCATATTATGATTGGCTCCTTTACACTCTCATAAAAGAAATCTTTTTTCCTCAAGTGAATGCTTACACATACTCAGAAATAATTGCAGGTTTTCAAAACATTATTTTTCTTTACAACCCTACAGAAACTATTGAAATTTTGTTTTCCCTTTGGTGGAATCGAGAATGAATAATATTAGATCAAGAGAAAGTAAATGAGTTGACCTATGGTCAGAAAAGCATATGTAAGACTGAACATGGTGTTTTAGTACATTGATTATTGGTTGATGGAATCTGGTCTTGAATCTTAAAACATATGTCATTTTCTGCACTCAACAGTATGCACGTTAGTTCCATATACAAAACAATAATTAATTTAGCTGTACCATTTTTTGTTTAAAAAAAATCAATATTACATTAAAAATTTCTGTTACATTTTCTGAGAATGAAATTGAACCTATCTGAAAAAGAGAGAGAAAACAATTAAACTAGCTGGTACAATGTATCCGAGATCCCTTTGTTCTTGTAGAAATAGGTTGTTTCATTCATTGGGCTACTTATTTTTCACTGTTAACATACACTTAATCTCTCACATTCCATCTTGTATCTAATTATAATGCTCATGTATATCAGGTCTTATTGTAGATCAAGCAATGAACTGTATACAAGGTAAACACATGTACAGTTCAAACATTTTCTGTTTATCATTTAATACCATTAAATTTTGAAATCTCTAATCGTTTTTTAATTAGATATTTGATTTATATCTACATACGTTTTGTCAGCAAGATATTTACAAACTTGTTATACATGTACTATAAATGAACAATAATTTTGTGCTAATGAATCTAGGATATTGATTGTGGTAGTGGAATGTTAAATGAAACAGCTATGATATGAAAGTTGCTCCTTCTGTTCTTTTAAATGTGCAGTAATACCAAATTATTTCTATATAACTCATCTGGTGATCTGTCAATGTATAATCTGTTATCATGATACTATGGTGTGTATACCGGTCTCGCATTGTCAATGATGCATTAGATCTAGCAATTAATGCTGCTTTTCATGTTTATAACTTCCCATGTCCTACAAATATACGACTCATATGTTGTTGCTTAATATAATAAACAATTAAAACCTTTTTTTCAATCGTTATTACATACTGTATACAGGGAAATATTCGCCCCCATTTTATTTTTGCCCCTTTCGTCCTTGTTGTCAGCGGGTGAATTTAAGACTGGGCGAATTTCAGTGTTTCAAATTATTTTCTCTTTAAACATATTGTGTCTGGGCGAATTAAAGACGGTGCAAAACTGTTTGTAACTGTAGAAGGGCGAAAATTATACGGGGCGAAAATAACCGTTTACAGTAATATAAAAAACTATTTTTTTTATGGGGTTGGGTTATCAGTCAGCCCGCGGGCTGACTATATTGGGATGAAACTTCAAATGCGCCTGCGTAAATTGGCTTCCTGGGAAGAAATTAGTCCATGTTAGAGAAATTCGAAAAAGTTATGAAACTGATAAGTTTCTACGTCGGACTGCACACCGTCGTATTGGAAGACCGTCCATAAGTATTGTCTGCAGTCACGGCCAAGAGTCCACATATATCTCTTTCCAACTCTTAGTGAAATTGGAAAGGAAATATATTTGCAGTGCTTTGCAACGGGGGACCATGAAATTCGAAGAGCATGAAATCAACTTTAAAACAGCATGCACAGTTGATGTTGATTACTACATTGTATATAATAAGCGGGTTCGCAGTCATATATTGTATATGACACCGCATATATAGCATTGATATGTACACCGCTACACACTTGTCTCCTCACATACAATCATAAAAATAAATGTACACGCGCAATGTCCCGCATATTATTATTGACCTGGAAACTATGATACCTTGTACATGTATCTGATTTAACTGTTTTGATTAAACAACACAACCCACATTCATATCCACTTTTCTTTCTGATGAATCACCAGCATACTATGATGACTATGTCATAACATAATTTTGGAATTTGCAAGGAAGTTTCCTTATCCTAACAGAACGCAAATTTACTGACACATCAGGCACACTTTCACTTTTTTCAGATTCAGGTGATTCAACATTCACATCATTCAGTTCACACGCATTATCATCAGAAATTTGTTCACAGTACTTTTTCAAATGAGTAACATTACGCTTATAACTTGAGGGTAGAGGTCCCAATATATCATCACTAAGTAATTGCCAAGGTCCTCTTGGAAGTTCAGTACTTTTTATCAGCTCTGGATTTGATGTTTGACTAACCACTTGACATGCATGACATCTCTTACACATCTCTTCAACATCACGATCCATCCCGGGCCACCAAACTTTTGTACGTAAATATCTTTTCTTAACTAGAATTCCCAGATGTCCCTCATGGGCGATTTTCAAAGTAGTGTTACGCAGAGTTTCAGGCATTATGATTCTTGTTCCTCGAAATACAAGTTTTCCAATAACTGTAAGTTTGTTTTTCACAATAAGATATGGTTTGTTTTTACCTTTTGTCCATTTCCCTGTTCAAATACTATTAGGAACACTCTTCAGAACTTGATCTTTTGCGAATTCACTTCTATCTGTTTGATAGACATTGGTTTTGGAACAGAATGAATGGATATGAGTTTCACAAAATCCCCAGTATCTCTTCTCTCATTCATCTGTGTCCATGGTGATAATGGATAAGCTATATTGTCCTTTCCTTTGATGTAGACAACCTGAAATCGATATAGTTGTAGACATGACATAACACCCATCTACTGATCCTCACACTCGGTTTGGACTTTGCTGAATAAATGTATTCCAAAGGTTTATGATCTGTGAGAAGTTCAAAAGTCGATTCCATAAAGGTACATATGAAAACATTCACATGCCCATATGATGCCAAGGGCTTCCTTTTCTGTTTGAGAATAGCGTTTCTCTACATCTGTAAGACCAGTGTTTTCCCTAAGAACCGGCTACAGGCCAAATTGACTGCTTCAATACATAAAAATGCCCTTTAAAATAAAAAATTTAAAAAAAAAAATGTTTTTTCGACAGAGTTCTGTTCATTCACATCAACCATTAGCCTGTAACAACTGATCTTTAACCCTTTACTTTGAAATAAATGGAAAACACTGAAGACTATGGCTTGCATAGGAGGTAATTCGTTTTTTCCCATTCTGAATTGCTCCAAGACCAACAGAACTGGTGTCTGTAACAAGTTGTGTTTTCGCTTCAGTGTCAAAATAACCTAGAATTTCTGCATTTGTCAACTTCTCTTTCAACTTCCTGAACAATCTGTCCCCCGAAAAATTTCACATTCTGTCTTGTTAGTTTTCTCAGTTATCAGATAAAGTAGCAAGACCACGACTGGTATAAATCTAGCATAAAAGTTAACTAGGCCTTATTTCACAGTGTCTGTCATGTTCCATCCTAGTTTCACCATGACACCATGAACGATAATGTCATTGAAATTGTTTCGGGGCTACAACAATTGGACTAACCCATGGAGTAGGTCCTTCTGCTCTCTCTATAATGTCCATGTCAAATAGCTCCTGAAGTTTCTTGTTGATTTTTCCTCTAATACTGAATGGTACAGGTTTAACACTCTGAGAAACAGGTTTCACTGTTTTGTCCAATGGGAATTTCTAACTGAAAGTTTCTGAGTTTTCCAGGTCCACTGAATACACCAGTAAACTGATCCAGCAAGACATTTTTTTCACATTTCTTACATGTTCTGGACCCAGTATTAAAACATTAAGACATAATGCAGTTTCTTTACTACCCATGTCCTTCCATAACAATGAATTCTGTCATGACAGCAGATTTTCCAACTGAAATTTCTGCTGTGAAACATCCTGCTACATCTAAACGTTTCCTACTTCCATATGCGAACAGTTCCTTTGTGTACTTGCATGAATAACGCATCACATTTGGGTATAGTCCACTAATGCATTTTCCATATGTGGTAATGTTAATGTTCGGGTTGATAGCTCCGGCCCTAATTTTTGTTCAGCAACGAGGGACCTCTTGAATGAAAGCTCATCAAATTGTCTCTCCCCTGTTAAAATTTCGTGGCGTGAAGTCAGATTCGTTTTCCCGTAAAATGCGTCTGTATTGAAAAACTCTGAAAATGAAAGTAAAAGTAGGGAATTTCAGTTTTGAAAAGGGTGTACATCAAACAATTTCAATTCTTTCCTTCAAATGATAATTCGATTTTGACAATTGCTTTTAAAATTGCAAATCCTCTTTTCTGACATGTGTCAAGCATTCTGATTTAAAATGTCCCAATAAATGTATATCCACCAGGTCCAGCACAATCTCTTGATTTATTATATAGCTTGAAAAGGCTATATCGCTTATTCGGCATGTCTTGTTCGGACGTTTCTTCAAGTTCACATATTTCGGTTTAGTTTTGCAGAATTTTGCAAAGTGATTTAACTGTTCTGATTAAACAACACAACCCACCACCCATGGATTTAACTCACTTCCGGTAATACATACCTATATAAACCAAACTCAAACAAATACAATGTTTCCGGATTACTATTATTACGATATGAACTATTCGAATCTTGCAAGAAATTGTATTTTTATAGATTGTGTATTGTCTTTTAACCTAAAATTAATATTCAACTAACTGACTTTCTTAGCTTTTTAAGAAGCTAACACTGTAGTTAAAAAAGGCGTTTTTTTTTTGTTCGAGGAATATCAAGGTATCACACCGGTAATCGACCAATCAAAATGAACTTAGTCAATTGTAGTTCCATATATACTTCAGAATTATTTTTTTCCTTGACTGCATTTTTACATTTTCCTTTACTCAGTTTTAAAATTTTTTGTACCACTGAGAAGAATATTTCATGTATTTTGTTAGATGATGATCTTTTTTCACAGGGACTACTTCTTTCAGGGCACATGCAGCAGCTTCCTGGGGAGTGTGCAGTCTGTTTACATATAAACAGAAAACACGTGGTTTTGAGGGTAGACCTGTTTGGAGCTAGATATTTTGAGAAAATGCCGTATCGTGTGCCCTTTTTTTTTGGTGTTAGCTGATGAGATTGGTAACAAATAACATTTTCCCCGAATATTTTGTCATGAGAAATACAAACTGATTTTTAAGAATTTTTTCCCTCTCTATAGTGTTATATAGTGAAAACAATTACCGGTGTGATACCTTTAATATGACAGGAATGACAGTACCAATGCACCGGATGTTCACATCAGAGAATCGTTAATACAAGATTGAGCCAAGCAAAAAAAAAAGTAGGGCTTAGGTGATTGGCTGAAGTAATTGTTGAAATAATGTTCATTTTAAAGTAAAATTATTATAATGTTTAAATTCAATGTGTAAATGATGGAATAAAAAAGTAATGGAAAATGAAAAAAAAATAGCTGCATTAAAATAAGGTGGGTATGATTTTAGATACTTGAATTATTTTGATGCGGAATGCTGCAAGTTGTAAACAAGTTTAATTTTGAAATAAACGCCATGGCTTGTACTCATATTTGGTGATTTTAATTTTTGTAAATTCAAAAATCCCCGTAAAAGGCCAAAATTATTACTGAACCCAGACAAAAGCGCATGTATATGCAAGAACTCGGTCCTACACATGTATACATGCGCGAACTTTGATCACACACCCACTGGGTGGGTCAGAACCTTGAACATACATGTCCTGCATGCAAATCTCCTTGGTGCCATACAAACTGTGGATCTAAGAACCTTGACCACTATCTACAGCCCATATTCTAACGAACCCAGACAAAAGCGCATGTATATGCAAGAACTCGGTCCTACACATGTATACATGCGCGAACTTTAATCACACACACACTGGGTGGGTCAGAACCTTGAACATACATGTCCTGCATGCAAATCTCCTTGGTGCCATACAAACTGTGGATCTAAGAACCTTGACCACTATCTACAGCCCATATTCTAAAGAACCCAGACAAAAGCGCATGTATATGCAAGAACTCGGTCCTACACATGTATACATGCGCGAACTTTGATCACACACACACTGGGTGGGTCAGAACCTTGAACATACATGTCCTGCATGCAAATCTCCTTGGTGCCATACAAACTGTGGATCTAAGAACCTTGACCACTATCTACAGCCCATATTCTAACAAACCCAGACAAAAGCGCATGTATATGCAAGAACTCGGTCCTACACATGTATACATGCGCGAACTTTGATCACACACACACTGGGTGGGTCAGAACCCTGAACATACATGTCCTGCATGCAAATCTCCTTGGTGCCATACAAACTGTGGATCTAAGAACCTTGACCACTATCTACAGCCCATATTCTAAAGAACCCAGACAAAAGCGCATGTATATGCAAGAACTCGGTCCTACACATGTATACATGCGCGAACTTTGATCACACACACACTGGGTGGGTCAGAACCTTGAACATACATGTCCTGCATGCAAATCTCCTTGGTGCCATACAAACTGTGGATCTAAGAACCTTGACCACTATCTACAGCCCATATTCTAACGAACCCAGACAAAAGCGCATGTATATGCAAGAACTCGGTCCTACACATGTATACATGCGCGAACTTTGATCACACACACACTGGGTGGGTCAGAACCTTGAACATACATGTCCTGCATGCAAATCTCCTTGGTGCCATACAAACTGTGGATCTAAGAACCTTGACCACTATCTACAGCCCATATTCTAAAGAACCCAGACAAAAGCGCATGTATATGCAAGAACTCGGTCCTACACATGTATACATGCGCGAACTTTGATCACACACACACTGGGTGGGTCAGAACCCTGAACATACATGTCCTGCATGCAAATCTCCTTGGTGCCATACAAACTGTGGATCTAAGAACCTTGACCACTATCTACAGCCCATATTCTAAAGAACCCAGACAAAAGCGCATGTATATGCAAGAACTCGGTCCTACACATGTATACATGCGCGAACTTTGATCACACACACACTGGGTGGGTCAGAACCTTGAACATACATGTCCTGCATGCAAATCTCCTTGGTGCCATACAAACTGTGGATCTAAGAACCTTGACCACTATCTACAGCCCATATTCTAAAGAACCCAGACAAAAGCGCATGTATATGCAAGAACTCGGTCCTACACATGTATACATGCGCGAACTTTGATCACACACACACTGGGTGGGTCAGAACCTTGAACATACATGTCCTGCATGCAAATCTCCTTGGTGCCATACAAACTGTGGATCTAAGAACCTTGACCACTATCTACAGCCCATATTCTAAAGAACCCAGACAAAAGCGCATGTATATGCAAGAACTCGGTCCTACACATGTATACATGCGCGAACTTTGATCACACACACACTGGGTGGGTCAGAACCCTGAACATACATGTCCTGCATGCAAATCTCCTTGGTGCCATACAAACTGTGGATCTAAGAACCTTGACCACTATCTACAGCCCATATTCTAAAGAACCCAGACAAAAGCGCATGTATATGCAAGAACTCGGTCCTACACATGTATACATGCGCGAACTTTGATCACACACCCACTGGGTGGGTCAGAACCTTGAACATACATGTCCTGCATGCAAATCTCCTTGGTGCCATACAAACTGTGGATCTAAGAACCTTGACCACTATCTACAGCCCATATTCTAACGAACCCAGACAAAAGCGCATGTATATGCAAGAACTCGGTCCTACACATGTATACATGCGCGAACTTTGATCACACACACACTGGGTGGGTCAGAACCTTGAACATAGATGTCCTGCATGCAAATCTCCTTGGTGCCATACAAACTGTGGATCTAAGAACCTTGACCACTATCTACAGCCCATATTCTAAAGAACCCAGACAAAAGCGCATGTATATGCAAGAACTCGGTCCTACACATGTATACATGCGCGAACTTTGATCACACACACACTGGGTGGGTCAGAACCTTGAACATACATGTCCTGCATGCAAATCTCCTTGGTGCCATACAAACTGTGGATCTAAGAACCTTGACCACTATCTACAGCCCATATTCTAACGAACCCAGACAAAAGCGCATGTATATGCAAGAACTCGGTCCTACACATGTATACATGCGCGAACTTTGATCACACACACACTGGGTGGGTCAGAACCCTGAACATACATGTCCTGCATGCAAATCTCCTTGGTGCCATACAAACTGTGGATCTAAGAACCTTGACCACTATCTACAGCCCATATTCTAAAGAACCCAGACAAAAGCGCATGTATATGCAAGAACTCGGTCCTACACATGTATACATGCGCGAACTTTGATCACACACACACTGGGTGGGTCAGAACCTTGAACATACATGTCCTGCATGCAAATCTCCTTGGTGCCATACAAACTGTGGATCTAAGAACCTTGACCACTATCTACAGCCCATATTCTAACGAACCCAGACAAAAGCGCATGTATATGCAAGAACTCGGTCCTACACATGTATACATGCGCGAACTTTGATCACACACACACTGGGTGGGTCAGAACCTTGAACATACATGTCCTGCATGCAAATCTCCTTGGTGCCATACAAACTGTGGATCTAAGAACCTTGACCACTATCTACAGCCCATATTCTAAAGAACCCAGACAAAAGCGCATGTATATGCAAGAACTCGGTCCTACACATGTATACATGCGCGAACTTTGATCACACACACACACTGGGTGGGTCAGAACCCTGAACATACATGTCCTGCATGCAAATCTCCTTGGTGCCATACAAACTGTGGATCTAAGAACCTTGACCACTATCTACAGCCCATATTCTGAAGAACCCAGACAAAAGCGCATGTATATGCAAGAACTCGGTCCTACACATGTATACATGCGCGAACTTTGATCACACACACACTGGGTGGGTCAGAACCTTGAACATACATGTCCTGCATGCAAATCTCCTTGGTGCCATACAAACTGTGGATCTAAGAACCTTGACCACTATCTACAGCCCATATTCTAACGAACCCAGACAAAAGCGCATGTATATGCAAGAACTCGGTCCTACACATGTATACATGCGCGAACTTTGATCACACACACACTGGGTGGGTCAGAACCTTGAACATACATGTCCTGCATGCAAATTTCCTTGGTGCCATACAAACTGTGGATCTAAGAACCTTGACCACTATCTACAGCCCATATTCTAAAGAACCCAGACAAAAGCGCATGTATATGCAAGAACTCGGTCCTACACATGTATACATGCGCGAACTTTGATCACACACACACTGGGTGGGTCAGAACCTTGAACATACATGTCCTGCATGCAAATCTCCTTGGTGCCATACAAACTGTGGATCTAAGAACCTTGACCACTATCTACAGCCCATATTCTAAAGAACCCAGACAAAAGCGCATGTATATGCAAGAACTCGGTCCTACACATGTATACATGCGCGAACTTTGATCACACACACACTGGGTGGGTCAGAACCCTGAACATACATGTCCTGCATGCAAATCTCCTTGGTGCCATACAAACTGTGGATCTAAGAACCTTGACCACTATCTACAGCCCATATTCTAAAGAACCCAGACAAAAGCGCATGTATATGCAAGAACTCGGTCCTACACATGTATACATGCGCGAACTTTGATCACACACACACTGGGTGGGTCAGAACCTTGAACATACATGTCCTGCATGCAAATCTCCTTGGTGCCATACAAACTGTGGATCTAAGAACCTTGACCACTATCTACAGCCCATATTCTAACGAACCCAGACAAAAGCGCATGTATATGCAAGAACTCGGTCCTACACATGTATACATGCGCGAACTTTGATCACACACACACTGGGTGGGTCAGAACCTTGAACATACATGTCCTGCATGCAAATCTCCTTGGTGCCATACAAACTGTGGATCTAAGAACCTTGACCACTATCTACAGCCCATATTCTAAAGAACCCAGACAAAAGCGCATGTATATGCAAGAACTCGGTCCTACACATGTATACATGCGCGAACTTTGATCACACACCCACTGGGTGGGTCAGAACCTTGAACATACATGTCCTGCATGCAAATCTCCTTGGTGCCATACAAACTGTGGATCTAAGAACCTTGACCACTATCTACAGCCCATATTCTAAAGAACCCAGACAAAAGCGCATGTATATGCAAGAACTCGGTCCTACACATGTATACATGCGCGAACTTTGATCACACACACACTGGGTGGGTCAGAACCCTGAACATACATGTCCTGCATGCAAATCTCCTTGGTGCCATACAAACTGTGGATCTAAGAACCTTGACCACTATCTACAGCCCATATTCTAAAGAACCCAGACAAAAGCGCATGTATATGCAAGAACTCGGTCCTACACATGTATACATGCGCGAACTTTGATCACACACACACTGGGTGGGTCAGAACCTTGAACATACATGTCCTGCATGCAAATCTCCTTGGTGCCATACAAACTGTGGATCTAAGAACCTTGACCACTATCTACAGCCCATATTCTAACGAACCCAGACAAAAGCGCATGTATATGCAAGAACTCGGTCCTACACATGTATACATGCGCGAACTTTGATCACACACACACTGGGTGGGTCAGAACCTTGAACATACATGTCCTGCATGCAAATCTCCTTGGTGCCATACAAACTGTGGATCTAAGAACCTTGACCACTATCTACAGCCCATATTCTAAAGAACCCAGACAAAAGCGCATGTATATGCAAGAACTCGGTCCTACACATGTATACATGCGCGAACTTTGATCACACACACACTGGGTGGGTCAGAACCTTGAACATACATGTCCTGCATGCAAATCTCCTTGGTGCCATACAAACTGTGGATCTAAGAACCTTGACCACTATCTACAGCCCATATTCTAACGAACCCAGACAAAAGCGCATGTATATGCAAGAACTCGGTCCTACACATGTATACATGCGCGAACTTTGATCACACACACACTGGGTTGGTCAGAACCTTGAACATACATGTCCTGCATGCAAATCTCCTTGGTGCCATACAAACTGTGGATCTAAGAACCTTGACCACTATCTACAGCCCATATTCTAAAGAACCCAGACAAAAGCGCATGTATATGCAAGAACTCGGTCCTACACATGTATACATGCGCGAACTTTGATCACACACACACTGGGTGGGTCAGAACCTTGAACATACATGTCCTGCATGCAAATCTCCTTGGTGCCATACAAACTGTGGATCTAAGAACCTTGACCACTATCTACAGCCCATATTCTAACGAACCCAGACAAAAGCGCATGTATATGCAAGAACTCGGCCCTACACATGTATACATGCGCGAACTTTGATCACACACACACTGGGTGGGTCAGAACCTTGAACATACATGTCCTGCATGCAAATCTCCTTGGTGCCATACAAACTGTGGATCTAAGAACCTTGACCACTATCTACAGCCCATATTCTAAAGAACCCAGACAAAAGCGCATGTATATGCAAGAACTCGGTCCTACACATGTATACATGCGCGAACTTTGATCACACACACACTGGGTGGGTCAGAACCTTGAACATACATGTCCTGCATGCAAATCTCCTTGGTGCCATACAAACTGTGGATCTAAGAACCTTGACCACTATCTACAGCCCATATTCTAAAGAACCCAGACAAAAGCGCATGTATATGCAAGAACTCGGTCCTACACATGTATACATGCGCGAACTTTGATCACACACACACTGGGTGGGTCAGAACCCTGAACATACATGTCCTGCATGCAAATCTCCTTGGTGCCATACAAACTGTGGATCTAAGAACCTTGACCACTATCTACAGCCCATATTCTAACGAACCCAGACAAAAGCGCATGTATATGCAAGAACTCGGTCCTACACATGTATACATGCGCGAACTTTGATCACACACACACTGGGTGGGTCAGAACCTTGAACATACATGTCCTGCATGCAAATCTCCTTGGTGCCATACAAACTGTGGATCTAAGAACCTTGACCACTATCTACAGCCCATATTCTAACGAACCCAGACAAAAGCGCATGTATATGCAAGAACTCGGTCCTACACATGTATACATGCGCGAACTTTGATCACACACACACTGGGTGGGTCAGAACCTTGAACATACATGTCCTGCATGCAAATCTCCTTGGTGCCATACAAACTGTGGATCTAAGAACCTTGACCACTATCTACAGCCCATATTCTAAAGAACCCAGACAAAAGCGCATGTATATGCAAGAACTCGGTCCTACACATGTATACATGCGCGAACTTTGATCACACACACACTGGGTGGGTCAGAACCTTGAACATACATGTCCTGCATGCAAATCTCCTTGGTGCCATACAAACTGTGGATCTAAGAACCTTGACCACTATCTACAGCCCATATTCTAAAGAACCCAGACAAAAGCGCATGTATATGCAAGAACTCGGTCCTACACATGTATACATGCGCGAACTTTGATCACACACACACTGGGTGGGTCAGAACCCTGAACATACATGTCCTGCATGCAAATCTCCTTGGTGCCATACAAACTGTGGATCTAAGAACCTTGACCACTATCTACAGCCCATATTCTAACGAACCCAGACAAAAGCGCATGTATATGCAAGAACTCGGTCCTACACATGTATACATGCGCGAACTTTGATCACACACACACTGGGTGGGTCAGAACCCTGAACATACATGTCCTGCATGCAAATCTCCTTGGTGCCATACAAACTGTGGATCTAAGAACCTTGACCACTATCTACAGCCCATATTCTAAAGAACCCAGACAAAAGCGCATGTATATGCAAGAACTCGGTCCTACACATGTATACATGCGCGAACTTTGATCACACACACACTGGGTGGGTCAGAACCTTGAACATACATGTCCTGCATGCAAATCTCCTTGGTGCCATACAAACTGTGGATCTAAGAACCTTGACCACTATCTACAGCCCATATTCTAACGAACCCAGACAAAAGCGCATGTATATGCAAGAACTCGGTCCTACACATGTATACATGCGCGAACTTTGATCACACACACACTGGGTGGGTCAGAACCTTGAACATACATGTCCTGCATGCAAATCTCCTTGGTGCCATACAAACTGTGGATCTAAGAACCTTGACCACTATCTACAGCCCATATTCTAACGAACCCAGACAAAAGCGCATGTATATGCAAGAACTCGGTCCTACACATGTATACATGCGCGAACTTTGATCACACACACACTGGGTGGGTCAGAACCTTGAACATACATGTCCTGCATGCAAATCTCCTTGGTGCCATACAAACTGTGGATCTAAGAACCTTGACCACTATCTACAGCCCATATTCTAAAGAACCCAGACAAAAGCGCATGTATATGCAAGAACTCGGTCCTACACATGTATACATGCGCGAACTTTGATCACACACACACACTGGGTGGGTCAGAACCCTGAACATACATGTCCTGCATGCAAATCTCCTTGGTGCCATACAAACTGTGGATCTAAGAACCTTGACCACTATCTACAGCCCATATTCTAAAGAACCCAGACAAAAGCGCATGTATATGCAAGAACTCGGTCCTACACATGTATACATGCGCGAACTTTGATCACACACACACTGGGTGGGTCAGAACCTTGAACATACATGTCCTGCATGCAAATCTCCTTGGTGCCATACAAACTGTGGATCTAAGAACCTTGACCACTATCTACAGCCCATATTCTAACGAACCCAGACAAAAGCGCATGTATATGCAAGAACTCGGTCCTACACATGTATACATGCGCGAACTTTGATCACACACACACTGGGTGGGTCAGAACCTTGAACATACATGTCCTGCATGCAAATTTCCTTGGTGCCATACAAACTGTGGATCTAAGAACCTTGACCACTATCTACAGCCCATATTCTAAAGAACCCAGACAAAAGCGCATGTATATGCAAGAACTCGGTCCTACACATGTATACATGCGCGAACTTTGATCACACACACACTGGGTGGGTCAGAACCTTGAACATACATGTCCTGCATGCAAATCTCCTTGGTGCCATACAAACTGTGGATCTAAGAACCTTGACCACTATCTACAGCCCATATTCTAAAGAACCCAGACAAAAGCGCATGTATATGCAAGAACTCGGTCCTACACATGTATACATGCGCGAACTTTGATCACACACACACTGGGTGGGTCAGATCCCTGAACATACATGTCCTGCATGCAAATCTCCTTGGTGCCATACAAACTGTGGATCTAAGAACCTTGACCACTATCTACAGCCCATATTCTAAAGAACCCAGACAAAAGCGTATGTATATGCAAGAACTCGGTCCTACACATGTATACATGCGCGAACTTTGATCACACACACACTGGGTGGGTCAGAACCTTGAACATACATGTCCTGCATGCAAATCTCCTTGGTGCCATACAAACTGTGGATCTAAGAACCTTGACCACTATCTACAGCCCATATTCTAACGAACCCAGACAAAAGCGCATGTATATGCAAGAACTCGGTCCTACACATGTATACATGCGCGAACTTTGATCACACACACACTGGGTGGGTCAGAACCTTGAACATACATGTCCTGCATGCAAATCTCCTTGGTGCCATACAAACTGTGGATCTAAGAACCTTGACCACTATCTACAGCCCATATTCTAAAGAACCCAGACAAAAGCGCATGTATATGCAAGAACTCGGTCCTACACATGTATACATGCGCGAACTTTGATCACACACACACTGGGTGGGTCAGAACCTTGAACATACATGTCCTGCATGCAAATCTCCTTGGTGCCATACAAACTGTGGATCTAAGAACCTTGACCACTATCTACAGCCCATATTCTAAAGAACCCAGACAAAAGCGCATGTATATGCAAGAACTCGGTCCTACACATGTATACATGCGCGAACTTTGATCACACACACACTGGGTGGGTCAGAACCCTGAACATACATGTCCTGCATGCAAATCTCCTTGGTGCCATACAAACTGTGGATCTAAGAACCTTGACCACTATCTACAGCCCATATTCTAAAGAACCCAGACAAAAGCGCATGTATATGCAAGAACTCGGTCCTACACATGTATACATGCGCGAACTTTGATCACACACACACTGGGTGGGTCAGAACCTTGAACATACATGTCCTGCATGCAAATCTCCTTGGTGCCATACAAACTGTGGATCTAAGAACCTTGACCACTATCTACAGCCCATATTCTAACGAACCCAGACAAAAGCGCATGTATATGCAAGAACTCGGTCCTACACATGTATACATGCGCGAACTTTGATCACACACACACTGGGTGGGTCAGAACCTTGAACATACATGTCCTGCATGCAAATCTCCTTGGTGCCATACAAACTGTGGATCTAAGAACCTTGACCACTATCTACAGCCCATATTCTAAAGAACCCAGACAAAAGCGCATGTATATGCAAGAACTCGGTCCTACACATGTATACATGCGCGAACTTTGATCACACACACACTGGGTGGGTCAGAACCTTGAACATACATGTCCTGCATGCAAATCTCCTTGGTGCCATACAAACTGTGGATCTAAGAACCTTGACCACTATCTACAGCCCATATTCTAACGAACCCAGACAAAAGCGCATGTATATGCAAGAACTCGGTCCTACACATGTATACATGCGCGAACTTTGATCACACACACACTGGGTTGGTCAGAACCTTGAACATACATGTCCTGCATGCAAATCTCCTTGGTGCCATACAAACTGTGGATCTAAGAACCTTGACCACTATCTACAGCCCATATTCTAAAGAACCCAGACAAAAGCGCATGTATATGCAAGAACTCGGTCCTACACATGTATACATGCGCGAACTTTGATCACACACACACTGGGTGGGTCAGAACCTTGAACATACATGTCCTGCATGCAAATCTCCTTGGTGCCATACAAACTGTGGATCTAAGAACCTTGACCACTATCTACAGCCCATATTCTAACGAACCCAGACAAAAGCGCATGTATATGCAAGAACTCGGTCCTACACATGTATACATGCGCGAACTTTGATCACACACACACTGGGTGGGTCAGAACCTTGAACATACATGTCCTGCATGCAAATCTCCTTGGTGCCATACAAACTGTGGATCTAAGAACCTTGACCACTATCTACAGCCCATATTCTAAAGAACCCAGACAAAAGCGCATGTATATGCAAGAACTCGGTCCTACACATGTATACATGCGCGAACTTTGATCACACACACACTGGGTGGGTCAGAACCTTGAACATACATGTCCTGCATGCAAATCTCCTTGGTGCCATACAAACTGTGGATCTAAGAACCTTGACCACTATCTACAGCCCATATTCTAAAGAACCCAGACAAAAGCGCATGTATATGCAAGAACTCGGTCCTACACATGTATACATGCGCGAACTTTGATCACACACACACTGGGTGGGTCAGAACCCTGAACATACATGTCCTGCATGCAAATCTCCTTGGTGCCATACAAACTGTGGATCTAAGAACCTTGACCACTATCTACAGCCCATATTCTAACGAACCCAGACAAAAGCGCATGTATATGCAAGAACTCGGTCCTACACATGTATACATGCGCGAACTTTGATCACACACACACTGGGTGGGTCAGAACCTTGAACATACATGTCCTGCATGCAAATCTCCTTGGTGCCATACAAACTGTGGATCTAAGAACCTTGACCACTATCTACAGCCCATATTCTAACGAACCCAGACAAAAGCGCATGTATATGCAAGAACTCGGTCCTACACATGTATACATGCGCGAACTTTGATCACACACACACTGGGTGGGTCAGAACCTTGAACATACATGTCCTGCATGCAAATCTCCTTGGTGCCATACAAACTGTGGATCTAAGAACCTTGACCACTATCTACAGCCCATATTCTAAAGAACCCAGACAAAAGCGCATGTATATGCAAGAACTCGGTCCTACACATGTATACATGCGCGAACTTTGATCACACACACACTGGGTGGGTCAGAACCTTGAACATACATGTCCTGCATGCAAATCTCCTTGGTGCCATACAAACTGTGGATCTAAGAACCTTGACCACTATCTACAGCCCATATTCTAAAGAACCCAGACAAAAGCGCATGTATATGCAAGAACTCGGTCCTACACATGTATACATGCGCGAACTTTGATCACACACACACTGGGTGGGTCAGAACCCTGAACATACATGTCCTGCATGCAAATCTCCTTGGTGCCATACAAACTGTGGATCTAAGAACCTTGACCACTATCTACAGCCCATATTCTAAAGAACCCAGACAAAAGCGCATGTATATGCAAGAACTCGGTCCTACACATGTATACATGCGCGAACTTTGATCACACACACACTGGGTGGGTCAGAACCCTGAACATACATGTCCTGCATGCAAATCTCCTTGGTGCCATACAAACTGTGGATCTAAGAACCTTGACCACTATCTACAGCCCATATTCTAAAGAACCCAGACAAAAGCGCATGTATATGCAAGAACTCGGTCCTACACATGTATACATGCGCGAACTTTGATCACACACACACTGGGTGGGTCAGAACCTTGAACATACATGTCCTGCATGCAAATCTCCTTGGTGCCATACAAACTGTGGATCTAAGAACCTTGACCACTATCTACAGCCCATATTCTAACGAACCCAGACAAAAGCGCATGTATATGCAAGAACTCGGTCCTACACATGTATACATGCGCGAACTTTGATCACACACACACTGGGTGGGTCAGAACCTTGAACATACATGTCCTGCATGCAAATCTCCTTGGTGCCATACAAACTGTGGATCTAAGAACCTTGACCACTATCTACAGCCCATATTCTAAAGAACCCAGACAAAAGCGCATGTATATGCAAGAACTCGGTCCTACACATGTATACATGCGCGAACTTTGATCACACACACACTGGGTGGGTCAGAACCCTGAACATACATGTCCTGCATGCAAATCTCCTTGGTGCCATACAAACTGTGGATCTAAGAACCTTGACCACTATCTACAGCCCATATTCTAAAGAACCCAGACAAAAGCGCATGTATATGCAAGAACTCGGTCCTACACATGTATACATGCGCGAACTTTGATCACACACACACTGGGTGGGTCAGAACCTTGAACATACATGTCCTGCATGCAAATCTCCTTGGTGCCATACAAACTGTGGATCTAAGAACCTTGACCACTATCTACAGCCCATATTCTAACGAACCCAGACAAAAGCGCATGTATATGCAAGAACTCGGTCCTACACATGTATACATGCGCGAACTTTGATCACACACACACTGGGTGGGTCAGAACCTTGAACATACATGTCCTGCATGCATATTTCCTTGGTGCCATACAAACTGTGGATCTAAGAACCTTGACCACTATCTACAGCCCATATTCTAAAGAACCCAGACAAAAGCGCATGTATATGCAAGAACTCGGTCCTACACATGTATACATGCGCGAACTTTGATCACACACACACTGGGTGGGTCAGAACCTTGAACATACATGTCCTGCATGCAAATCTCCTTGGTGCCATACAAACTGTGGATCTAAGAACCTTGACCACTATCTACAGCCCATATTCTAAAGAACCCAGACAAAAGCGCATGTATATGCAAGAACTCGGTCCTACACATGTATACATGCGCGAACTTTGATCACACACACACTGGGTGGGTCAGAACCCTGAACATACATGTCCTGCATGCAAATCTCCTTGGTGCCATACAAACTGTGGATCTAAGAACCTTGACCACTATCTACAGCCCATATTCTAAAGAACCCAGACAAAAGCGCATGTATATGCAAGAACTCGGTCCTACACATGTATACATGCGCGAACTTTGATCACACACACACTGGGTGGGTCAGAACCTTGAACATACATGTCCTGCATGCAAATCTCCTTGGTGCCATACAAACTGTGGATCTAAGAACCTTGACCACTATCTACAGCCCATATTCTAACGAACCCAGACAAAAGCGCATGTATATGCAAGAACTCGGTCCTACACATGTATACATGCGCGAACTTTGATCACACACACACTGGGTGGGTCAGAACCTTGAACATACATGTCCTGCATGCAAATCTCCTTGGTGCCATACAAACTGTGGATCTAAGAACCTTGACCACTATCTACAGCCCATATTCTAAAGAACCCAGACAAAAGCGCATGTATATGCAAGAACTCGGTCCTACACATGTATACATGCGCGAACTTTGATCACACACACACTGGGTGGGTCAGAACCTTGAACATACATGTCCTGCATGCAAATCTCCTTGGTGCCATACAAACTGTGGATCTAAGAACCTTGACCACTATCTACAGCCCATATTCTAAAGAACCCAGACAAAAGCGCATGTATATGCAAGAACTCGGTCCTACACATGTATACATGCGCGAACTTTGATCACACACACACTGGGTGGGTCAGAACCCTGAACATACATGTCCTGCATGCAAATCTCCTTGGTGCCATACAAACTGTGGATCTAAGAACCTTGACCACTATCTACAGCCCATATTCTAAAGAACCCAGACAAAAGCGCATGTATATGCAAGAACTCGGTCCTACACATGTATACATGCGCGAACTTTGATCACACACACACTGGGTGGGTCAGAACCTTGAACATACATGTCCTGCATGCAAATCTCCTTGGTGCCATACAAACTGTGGATCTAAGAACCTTGACCACTATCTACAGCCCATATTCTAACGAACCCAGACAAAAGCGCATGTATATGCAAGAACTCGGTCCTACACATGTATACATGCGCGAACTTTGATCACACACACACTGGGTGGGTCAGAACCTTGAACATACATGTCCTGCATGCAAATCTCCTTGGTGCCATACAAACTGTGGATCTAAGAACCTTGACCACTATCTACAGCCCATATTCTAAAGAACCCAGACAAAAGCGCATGTATATGCAAGAACTCGGTCCTACACATGTATACATGCGCGAACTTTGATCACACACACACTGGGTGGGTCAGAACCTTGAACATACATGTCCTGCATGCAAATCTCCTTGGTGCCATACAAACTGTGGATCTAAGAACCTTGACCACTATCTACAGCCCATATTCTAACGAACCCAGACAAAAGCGCATGTATATGCAAGAACTCGGTCCTACACATGTATACATGCGCGAACTTTGATCACACACACACTGGGTGGGTCAGAACCCTGAACATACATGTCCTGCATGCAAATCTCCTTGGTGCCATACAAACTGTGGATCTAAGAACCTTGACCACTATCTACAGCCCATATTCTAAAGAACCCAGACAAAAGCGCATGTATATGCAAGAACTCGGTCCTACACATGTATACATGCGCGAACTTTGATCACACACACACTGGGTGGGTCAGAACCTTGAACATACATGTCCTGCATGCAAATCTCCTTGGTGCCATACAAACTGTGGATCTAAGAACCTTGACCACTATCTACAGCCCATATTCTAACGAACCCAGACAAAAGCGCATGTATATGCAAGAACTCGGTCCTACACATGTATACATGCGCGAACTTTGATCACACACACACTGGGTGGGTCAGAACCTTGAACATACATGTCCTGCATGCAAATCTCCTTGGTGCCATACAAACTGTGGATCTAAGAACCTTGACCACTATCTACAGCCCATATTCTAAAGAACCCAGACAAAAGCGCATGTATATGCAAGAACTCGGTCCTACACATGTATACATGCGCGAACTTTGATCACACACACACTGGGTGGGTCAGAACCCTGAACATACATGTCCTGCATGCAAATCTCCTTGGTGCCATACAAACTGTGGATCTAAGAACCTTGACCACTATCTACAGCCCATATTCTAAAGAACCCAGACAAAAGCGCATGTATATGCAAGAACTCGGTCCTACACATGTATACATGCGCGAACTTTGATGACACACACACTGGGTGGGTCAGAACCTTGAACATACATGTCCTGCACGCAAATCTCCTTGGTGCCATACAAACTGTGGATCTAAGAACCTTCACCACTATCTACAGCCCATATTCTAACGAACCCAGACAAAAGCGCATGTATATGCAAGAACTCGGTCCTACACATGTATACATGCGCGAACTTTGATCACACACACACTGGGTGGGTCAGAACCTTGAACATACATGTCCTGCATGCAAATCTCCTTGGTGCCATACAAACTGTGGATCTAAGAACCTTGACCACTATCTACAGCCCATATTCTAAAGAACCCAGACAAAAGCGCATGTATATGCAAGAACTCGGTCCTACACATGTATACATGCGCGAACTTACTGGGTGGGTCAGAACCTTGAACACACATGTCCTGCATGCAAATCTCCTTGGTGCCATACAAACTGTGGATCTAAGAACCTTGACCACTATCTACAGCCCATATTCTAAAGAACCCAGACAAAAGCGCATGTATATGCAAGAACTGGGTCCTACACATGTATACATGCGCGAACTTTGATCACACACACACTGGGTGGGTCAGAACCTTGAACACACATGTCCTGCATGCAAATCTCCTTGGTGCCATACAAACTGTGGATCTAAGAACCTTGACCACTATCTACAGCCCATATTCTAAAGAACCCAGACAAAAGCGCATGTATATGCAAGAACTCGGTCCTACACATGTATACATGCGCGAACTTTGATCACACACACACTGGGTGGGTCAGAACCTTGAACACACATGTCCTGCATGCAAATCTCCTTGGTGCCATACAAACTGTGGATCTAAGAACCTTGACCACTATCTACAGCCCATATTCTAAAGAACCCAGACAAAAGCGCATGTATATGCAAGAACTCGGTCCTACACATGTATACATGCGCGAACTTTGATCACACAGACACTGGGTGGGTCAGAACCTTGAACACACATGTCCTGCATGCAAATCTCCTTGGTGCCATACAAACTGTGGATTTAAGAACCTTGACCACTATCTACAGCCCATATTCTAAAGAACCCAGACAAAAGCGCATGTATATGCAAGAACTCGGTCCTACACATGTATACATGCGCGAACTTTGATCACACACACACTGGGTGGGTCAGAACCTTGAACACACATGTCCTGCATGCAAATCTCCTTGGTGCCATACAAACTGTGGATCTAAGAACCTTGACCACTATCTACAGCCCATATTCTAAAGAACCCAGACAAAAGCGCATGTACATGCAAGAACTCGGTCCTACACATGTATACATGCGCGAACTTTGATCACACACACACTGGGTGGGTCAGAACCTTGAACACACATGTCCTGCTCGAAATCTCCTTGGTGCCATACAAACTGTGGATCTAAGAACCTTGACCACTATCTACAGCCCATATTCTAAAGAACCCAGACAAAAGCGCATGTATATGCAAGAACTCGGTCCTACACATGTATACATGCGCGAACTTTGATCACACACACACTCTGGGTGGGTCAGAACCTTGAACACACATGTCCTGCATGCAAATCTCCTCGGTGCCATACAAACTGTGGATCTAAGAACCTTGACCACTATCTACAGCCCATATTCTAAAGAACCCAGACAAAAGCGCATGTATATGCAAGAACTCGGTCCTACACATGTATACATGCGCGAACTTTGATCACACACACACTGGGTGGGTCAGAACCTTGAACACACATGTCCTGCAATCAAATCTCCTTGGTGCCATACAAACTGTGGATCTAAGAACCTTGACCACTATCTACAGCCCATATTCTAAAGAACCCAGACAAAAGCGCATGTATATGCAAGAACTCGGTCCTACACATGTATACATGCGCGAACTTTGATTCCACACACACTCTGGGTGGGTCAGAACCTTGAACACACATGTCCTGCATGCAAATCTCCTTGGTGCCATACAAACTGTGGATCTAAGAACCTTGACCACTATCTACAGCCCATATTCTAAAGAACCCAGACAAAAGCGCATGTATATGCAAGAACTCGGTCCTACACATGTATACATGCGCGAACTTTGATCACACACACACTGGGTGGGTCAGAACCTTGAACACACATGTCCTGCATGCAAATCTCCTTGGTGCCATACAAACTGTGGATCTAAGAACCTTGACCACTATCTACAGCCCATATTCTAAAGAACCCAGACAAAAGCGCATGTATATGCAAGAACTCGGTCCTACACATGTATACATGCGCGAACTTTGATCACACACACACTGGGTGGGTCAGAACCTTGAACACACATGTCCTGCATGCAGATCTCCTTGGTGCCATACAAACTGTGGATTTAAGAACTTTGACCACTATCTACAGCCCATATTCTAAAGAACCCAGACAAAAGCGCATGTATATGCAAGAACTCGGTCCTACACATGTATACATGCGCGAACTTTGATCACACACACACTGGGTGGGTCAGAACCTTGAACACACATGTCCTGCATGCAGATCTCCTTGGTGCCATACAAACTGTGGATCTAAGAACCTTGACCACTATCTACAGCCCATATTCTAAAGAACCCAGACAAAAGCGCATGTATATGCAAGAACTCGGTCCTACACATGTATACATGCGCGAACTTTGATCACACACACACTGGGTGGGTCAGAACCTTGAACACACATGTCCTGCATGCAAATCTCCTTGGTGCCATACAAACTGTGGATCTAAGAACCTTGACCACTATCTACAGCCCATATTCTAAAGAACCCAGACAAAAGCGCATGTATATGCAAGAACTCGGTCCTACACATGTATACATGCGCGAACTTTGATCACACACACACTGAGTGGGTCAGAACCTTGAACACACATGTCCTGCATGCAAATCTCCTTGGTGCCATACAAACTGTGGATCTAAGAACCTTGACCACTATCTACAGCCCATATTCTAAAGAACCCGGACAAAAGCGCATGTATATGCAAGAACTCGGTCCTACACATGTATACATGCGCGAACTTTGATCACACACACACTGGGTGGGTCAGAACCTTGAACACACATGTCCTGCATGCAAATCTCCTTGGTGCCATACAAACTGTGGATCTAAGAACCTTGACCACTATCTACAGCCCATATTCTAAAGAACCCAGACAAAAGCGCATGTATATGCAAGAACTCGGTCCTACACATGTATACATGCGCGAACTTTGATCACACACACACTGGGTGGGTCAGAACCTTGAACACACATGTCCTGCATGCAAATCTCCTTGGTGCCATACAAACTGTGGATCTAAGAACCTTGACCACTATCTACAGCCCATATTCTAAAGAACCCAGACAAAAGCGCATGTATATGCAAGAACTCGGTCCTACACATGTATACATGCGCAAACTTTGATCACACACACACTGGGTGGGTCAGAACCTTGAACACACATGTCCTGCATGCAAATCTCCTTGGTGCCATACAAACTGTGGATCTAAGAACCTTGACCACTATCTACAGCCCATATTCTAAAGAACCCAGACAAAAGCGCATGTATATGCAAGAACTCGGTTCTACACATGTATACATGCGCGAACTTTGATTCCACACACACTCTGGGTGGGTCAGAACCTTGAACACACATGTCCTGCATGCAAATCTCCTTGGTGCCATACAAACTGTGGATCTAAGAACCTTGACCACTATCTACAGCCCATATTCTAAAGAACCCAGACAAAAGCGCATGTATATGCAAGAACTCGGTCCTACACATGTATACATGCGCGAACTTTGATCACACGCACACTGGGTGGGTCTGAACCTTGAACACACATGTCCTGCATGCAAATCTCCTTGGTGCCATACAAACTGTGGATCTAAGAACCTTGACCACTATCTACAGCCCATATTCTAAAGAACCCAGACAAAAGCGCATGTATATGCAAGAACTCGGTCCTACACATGTATACATGCGCGAACTTTGATCACACACACACTGGGTGGGTCAGAACCTTGAACACACATGTCCTGCATGCAAATCTCCTTGGTGCCATACAAACTGTGGATCTAAGAACCTTGACCACTATCTACAGCCCATATTCTAAAGAACCCAGACAAAAGCGCATGTATATGCAAGAACTCGGTCCTACACATGTATACATGCGCGAACTTTGATCACACACACACTGGGTGGGTCAGAACCTTGAACACACATGTCCTGCATGCAAATCTCCTTGGTGCCATACAAACTGTGGATCTAAGAACCTTGACCACTATCTACAGCCCATATTC
This sequence comes from Magallana nippona, assembly GCA_033439105.1. Classification (NCBI taxonomy): domain Eukaryota; kingdom Metazoa; phylum Mollusca; class Bivalvia; order Ostreida; family Ostreidae; genus Magallana; species Magallana nippona. The sequence goes on from CM065925.1 coordinate 49,396,529, forward strand.
TAAAGAACCCAGACAAAAGCGCATGTATATGCAAGAACTCGGTCCTACACATGTATACATGCGCGAACTTTGATCACACACACACTCTGGGTGGGTCAGAACCTTGAACACACATGTCCTGCATGCAAATCTCCTTGGTGCCATACAAACTGTGGATCTAAGAACCTTGACCACTATCTACAGCCCATATTCTAAAGAACCCAGACAAAAGCGCATGTATATGCAAGAACTCGGTCCTACACATGTATACATGCGCGAACTTTGATCACACACACACTGGGTGGGTCAGAACCTTGAACACACATGTCCTGCATGCAAATCTCCTTGGTGCCATACAAACTGTGGATCTAAGAACCTTGACCACTATCTACAGCCCATATTCTAAAGAACCCAGACAAAAGCGCATGTATATGCAAGAACTCGGTCCTACACATGTATACATGCGCGAACTTTGATCACACACACACTGGGTGGGTCAGAACCTTGAACACACATGTCCTGCATGCAAATCTCCTTGGTGCCATACAAACTGTGGATCTAAGAACCTTGACCACTATCTACAGCCCATATTCTAAAGAACCCAGACAAAAGCGCATGTATATGCAAGAACTCGGTCCTACACATGTATACATGCGCGAACTTTGATTCCACACACACTCTGGGTGGGTCAGAACCTTGAACACACATGTCCTGCATGCAAATCTCCTTGGTGCCATACAAACTGTGGATCTAAGAACCTTGACCACTATCTACAGCCCATATTCTAAAGAACCCAGACAAAAGCGCATGTATATGCAAGAACTCGGTCCTACACATGTATACATGCGCGAACTTTGATCACACACACACTGGGTGGGTCAGAACCTTGAACACACATGTCCTGCATGCAAATCTCCTTGGTGCCATACAAACTGTGGATCTAAGAACCTTGACCACTATCTACAGCCCATATTCTAAAGAACCCAGACAAAAGCGCATGTATATGCAAGAACTCGGTCCTACACATGTATACATGCGCGAACTTTGATCACACACACACACTGGGTGGGTCAGAACCTTGAACACACATGTCCTGCATGCAAATCTCCTTGGTGCCATACAAACTGTGGATCTAAGAACCTTGACCACTATCTACAGCCCATATTCTAAAGAACCCAGACAAAAGCGCATGTATATGCAAGAACTCGGTCCTACACATGTATACATGCGCGAACTTTGATCACACGCACACTGGGTGGGTCAGAACCTTGAACACACATGTCCTGCATGCAAATCTCCTTGGTGCCATACAAACTGTGGATCTAAGAACCTTGACCACTATCTACAGCCCATATTCTAAAGAACCCAGACAAAAGCGCATGTATATGCAAGAACTCGGTCCTACACATGTATACATGCGCGAACTTTGATCACACACACACTGGGTGGGTCAGAACCTTGAACACACATGTCCTGCATGCAAATCTCCTTGGTGCCATACAAACTGTGGATCTAAGAACCTTGACCACTATCTACAGCCCATATTCTAAAGAACCCAGACAAAAGCGCATGTATATGCAAGAACTGGGTCCTACACATGTATACATGCGCGAACTTTGATTCCACACACACTCTGGGTGGGTCAGAACCTTGAACACACATGTCCTGCATGCAAATCTCCTTGGTGCCATACAAACTGTGGATCTAAGAACCTTGACCACTATCTACAGCCCATATTCTAAAGAACCCAGACAAAAGCGCATGTATATGCAAGAACTCGGTCCTACACATGTATACATGCGCGAACTTTGATCACACGCACACTGGGTGGGTCAGAACCTTGAACACACATGTCCTGCATGCAAATCTCCTTGGTGCCATACAAACTGTGGATCTAAGAACCTTGACCACTATCTACAGCCTATATTCTAAAGAACCCAGACAAAAGCGCATGTATATGCAAGAACTCGGTCCTACACATGTATACATGCGCGAACTTTGATCACACACACACTCTGGGTGGGTCAGAACCTTGAACACACATGTCCTGCATGCAAATCTCCTTGGTGCCATACAAACTGTGGATCTAAGAACCTTGACCACTATCTACAGCCCATATTCTAAAGAACCCAGACAAAAGCGCATGTATATGCAAGAACTCGGTCCTACACATGTATACATGCGCGAACTTTGATCACACACACACTGGGTGGGTCAGAACCTTGATCACACATGTCCTGCATGCAAATCTCCTTGGTGCCATACAAACTGTGGATCTAAGAACCTTGACCACTATCTACAGCCCATATTCTAAAGAACCCAGACAAAAGCGCATGTATATGCAAGAACTCGGTCCTACACATGTATACATGCGCGAACTTTGATCACACACACACTGGGTGGGTCAGAACCTTGAACACACATGTCCTGCATGCAAATCTCCTTGGTGCCATACAAACTGTGGATCTAAGAACCTTGACCACTATCTACAGCCCATATTCTAAAGAACCCAGACAAAAGCGCATGTATATGCAAGAACTGGGTCCTACACATGTATACATGCGCGAACTTTGATCACACACACACTGGGTGGGTCAGAACCTTGAACACACATGTCCTGCATGCAAATCTCCTTGGTGCCATACAAACTGTGGATCTAAGAACCTTGACCACTATCTACAGCCCATATTCTAAAGAACCCAGACAAAAGCGCATGTATATGCAAGAACTCGGTCCTACACATGTATACATGCGCGAACTTTGATCACACACACACTGGGTGGGTCAGAACCTTGAACACACATGTCCTGCATGCAAATCTCCTTGGTGCCATACAAACTGTGGATCTAAGAACCTTGACCACTATCTACAGCCCATATTCTAAAGAACCCAGACAAAAGCGCATGTATATGCAAGAACTCGGTCCTACACATGTATACATGCGCGAACTTTGATTCCACACACACTCTGGGTGGGTCAGAACCTTGAACACACATGTCCTGCATGCAAATCTCCTTGGTGCCATACAAACTGTGGATCTAAGAACCTTGACCACTATCTACAGCCCATATTCTAAAGAACCCAGACAAAAGCGCATGTATATGCAAGAACTCGGTCCTACACATGTATACATGCGCGAACTTTGATCACACACACACACACTGGGTGGGTCAGAACCTTGAACACACATGTCCTGCATGCAAATCTCCTTGGTGCCATACAAACTGTGGATCTAAGAACCTTGACCACTATCTACAGCCCATATTCTAAAGAACCCAGACAAAAGCGCATGTATATGCAAGAACTCGGTCCTACACATGTATACATGCGCGAACTTTGATCACACACACACTGGGTGGGTCAGAACCTTGAACACACATGTCCTGCATGCAAATCTCCTTGGTGCCATACAAACTGTGGATCTAAGAACCTTGACCACTATCTACAGCCCATATTCTAAAGAACCCAGACAAAAGCGCATGTATATGCAAGAACTGGGTCCTACACATGTATACATGCGCGAACTTTGATCACACGCACACTGGGTGGGTCAGAACCTTGAACACACATGTCCTGCATGCAAATCTCCTTGGTGCCATACAAACTGTGGATCTAAGAACCTTGACCACTATCTACAGCCCATATTCTAAAGAACCCAGACAAAAGCGCATGTATATGCAAGAACTCGGTCCAACACATGTATACATGCGCGAACTTTGATCACACACACACTGGGTGGGTCAGAACCTTGAACACACATGTCCTGCATGCAAATCTCCTTGGTGCCATACAAACTGTGGATCTAAGAACCTTGACCACTATCTACAGCCCATATTCTAAAGAACCCAGACAAAAGCGCATGTATATGCAAGAACTCGGTCCTACACATGTATACATGCGCGAACTTTGATCACACGCACACTGGGTGGGTCAGAACCTTGAACACACATGTCCTGCATGCAAATCTCCTTGGTGCCATACAAACTGTGGATCTAAGAACCTTGACCACTATCTACAGCCCATATTCTAAAGAACCCAGACAAAAGCGCATGTATATGCAAGAACTCGGTCCAACACATGTATACATGCGCGAACTTTGATCACACACACACTGGGTGGGTCAGAACCTTGAACACACATGTCCTGCATGCAAATCTCCTTGGTGCCATACAAACTGTGGATCTAAGAACCTTGACCACTATCTACAGCCCATATTCTAAAGAACCCAGACAAAAGCGCATGTATATGCAAGAACTCGGTCCTACACATGTATACATGCGCGAACTTTGATCACACACACACTGGGTGGGTCAGAACCTTGAACACACATGTCCTGCATGCAAATCTCCTTGGTGCCATACAAACTGTGGATCTAAGAACCTTGACCACTATCTACAGCCCATATTCTAAAGAACCCAGACAAAAGCGCATGTATATGCAAGAACTCGGTCCTACACATGTATACATGCGCGAACTTTGATCACACACACACTGGGTGGGTCAGAACCTTGAACACACATGTCCTGCATGCAAATCTCCTTGGTGCCATACAAACTGTGGATCTAAGAACCTTGACCACTATCTACAGCCCATATTCTAAAGAACCCAGACAAAAGCGCATGTATATGCAAGAACTCGGTCCTACACATGTATACATGCGCGAACTTTGATCACACACACACTGGGTGGGTCAGAACCTTGAACACACATGTCCTGCATGCAAATCTCCTTGGTGCCATACAAACTGTGGATCTAAGAACCTTGACCACTATCTACAGCCCATATTCTAAAGAACCCAGACAAAAGCGCATGTATATGCAAGAACTCGGTCCTACACATGTATACATGCGCGAACTTTGATTCCACACACACTCTGGGTGGGTCAGAACCTTGAACACACATGTCCTGCATGCAAATCTCCTTGGTGCCATACAAACTGTGGATCTAAGAACCTTGACCACTATCTACAGCCCATATTCTAAAGAACCCAGACAAAAGCGCATGTATATGCAAGAACTCGGTCCTACACATGTATACATGCGCGAACTTTGATCACACACACACACACTGGGTGGGTCAGAACCTTGAACACACATGTCCTGCATGCAAATCTCCTTGGTGCCATACAAACTGTGGATCTAAGAACCTTGACCACTATCTACAGCCCATATTCTAAAGAACCCAGACAAAAGCGCATGTATATGCAAGAACTCGGTCCTACACATGTATACATGCGCGAACTTTGATCACACACACACTGGGTGGGTCAGAACCTTGAACACACATGTCCTGCATGCAAATCTCCTTGGTGCCATACAAACTGTGGATCTAAGAACCTTGACCACTATCTACAGCCCATATTCTAAAGAACCCAGACAAAAGCGCATGTATATGCAAGAACTGGGTCCTACACATGTATACATGCGCGAACTTTGATCACACGCACACTGGGTGGGTCAGAACCTTGAACACACATGTCCTGCATGCAAATCTCCTTGGTGCCATACAAACTGTGGATCTAAGAACCTTGACCACTATCTACAGCCCATATTCTAAAGAACCCAGACAAAAGCGCATGTATATGCAAGAACTCGGTCCAACACATGTATACATGCGCGAACTTTGATCACACACACACTGGGTGGGTCAGAACCTTGAACACACATGTCCTGCATGCAAATCTCCTTGGTGCCATACAAACTGTGGATCTAAGAACCTTGACCACTATCTACAGCCCATATTCTAAAGAACCCAGACAAAAGCGCATGTATATGCAAGAACTCGGTCCTACACATGTATACATGCGCGAACTTTGATCACACACACACTGGGTGGGTCAGAACCTTGAACACACATGTCCTGCATGCAAATCTCCTTGGTGCCATACAAACTGTGGATCTAAGAACCTTGACCACTATCTACAGCCCATATTCTAAAGAACCCAGACAAAAGCGCATGTATATGCAAGAACTGGGTCCTACACATGTATACATGCGCGAACTTTGATCACACACACACTGGGTGGGTCAGAACCTTGAACACACATGTCCTGCATGCAAATCTCCTTGGTGCCATACAAACTGTGGATCTAAGAACCTTGACCACTATCTACAGCCCATATTCTAAAGAACCCAGACAAAAGCGCATGTATATGCAAGAACTCGGTCCTACACATGTATACATGCGCGAACTTTGATCACACACACACTGGGTGGGTCAGAACCTTGAACACACATGTCCTGCATGCAAATCTCCTTGGTGCCATACAAACTGTGGATCTAAGAACCTTGACCACTATCTACAGCCCATATTCTAAAGAACCCAGACAAAAGCGCATGTATATGCAAGAACTCGGTCCTACACATGTATACATGCGCGAACTTTGATCACACACACAGTCTGGGTGGGTCAGAACCTTGAACACACATGTCCTGCATGCAAATCTCCTTGGTGCCATACAAACTGTGGATCTAAGAACCTTGACCACTATCTACAGCCCATATTCTAAAGAACCCAGACAAAAGCGCATGTATATGCAAGAACTCGGTCCTACACATGTATACATGCGCGAACTTTGATCACACACACACTGGGTGGGTCAGAACCTTGAACACACATGTCCTGCATGCAAATCTCCTTGGTGCCATACAAACTGTGGATCTAAGAACCTTGACCACTATCTACAGCCCATATTCTAAAGAACCCAGACAAAAGCGCATGTATAAGCAAGAACTCGGTCCTACACATGTATACATGCGCGAACTTTGATCACACACACACTGGGTGGGTCAGAACCTTGAACACACATGTCCTGCATGCAAATCTCCTTGGTGCCATACAAACTGTGGATCTAAGAACCTTGACCACTATCAACAGCCCATATTCTAAAGAACCCAGACAAAAGCGCATGTATATGCAAGAACTCGGTCCAACACATGTATACATGCGCGAACTTTGATCACACACACACTGGGTGGGTCAGAACCTTGAACACACATGTCCTGCATGCAAATCTCCTTGGTGCCATACAAACTGTGGATCTAAGAACCTTGACCACTATCTACAGCCCATATTCTAAAGAACCCAGACAAAAGCGCATGTATATGCAAGAACTCGGTCCTACACATGTATACATGCGCGAACTTTGATCACACACACACTGGGTGGGTCAGAACCTTGAACACACATGTCCTGCATGCAAATCTCCTTGGTGCCATACAAACTGTGGATCTAAGAACCTTGACCACTATCTACAGCCCATATTCTAAAGAACCCAGACAAAAGCGCATGTATATGCAAGAACTGGGTCCTACACATGTATACATGCGCGAACTTTGATCACACACACACTGGGTGGGTCAGAACCTTGAACACACATGTCCTGCATGCAAATCTCCTTGGTGCCATACAAACTGTGGATCTAAGAACCTTGACCACTATCTACAGCCCATATTCTAAAGAACCCAGACAAAAGCGCATGTATATGCAAGAACTGGGTCCTACACATGTATACATGCGCGAACTTTGATCACACACACACTGGGTGGGTCAGAACCTTGAACACACATGTCCTGCATGCAAATCTCCTTGGTGCCATACAAACTGTGGATCTAAGAACCTTGACCACTATCTACAGCCCATATTCTAAAGAACCCAGACAAAAGCGCATGTATAAGCAAGAACTCGGTCCTACACATGTATACATGCGCGAACTTTGATCACACACACACTGGGTGGGTCAGAACCTTGAACACACATGTCCTGCATGCAAATCTCCTTGGTGCCATACAAACTGTGGATCTAAGAACCTTGACCACTATCTACAGCCCATATTCTAAAGAACCCAGACAAAAGCGCATGTATATGCAAGAACTCGGTCCTACACATGTATACATGCGCGAACTTTGATTCCACACACACTCTGGGTGGGTCAGAACCTTGAACACACATGTCCTGCATGCAAATCTCCTTGGTGCCATACAAACTGTGGATCTAAGAACCTTGACCACTATCTACAGCCCATATTCTAAAGAACCCAGACAAAAGCGCATGTATATGCAAGAACTCGGTCCTACACATGTATACATGCGCGAACTTTGATCACACGCACACTGGGTGGGTCAGAACCTTGAACACACATGTCCTGCATGCAAATCTCCTTGGTGCCATACAAACTGTGGATCTAAGAACCTTGACCACTATCTACAGCCCATATTCTAAAGAACCCAGACAAAAGCGCATGTATATGCAAGAACTCGGTCCAACACATGTATACATGCGCGAACTTTGATCACACACACACTGGGTGGGTCAGAACCTTGAACACACATGTCCTGCATGCAAATCTCCTTGGTGCCATACAAACTGTGGATCTAAGAACCTTGACCACTATCTACAGCCCATATTCTAAAGAACCCAGACAAAAGCGCATGTATATGCAAGAACTGGGTCCTACACATGTATACATGCGCGAACTTTGATCACACACACACTGGGTGGGTCAGAACCTTGAACACACATGTCCTGCATGCAAATCTCCTTGGTGCCATACAAACTGTGGATCTAAGAACCTTGACCACTATCTACAGCCCATATTCTAAAGAACCCAGACAAAAGCGCATGTATATGCAAGAACTGGGTCCTACACATGTATACATGCGCGAACTTTGATCACACACACACTGGGTGGGTCAGAACCTTGAACACACATGTCCTGCATGCAAATCTCCTTGGTGCCATACAAACTGTGGATCTAAGAACCTTGACCACTATCTACAGCCCATATTCTAAAGAACCCAGACAAAAGCGCATGTATATGCAAGAACTCGGTCCTACACATGTATACATGCGCGAACTTTGATCACACACACACTGGGTGGGTCAGAACCTTGAACACACATGTCCTGCATGCAAATCTCCTTGGTGCCATACAAACTGTGGATCTAAGAACCTTGACCACTATCTACAGCCCATATTCTAAAGAACCCAGACAAAAGCGCATGTATATGCAAGAACTCGGTCCTACACATGTATACATGCGCGAACTTTGATCACACACACACTGGGTGGGTCAGAACCTTGAACACACATGTCCTGCATGCAAATCTCCTTGGTGCCATACAAACTGTGGATCTAAGAACCTTGACCACTATCTACAGCCCATATTCTAAAGAACCCAGACAAAAGCGCATGTATATGCAAGAACTCGGTCCTACACATGTATACATGCGCGAACTTTGATTCCACACACACTCTGGGTGGGTCAGAACCTTGAACACACATGTCCTGCATGCAAATCTCCTTGGTGCCATACAAACTGTGGATCTAAGAACCTTGACCACTATCTACAGCCCATATTCTAAAGAACCCAGACAAAAGCGCATGTATATGCAAGAACTCGGTCCTACACATGTATACATGCGCGAACTTTGATCACACGCACACTGGGTGGGTCAGAACCTTGAACACACATGTCCTGCATGCAAATCTCCTTGGTGCCATACAAACTGTGGATCTAAGAACCTTGACCACTATCTACAGCCCATATTCTAAAGAACCCAGACAAAAGCGCATGTATATGCAAGAACTCGGTCCAACACATGTATACATGCGCGAACTTTGATCACACACACACTGGGTGGGTCAGAACCTTGAACACACATGTCCTGCATGCAAATCTCCTTGGTGCCATACAAACTGTGGATCTAAGAACCTTGACCACTATCTACAGCCCATATTCTAAAGAACCCAGACAAAAGCGCATGTATATGCAAGAACTCGGTCCTACACATGTATACATGCGCGAACTTTGATCACACACACACTGGGTGGGTCAGAACCTTGAACACACATGTCCTGCATGCAAATCTCCTTGGTGCCATACAAACTGTGGATCTAAGAACCTTGACCACTATCTACAGCCCATATTCTAAAGAACCCAGACAAAAGCGCATGTATATGCAAGAACTGGGTCCTACACATGTATACATGCGCGAACTTTGATCACACACACACTGGGTGGGTCAGAACCTTGAACACACATGTCCTGCATGCAAATCTCCTTGGTGCCATACAAACTGTGGATCTAAGAACCTTGACCACTATCTACAGCCCATATTCTAAAGAACCCAGACAAAAGCGCATGTATAAGCAAGAACTCGGTCCTACACATGTATACATGCGCGAACTTTGATCACACACACACTGGGTGGGTCAGAACCTTGAACACACATGTCCTGCATGCAAATCTCCTTGGTGCCATACAAACTGTGGATCTAAGAACCTTGACCACTATCTACAGCCCATATTCTAAAGAACCCAGACAAAAGCGCATGTATATGCAAGAACTCGGTCCTACACATGTATACATGCGCGAACTTTGATTCCACACACACTCTGGGTGGGTCAGAACCTTGAACACACATGTCCTGCATGCAAATCTCCTTGGTGCCATACAAACTGTGGATCTAAGAACCTTGACCACTATCTACAGCCCATATTCTAAAGAACCCAGACAAAAGCGCATGTATATGCAAGAACTCGGTCCTACACATGTATACATGCGCGAACTTTGATCACACGCACACTGGGTGGGTCAGAACCTTGAACACACATGTCCTGCATGCAAATCTCCTTGGTGCCATACAAACTGTGGATCTAAGAACCTTGACCACTATCTACAGCCCATATTCTAAAGAACCCAGACAAAAGCGCATGTATATGCAAGAACTCGGTCCAACACATGTATACATGCGCGAACTTTGATCACACACACACTGGGTGGGTCAGAACCTTGAACACACATGTCCTGCATGCAAATCTCCTTGGTGCCATACAAACTGTGGATCTAAGAACCTTGACCACTATCTACAGCCCATATTCTAAAGAACCCAGACAAAAGCGCATGTATATGCAAGAACTCGGTCCTACACATGTATACATGCGCGAACTTTGATCACACACACACTGGGTGGGTCAGAACCTTGAACACACATGTCCTGCATGCAAATCTCCTTGGTGCCATACAAACTGTGGATCTAAGAACCTTGACCACTATCTACAGCCCATATTCTAAAGAACCCAGACAAAAGCGCATGTATATGCAAGAACTCGGTCCTACACATGTATACATGCGCGAACTTTGATCACACACACACTGGGTGGGTCAGAACCTTGAACACACATGTCCTGCATGCAAATCTCCTTGGTGCCATACAAACTGTGGATCTAAGAACCTTGACCACTATCTACAGCCCAAATTCTAAAGAACCCAGACAAAAGCGCATGTATATGCAAGAACTCGGTCCTACACATGTATACATGCGCGAACTTTGATCACACACACACTGGGTGGGTCAGAACCTTGAACACACATGTCCTGCATGCAAATCTCCTTGGTGCCATACAAACTGTGGATCTAAGAACCTTGACCACTATCTACAGCCCATATTCTAAAGAACCCAGACAAAAGCGCATGTATATGCAAGAACTCGGTCCTACACATGTATACATGCGCGAACTTTGATCACACACACACTCTGGGTGGGTCAGAACCTTGAACACACATGTCCTGCATGCAAATCTCCTTGGTGCCATACAAACTGTGGATCTAAGAACCTTGACCACTATCTACAGCCCATATTCTAAAGAACCCAGACAAAAGCGCATGTATATGCAAGAACTCGGTCCTACACATGTATACATGCGCGAACTTTGATCACACACACACTGGGTGGGTCAGAACCTTGAACACACATGTCCTGCATGCAAATCTCCTTGGTGCCATACAAACTGTGGATCTAAGAACCTTGACCACTATCTACAGCCCATATTCTAAAGAACCCAGACAAAAGCGCATGTATAAGCAAGAACTCGGTCCTACACATGTATACATGCGCGAACTTTGATCACACACACACTGGGTGGGTCAGAACCTTGAACACACATGTCCTGCATGCAAATCTCCTTGGTGCCATACAAACTGTGGATCTAAGAACCTTGACCACTATCAACAGCCCATATTCTAAAGAACCCAGACAAAAGCGCATGTATATGCAAGAACTCGGTCCTACACATGTATACATGCGCGAACTTTGATCACACACACACTGGGTGGGTCAGAACCTTGAACACACATGTCCTGCATGCAAATCTCCTTGGTGCCATACAAACTGTGGATCTAAGAACCTTGACCACTATCTACAGCCCAAATTCTAAAGAACCCAGACAAAAGCGCATGTATATGCAAGAACTCGGTCCTACACATGTATACATGCGCGAACTTTGATCACACACACACTGGGTGGGTCAGAACCTTGAACACACATGTCCTGCATGCAAATCTCCTTGGTGCCATACAAACTGTGGATCTAAGAACCTTGACCACTATCTACAGCCCATATTCTAAAGAACCCAGACAAAAGCGCATGTATATGCAAGAACTCGGTCCTACACATGTATACATGCGCGAACTTTGATCACACACACACTGGGTGGGTCAGAACCTTGAACACACATGTCCTGCATGCAAATCTCCTTGGTGCCATACAAACTGTGGATCTAAGAACCTTGACCACTATCTACAGCCCATATTCTAAAGAACCCAGACAAAAGCGCATGTATATGCAAGAACTCGGTCCTACACATGTATACATGCGCGAACTTTGATCACACACACACTCTGGGTGGGTCAGAACCTTGAACACACATGTCCTGCATGCAAATCTCCTTGGTGCCATACAAACTGTGGATCTAAGAACCTTGACCACTATCTACAGCCCATATTCTAAAGAACCCAGACAAAAGCGCATGTATATGCAAGAACTCGGTCCTACACATGTATACATGCGCGAACTTTGATCACACACACACTGGGTGGGTCAGAACCTTGAACACACATGTCCTGCATGCAAATCTCCTTGGTGCCATACAAACTGTGGATCTAAGAACCTTGACCACTATCTACAGCCCATATTCTAAAGAACCCAGACAAAAGCGCATGTATATGCAAGAACTCGGTCCTACACATGTATACATGCGCGAACTTTGATCACACACACACTGGGTGGGTCAGAACCTTGAACACACATGTCCTGCATGCAAATCTCCTTGGTGCCATACAAACTGTGGATCTAAGAACCTTGACCACTATCTACAGCCCATATTCTAAAGAACCCAGACAAAAGCGCATGTATAAGCAAGAACTCGGTCCTACACATGTATACATGCGCGAACTTTGATCACACACACACTGGGTGGGTCAGAACCTTGAACACACATGTCCTGCATGCAAATCTCCTTGGTGCCATACAAACTGTGGATCTAAGAACCTTGACCACTATCTACAGCCCATATTCTAAAGAACCCAGACAAAAGCGCATGTATATGCAAGAACTCGGTCCTACACATGTATACATGCGCGAACTTTGATCACACACACACTGGGTGGGTCAGAACCTTGAACACACATGTCCTGCATGCAAATCTCCTTGGTGCCATACAAACTGTGGATCTAAGAACCTTGACCACTATCTACAGCCCAAATTCTAAAGAACCCAGACAAAAGCGCATGTATATGCAAGAACTCGGTCCTACACATGTATACATGCGCGAACTTTGATCACACACACACTGGGTGGGTCAGAACCTTGAACACACATGTCCTGCATGCAAATCTCCTTGGTGCCATACAAACTGTGGATCTAAGAACCTTGACCACTATCTACAGCCCATATTCTAAAGAACCCAGACAAAAGCGCATGTATATGCAAGAACTGGGTCCTACACATGTATACATGCGCGAACTTTGATCACACACACACTGGGTGGGTCAGAACCTTGAACACACATGTCCTGCATGCAAATCTCCTTGGTGCCATACAAACTGTGGATCTAAGAACCTTGACCACTATCTACAGCCCATATTCTAAAGAACCCAGACAAAAGCGCATGTATATGCAAGAACTCGGTCCTACACATGTATACATGCGCGAACTTTGATCACACACACACTGGGTGGGTCAGAACCTTGAACACACATGTCCTGCATGCAAATCTCCTTGGTGCCATACAAACTGTGGATCTAAGAACCTTGACCACTATCTACAGCCCATATTCTAAAGAACCCAGACAAAAGCGCATGTATATGCAAGAACTCGGTCCTACACATGTATACATGCGCGAACTTTGATCACACAGACACTGGGTGGGTCAGAACCTTGAACACACATGTCCTGCATGCAAATCTCCTTGGTGCCATACAAACTGTGGATTTAAGAACCTTGACCACTATCTACAGCCCATATTCTAAAGAACCCAGACAAAAGCGCATGTATATGCAAGAACTCGGTCCTACACATGTATACATGCGCGAACTTTGATCACACACACACTGGGTGGGTCAGAACCTTGAACACACATGTCCTGCATGCAAATCTCCTTGGTGCCATACAAACTGTGGATCTAAGAACCTTGACCACTATCTACAGCCCATATTCTAAAGAACCCAGACAAAAGCGCATGTATATGCAAGAACTCGGTCCTACACATGTATACATGCGCGAACTTTGATCACACACACACTGGGTGGGTCAGAACCTTGAACACACATGTCCTGCATGCAAATCTCCTTGGTGCCATACAAACTGTGGATCTAAGAACCTTGACCACTATCTACAGCCCATATTCTAAAGAACCCGGACAAAAGCGCATGTATATGCAAGAACTCGGTCCTACACATGTATACATGCGCGAACTTTGATCACACACACACTGGGTGGGTCAGAACCTTGAACACACATGTCCTGCATGCAGATCTCCTTGGTGCCATACAAACTGTGGATTTAAGAACCTTGACCACTATCTACAGCCCATATTCTAAAGAACCCAGACAAAAGCGCATGTATATGCAAGAACTCGGTCCTACACATGTATACATGCGCGAACTTTGATCACACACACACTGGGTGGGTCAGAACCTTGAACACACATGTCCTGCATGCAAATCTCCTTGGTGCCATACAAACTGTGGATCTAAGAACCTTGACCACTATATACAGCCCATATTCTAAAGAACCCAGACAAAAGCGCATGTATATGCAAGAACTCGGTCCTACACATGTATACATGCGCGAACTTTGATCACACACACACTGGGTGGGTCAGAACCTTGAACACACATGTCCTGCATGCAGATCTCCTTGGTGCCATACAAACTGTGGATTTAAGAACCTTGACCACTATCTACAGCCCATATTCTAAAGAACCCAGACAAAAGCGCATGTACATGCAAGAACTCGGTCCTACACATGTATACATGCGCGAACTTTGATCACACACACACTGGGTGGGTCAGAACCTTGAACACACATGTCCTGCATGCAAATCTCCTTGGTGCCATACAAACTGTGGATCTAAGAACCTTGACCACTATCTACAGCCCATATTCTAAAGAACCCAGACAAAAGCGCATGTATATGCAAGAACTCGGTCCTACACATGTATACATGCGCGAACTTTGATCACACACACACTCTGGGTGGGTCAGAACCTTGAACACACATGTCCTGCATGCAAATCTCCTCGGTGCCATACAAACTGTGGATCTAAGAACCTTGACCACTATCTACAGCCCATATTCTAAAGAACCCAGACAAAAGCGCATGTATATGCAAGAACTCGGTCCTACACATGTATACATGCGCGAACTTTGATCACACACACACTGGGTGGGTCAGAACCTTGAACACACATGTCCTGCAATCAAATCTCCTTGGTGCCATACAAACTGTGGATCTAAGAACCTTGACCACTATCTACAGCCCATATTCTAAAGAACCCAGACAAAAGCGCATGTATATGCAAGAACTCGGTCCTACACATGTATACATGCGCGAACTTTGATTCCACACACACTCTGGGTGGGTCAGAACCTTGAACACACATGTCCTGCATGCAAATCTCCTTGGTGCCATACAAACTGTGGATCTAAGAACCTTGACCACTATCTACAGCCCATATTCTAAAGAACCCAGACAAAAGCGCATGTATATGCAAGAACTCGGTCCTACACATGTATACATGCGCGAACTTTGATCACACACACACTGGGTGGGTCAGAACCTTGAACACACATGTCCTGCATGCAAATCTCCTTGGTGCCATACAAACTGTGGATCTAAGAACCTTGACCACTATCTACAGCCCATATTCTAAAGAACCCAGACAAAAGCGCATGTATATGCAAGAACTCGGTCCTACACATGTATACATGCGCGAACTTTGATCACACACACACTGGGTGGGTCAGAACCTTGAACACACATGTCCTGCATGCAGATCTCCTTGGTGCCATACAAACTGTGGATTTAAGAACTTTGACCACTATCTACAGCCCATATTCTAAAGAACCCAGACAAAAGCGCATGTATATGCAAGAACTCGGTCCTACACATGTATACATGCGCGAACTTTGATCACACACACACTGGGTGGGTCAGAACCTTGAACACACATGTCCTGCATGCAGATCTCCTTGGTGCCATACAAACTGTGGATCTAAGAACCTTGACCACTATCTACAGCCCATATTCTAAAGAACCCAGACAAAAGCGCATGTATATGCAAGAACTCGGTCCTACACATGTATACATGCGCGAACTTTGATCACACACACACTGGGTGGGTCAGAACCTTGAACACACATGTCCTGCATGCAAATCTCCTTGGTGCCATACAAACTGTGGATCTAAGAACCTTGACCACTATCTACAGCCCATATTCTAAAGAACCCAGACAAAAGCGCATGTATATGCAAGAACTCGGTCCTACACATGTATACATGCGCGAACTTTGATCACACACACACTGAGTGGGTCAGAACCTTGAACACACATGTCCTGCATGCAAATCTCCTTGGTGCCATACAAACTGTGGATCTAAGAACCTTGACCACTATCTACAGCCCATATTCTAAAGAACCCAGACAAAAGCGCATGTATATGCAAGAACTGGGTCCTACACATGTATACATGCGCGAACTTTGATCACACACACACTGGGTGGGTCAGAACCTTGAACACACATGTCCTGCATGCAAATCTCCTTGGTGCCATACAAACTGTGAATCTAAGAACCTTGACCACAATCTACAGCCCATATTCTAAAGAACCCAGACAAAAGCGCATGTATATGCAAGAACTGGGTCCTACACATGTATACATGCGCGAACTTTGATCACACACACACTGGGTGGGTCAGAACCTTGAACACACATGTCCTGCATGCAAATCTCCTTGGTGCCATACAAACTGTGGATCTAAGAACCTTGACCACTATCTACAGCCCATATTCTAAAGAACCCAGACAAAAGCGCATGTATAAGCAAGAACTCGGTCCTACACATGTATACATGCGCGAACTTTGATCACACACACACTGGGTGGGTCAGAACCTTGAACACACATGTCCTGCATGCAAATCTCCTTGGTGCCATACAAACTGTGGATCTAAGAACCTTGACCACTATCTACAGCCCATATTCTAAAGAACCCAGACAAAAGCGCATGTATATGCAAGAACTCGGTCCTACACATGTATACATGCGCGAACTTTGATTCCACACACACTCTGGGTGGGTCAGAACCTTGAACACACATGTCCTGCATGCAAATCTCCTTGGTGCCATACAAACTGTGGATCTAAGAACCTTGACCACTATCTACAGCCCATATTCTAAAGAACCCAGACAAAAGCGCATGTATATGCAAGAACTCGGTCCTACACATGTATACATGCGCGAACTTTGATCACACGCACACTGGGTGGGTCAGAACCTTGAACACACATGTCCTGCATGCAAATCTCCTTGGTGCCATACAAACTGTGGATCTAAGAACCTTGACCACTATCTACAGCCCATATTCTAAAGAACCCAGACAAAAGCGCATGTATATGCAAGAACTCGGTCCAACACATGTATACATGCGCGAACTTTGATCACACACACACTGGGTGGGTCAGAACCTTGAACACACATGTCCTGCATGCAAATCTCCTTGGTGCCATACAAACTGTGGATCTAAGAACCTTGACCACTATCTACAGCCCATATTCTAAAGAACCCAGACAAAAGCGCATGTATATGCAAGAACTCGGTCCTACACATGTATACATGCGCGAACTTTGATCACACACACACTGGGTGGGTCAGAACCTTGAACACACATGTCCTGCATGCAAATCTCCTTGGTGCCATACAAACTGTGGATCTAAGAACCTTGACCACTATCTACAGCCCATATTCTAAAGAACCCAGACAAAAGCGCATGTATATGCAAGAACTCGGTCCTACACATGTATACATGCGCGAACTTTGATCACACACACACTGGGTGGGTCAGAACCTTGAACACACATGTCCTGCATGCAAATCTCCTTGGTGCCATACAAACTGTGGATCTAAGAACCTTGACCACTATCTACAGCCCATATTCTAAAGAACCCAGACAAAAGCGCATGTATATGCAAGAACTCGGTCCTACACATGTATACATGCGCGAACTTTGATCACACACACACTGGGTGGGTCAGAACCTTGAACACACATGTCCTGCATGCAAATCTCCTTGGTGCCATACAAACTGTGGATCTAAGAACCTTGACCACTATCTACAGCCCATATTCTAAAGAACCCAGACAAAAGCGCATGTATATGCAAGAACTCGGTCCTACACATGTATACATGCGCGAACTTTGATTCCACACACACTCTGGGTGGGTCAGAACCTTGAACACACATGTCCTGCATGCAAATCTCCTTGGTGCCATACAAACTGTGGATCTAAGAACCTTGACCACTATCTACAGCCCATATTCTAAAGAACCCAGACAAAAGCGCATGTATATGCAAGAACTCGGTCCTACACATGTATACATGCGCGAACTTTGATCACACACACACACACTGGGTGGGTCAGAACCTTGAACACACATGTCCTGCATGCAAATCTCCTTGGTGCCATACAAACTGTGGATCTAAGAACCTTGACCACTATCTACAGCCCATATTCTAAAGAACCCAGACAAAAGCGCATGTATATGCAAGAACTCGGTCCTACACATGTATACATGCGCGAACTTTGATCACACACACACTGGGTGGGTCAGAACCTTGAACACACATGTCCTGCATGCAAATCTCCTTGGTGCCATACAAACTGTGGATCTAAGAACCTTGACCACTATCTACAGCCCATATTCTAAAGAACCCAGACAAAAGCGCATGTATATGCAAGAACTCGGTCCTACACATGTATACATGCGCGAACTTTGATTCCACACACACTCTGGGTGGGTCAGAACCTTGAACACACATGTCCTGCATGCAAATCTCCTTGGTGCCATACAAACTGTGGATCTAAGAACCTTGACCACTATCTACAGCCCATATTCTAAAGAACCCAGACAAAAGCGCATGTATATGCAAGAACTCGGTCCTACACATGTATACATGCGCGAACTTTGATCACACACACACACACTGGGTGGGTCAGAACCTTGAACACACATGTCCTGCATGCAAATCTCCTTGGTGCCATACAAACTGTGGATCTAAGAACCTTGACCACTATCTACAGCCCATATTCTAAAGAACCCAGACAAAAGCGCATGTATATGCAAGAACTCGGTCCTACACATGTATACATGCGCGAACTTTGATCACACACACACTGGGTGGGTCAGAACCTTGAACACACATGTCCTGCATGCAAATCTCCTTGGTGCCATACAAACTGTGGATCTAAGAACCTTGACCACTATCTACAGCCCATATTCTAAAGAACCCAGACAAAAGCGCATGTATATGCAAGAACTGGGTCCTACACATGTATACATGCGCGAACTTTGATCACACGCACACTGGGTGGGTCAGAACCTTGAACACACATGTCCTGCATGCAAATCTCCTTGGTGCCATACAAACTGTGGATCTAAGAACCTTGACCACTATCTACAGCCCATATTCTAAAGAACCCAGACAAAAGCGCATGTATATGCAAGAACTCGGTCCAACACATGTATACATGCGCGAACTTTGATCACACACACACTGGGTGGGTCAGAACCTTGAACACACATGTCCTGCATGCAAATCTCCTTGGTGCCATACAAACTGTGGATCTAAGAACCTTGACCACTATCTACAGCCCATATTCTAAAGAACCCAGACAAAAGCGCATGTATATGCAAGAACTCGGTCCTACACATGTATACATGCGCGAACTTTGATCACACACACACTGGGTGGGTCAGAACCTTGAACACACATGTCCTGCATGCAAATCTCCTTGGTGCCATACAAACTGTGGATCTAAGAACCTTGACCACTATCTACAGCCCATATTCTAAAGAACCCAGACAAAAGCGCATGTATATGCAAGAACTCGGTCCTACACATGTATACATGCGCGAACTTTGATCACACACACACTGGGTGGGTCAGAACCTTGAACACACATGTCCTGCATGCAAATCTCCTTGGTGCCATACAAACTGTGGATCTAAGAACCTTGACCACTATCTACAGCCCATATTCTAAAGAACCCAGACAAAAGCGCATGTATATGCAAGAACTCGGTCCTACACATGTATACATGCGCGAACTTTGATCACACACACACTGGGTGGGTCAGAACCTTGAACACACATGTCCTGCATGCAAATCTCCTTGGTGCCATACAAACTGTGGATCTAAGAACCTTGACCACTATCTACAGCCCATATTCTAAAGAACCCAGACAAAAGCGCATGTATAAGCAAGAACTCGGTCCTACACATGTATACATGCGCGAACTTTGATCACACACACACTGGGTGGGTCAGAACCTTGAACACACATGTCCTGCATGCAAATCTCCTTGGTGCCATACAAACTGTGGATCTAAGAACCTTGACCACTATCAACAGCCCATATTCTAAAGAACCCAGACAAAAGCGCATGTATATGCAAGAACTGGGTCCTACACATGTATACATGCGCGAACTTTGATCACACACACACTGGGTGGGTCAGAACCTTGAACACACATGTCCTGCATGCAAATCTCCTTGGTGCCATACAAACTGTGGATCTAAGAACCTTGACCACTATCTACAGCCCAAATTCTAAAGAACCCAGACAAAAGCGCATGTATATGCAAGAACTCGGTCCTACACATGTATACATGCGCGAACTTTGATCACACACACACTGGGTGGGTCAGAACCTTGAACACACATGTCCTGCATGCAAATCTCCTTGGTGCCATACAAACTGTGGATCTAAGAACCTTGACCACTATCTACAGCCCATATTCTAAAGAACCCAGACAAAAGCGCATGTATATGCAAGAACTGGGTCCTACACATGTATACATGCGCGAACTTTGATCACACACACACTGGGTGGGTCAGAACCTTGAACACACATGTCCTGCATGCAAATCTCCTTGGTGCCATACAAACTGTGAATCTAAGAACCTTGACCACTATCTACAGCCCATATTCTAAAGAACCCAGACAAAAGCGCATGTATATGCAAGAACTCGGTCCTACACATGTATACATGCGCGAACTTTGATCACACACACACTGGGTGGGTCAGAACCTTGAACACACATGTCCTGCATGCAAATCTCCTTGGTGCCATACAAACTGTGGATCTAAGAACCTTGACCACTATCTACAGCCCATATTCTAAAGAACCCAGACAAAAGCGCATGTATAAGCAAGAACTCGGTCCTACACATGTATACATGCGCGAACTTTGATCACACACACACTGGGTGGGTCAGAACCTTGAACACACATGTCCTGCATGCAAATCTCCTTGGTGCCATACAAACTGTGGATCTAAGAACCTTGACCACTATCTACAGCCCATATTCTAAAGAACCCAGACAAAAGCGCATGTATATGCAAGAACTCGGTCCTACACATGTATACATGCGCGAACTTTGATTCCACACACACTCTGGGTGGGTCAGAACCTTGAACACACATGTCCTGCATGCAAATCTCCTTGGTGCCATACAAACTGTGGATCTAAGAACCTTGACCACTATCTACAGCCCATATTCTAAAGAACCCAGACAAAAGCGCATGTATATGCAAGAACTCGGTCCTACACATGTATACATGCGCGAACTTTGATCACACGCACACTGGGTGGGTCAGAACCTTGAACACACATGTCCTGCATGCAAATCTCCTTGGTGCCATACAAACTGTGGATCTAAGAACCTTGACCACTATCTACAGCCCATATTCTAAAGAACCCAGACAAAAGCGCATGTATATGCAAGAACTCGGTCCAACACATGTATACATGCGCGAACTTTGATCACACACACACTGGGTGGGTCAGAACCTTGAACACACATGTCCTGCATGCAAATCTCCTTGGTGCCATACAAACTGTGGATCTAAGAACCTTGACCACTATCTACAGCCCATATTCTAAAGAACCCAGACAAAAGCGCATGTATATGCAAGAACTCGGTCCTACACATGTATACATGCGCGAACTTTGATCACACACACACTGGGTGGGTCAGAACCTTGAACACACATGTCCTGCATGCAAATCTCCTTGGTGCCATACAAACTGTGGATCTAAGAACCTTGACCACTATCTACAGCCCATATTCTAAAGAACCCAGACAAAAGCGCATGTATATGCAAGAACTCGGTCCTACACATGTATACATGCGCGAACTTTGATCACACACACACTGGGTGGGTCAGAACCTTGAACACACATGTCCTGCATGCAAATCTCCTTGGTGCCATACAAACTGTGGATCTAAGAACCTTGACCACTATCTACAGCCCATATTCTAAAGAACCCAGACAAAAGCGCATGTATATGCAAGAACTCGGTCCTACACATGTATACATGCGCGAACTTTGATCACACACACACTGGGTGGGTCAGAACCTTGAACACACATGTCCTGCATGCAAATCTCCTTGGTGCCATACAAACTGTGGATCTAAGAACCTTGACCACTATCTACAGCCCATATTCTAAAGAACCCAGACAAAAGCGCATGTATATGCAAGAACTCGGTCCTACACATGTATACATGCGCGAACTTTGATTCCACACACACTCTGGGTGGGTCAGAACCTTGAACACACATGTCCTGCATGCAAATCTCCTTGGTGCCATACAAACTGTGGATCTAAGAACCTTGACCACTATCTACAGCCCATATTCTAAAGAACCCAGACAAAAGCGCATGTATATGCAAGAACTCGGTCCTACACATGTATACATGCGCGAACTTTGATCACACACACACACACTGGGTGGGTCAGAACCTTGAACACACATGTCCTGCATGCAAATCTCCTTGGTGCCATACAAACTGTGGATCTAAGAACCTTGACCACTATCTACAGCCCATATTCTAAAGAACCCAGACAAAAGCGCATGTATATGCAAGAACTCGGTCCTACACATGTATACATGCGCGAACTTTGATCACACACACACTGGGTGGGTCAGAACCTTGAACACACATGTCCTGCATGCAAATCTCCTTGGTGCCATACAAACTGTGGATCTAAGAACCTTGACCACTATCTACAGCCCATATTCTAAAGAACCCAGACAAAAGCGCATGTATATGCAAGAACTGGGTCCTACACATGTATACATGCGCGAACTTTGATCACACGCACACTGGGTGGGTCAGAACCTTGAACACACATGTCCTGCATGCAAATCTCCTTGGTGCCATACAAACTGTGGATCTAAGAACCTTGACCACTATCTACAGCCCATATTCTAAAGAACCCAGACAAAAGCGCATGTATATGCAAGAACTCGGTCCAACACATGTATACATGCGCGAACTTTGATCACACACACACTGGGTGGGTCAGAACCTTGAACACACATGTCCTGCATGCAAATCTCCTTGGTGCCATACAAACTGTGGATCTAAGAACCTTGACCACTATCTACAGCCCATATTCTAAAGAACCCAGACAAAAGCGCATGTATATGCAAGAACTCGGTCCTACACATGTATACATGCGCGAACTTTGATCACACACACACTGGGTGGGTCAGAACCTTGAACACACATGTCCTGCATGCAAATCTCCTTGGTGCCATACAAACTGTGGATCTAAGAACCTTGACCACTATCTACAGCCCATATTCTAAAGAACCCAGACAAAAGCGCATGTATATGCAAGAACTGGGTCCTACACATGTATACATGCGCGAACTTTGATCACACACACACTGGGTGGGTCAGAACCTTGAACACACATGTCCTGCATGCAAATCTCCTTGGTGCCATACAAACTGTGGATCTAAGAACCTTGACCACTATCTACAGCCCATATTCTAAAGAACCCAGACAAAAGCGCATGTATATGCAAGAACTCGGTCCTACACATGTATACATGCGCGAACTTTGATCACACACACACTGGGTGGGTCAGAACCTTGAACACACATGTCCTGCATGCAAATCTCCTTGGTGCCATACAAACTGTGGATCTAAGAACCTTGACCACTATCTACAGCCCATATTCTAAAGAACCCAGACAAAAGCGCATGTATATGCAAGAACTCGGTCCTACACATGTATACATGCGCGAACTTTGATCACACACACACTCTGGGTGGGTCAGAACCTTGAACACACATGTCCTGCATGCAAATCTCCTTGGTGCCATACAAACTGTGGATCTAAGAACCTTGACCACTATCTACAGCCCATATTCTAAAGAACCCAGACAAAAGCGCATGTATATGCAAGAACTCGGTCCTACACATGTATACATGCGCGAACTTTGATCACACACACACTGGGTGGGTCAGAACCTTGAACACACATGTCCTGCATGCAAATCTCCTTGGTGCCATACAAACTGTGGATCTAAGAACCTTGACCACTATCTACAGCCCATATTCTAAAGAACCCAGACAAAAGCGCATGTATAAGCAAGAACTCGGTCCTACACATGTATACATGCGCGAACTTTGATCACACACACACTGGGTGGGTCAGAACCTTGAACACACATGTCCTGCATGCAAATCTCCTTGGTGCCATACAAACTGTGGATCTAAGAACCTTGACCACTATCAACAGCCCATATTCTAAAGAACCCAGACAAAAGCGCATGTATATGCAAGAACTCGGTCCTACACATGTATACATGCGCGAACTTTGATCACACACACACTGGGTGGGTCAGAACCTTGAACACACATGTCCTGCATGCAAATCTCCTTGGTGCCATACAAACTGTGGATCTAAGAACCTTGACCACTATCTACAGCCCAAATTCTAAAGAACCCAGACAAAAGCGCATGTATATGCAAGAACTGGGTCCTACACATGTATACATGCGCGAACTTTGATCACACACACACTGGGTGGGTCAGAACCTTGAACACACATGTCCTGCATGCAAATCTCCTTGGTGCCATACAAACTGTGGATCTAAGAACCTTGACCACTATCTACAGCCCATATTCTAAAGAACCCAGACAAAAGCGCATGTATATGCAAGAACTGGGTCCTACACATGTATACATGCGCGAACTTTGATCACACACACACTGGGTGGGTCAGAACCTTGAACACACATGTCCTGCATGCAAATCTCCTTGGTGCCATACAAACTGTGGATCTAAGAACCTTGACCACTATCTACAGCCCATATTCTAAAGAACCCAGACAAAAGCGCATGTATAAGCAAGAACTCGGTCCTACACATGTATACATGCGCGAACTTTGATCACACACACACTGGGTGGGTCAGAACCTTGAACACACATGTCCTGCATGCAAATCTCCTTGGTGCCATACAAACTGTGGATCTAAGAACCTTGACCACTATCTACAGCCCATATTCTAAAGAACCCAGACAAAAGCGCATGTATATGCAAGAACTCGGTCCTACACATGTATACATGCGCGAACTTTGATTCCACACACACTCTGGGTGGGTCAGAACCTTGAACACACATGTCCTGCATGCAAATCTCCTTGGTGCCATACAAACTGTGGATCTAAGAACCTTGACCACTATCTACAGCCCATATTCTAAAGAACCCAGACAAAAGCGCATGTATATGCAAGAACTCGGTCCTACACATGTATACATGCGCGAACTTTGATCACACGCACACTGGGTGGGTCAGAACCTTGAACACACATGTCCTGCATGCAAATCTCCTTGGTGCCATACAAACTGTGGATCTAAGAACCTTGACCACTATCTACAGCCCATATTCTAAAGAACCCAGACAAAAGCGCATGTATATGCAAGAACTCGGTCCAACACATGTATACATGCGCGAACTTTGATCACACACACACTGGGTGGGTCAGAACCTTGAACACACATGTCCTGCATGCAAATCTCCTTGGTGCCATACAAACTGTGGATCTAAGAACCTTGACCACTATCTACAGCCCATATTCTAAAGAACCCAGACAAAAGCGCATGTATATGCAAGAACTCGGTCCTACACATGTATACATGCGCGAACTTTGATCACACACACACTGGGTGGGTCAGAACCTTGAACACACATGTCCTGCATGCAAATCTCCTTGGTGCCATACAAACTGTGGATCTAAGAACCTTGACCACTATCTACAGCCCATATTCTAAAGAACCCAGACAAAAGCGCATGTATATGCAAGAACTCGGTCCTACACATGTATACATGCGCGAACTTTGATCACACACACACTGGGTGGGTCAGAACCTTGAACACACATGTCCTGCATGCAAATCTCCTTGGTGCCATACAAACTGTGGATCTAAGAACCTTGACCACTATCTACAGCCCATATTCTAAAGAACCCAGACAAAAGCGCATGTATATGCAAGAACTCGGTCCTACACATGTATACATGCGCGAACTTTGATCACACACACACTGGGTGGGTCAGAACCTTGAACACACATGTCCTGCATGCAAATCTCCTTGGTGCCATACAAACTGTGGATCTAAGAACCTTGACCACTATCTACAGCCCATATTCTAAAGAACCCAGACAAAAGCGCATGTATATGCAAGAACTCGGTCCTACACATGTATACATGCGCGAACTTTGATCACACACACACTCTGGGTGGGTCAGAACCTTGAACACACATGTCCTGCATGCAAATCTCCTTGGTGCCATACAAACTGTGGATCTAAGAACCTTGACCACTATCTACAGCCCATATTCTAAAGAACCCAGACAAAAGCGCATGTATATGCAAGAACTCGGTCCTACACATGTATACATGCGCGAACTTTGATCACACACACACTGGGTGGGTCAGAACCTTGAACACACATGTCCTGCATGCAAATCTCCTTGGTGCCATACAAACTGTGGATCTAAGAACCTTGACCACTATCTACAGCCCATATTCTAAAGAACCCAGACAAAAGCGCATGTATAAGCAAGAACTCGGTCCTACACATGTATACATGCGCGAACTTTGATCACACACACACTGGGTGGGTCAGAACCTTGAACACACATGTCCTGCATGCAAATCTCCTTGGTGCCATACAAACTGTGGATCTAAGAACCTTGACCACTATCAACAGCCCATATTCTAAAGAACCCAGACAAAAGCGCATGTATATGCAAGAACTCGGTCCTACACATGTATACATGCGCGAACTTTGATCACACACACACTGGGTGGGTCAAAACCTTGAACACACATGTCCTGCATGCAAATCTCCTTGGTGCCATACAAACTGTGGATCTAAGAACCTTGACCACTATCTACAGCCCAAATTCTAAAGAACCCAGACAAAAGCGCATGTATATGCAAGAACTCGGTCCTACACATGTATACATGCGCGAACTTTGATCACACACACACTGGGTGGGTCAGAACCTTGAACACACATGTCCTGCATGCAAATCTCCTTGGTGCCATACAAACTGTGGATCTAAGAACCTTGACCACTATCTACAGCCCATATTCTAAAGAACCCAGACAAAAGCGCATGTATATGCAAGAACTCGGTCCTACACATGTATACATGCGCGAACTTTGATCACACACACACTGGGTGGGTCAGAACCTTGAACACACATGTCCTGCATGCAAATCTCCTTGGTGCCATACAAACTGTGGATCTAAGAACCTTGACCACTATCTACAGCCCATATTCTAAAGAACCCAGACAAAAGCGCATGTATATGCAAGAACTCGGTCCTACACATGTATACATGCGCGAACTTTGATCACACACACACTCTGGGTGGGTCAGAACCTTGAACACACATGTCCTGCATGCAAATCTCCTTGGTGCCATACAAACTGTGGATCTAAGAACCTTGACCACTATCTACAGCCCATATTCTAAAGAACCCAGACAAAAGCGCATGTATATGCAAGAACTCGGTCCTACACATGTATACATGCGCGAACTTTGATCACACACACACTGGGTGGGTCAGAACCTTGAACACACATGTCCTGCATGCAAATCTCCTTGGTGCCATACAAACTGTGGATCTAAGAACCTTGACCACTATCTACAGCCCATATTCTAAAGAACCCAGACAAAAGCGCATGTATAAGCAAGAACTCGGTCCTACACATGTATACATGCGCGAACTTTGATCACACACACACTGGGTGGGTCAGAACCTTGAACACACATGTCCTGCATGCAAATCTCCTTGGTGCCATACAAACTGTGGATCTAAGAACCTTGACCACTATCAACAGCCCATATTCTAAAGAACCCAGACAAAAGCGCATGTATATGCAAGAACTCGGTCCTACACATGTATACATGCGCGAACTTTGATCACACACACACTGGGTGGGTCAGAACCTTGAACACACATGTCCTGCATGCAAATCTCCTTGGTGCCATACAAACTGTGGATCTAAGAACCTTGACCACTATCTACAGCCCAAATTCTAAAGAACCCAGACAAAAGCGCATGTATATGCAAGAACTCGGTCCTACACATGTATACATGCGCGAACTTTGATCACACACACACTGGGTGGGTCAGAACCTTGAACACACATGTCCTGCATGCAAATCTCCTTGGTGCCATACAAACTGTGGATCTAAGAACCTTGACCACTATCTACAGCCCATATTCTAAAGAACCCAGACAAAAGCGCATGTATATGCAAGAACTGGGTCCTACACATGTATACATGTGCGAACTTTGATCACACACACACTGGGTGGGTCAGAACCTTGAACACACATGTCCTGCATGCAAATCTCCTTGGTGCCATACAAACTGTGGATCTAAGAACCTTGACCACTATCTACAGCCCATATTCTAAAGAACCCAGACAAAAGCGCATGTATATGCAAGAACTCGGTCCTACACATGTATACATGCGCGAACTTTGATCACACACACACTGGGTGGGTCAGAACCTTGAACACACATGTCCTGCATGCAAATCTCCTTGGTGCCATACAAACTGTGGATCTAAGAACCTTGACCACTATCTACAGCCCATATTCTAAAGAACCCAGACAAAAGCGCATGTATATGCAAGAACTCGGTCCTACACATGTATACATGCGCGAACTTTGATTCCACACACACTCTGGGTGGGTCAGAACCTTGAACACACATGTCCTGCATGCAAATCTCCTTGGTGCCATACAAACTGTGGATCTAAGAACCTTGACCACTATCTACAGCCCATATTCTAAAGAACCCAGACAAAAGCGCATGTATATGCAAGAACTCGGTCCTACACATGTATACATGCGCGAACTTTGATCACACGCACACTGGGTGGGTCAGAACCTTGAACACACATGTCCTGCATGCAAATCTCCTTGGTGCCATACAAACTGTGGATCTAAGAACCTTGACCACTATCTACAGCCCATATTCTAAAGAACCCAGACAAAAGCGCATGTATATGCAAGAACTCGGTCCAACACATGTATACATGCGCGAACTTTGATCACACACACACTGGGTGGGTCAGAACCTTGAACACACATGTCCTGCATGCAAATCTCCTTGGTGCCATACAAACTGTGGATCTAAGAACCTTGACCACTATCTACAGCCCATATTCTAAAGAACCCAGACAAAAGCGCATGTATATGCAAGAACTCGGTCCTACACATGTATACATGCGCGAACTTTGATCACACACACACTGGGTGGGTCAGAACCTTGAACACACATGTCCTGCATGCAAATCTCCTTGGTGCCATACAAACTGTGGATCTAAGAACCTTGACCACTATCTACAGCCCATATTCTAAAGAACCCAGACAAAAGCGCATGTATATGCAAGAACTCGGTCCTACACATGTATACATGCGCGAACTTTGATCACACACACACTGGGTGGGTCAGAACCTTGAACACACATGTCCTGCATGCAAATCTCCTTGGTGCCATACAAACTGTGGATCTAAGAACCTTGACCACTATCAACAGCCCATATTCTAAAGAACCCAGACAAAAGCGCATGTATATGCAAGAACTCGGTCCTACACATGTATACATGCGCGAACTTTGATCACACACACACTGGGTGGGTCAGAACCTTGAACACACATGTCCTGCATGCAAATCTCCTTGGTGCCATACAAACTGTGGATCTAAGAACCTTGACCACTATCTACAGCCCAAATTCTAAAGAACCCAGACAAAAGCGCATGTATATGCAAGAACTCGGTCCTACACATGTATACATGCGCGAACTTTGATCACACACACACTGGGTGGGTCAGAACCTTGAACACACATGTCCTGCATGCAAATCTCCTTGGTGCCATACAAACTGTGGATCTAAGAACCTTGACCACTATCTACAGCCCATATTCTAAAGAACCCAGACAAAAGCGCATGTATATGCAAGAACTGGGTCCTACACATGTATACATGCGCGAACTTTGATCACACACACACTGGGTGGGTCAGAACCTTGAACACACATGTCCTGCATGCAAATCTCCTTGGTGCCATACAAACTGTGGATCTAAGAACCTTGACCACTATCTACAGCCCATATTCTAAAGAACCCAGACAAAAGCGCATGTATATGCAAGAACTCGGTCCTACACATGTATACATGCGCGAACTTTGATCACACACACACTGGGTGGGTCAGAACCTTGAACACACATGTCCTGCATGCAAATCTCCTTGGTGCCATACAAACTGTGGATCTAAGAACCTTGACCACTATCTACAGCCCATATTCTAAAGAACCCAGACAAAAGCGCATGTATATGCAAGAACTCGGTCCTACACATGTATACATGCGCGAACTTTGATTCCACACACACTCTGGGTGGGTCAGAACCTTGAACACACATGTCCTGCATGCAAATCTCCTTGGTGCCATACAAACTGTGGATCTAAGAACCTTGACCACTATCTACAGCCCATATTCTAAAGAACCCAGACAAAAGCGCATGTATATGCAAGAACTCGGTCCTACACATGTATACATGCGCGAACTTTGATCACACGCACACTGGGTGGGTCAGAACCTTGAACACACATGTCCTGCATGCAAATCTCCTTGGTGCCATACAAACTGTGGATCTAAGAACCTTGACCACTATCTACAGCCCATATTCTAAAGAACCCAGACAAAAGCGCATGTATATGCAAGAACTCGGTCCAACACATGTATACATGCGCGAACTTTGATCACACACACACTGGGTGGGTCAGAACCTTGAACACACATGTCCTGCATGCAAATCTCCTTGGTGCCATACAAACTGTGGATCTAAGAACCTTGACCACTATCTACAGCCCATATTCTAAAGAACCCAGACAAAAGCGCATGTATATGCAAGAACTCGGTCCTACACATGTATACATGCGCGAACTTTGATCACACACACACTGGGTGGGTCAGAACCTTGAACACACATGTCCTGCATGCAAATCTCCTTGGTGCCATACAAACTGTGGATCTAAGAACCTTGACCACTATCTACAGCCCATATTCTAAAGAACCCAGACAAAAGCGCATGTATATGCAAGAACTCGGTCCTACACATGTATACATGCGCGAACTTTGATCACACACACACTGGGTGGGTCAGAACCTTGAACACACATGTCCTGCATGCAAATCTCCTTGGTGCCATACAAACTGTGGATCTAAGAACCTTGACCACTATCTACAGCCCATATTCTAAAGAACCCAGACAAAAGCGCATGTATATGCAAGAACTCGGTCCTACACATGTATACATGCGCGAACTTTGATCACACACACACTGGGTGGGTCAGAACCTTGAACACACATGTCCTGCATGCAAATCTCCTTGGTGCCATACAAACTGTGGATCTAAGAACCTTGACCACTATCTACAGCCCATATTCTAAAGAACCCAGACAAAAGCGCATGTATATGCAAGAACTCGGTCCTACACATGTATACATGCGCGAACTTTGATCACACACACACTGGGTGGGTCAGAACCTTGAACACACATGTCCTGCATGCAAATCTCCTTGGTGCCATACAAACTGTGGATCTAAGAACCTTGACCACTATCTACAGCCCATATTCTAAAGAACCCAGACAAAAGCGCATGTATAAGCAAGAACTCGGTCCTACACATGTATACATGCGCGAACTTTGATCACACACACACTGGGTGGGTCAGAACCTTGAACACACATGTCCTGCATGCAAATCTCCTTGGTGCCATACAAACTGTGGATCTAAGAACCTTGACCACTATCAACAGCCCATATTCTAAAGAACCCAGACAAAAGCGCATGTATATGCAAGAACTCGGTCCTACACATGTATACATGCGCGAACTTTGATCACACACACACTGGGTGGGTCAGAACCTTGAACACACATGTCCTGCATGCAAATCTCCTTGGTGCCATACAAACTGTGGATCTAAGAACCTTGACCACTATCTACAGCCCAAATTCTAAAGAACCCAGACAAAAGCGCATGTATATGCAAGAACTCGGTCCTACACATGTATACATGCGCGAACTTTGATCACACACACACTGGGTGGGTCAGAACCTTGAACACACATGTCCTGCATGCAAATCTCCTTGGTGCCATACAAACTGTGGATCTAAGAACCTTGACCACTATCTACAGCCCATATTCTAAAGAACCCAGACAAAAGCGCATGTATATGCAAGAACTCGGACCTACACATGTATACATGCGCGAACTTTGATCACACACACACTGGGTGGGTCAGAACCTTGAACACACATGTCCTGCATGCAAATCTCCTTGGTGCCATACAAACTGTGGATCTAAGAACCTTGACCACTATCTACAGCCCATATTCTAAAGAACCCAGACAAAAGCGCATGTATATGCAAGAACTCGGTCCTACACATGTATACATGCGCGAACTTTGATCACACACACACTGGGTGGGTCAGAACCTTGAACACACATGTCCTGCATGCAAATCTCCTTGGTGCCATACAAACTGTGGATTTAAGAACCTTGACCACTATCTACAGCCCATATTCTAAAGAACCCAGACAAAAGCGCATGTATATGCAAGAACTCGGTCCTACACATGTATACATGCGCGAACTTTGATCACACACACACTGGGTGGGTCAGAACCTTGAACACACATGTCCTGCATGCAAATCTCCTTGGTGCCATACAAACTGTGGATCTAAGAACCTTGACCACTATCTACAGCCCATATTCTAAAGAACCCAGACAAAAGCGCATGTATATGCAAGAACTCGGTCCTACACATGTATACATGCGCTAACTTTGATCACACACACACTGGGTGGGTCAGAACCTTGAACACACATGTCCTGCATGCAAATCTCCTTGGTGCCATACAAACTGTGGATCTAAGAACCTTGACCACTATCTACAGCCCATATTCTAAAGAACCCAGACAAAAGCGCATGTATATGCAAGAACTCGGTCCTACACATGTATACATGCGCGAACTTTGATCACACACACACTGGGTGGGTCAGAACCTTGAACACACATGTCCTGCATGCAAATCTCCTTGGTGCCATACAAACTGTGGATCTAAGAACCTTGACCACTATCTACAGCCCATATTCTAAAGAACCCAGACAAAAGCGCATGTATATGCAAGAACTCGGTCCTACACATGTATACATGCGCGAACTTTGATCACACACACACTGGGTGGGTCAGAACCTTGAACACACATGTCCTGCATGCAAATCTCCTTGGTGCCATACAAACTGTGGATCTAAGAACCTTGACCACTATTTACAGCCCATATTCTAAAGAACCCAGACAAAAGCGCATGTATATGCAAGAACTCGGTCCTACACATGTATACATGCGCGAACTTTGATCACACACACACTGGGTGGGTCAGAACCTTGAACACACATGTCCTGCATGCAAATCTCCTTGGTGCCATACAAACTGTGGATCTAAGAACCTTGACCACTATCTACAGCCCATATTCTAAAGAACCCAGACAAAAGCGCATGTATATGCAAGAACTCGGTCCTACACATGTATACATGCGCGAACTTTGATCACACACCCACACTGGGTGGGTCAGAACCTTGAACACACATGTCCTGCATGCAAATCTCCTTGGTGCCATACAAACTGTGGATCTAAGAACCTTGACCACTATCTACAGCCCATATTCTAAAGAACCCAGACAAAAGCGCATGTATATGCAAGAACTCGGTCCTACACATGTATACATGCGCGAACTTTGATCACACACACACTGGGTGGGTCAGAACCTTGAACACACATGTCCTGCATGCAAATCTCCTTGGTGCCATACAAACTGTGGATTTAAGAACCTTGACCACTATCTACAGCCCATATTCTAAAGAACCCAGACAAAAGCGCATGTATATGCAAGAACTCGGTCCTACACATGTATACATGCGCGAACTTTGATCACACACACACTGGGTGGGTCAGAACCTTGAACACACATGTCCTGCATGCAGATCTCCTTGGTGCCATACAAACTGTGGATCTAAGAACCTTGACCACTATCAACAGCCCATATTCTAAAGAACCCAGACAAAAGCGCATGTATATGCAAGAACTCGGTCCTACACATGTATACATGCGCGAACTTTGATCACACACACACTGGGTGGGTCAGAACCTTGAACACACATGTCCTGCATGCAAATCTCCTTGGTGCCATACAAACTGTGGATCTAAGAACCTTGACCACTATCTACAGCCCATATTCTAAAGAACCCAGACAAAAGCGCATGTATATGCAAGAACTCGGTCCTACACATGTATACATGCGCGAACTTTGATCACACACACACTGGGTGGGTCAGAACCTTGAACACACATGTCCTGCATGCAAATCTCCTTGGTGCCATACAAACTGTGGATCTAAGAACCTTGACCACTATCTACAGCCCATATTCTAAAGAACCCAGACAAAAGCGCATGTATATGCAAGAACTCGGTCCTACACATGTATACATGCGCGAACTTTGATCACACACACACTGGGTGGGTCAGAACCTTGAACACACATGTCCTGCATGCAAATCTCCTTGGTGCCATACAAACTGTGGATCTAAGAACCTTGACCACTATCTACAGCCCATATTCTAAAGAACCCAGACAAAAGCGCATGTATATGCAAGAACTCGGTCCTACACATGTATACATGCGCGAACTTTGATCACACACACACTGGGTGGGTCAGAACCTTGAACACACATGTCCTGCATGCAAATCTCCTTGGTGCCATACAAACTGTGGATCTAAGAACCTTGACCACTATCTACAGCCCATATTCTAAAGAACCCAGACAAAAGCGCATGTATATGCAAGAACTCGGTCCTACACATGTATACATGCGCGAACTTTGATCACACACCCACACTGGGTGGGTCAGAACCTTGAACACACATGTCCTGCATGCAAATCTCCTTGGTGCCATACAAACTGTGGATCTAAGAACCTTGACCACTATCTACAGCCCATATTCTAAAGAACCCAGACAAAAGCGCATGTATATGCAAGAACTCGGTCCTACACATGTATACATGCGCGAACTTTGATCACACACACACTGGGTGGATCAGAACCTTGAACACACATGTCCTGCATGCAAATCTCCTTGGTGCCATACAAACTGTGGATCTAAGAACCTTGACCACTATCAACAGCCCATATTCTAAAGAACCCAGACAAAAGCGCATGTATATGCAAGAACTCGGTCCTACACATGTATACATGCGCGAACTTTGATCACACACACACTGGGTGGGTCAGAACCTTGAACACACATGTCCTGCATGCAAATCCCTTGGTGCCATACAAACTGTGGATCTAAGAACCTTGACCACTATCTACAGCCCATATTCTAAAGAACCCAGACAAAAGCGCATGTATATGCAAGAACTCGGTCCTACACATGTATACATGTGCGAACTTTGATCACACACCCACACTGGGTGGGTCAGAACCTTGAACACACATGTCCTGCATGCAAATCTCCTTGGTGCCATACAAACTGTGGATCTAAGAACCTTGACCACTATCTACAGCCCATATTCTAAAGAACCCAGACAAAAGCGCATGTATATGCAAGAACTCGGTCCTACACATGTATACATGCGCGAACTTTGATCACACACCCACACTGGGTGGGTCAGAACCTTGAACACACATGTCCTGCATGCAAATCTCCTTGGTGCCATACAAACTGTGGATCTAAGAACCTTGACCACTATCTACAGCCCATATTCTAAAGAACCCAGACAAAAGCGCATGTATATGCAAGAACTCGGACCTACACATGTATACATGCGCGAACTTTGATCACACACACACTGGGTGGGTCAGAACCTTGAACACACATGTCCTGCATGCAAATCTCCTTGGTGCCATACAAACTGTGGATCTAAGAACCTTGACCACTATCTACAGCCCATATTCTAAAGAACCCAGACAAAAGCGCATGTATATGCAAGAACTCGGTCCTACACATGTATACATGCGCGAACTTTGATCACACACACACTGGGTGGGTCAGAACCTTGAACACACATGTCCTGCATGCAAATCTCCTTGGTGCCATACAAACTGTGGATCTAAGAACCTTGACCACTATCTACAGCCCATATTCTAAAGAACCCAGACAAAAGCGCATGTATATGCAAGAACTCGGTCCTACACATGTATACATGCGCGAACTTTGATCACACACACACTGGGTGGGTCAGAACCTTGAACACACATGTCCTGCATGCAAATCTCCTTGGTGCCATACAAACTGTGGATCTAAGAACCTTGACCACTATCTACAGCCCATATTCTAAAGAACCCAGACAAAAGCGCATGTATATGCAAGAACTCGGTCCTACACATGTATACATGCGCGAACTTTGATCACACACACACTGGGTGGGTCAGAACCTTGAACACACATGTCCTGCATGCAGATCTCCTTGGTGCCATACAAACTGTGGATCTAAGAACCTTGACCACTATCAACAGCCCATATTCTAAAGAACCCAGACAAAAGCGCATGTATATGCAAGAACTCGGTCCTACACATGTATACATGCGCGAACTTTGATCACACACACACTGGGTGGGTCAGAACCTTGAACACACATGTCCTGCATGCAAATCTCCTTGGTGCCATACAAACTGTGGATCTAAGAACCTTGACCACTATCTACAGCCCATATTCTAAAGAACCCAGACAAAAGCGCATGTATATGCAAGAACTCGGTCCTACACATGTATACATGCGCGAACTTTGATCACACACACACTGGGTGGGTCAGAACCTTGAACACACATGTCCTGCATGCAAATCTCCTTGGTGCCATACAAACTGTGGATCTAAGAACCTTGACCACTATCTACAGCCCATATTCTAAAGAACCCAGACAAAAGCGCATGTATATGCAAGAACTCGGACCTACACATGTATACATGCGCGAACTTTGATCACACACACACTGGGTGGGTCAGAACCTTGAACACACATGTCCTGCATGCAAATCTCCTTGGTGCCATACAAACTGTGGATCTAAGAACCTTGACCACTATCTACAGCCCATATTCTAAAGAACCCAGACAAAAGCGCATGTATATGCAAGAACTCGGTCCTACACATGTATACATGCGTTAACTTTGATCACACACACACTGGGTGGGTCAGAACCTTGAACACACATGTCCTGCATGCAAATCTCCTTGGTGCCATACAAACTGTGGATCTAAGAACCTTGACCACTATCTACAGCCCATATTCTAAAGAACCCAGACAAAAGCGCATGTATATGCAAGAACTCGGTCCTACACATGTATACATGTGCGAACTTTGATCACACACACACTGGGTGGGTCAGAACCTTGAACACACATGTCCTGCATGCAAATCTCCTTGGTGCCATACAAACTGTGGATCTAAGAACCTTGACCACTATCAACAGCCCATATTCTAAAGAACCCAGACAAAAGCGCATGTATATGCAAGAACTCGGTCCTACACATGTATACATGCGCGAACTTTGATCACACACACACTGGGTGGGTCAGAACCTTGAACACACATGTCCTGCATGCAAATCTCCTTGGTGCCATACAAACTGTGGATCTAAGAACCTTGACCACTATCTACAGCCCATATTCTAAAGAACCCAGACAAAAGCGCATGTATACATGTGTAGGACCGAGTTCTTGCATATACATGCGCTTTTGTCTGGGTTCTTTAGAATATGGGCTGTAGATAGTGGTCAAGGTTCTTAGATCCACAGTTTGTATGGCACCAAGGAGATTTGCATGCAGGACATGTGTGTTCAAGGTTCTGACCCACCCAGTGTGTGTGTGATCAAAGTTCGCGCATGTATACATGTGTAGGACCGAGTTCTTGCATATACATGCGCTTTTGTCTGGGTTCTTTAGAATATGGGCTGTAGATAGTGGTCAAGGTTCTTAGATCCACAGTTTGTATGGCACCAAGGAGATTTGCATGCAGGACATGTGTGTTCAAGGTTCTGACCCACCCAGTGTGTGTGTGATCAAAGTTCGCGCATGTATACATGTGTAGGACCGAGTTCTTGCATATACATGCGCTTTTGTCTGGGTTCTTTAGAATATGGGCTGTAGATAGTGGTCAAGGTTCTTAGATCCACAGTTTGTATGGCACCAAGGAGATTTGCATGCAGGACATGTGTGTTCAAGGTTCTGACCCACCCAGTGTGTGTGTGATCAAAGTTCGCGCATGTATACATGTGTAGGACCGAGTTCTTGCATATACATGCGCTTTTGTCTGGGTTCTTTAGAATATGGGCTGTAGATAGTGGTCAAGGTTCTTAGATCCACAGTTTGTATGGCACCAAGGAGATTTGCATGCAGGACATGTGTGTTCAAGGTTCTGACCCACCCAGTGTGTGTGTGATCAAAGTTCGCGCATGTATACATGTGTAGGACCGAGTTCTTGCATATACATGCGCTTTTGTCTGGGTTCTTTAGAATATGGGCTGTAGATAGTGGTCAAGGTTCTTAGATCCACAGTTTGTATGGCACCAAGGAGATTTGCATGCAGGACATGTGTGTTCAAGGTTCTGACCCACCCAGTGTGTGTGTGATCAAAGTTCGCGCATGTATACATGTGTAGGACCGAGTTCTTGCATATACATGCGCTTTTGTCTGGGTTCTTTAGAAAATGGGCTGTAGATAGTGGTCAAGGTTCTTAGATCCACAGTTTGTATGGCACCAAGGAGATTTGCATGCAGGACATGTGTGTTCAAGGTTCTGACCCACCCAGTGTGTGTGTGATCAAAGTTCGCGCATGTATACATGTGTAGGACCGAGTTCTTGCATATACATGCGCTTTTGTCTGGGTTCTTTAGAATATGGGCTGTAGATAGTGGTCAAGGTTCTTAGATCCACAGTTTGTATGGCACCAAGGAGATTTGCATGCAGGACATGTGTGTTCAAGGTTCTGACCCACCCAGTGTGTGTGTGATCAAAGTTCGCGCATGTATACATGTGTAGGACCGAGTTCTTGCATATACATGCGCTTTTGTCTGGGTTCTTTAGAATATGGGCTGTAGATAGTGGTCAAGGTTCTTAGATCCACAGTTTGTATGGCACCAAGGAGATTTGCATGCAGGACATGTGTGTTCAAGGTTCTGACCCACCCAGTGTGTGTGTGATCAAAGTTCGCGCACGTATACATGTGTTGGACCGAGTTCTTGCATATACATGCGCTTTTGTCTGGGTTCTTTAGAATATGGGCTGTAGATAGTGGTCAAGGTTCTTAGATCCACAGTTTGTATGGCACCAAGGAGATTTGCATGCAGGACATGTGTGTTCAAGGTTCTGACCCACCCAGTGTGTGTGTGATCAAAGTTCGCGCATGTATACATGTGTAGGACCGAGTTCTTGCATATACATGCGCTTTTGTCTGGGTTCTTTAGAATATGGGCTGTAGATAGTGGTCAAGGTTCTTAGATCCACAGTTTGTATGGCACCAAGGAGATTTGCATGCAGGACATGTGTGTTCAAGGTTCTGACCCACCCAGTGTGTGTGTGATCAAAGTTCGCGCATGTATACATGTGTAGGACCGAGTTCTTGCATATACATGCGCTTTTGTCTGGGTTCTTTAGAATATGGGCTGTAGATAGTGGTCAAGGTTCTTAGATCCACAGTTTGTAAGGCACCAAGGAGATTTGCATGCAGGACATGTGTGTTCAAGGTTCTGACCCACCCAGTGTGTGTGTGATCAAAGTTCGCACATGTATACATGTGTAGGACCGAGTTCTTGCATATACATGCGCTTTTGTCTGGGTTCTTTAGAATATGGGCTGTAGATAGTGGTCAAGGTTCTTAGATCCACAGTTTGTATGGCACCAAGGAGATTTGCATGCAGGACATGTGTGTTCAAGGTTCTGACCCACCCAGTGTGTGTGTGATCAAAGTTCGCGCATGTATACATGTGTAGGACCGAGTTCTTGCATATACATGCGCTTTTGTCTGGGTTCTTTAGAATATGGGCTGTAGATAGTGGTCAAGGTTCTTAGATCCACAGTTTGTATGGCACCAAGGAGATTTGCATGCAGGACATGTGTGTTCAAGGGTCTGACCCATCCAGTGTGTGTGTGATCAAAGTTCGCGCATGTATACATGTGTAGGACCGAGTTCTTGCATATACATGCGCTTTTGTCTGGGTTCTTTAGAATATGGGCTGTAGATAGTGGTCAAGGTTCTTAGATCCACAGTTTGTATGGCACCAAGGAGATTTGCATGCAGGACATGTGTGTTCAAGGTTCTGACCCACCCAGTGTGTGTGTGATCAAAGTTCGCGCATGTATACATGTGTAGGACCGAGTTCTTGCATATACATGCGCTTTTGTCTGGGTTCTTTAGAATATGGGCTGTAGATAGTGGTCAAGGTTCTTAGATCCACAGTTTGTATGGCACCAAGGAGATTTGCATGCAGGACATGTGTGTTCAAGGTTCTGACCCACCCAGTGTGTGTGTGATCAAAGTTCGAGCACGTATACATGTGTTGGACCGAGTTCTTGCATATACATGCGCTTTTGTCTGGGTTCTTTAGAATATGGGCTGTAGATAGTGGTCAAGGTTCTTAGATCCACAGTTTGTATGGCACCAAGGAGATTTGCATGCAGGACATGTGTGTTCAAGGTTCTGACCCACCCAGTGTGTGTGTGATCAAAGTTCGCGCATGTATACATGTGTAGGACCGAGTTCTTGCATATACATGCGCTTTTGTCTGGGTTCTTTAGAATATGGGCTGTAGATAGTGGTCAAGGTTCTTAGATCCACAGTTTGTATGGCACCAAGGAGATTTGCATGCAGGACATGTGTGTTCAAGGTTCTGACCCACCCAGTGTGTGTGTGATCAAAGTTCGCGCATGTATACATGTGTAGGACCGAGTTCTTGCATATACATGCGCTTTTGTCTGGGTTCTTTAGAATATGGGCTGTAGATAGTGGTCAAGGTTCTTAGATCCACAGTT
This sequence comes from Magallana nippona, assembly GCA_033439105.1. Lineage (NCBI taxonomy): Eukaryota > Metazoa > Mollusca > Bivalvia > Ostreida > Ostreidae > Magallana > Magallana nippona. The sequence continues at coordinate 49,438,535 of CM065925.1, forward strand.
TGTAAGGCACCAAGGAGATTTGCATGCAGGACATGTGTGTTCAAGGTTCTGACCCACCCAGTGTGTGTGTGATCAAAGTTCGCACATGTATACATGTGTAGGACCGAGTTCTTGCATATACATGCGCTTTTGTCTGGGTTCTTTAGAATATGGGCTGTAGATAGTGGTCAAGGTTCTTAGATCCACAGTTTGTATGGCACCAAGGAGATTTGCATGCAGGACATGTGTGTTCAAGGTTCTGACCCACCCAGTGTGTGTGTGATCAAAGTTCGCGCACGTATACATGTGTAGGACCGAGTTCTTGCATATACATGCGCTTTTGTCTGGGTTCTTTAGAATATGGGCTGTAGATAGTGGTCAAGGTTCTTAGATCCACAGTTTGTATGGCACCAAGGAGATTTGCATGCAGGACATGTGTGTTCAAGGGTCTGACCCATCCAGTGTGTGTGTGATCAAAGTTCGCGCATGTATACATGTGTAGGACCGAGTTCTTGCATATACATGCGCTTTTGTCTGGGTTCTTTAGAATATGGGCTGTAGATAGTGGTCAAGGTTCTTAGATCCACAGTTTGTATGGCACCAAGGAGATTTGCATGCAGGACATGTGTGTTCAAGGTTCTGACCCACCCAGTGTGTGTGTGTGATCAAAGTTCGCGCACGTATACATGTGTTGGACCGAGTTCTTGCATATACATGCGCTTTTGTCTGGGTTCTTTAGAATATGGGCTGTAGATAGTGGTCAAGGTTCTTAGATCCACAGTTTGTATGGCACCAAGGAGATTTGCATGCAGGACATGTGTGTTCAAGGTTCTGACCCACCCAGTGTGTGTTTGATCAAAGTTCGCGCATGTATACATGTGTAGGACCGAGTTCTTGCATATACATGCGCTTTTGTCTGGGTTCTTTAGAATATGGGCTGTAGATAGTGGTCAAGGTTCTTAGATCCACAGTTTGTATGGCACCAAGGAGATTTGCATGCAGGACATGTGTGTTCAAGGTTCTGACCCACCCAGTGTGTGTGTGATCAAAGTTCGCGCATGTATACATGTGTAGGACCGAGTTCTTGCATATATATGCGCTTTTGTCTGGGTTCTTTAGAATATGGGCTGTAGATAGTGGTCAAGGTTCTTAGATCCACAGTTTGTATGGCACCAAGGAGATTTGCATGCAGGACATGTGTGTTCAAGGTTCTGACCCACCCAGTGTGTGTGTGATCAAAGTTCGCGCATGTATACATGTGTAGGACCGAGTTCTTGCATATACATGCGCTTTTGTCTGGGTTCTTTAGAATATGGGCTGTAGATAGTGGTCAAGGTTCTTAGATCCACAGTTTGTATGGCACCAAGGAGATTTGCATGCAGGACATGTGTGTTCAAGGTTCTGACCCACCCAGTGTGTGTGTGATCAAAGTTCGCACATGTATACATGTGTAGGACCGAGTTCTTGCATATACATGCGCTTTTGTCTGGGTTCTTTAGAATATGGGCTGTAGATAGTGGTCAAGGTTCTTAGATCCACAGTTTGTATGGCACCAAGGAGATTTGCATGCAGGACATGTGTGTTCAAGGTTCTGACCCACCCAGTGTGTGTGTGATCAAAGTTCGCGCATGTATACATGTGTAGGACCGAGTTCTTGCATATACATGCGCTTTTGTCTGGGTTCTTTAGAATATGGGCTGTAGATAGTGGTCAAGGTTCTTAGATCCACAGTTTGTATGGCACCAAGGAGATTTGCATGCAGGACATGTGTGTTCAAGGTTCTGACCCACCCAGTGTGTGTGTGATCAAAGTTCGCGCACGTATACATGTGTAGGACCGAGTTCTTGCATATACATGCGCTTTTGTCTGGGTTCTTTAGAATATGGGCTGTAGATAGTGGTCAAGGTTCTTAGATCCACAGTTTGTATGGCACCAAGGAGATTTGCATGCAGGACATGTGTGTTCAAGGTTCTGACCCACCCAGTGTGTGTGTGATCAAAGTTCGCGCATGTATACATGTGTAGGACCGAGTTCTTGCATATACATGCGCTTTTGTCTGGGTTCTTTAGAATATGGGCTGTAGATAGTGGTCAAGGTTCTTAGATCCACAGTTTGTATGGCAACAAGGAGATTTGCATGCAGGACATGTGTGTTCAAGGTTCTGACCCACCCAGTGTGTGTGTGTGATCAAAGTTCGCGCATGTATACATGTGTAGGACCGAGTTCTTGCATATACATGCGCTTTTGTCTGGGTTCTTTAGAATATGGGCTGTAGATAGTGGTCAAGGTTCTTAGATCCACAGTTTGTATGGCACCAAGGAGATTTGCATGCAGGACATGTGTGTTCAAGGTTCTGACCCACCCAGTGTGTGTGTGATCAAAGTTCGCGCATGTATACATGTGTAGGACCGAGTTCTTGCATATACATGCGCTTTTGTCTGGGTTCTTTAGAATATGGGCTGTAGATAGTGGTCAAGGTTCTTAGATCCACAGTTTGTATGGCACCAAGGAGATTTGCATGCAGGACATGTGTGTTCAAGGTTCTGACCCACCCAGTGTGTGTGTGATCAAAGTTCGCGCATGTATACATGTGTAGGACCGAGTTCTTGCATATACATGCGCTTTTGTCTGGGTTCTTTAGAATATGGGCTGTAGATAGTGGTCAAGGTTCTTAGATCCACAGTTTGTATGGCACCAAGGAGATTTGCATGCAGGACATGTGTGTTCAAGGTTCTGACCCACCCAGTGTGTGTGTGATCAAAGTTCGCGCATGTATACATGTGTAGGACCGAGTTCTTGCATATACATGCGCTTTTGTCTGGGTTCTTTAGAATATGGGCTGTAGATAGTGGTCAAGGTTCTTAGATCCACAGTTTGTATGGCACCAAGGAGATTTGCATGCAGGACATGTGTGTTCAAGGTTCTGACCCACCCAGTGTGTGTGTGATCAAAGTTCGCGCATGTATACATGTGTAGGACCGAGTTCTTGCATATACATGCGCTTTTGTCTGGGTTCTTTAGAATATGGGCTGTAGATAGTGGTCAAGGTTCTTAGATCCACAGTTTGTATGGCACCAAGGAGATTTGCATGCAGGACATGTGTATTCAAGGTTCTGACCCACCCAGTGTGTGTGTGATCAAAGTTCGCGCATGTATACATGTGTAGGACCGAGTTCTTGCATATACATGCGCTTTTGTCTGGGTTCTTTAGAATATGGGCTGTAGATAGTGGTCAAGGTTCTTAGATCCACAGTTTGTATGGCACCAAGGAGATTTGCATGCAGGACATGTGTGTTCAAGGTTCTGACCCACCCAGTGTGTGTGTGATCAAAGTTCGCACATGTATACATGTGTAGGACCGAGTTCTTGCATATACATGCGCTTTTGTCTGGGTTCTTTAGAATATGGGCTGTAGATAGTGGTCAAGGTTCTTAGATCCACAGTTTGTATGGCACCAAGGAGATTTGCATGCAGGACATGTGTGTTCAAGGTTCTGACCCACCCAGTGTGTGTGTGATCAAAGTTCGCGCATGTATACATGTGTAGGACCGAGTTCTTGCATATACATGCGCTTTTGTCTGGGTTCTTTAGAATATGGGCTGTAGATAGTGGTCAAGGTTCTTAGATCCACAGTTTGTATGGCACCAAGGAGATTTGCATGCAGGACATGTGTGTTCAAGGTTCTGACCCACCCAGTGTGTGTGTGATCAAAGTTCGCGCACGTATACATGTGTAGGACCGAGTTCTTGCATATACATGCGCTTTTGTCTGGGTTCTTTAGAATATGGGCTGTAGATAGTGGTCAAGGTTCTTAGATCCACAGTTTGTATGGCACCAAGGAGATTTGCATGCAGGACATGTGTGTTGAAGGTTCTGACCCACCCAGTGTGTGTGTGATCAAAGTTCGCGCATGTATACATGTGTAGGACCGAGTTCTTGCATATACATGCGCTTTTGTCTGGGTTCTTTAGAATATGGGCTGTAGATAGTGGTCAAGGTTCTTAGATCCACAGTTTGTATGGCAACAAGGAGATTTGCATGCAGGACATGTGTGTTCAAGGTTCTGACCCACCCAGTGTGTGTGTGTGATCAAAGTTCGCGCATGTATACATGTGTAGGACCGAGTTCTTGCATATACATGCGCTTTTGTCTGGGTTCTTTAGAATATGGGCTGTAGATAGTGGTCAAGGTTCTTAGATCCACAGTTTGTATGGCACCAAGGAGATTTGCATGCAGGACATGTGTGTTCAAGGTTCTGACCCACCCAGTGTGTGTGTGATCAAAGTTCGCGCATGTATACATGTGTAGGACCGAGTTCTTGCATATACATGCGCTTTTGTCTGGGTTCTTTAGAATATGGGCTGTAGATAGTGGTCAAGGTTCTTAGATCCACAGTTTGTATGGCACCAAGGAGATTTGCATGCAGGACATGTGTGTTCAAGGTTCTGACCCACCCAGTGTGTGTGTGATCAAAGTTCGTGCATGTATACATGTGTAGGACCGAGTTCTTGCATATACATGCGCTTTTGTCTGTGTTCTTTAGAAAATGGGCTGTAGATAGTGGTCAAGGTTCTTAGATCCACAGTTTGTATGGCACCAAGGAGATTTGCATGCAGGACATGTGTGTTCAAGGTTCTGACCCACCCAGTGTGTGTGTGATCAAAGTTCGCGCATGTATACATGTGTAGGACCGAGTTCTTGCATATACATGCGCTTTTGTCTGGGTTCTTTAGAATATGGGCTGTAGATAGTGGTCAAGGTTCTTAGATCCACAGTTTGTATGGCACCAAGGAGATTTGCATGCAGGACATGTGTGTTCAAGGTTCTGACCCACCCAGTGTGTGTGTGATCAAAGTTCGCGCATGTATACATGTGTAGGACCGAGTTCTTGCATATACATGCGCTTTTGTCTGGGTTCTTTAGAATATGGGCTGTAGATAGTGGTCAAGGTTCTTAGATCCACAGTTTGTATGGCACCAAGGAGATTTGCATGCAGGACATGTGTGTTCAAGGTTCTGACCCACCCAGTGTGTGTGTGATCAAAGTTCGCGCATGTATACATGTGTAGGACCGAGTTCTTGCATATACATGCGCTTTTGTCTGTGTTCTTTAGAATATGGGCTGTAGATAGTGGTCAAGGTTCTTAGATCCACAGTTTGTATGGCACCAAGGAGATTTGCATGCAGGACATGTGTGTTGAAGGTTCTGACCCACCCAGTGTGTGTGTGATCAAAGTTCGCGCATGTATACATGTGTAGGACCGAGTTCTTGCATATACATGCGCTTTTGTCTGGGTTCTTTAGAATATGGGCTGTAGATAGTGGTCAAGGTTCTTAGATCCACAGTTTGTATGGCACCAAGGAGATTTGCATGCAGGACATGTGTGTTCAAGGTTCTGACCCACCCAGTGTGTGTGTGATCAAAGTTCGCGCATGTATACATGTGTAGGACCGAGTTCTTGCATATACATGCGCTTTTGTCTGGGTTCTTTAGAATATGGGCTGTAGATAGTGGTCAAGGTTCTTAGATCCACAGTTTGTATGGCACCAAGGAGATTTGCATGCAGGACATGTGTGTTCAAGGTTCTGACCCACCCAGTGTGTGTGTGATCAAAGTTCGCGCATGTATACATGTGTAGGACCGAGTTCTTGCATATACATGCGCTTTTGTCTGGGTTCTTTAGAATATGGGCTGTAGATAGTGGTCAAGGTTCTTAGATCCACAGTTTGTATGGCACCAAGGAGATTTGCATGCAGGACATGTGTGTTCAAGGTTCTGACCCACCCAGTGTGTGTGTGATCAAAGTTCGCGCATGTATACATGTGTAGGACCGAGTTCTTGCATATACATGCGCTTTTGTCTGGGTTCTTTAGAATATGGGCTGTAGATAGTGGTCAAGGTTCTTAGATCCACAGTTTGTATGGCACCAAGGAGATTTGCATGCAGGACATGTGTGTTCAAGGTTCTGACCCACCCAGTGTGTGTGTGATCAAAGTTCGCGCATGTATACATGTGTAGGACCGAGTTCTTGCATATACATGCGCTTTTGTCTGGGTTCTTTAGAAAATGGGCTGTAGATAGTGGTCAAGGTTCTTAGATCCACAGTTTGTATGGCACCAAGGAGATTTGCATGCAGGACATGTGTGTTCAAGGTTCTGACCCACCCAGTGTGTGATCAAAGTTCGCGCATGTATACATGTGTAGGACCGAGTTCTTGCATATACATGCGCTTTTGTCTGGGTTCTTTAGAATATGGGCTGTAGATAGTGGTCAAGGTTCTTAGATCCACAGTTTGTATGGCACCAAGGAGATTTGCATGCAGGACATGTGTGTTCAAGGTTCTGACCCACCCAGTGTGTGTGTGATCAAAGTTCGCGCATGTATACATGTGTAGGACCGAGTTCTTGCATATACATGCGCTTTTGTCTGGGTTCTTTAGAATATGGGCTGTAGATAGTGGTCAAGGTTCTTAGATCCACAGTTTGTATGGCACCAAGGAGATTTGCATGCAGGACATGTGTGTTCAAGGTTCTGACCCACCCAGTGTGTGTGTGATCAAAGTTCGCGCACGTATACATGTGTTGGACCGAGTTCTTGCATATACATGCGCTTTTGTCTGGGTTCTTTAGAATATGGGCTGTAGATAGTGGTCAAGGTTCTTAGATCCACAGTTTGTATGGCACCAAGGAGATTTGCATGCAGGACATGTGTGTTGAAGGTTCTGACCCACCCAGTGTGTGTGTGATCAAAGTTCGCGCATGTATACATGTGTAGGACCGAGTTCTTGCATATACATGCGCTTTTGTCTGGGTTCTTTAGAATATGGGCTGTAGATAGTGGTCAAGGTTCTTAGATCCACAGTTTGTAAGGCACCAAGGAGATTTGCATGCAGGACATGTGTGTTCAAGGTTCTGACCCACCCAGTGTGTGTGTGATCAAAGTTCGCACATGTATACATGTGTAGGACCGAGTTCTTGCATATACATGCGCTTTTGTCTGGGTTCTTTAGAATATGGGCTGTAGATAGTGGTCAAGGTTCTTAGATCCACAGTTTGTATGGCACCAAGGAGATTTGCATGCAGGACATGTGTGTTCAAGGTTCTGACCCACCCAGTGTGTGTGTGATCAAAGTTCGCGCATGTATACATGTGTAGGACCGGGTTCTTGCATATACATGCGCTTTTGTCTGGGTTCTTTAGAATATGGGCTGTAGATAGTGGTCAAGGTTCTTAGATCCACAGTTTGTATGGCACCAAGGAGATTTGCATGCAGGACATGTGTGTTCAAGGTTCTGACCCACCCAGTGTGTGTGTGATCAAAGTTCGCGCATGTATACATGTGTAGGACCGAGTTCTTGCATATACATGCGCTTTTGTCTGGGTTCTTTAGAATATGGGCTGTAGATAGTGGTCAAGGTTCTTAGATCCACAGTTTGTATGGCACCAAGGAGATTTGCATGCAGGACATGTGTGTTCAAGGTTCTGACCCACCCAGTGTGTGTGTGATCAAAGTTCGCGCATGTATACATGTGTAGGACCGAGTTCTTGCATATACATGCGCTTTTGTCTGGGTTCTTTAGAATATGGGCTGTAGATAGTGGTCAAGGTTCTTAGATCCACAGTTTGTATGGCACCAAGGAGATTTGCATGCAGGACATGTGTGTTCAAGGTTCTGACCCACCCAGTGTGTGTGTGATCAAAGTTCGCGCATGTATACATGTGTAGGACTGAGTTCTTGCATATACATGCGCTTTTGTCTGGGTTCTTTAGAATATGGGCTGTAGATAGTGGTCAAGGTTCTTAGATCCACAGTTTGTATGGCACCAAGGAGATTTGCATGCAGGACATGTGTGTTCAAGGTTCTGACCCACCCAGTGTGTGTGTGATCAAAGTTCGCGCATGTATACATGTGTAGGACCGAGTTCTTGCATATACATGCGCTTTTGTCTGGGTTCTTTAGAATATGGGCTGTAGATAGTGGTCAAGGTTCTTAGATCCACAGTTTGTATGGCACCAAGGAGATTTGCATGCAGGACATGTGTGTTCAAGGTTCTGACCCACCCAGTGTGTGTGTGATCAAAGTTCGCGCATGTATACATGTGTAGGACCGAGTTATTGCATATACATGCGCTTTTGTCTGGGTTCTTTAGAATATGGGCTGTAGATAGTGGTCAAGGTTCTTAGATCCACAGTTTGTATGGCACCAAGGAGATTTGCATGCAGGACATGTGTGTTCAAGGTTCTGACCCACCCAGTGTGTGTGTGATCAAAGTTCGTGCATGTATACATGTGTAGGACCGAGTTCTTGCATATACATGCGCTTTTGTCTGTGTTCTTTAGAAAATGGGCTGTAGATAGTGGTCAAGGTTCTTAGATCCACAGTTTGTATGGCACCAAGGAGATTTGCATGCAGGACATGTGTGTTCAAGGTTCTGACCCACCCAGTGTGTGTGTGATCAAAGTTCGCGCATGTATACATGTGTAGGACCGAGTTCTTGCATATACATGCGCTTTTGTCTGGGTTCTTTAGAATATGGGCTGTAGATAGTGGTCAAGGTTCTTAGATCCACAGTTTGTATGGCACCAAGGAGATTTGCATGCAGGACATGTGTGTTCAAGGTTCTGACCCACCCAGTGTGTGTGTGATCAAAGTTCGCGCATGTATACATGTGTAGGACCGAGTTCTTGCATATACATGCGCTTTTGTCTCGGTTCTTTAGAATATGGGCTGTAGATAGTGGTCAAGGTTCTTAGATCCACAGTTTGTATGGCACCAAGGAGATTTGCATGCAGGACATGTGTGTTCAAGGTTCTGACCCACCCAGTGTGTGTGTGATCAAAGTTCGCGCATGTATACATGTGTAGGACCGAGTTCTTGCATATACATGCGCTTTTGTCTGTGTTCTTTAGAATATGGGCTGTAGATAGTGGTCAAGGTTCTTAGATCCACAGTTTGTATGGCACCAAGGAGATTTGCATGCAGGACATGTGTGTTGAAGGTTCTGACCCACCCAGTGTGTGTGTGATCAAAGTTCGCCCATGTATACATGTGTAGGACCGAGTTCTTGCATATACATGCGCTTTTGTCTGGGTTCTTTAGAATATGGGCTGTAGATAGTGGTCAAGGTTCTTAGATCCACAGTTTGTATGGCACCAAGGAGATTTGCATGCAGGACATGTGTGTTCAAGGTTCTGACCCACCCAGTGTGTGTGTGATCAAAGTTCGCGCATGTATACATGTGTAGGACCGAGTTCTTGCATATACATGCGCTTTTGTCTGGGTTCTTTAGAATATGGGCTGTAGATAGTGGTCAAGGTTCTTAGATCCACAGTTTGTATGGCACCAAGGAGATTTGCATGCAGGACATGTGTGTTCAAGGTTCTGACCCACCCAGTGTGTGTGTGATCAAAGTTCGCGCATGTATACATGTGTAGGACCGAGTTCTTGCATATACATGCGCTTTTGTCTGGGTTCTTTAGAATATGGGCTGTAGATAGTGGTCAAGGTTCTTAGATCCACAGTTTGTATGGCACCAAGGAGATTTGCATGCAGGACATGTGTGTTCAAGGTTCTGACCCACCCAGTGTGTGTGTGATCAAAGTTCGCGCATGTATACATGTGTAGGACCGAGTTCTTGCATATACATGCGCTTTTGTCTGGGTTCTTTAGAATATGGGCTGTAGATAGTGGTCAAGGTTCTTAGATCCACAGTTTGTATGGCACCAAGGAGATTTGCATGCAGGACATGTGTGTTCAAGGTTCTGACCCACCCAGTGTGTGTGTGATCAAAGTTCGCGCATGTATACATGTGTAGGACCGAGTTCTTGCATATACATGCGCTTTTGTCTGGGTTCTTTAGAAAATGGGCTGTAGATAGTGGTCAAGGTTCTTAGATCCACAGTTTGTATGGCACCAAGGAGATTTGCATGCAGGACATGTGTGTTCAAGGTTCTGACCCACCCAGTGTGTGATCAAAGTTCGCGCATGTATACATGTGTAGGACCGAGTTCTTGCATATACATGCGCTTTTGTCTGGGTTCTTTAGAATATGGGCTGTAGATAGTGGTCAAGGTTCTTAGATCCACAGTTTGTATGGCACCAAGGAGATTTGCATGCAGGACATGTGTGTTCAAGGTTCTGACCCACCCAGTGTGTGTGTGATCAAAGTTCGCGCATGTATACATGTGTAGGACCGAGTTCTTGCATATACATGCGCTTTTGTCTGGGTTCTTTAGAATATGGGCTGTAGATAGTGGTCAAGGTTCTTAGATCCACAGTTTGTATGGCACCAAGGAGATTTGCATGCAGGACATGTGTGTTCAAGGTTCTGACCCACCCAGTGTGTGTGTGATCAAAGTTCGCGCACGTATACATGTGTTGGACCGAGTTCTTGCATATACATGCGCTTTTGTCTGGGTTCTTTAGAATATGGGCTGTAGATAGTGGTCAAGGTTCTTAGATCCACAGTTTGTATGGCACCAAGGAGATTTGCATGCAGGACATGTGTGTTGAAGGTTCTGACCCACCCAGTGTGTGTGTGATCAAAGTTCGCGCATGTATACATGTGTAGGACCGAGTTCTTGCATATACATGCGCTTTTGTCTGGGTTCTTTAGAATATGGGCTGTAGATAGTGGTCAAGGTTCTTAGATCCACAGTTTGTAAGGCACCAAGGAGATTTGCATGCAGGACATGTGTGTTCAAGGTTCTGACCCACCCAGTGTGTGTGTGATCAAAGTTCGCGCATGTATACATGTGTAGGACCGAGTTCTTGCATATACATGCGCTTTTGTCTGGGTTCTTTAGAATATGGGCTGTAGATAGTGGTCAAGGTTCTTAGATCCACAGTTTGTATGGCACCAAGGAGATTTGCATGCAGGACATGTGTGTTCAAGGTTCTGACCCACCCAGTGTGTGTGTGATCAAAGTTCGCGCATGTATACATGTGTAGGACCGGGTTCTTGCATATACATGCGCTTTTGTCTGGGTTCTTTAGAATATGGGCTGTAGATAGTGGTCAAGGTTCTTAGATCCACAGTTTGTATGGCACCAAGGAGATTTGCATGCAGGACATGTGTGTTCAAGGTTCTGACCCACCCAGTGTGTGTGTGATCAAAGTTCGCGCATGTATACATGTGTTGGACCGAGTTCTTGCATATACATGCGCTTTTGTCTGGGTTCTTTAGAATATGGGCTGTAGATAGTGGTCAAGGTTCTTAGATCCACAGTTTGTATGGCACCAAGGAGATTTGCATGCAGGACATGTGTGTTCAAGGTTCTGACCCACCCAGTGTGTGTGTGATCAAAGTTCGCGCATGTATACATGTGTAGGACCGAGTTCTTGCATATACATGCGCTTTTGTCTGGGTTCTTTAGAATATGGGCTGTAGATAGTGGTCAAGGTTCTTAGATCCACAGTTTGTATGGCACCAAGGAGATTTGCATGCAGGACATGTGTGTTCAAGGTTCTGACCCACCCAGTGTGTGTGTGATCAAAGTTCGCGCATGTATACATGTGTAGGACTGAGTTCTTGCATATACATGCGCTTTTGTCTGGGTTCTTTAGAATATGGGCTGTAGATAGTGGTCAAGGTTCTTAGATCCACAGTTTGTATGGCACCAAGGAGATTTGCATGCAGGACATGTGTGTTCAAGGTTCTGACCCACCCAGTGTGTGTGTGATCAAAGTTCGCGCATGTATACATGTGTAGGACCGAGTTCTTGCATATACATGCGCTTTTGTCTGGGTTCTTTAGAATATGGGCTGTAGATAGTGGTCAAGGTTCTTAGATCCACAGTTTGTATGGCACCAAGGAGATTTGCATGCAGGACATGTGTGTTCAAGGTTCTGACCCACCCAGTGTGTGTGTGATCAAAGTTCGCGCATGTATACATGTGTAGGACCGAGTTCTTGCATATACATGCGCTTTTGTCTGGGTTCTTTAGAATATGGGCTGTAGATAGTGGTCAAGGTTCTTAGATCCACAGTTTGTATGGCACCAAGGAGATTTGCATGCAGGACATGTGTGTTCAAGGTTCTGACCCACCCAGTGTGTGTGTGATCAAAGTTCGCGCACGTATACATGTGTTGGACCGAGTTCTTGCATATACATGCGCTTTTGTCTGGGTTCTTTAGAATATGGGCTGTAGATAGTGGTCAAGGTTCTTAGATCCACAGTTTGTATGGCACCAAGGAGATTTGCATGCAGGACATGTGTGTTCAAGGTTCTGACCCACCCAGTGTGTGTGTGATCAAAGTTCGCGCATGTATACATGTGTAGGACCGAGTTCTTGCATATACATGCGCTTTTGTCTGGGTTCTTTAGAATATGGGCTGTAGATAGTGGTCAAGGTTCTTAGATCCACAGTTTGTATGGCACCAAGGAGATTTGCATGCAGGACATGTGTGTTCAAGGTTCTGACCCACCCAGTGTGTGTGTGATCAAAGTTCGCGCATGTATACATGTGTAGGACCGAGTTCTTGCATATACATGCGCTTTTGTCTGGGTTCTTTAGAATATGGGCTGTAGATAGTGGTCAAGGTTCTTAGATCCACAGTTTGTATGGCACCAAGGAGATTTGCATGCAGGACATGTGTGTTCAAGGTTCTGACCCACCCAGTGTGTGTGTGATCAAAGTTCGCGCATGTATACATGTGTAGGACCGAGTTCTTGCATATACATGCGCTTTTGTCTGGGTTCTTTAGAATATGGGCTGTAGATAGTGGTCAAGGTTCTTAGATCCACAGTTTGTATGGCACCAAGGAGATTTGCATGCAGGACATGTGTGTTCAAGGTTCTGACCCACCCAGTGTGTGTGTGATCAAAGTTCGCGCATGTATACATGTGTAGGACCGAGTTCTTGCATATACATGCGCTTTTGTCTGGGTTCTTTAGAATATGGGCTGTAGATAGTGGTCAAGGTTCTTAGATCCACAGTTTGTATGGCACCAAGGAGATTTGCATGCAGGACATGTGTGTTCAAGGTTCTGACCCACCCAGTGTGTGTGTGATCAAAGTTCACGCATGTATACATGTGTAGGACCGAGTTCTTGCATATACATGCGCTTTTGTCTGGGTTCTTTAGAATATGGGCTGTAGATAGTGGTCAAGGTTCTTAGATCCACAGTTTGTATGGCACCAAGGAGATTTGCATGCAGGACATGTGTGTTCAAGGTTCTGACCCACCCAGTGTGTGTGTGATCAAAGTTCGCGCATGTATACATGTGTAGGACCGAGTTCTTGCATATACATGCGCTTTTGTCTGGGTTCTTTAGAATATGGGCTGTAGATAGTGGTCAAGGTTCTTAGATCCACAGTTTGTATGGCACCAAGGAGATTTGCATGCAGGACATGTGTGTTCAAGGTTCTGACCCACCCAGTGTGTGTGTGATCAAAGTTCGCGCATGTATACATGTGTAGGACCGAGTTCTTGCATATACATGCGCTTTTGTCTGGGTTCTTTAGAATATGGGCTGTAGATAGTGGTCAAGGTTCTTAGATCCACAGTTTGTATGGCACCAAGGAGATTTGCATGCAGGACATGTGTGTTCAAGGTTCTGACCCACCCAGTGTGTGTGTGATCAAAGTTCACGCATGTATACATGTGTAGGACCGAGTTCTTGCATATACATGCGCTTTTGTCTGGGTTCTTTAGAATATGGGCTGTAGATAGTGGTCAAGGTTCTTAGATCCACAGTTTGTATGGCACCAAGGAGATTTGCATGCAGGACATGTGTGTTCAAGGTTCTGACCCACCCAGTGTGTGTGTGATCAAAGTTCGCGCATGTATACATGTGTAGGACCGAGTTCTTGCATATACATGCGCTTTTGTCTGGGTTCTTTAGAATATGGGCTGTAGATAGTGGTCAAGGTTCTTAGATCCACAGTTTGTATGGCACCAAGGAGATTTGCATGCAGGACATGTGTGTTCAAGGTTCTGACCCACCCAGTGTGTGTGTGATCAAAGTTCGCGCATGTATACATGTGTAGGACCGAGTTCTTGCATATACATGCGCTTTTGTCTGGGTTCTTTAGAATATGGGCTGTAGATAGTGGTCAAGGTTCTTAGATCCACAGTTTGTATGGCACCAAGGAGATTTGCATGCAGGACATGTGTGTTCAAGGTTCTGACCCACCCAGTGTGTGTGTGATCAAAGTTCGCGCATGTATACATGTGTAGGACCGAGTTCTTGCATATACATGCGCTTTTGTCTGGGTTCTTTAGAATATGGGCTGTAGATAGTGGTCAAGGTTCTTAGATCCACAGTTTGTATGGCACCAAGGAGATTTGCATGCAGGACATGTGTGTTCAAGGTTCTGACCCACCCAGTGTGTGTGTGATCAAGGTTCGCGCACGTATACATGTGTTGGACCGAGTTCTTGCATATACATGCGCTTTTGTCTGGGTTCTTTAGAATATGGGCTGTAGATAGTGGTCAAGGTTCTTAGATCCACAGTTTGTATGGCACCAAGGAGATTTGCATGCAGGACATGTGTGTTCAAGGTTCTGACCCACCCAGTGTGTGTGTGATCAAAGTTCGCGCATGTATACATGTGTAGGACCGAGTTCTTGCATATACATGCGCTTTTGTCTGGGTTCTTTAGAATATGGGCTGTAGATAGTGGTCAAGGTTCTTAGATCCACAGTTTGTATGGCACCAAGGAGATTTGCATGCAGGACATGTGTGTTCAAGGTTCTGACCCACCCAGTGTGTGTGTGATCAAAGTTCGCGCATGTATACATGTGTAGGACCGAGTTCTTGCATATACATGCGCTTTTGTCTGGGTTCTTTAGAATATGGGCTGTAGATAGTGGTCAAGGTTCTTAGATCCACAGTTTGTATGGCACCAAGGAGATTTGCATGCAGGACATGTGTGTTCAAGGTTCTGACCCACCCAGTGTGTGTGTGATCAAAGTTCGCACATGTATACATGTGTAGGACCGAGTTCTTGCATATACATGCACTTTTGTCTGGGTTCTTTAGAATATGGGCTGTAGATAGTGGTCAAGGTTCTTAGATCCACAGTTTGTATGGCACCAAGGAGATTTGCATGCAGGACATGTGTGTTCAAGGTTCTGACCCACCCAGTGTGTGTGTGATCAAAGTTCGCGCATGTATACATGTGTAGGACCGAGTTCTTGCATATACATGCGCTTTTGTCTGGGTTCTTTAGAATATGGGCTGTAGATAGTGGTCAAGGTTCTTAGATCCACAGTTTGTATGGCACCAAGGAGATTTGCATGCAGGACATGTGTGTTCAAGGTTCTGACCCACCCAGTGTGTGTGTGATCAAAGTTCGCGCATGTATACATGTGTAGGACCGAGTTCTTGCATATACATGCGCTTTTGTCTGGGTTCTTTAGAATATGGGCTGTAGATAGTGGTCAAGGTTCTTAGATCCACAGTTTGTATGGCACCAAGGAGATTTGCATGCAGGACATGTGTGTTCAAGGTTCTGACCCACCCAGTGTGTGTGTGATCAAAGTTCGCGCATGTATACATGTGTAGGACCGAGTTCTTGCATATACATGCGCTTTTGTCTGGGTTCTTTAGAATATGGGCTGTAGATAGTGGTCAAGGTTCTTAGATCCACAGTTTGTATGGCACCAAGGAGATTTGCATGCAGGACATGTGTGTTCAAGGTTCTGACCCACCCAGTGTGTGTGTGATCAAAGTTCGCGCATGTATACATGTGTAGGACCGAGTTCTTGCATATACATGCGCTTTTGTCTGGGTTCTTTAGAATATGGGCTGTAGATAGTGGTCAAGGTTCTTAGATCCACAGTTTGTATGGCACCAAGGAGATTTGCATGCAGGACATGTGTGTTCAAGGTTCTGACCCACCCAGTGTGTGTGTGATCAAAGTTCGCGCATGTATACATGTGTAGGACCGAGTTCGTGCATATACATGCGCTTTTGTCTGGGTTCTTTAGAATATGGGCTGTAGATAGTGGTCAAGGTTCTTAGATCCACAGTTTGTATGGCACCAAGGAGATTTGCATGCAGGACATGTGTGTTCAAGGTTCTGACCCACCCAGTGTGTGTGTGATCAAAGTTCGCGCATGTATACATGTGTAGGACCGAGTTCTTGCATATACATGCGCTTTTGTCTGTGTTCTTTAGAAAATGGGCTGTAGATAGTGGTCAAGGTTCTTAGATCCACAGTTTGTATGGCACCAAGGAGATTTGCATGCAGGACATGTGTGTTCAAGGTTCTGACCCACCCAGTGTGTGTGTGATCAAAGTTCGCGCATGTATACATGTGTAGGACCGAGTTCTTGCATATACATGCGCTTTTGTCTGGGTTCTTTAGAATATGGGCTGTAGATAGTGGTCAAGGTTCTTAGATCCACAGTTTGTATGGCACCAAGGAGATTTGCATGCAGGACATGTGTGTTCAAGGTTCTGACCCACCCAGTGTGTGTGTGATCAAAGTTCGCGCATGTATACATGTGTAGGACCGAGTTCTTGCATATACATGCGCTTTTGTCTGGGTTCTTTAGAATATGGGCTGTAGATAGTGGTCAAGGTTCTTAGATCCACAGTTTGTATGGCACCAAGGAGATTTGCATGCAGGACATGTGTGTTCAAGGTTCTGACCCACCCAGTGTGTGTGTGATCAAAGTTCGCGCACGTTTACATGTGTAGGACCGAGTTCTTGCATATACATGCGCTTTTGTCTGGGTTCTTTAGAATATGGGCTGTAGATAGTGGTCAAGGTTCTTAGATCCACAGTTTGTATGGCACCAAGGAGATTTGCATGCAGGACATGTGTGTTCAAGGTTCTGACCCACCCAGTGTGTGTGTGATCAAAGTTCGCGCATGTATACATGTGTAGGACCGAGTTCTTGCATATACATGCGCTTTTGTCTGGGTTCTTTAGAATATGGGCTGTAGATAGTGGTCAAGGTTCTTAGATCCACAGTTTGTAAGGCACCAAGGAGATTTGCATGCAGGACATGTGTGTTCAAGGTTCTGACCCACCCAGTGTGTGTGTGATCAAAGTTCGCGCATGTATACATGTGTAGGACCGAGTTCTTGCATATACATGCGCTTTTGTCTGGGTTCTTTAGAATATGGGCTGTAAATAGTGGTCAAGGTTCTTAGATCCACAGTTTGTATGGCACCAAGGAGATTTGCATGCAGGACATGTGTGTTCAAGGTTCTGACCCACCCAGTGTGTGTGTGATCAAAGTTCGCGCATGTATACATGTGTAGGACCGAGTTCTTGCATATACATGCGCTTTTGTCTGGGTTCTTTAGAATATGGGCTGTAGATAGTGGTCAAGGTTCTTAGATCCACAGTTTGTATGGCACCAAGGAGATTTGCATGCAGGACATGTGTGTTCAAGGTTCTGACCCACCCAGTGTGTGTGTGATCAAAGTTCGCGCATGTATACATGTGTAGGACTGAGTTCTTGCATATACATGCGCTTTTGTCTGGGTTCTTTAGAATATGGGCTGTAGATAGTGGTCAAGGTTCTTAGATCCACAGTTTGTATGGCACCAAGGAGATTTGCATGCAGGACATGTGTGTTCAAGGTTCTGACCCACCCAGTGTGTGTGTGATCAAAGTTCGCGCATGTATACATGTGTAGGACCGAGTTCTTGCATATACATGCGCTTTTGTCTGGGTTCTTTAGAATATGGGCTGTAGATAGTGGTCAAGGTTCTTAGATCCACAGTTTGTATGGCACCAAGGAGATTTGCATGCAGGACATGTGTGTTCAAGGTTCTGACCCACCCAGTGTGTGTGTGATCAAAGTTCGCGCATGTATACATGTGTAGGACCGAGTTCTTGCATATACATGCGCTTTTGTCTGGGTTCTTTAGAATATGGGCTGTAGATAGTGGTCAAGGTTCTTAGATCCACAGTTTGTATGGCACCAAGGAGATTTGCATGCAGGACATGTGTGTTCAAGGTTCTGACCCACCCAGTGTGAGTGTGATCAAAGTTCGCGCATCTATACATGTGTTGGACCGAGTTCTCGCATATACATGCGCTTTTGTCTGGGTTCTTTAGAATATGGGCTTTAGATAGTGGTCAAGGTTCTTAGATCCACAGTTTGTATGGCACCAAGGAGATTTGCATGCAGGACATGTGTGTTCAAGGTTCTGACCCACCCAGTGTGTGTGTGATCAAAGTTCGCGCATGTATACATGTGTAGGACCGAGTTCTTGCATATACATGCGCTTTTGTCCGGGTTCTTTAGAATATGGGCTGTAGATAGTGGTCAAGGTTCTTAGATCCACAGTTTGTATGGCACCAAGGAGATTTGCATGCAGGACGTGTGTGTTCAAGGTTCTGACCCACCCAGTGTGTGTGTGATCAAAGTTCGCGCATGTATACATGTGTAGGACCGAGTTCTTGCATATACATGCGCTTTTGTCTGGGTTCTTTAGAATATGGGCTGTAGATAGTGGTCAAGGTTCTTAGATCCACAGTTTGTATGGCACCAAGGAGATTTGCATGCAGGACATGTGTGTTCAAGGTTCTGACCCACCCAGTGTGTGTGTGATCAAAGTTCGCGCATGTATACATGTGTAGGACCGAGTTCTTGCATATACATGCGCTTTTGTCTGGGTTCTTTAGAATATGGGCGGTAGATAGTGGTCAAGGTTCTTAGATCCACAGTTTGTATGGCACCAAGGAGATTTGCATGCAGGACATGTGTGTTCAAGGTTCTGACCCACCCAGTGTGTGTGTGATCAAAGTTCGCGCATGTATACATGTGTAGGACTGAGTTCTTGCATATACATGCGCTTTTGTCTGGGTTCTTTAGAATATGGGCTGTAGATAGTGGTCAAGGTTCTTAGATCCACAGTTTGTATGGCACCAAGGAGATTTGCATGCAGGACATGTGTGTTCAAGGTTCTGACCCACCCAGTGTGTGTGTGTGATCAAAGTTCGCGCATGTATACATGTGTAGGACCGAGTTCTTGCATATACATGCGCTTTTGTCTGGGTTCTTTAGAATATGGGCTGTAGATAGTGGTCAAGGTTCTTAGATCCACAGTTTGTATGGCACCAAGGAGATTTGCATGCAGGACATGTGTGTTCAAGGTTCTGACCCACCCAGTGTGTGTGTGATCAAAGTTCGCGCATGTATACATGTGTAGGACCGAGTTCTTGCATATACATGCGCTTTTGTCTGGGTTCTTTAGAATATGGGCTGTAGATAGTGGTCAAGGTTCTTAGATCCACAGTTTGTATGGCACCAAGGAGATTTGCATGCAGGACATGTGTGTTCAAGGTTCTGACCCACCCAGTGTGTGTGTGATCAAAGTTCGCGCATGTATACATGTGTTGGACCGAGTTCTTGCATATACATGCGCTTTTGTCTGGGTTCTTTAGAATATGGGCTTTAGATAGTGGTCAAGGTTCTTAGATCCACAGTTTGTATGGCACCAAGGAGATTTGCATGCAGGACATGTGTGTTCAAGGTTCTGACCCACCCAGTGTGTGTGTGATCAAAGTTCGCGCATGTATACATGTGTAGGACCGAGTTCTTGCATATACATGCGCTTTTGTCTAGGTTCTTTAGAATATGGGCTGTAGATAGTGGTCAAGGTTCTTAGATCCACAGTTTGTATGGCACCAAGGAGATTTGCATGCAGGACATGTGTGTTCAAGGTTCTGACCCACCCAGTGTGTGTGTGATCAAAGTTCGCGCATGTATACATGTGTAGGACCGAGTTCTTGCATATACATGCGCTTTTGTCCGGGTTCTTTAGAATATGGGCTGTAGATAGTGGTCAAGGTTCTTAGATCCACAGTTTGTATGGCACCAAGGAGATTTGCATGCAGGACATGTGTGTTCAAGGTTCTGACCCACCCAGTGTGTGTGTGATCAAAGTTCGCGCATGTATACATGTGTAGGACCGAGTTCTTGCATATACATGCGCTTTTGTCTGGGTTCTTTAGAATATGGGCTGTAAATAGTGGTCAAGGTTCTTAGATCCACAGTTTGTATGGCACCAAGGAGATTTGCATGCAGGACATGTGTGTTCAAGGTTCTGACCCACCCAGTGTGTGTGTGATCAAAGTTCGCGCATGTATACATGTGTAGGACCGAGTTCTTGCATATACATGCGCTTTTGTCTGGGTTCTTTAGAATATGGGCTGTAGATAGTGGTCAAGGTTCTTAGATCCACAGTTTGTATGGCACCAAGGAGATTTGCATGCAGGACATGTGTGTTCAAGGTTCTGACCCACCCAGTGTGTGTGTGATCAAAGTTCGCGCATGTATACATGTGTAGGACCGAGTTCTTGCATATACATGCGCTTTTGTCT
Source organism: Magallana nippona (assembly GCA_033439105.1). Classification (NCBI taxonomy): domain Eukaryota; kingdom Metazoa; phylum Mollusca; class Bivalvia; order Ostreida; family Ostreidae; genus Magallana; species Magallana nippona. The sequence goes on from CM065925.1 coordinate 49,458,810, forward strand.
GGGTTCTTTAGAATATGGGATGTAGATAGTGGTCAAGGTTCTTAGATCCACAGTTTGTATGGCACCAAGGAGATTTGCATGCAGGACATGTGTGTTCAAGGTTCTGACCCACCCAGTGTGTGTGTGATCAAAGTTCGCGCATGTATACATGTGTAGGACCGAGTTCTTGCATATACATGCGCTTTTGTCTGGGTTCTTTAGAATATGGGCTGTAGATAGTGGTCAAGGTTCTTAGATCCACAGTTTGTATGGCACCAAGGAGATTTGCATGCAGGACATGTGTGTTCAAGGTTCTGACCCACCCAGTGTGTGTGTGATCAAAGTTCGCGCATGTATACATGTGTAGGACCGAGTTCTTGCATATACATGCGCTTTTGTCTGGGTTCTTTAGAATATGGGCTGTAGATAGTGGTCAAGGTTCTTAGATCCACAGTTTGTATGGCACCAAGGAGATTTGCATGCAGGACATGTGTGTTCAAGGTTCTGACCCACCCAGTGTGTGTGTGATCAAAGTTCGCGCATGTATACATGTGTAGGACCGAGTTCTTGCATATACATGCGCTTTTGTCTGGGTTCTTTAGAATATGGGCTGTAGATAGTGGTCAAGGTTCTTAGATCCACAGTTTGTATGGCACCAAGGAGATTTGCATGCAGGACATGTGTATTCAAGGTTCTGACCCACCCAGTGTGTGTGTGATCAAAGTTCGCGCATGTATACATGTGTAGGACCGAGTTCTTGCATATACATGCGCTTTTGTCTGGGTTCTTTAGAATATGGGCTGTAGATAGTGGTCAAGGTTCTTAGATCCACAGTTTGTATGGCACCAAGGAGATTTGCATGCAGGACATGTGTGTTCAAGGTTCTGACCCACCCAGTGTGTGTGTGATCAAAGTTCGCACATGTATACATGTGTAGGACCGAGTTCTTGCATATACATGCGCTTTTGTCTGGGTTCTTTAGAATATGGGCTGTAGATAGTGGTCAAGGTTCTTAGATCCACAGTTTGTATGGCACCAAGGAGATTTGCATGCAGGACATGTGTGTTCAAGGTTCTGACCCACCCAGTGTGTGTGTGATCAAAGTTCGCGCATGTATACATGTGTAGGACCGAGTTCTTGCATATACATGCGCTTTTGTCTGGGTTCTTTAGAATATGGGCTGTAGATAGTGGTCAAGGTTCTTAGATCCACAGTTTGTATGGCACCAAGGAGATTTGCATGCAGGACATGTGTGTTCAAGGTTCTGACCCACCCAGTGTGTGTGTGATCAAAGTTCGCGCACGTATACATGTGTAGGACCGAGTTCTTGCATATACATGCGCTTTTGTCTGGGTTCTTTAGAATATGGGCTGTAGATAGTGGTCAAGGTTCTTAGATCCACAGTTTGTATGGCACCAAGGAGATTTGCATGCAGGACATGTGTGTTCAAGGTTCTGACCCACCCAGTGTGTGTGTGATCAAAGTTCGCGCATGTATACATGTGTAGGACCGAGTTCTTGCATATACATGCGCTTTTGTCTGGGTTCTTTAGAATATGGGCTGTAGATAGTGGTCAAGGTTCTTAGATCCACAGTTTGTATGGCAACAAGGAGATTTGCATGCAGGACATGTGTGTTCAAGGTTCTGACCCACCCAGTGTGTGTGTGTGATCAAAGTTCGCGCATGTATACATGTGTAGGACCGAGTTCTTGCATATACATGCGCTTTTGTCTGGGTTCTTTAGAATATGGGCTGTAGATAGTGGTCAAGGTTCTTAGATCCACAGTTTGTATGGCACCAAGGAGATTTGCATGCAGGACATGTGTGTTCAAGGTTCTGACCCACCCAGTGTGTGTGTGATCAAAGTTCGCGCATGTATACATGTGTAGGACCGAGTTATTGCATATACATGCGCTTTTGTCTGGGTTCTTTAGAATATGGGCTGTAGATAGTGGTCAAGGTTCTTAGATCCACAGTTTGTATGGCACCAAGGAGATTTGCATGCAGGACATGTGTGTTCAAGGTTCTGACCCACCCAGTGTGTGTGTGATCAAAGTTCGTGCATGTATACATGTGTAGGACCGAGTTCTTGCATATACATGCGCTTTTGTCTGGGTTCTTTAGAAAATGGGCTGTAGATAGTGGTCAAGGTTCTTAGATCCACAGTTTGTATGGCACCAAGGAGATTTGCATGCAGGACATGTGTGTTCAAGGTTCTGACCCACCCAGTGTGTGTGTGATCAAAGTTCGCGCATGTATACATGTGTAGGACCGAGTTCTTGCATATACATGCGCTTTTGTCTGGGTTCTTTAGAATATGGGCTGTAGATAGTGGTCAAGGTTCTTAGATCCACAGTTTGTATGGCACCAAGGAGATTTGCATGCAGGACATGTGTGTTCAAGGTTCTGACCCACCCAGTGTGTGTGTGATCAAAGTTCGCGCATGTATACATGTGTAGGACCGAGTTCTTGCATATACATGCGCTTTTGTCTGGGTTCTTTAGAATATGGGCTGTAGATAGTGGTCAAGGTTCTTAGATCCACAGTTTGTATGGCACCAAGGAGATTTGCATGCAGGACATGTGTGTTCAAGGTTCTGACCCACCCAGTGTGTGTGTGATCAAAGTTCGCGCATGTATACATGTGTAGGACCGAGTTCTTGCATATACATGCGCTTTTGTCTGTGTTCTTTAGAATATGGGCTGTAGATAGTGGTCAAGGTTCTTAGATCCACAGTTTGTATGGCACCAAGGAGATTTGCATGCAGGACATGTGTGTTCAAGGTTCTGACCCACCCAGTGTGTGTGTGATCAAAGTTCGCGCATGTATACATGTGTAGGACCGAGTTCTTGCATATACATGCGCTTTTGTCTGGGTTCTTTAGAATATGGGCTGTAGATAGTGGTCAAGGTTCTTAGATCCACAGTTTGTATGGCACCAAGGAGATTTGCATGCAGGACATGTGTGTTGAAGGTTCTGACCCACCCAGTGTGTGTGTGATCAAAGTTCGCGCATGTATACATGTGTAGGACCGAGTTCTTGCATATACATGCGCTTTTGTCTGGGTTCTTTAGAATATGGGCTGTAGATAGTGGTCAAGGTTCTTAGATCCACAGTTTGTATGGCACCAAGGAGATTTGCATGCAGGACATGTGTGTTCAAGGTTCTGACCCACCCAGTGTGTGTGTGATCAAAGTTCGCGCATGTATACATGTGTAGGACCGAGTTCTTGCATATACATGCGCTTTTGTCTGGGTTCTTTAGAATATGGGCTGTAGATAGTGGTCAAGGTTCTTAGATCCACAGTTTGTATGGCACCAAGGAGATTTGCATGCAGGACATGTGTGTTCAAGGTTCTGACCCACCCAGTGTGTGTGTGATCAAAGTTCGCGCATGTATACATGTGTAGGACCGAGTTCTTGCATATACATGCGCTTTTGTCTGGGTTCTTTAGAATATGGGCTGTAGATAGTGGTCAAGGTTCTTAGATCCACAGTTTGTATGGCACCAAGGAGATTTGCATGCAGGACATGTGTGTTCAAGGTTCTGACCCACCCAGTGTGTGTGTGATCAAAGTTCGCGCATGTATACATGTGTAGGACCGAGTTCTTGCATATACATGCGCTTTTGTCTGGGTTCTTTAGAAAATGGGCTGTAGATAGTGGTCAAGGTTCTTAGATCCACAGTTTGTATGGCACCAAGGAGATTTGCATGCAGGACATGTGTGTTCAAGGTTCTGACCCACCCAGTGTGTGTGTGATCAAAGTTCGCGCATGTATACATGTGTAGGACCGAGTTCTTGCATATACATGCGCTTTTGTCTGGGTTCTTTAGAATATGGGCTGTAGATAGTGGTCAAGGTTCTTAGATCCACAGTTTGTATGGCACCAAGGAGATTTGCATGCAGGACATGTGTGTTCAAGGTTCTGACCCACCCAGTGTGTGTGTGTGATCAAAGTTCGCGCATGTATACATGTGTAGGACCGAGTTCTTGCATATACATGCGCTTTTGTCTGGGTTCTTTAGAATATGGGCTGTAGATAGTGGTCAAGGTTCTTAGATCCACAGTTTGTATGGCACCAAGGAGATTTGCATGCAGGACATGTGTGTTCAAGGTTCTGACCCACCCAGTGTGTGTGTGATCAAAGTTCGCACATGTATACATGTGTAGGACCGAGTTCTTGCATATACATGCGCTTTTGTCTGGGTTCTTTAGAATATGGGCTGTAGATAGTGGTCAAGGTTCTTAGATCCACAGTTTGTATGGCACCAAGGAGATTTGCATGCAGGACATGTGTGTTCAAGGTTCTGACCCACCCAGTGTGTGTGTGATCAAAGTTCGCGCATGTATACATGTGTAGGACCGAGTTCTTGCATATACATGCGCTTTTGTCTGGGTTCTTTAGAATATGGGCTGTAGATAGTGGTCAAGGTTCTTAGATCCACAGTTTGTATGGCACCAAGGAGATTTGCATGCAGGACATGTGTGTTCAAGGTTCTGACCCACCCAGTGTGTGTGTGATCAAAGTTCGCGCACGTATACATGTGTAGGACCGAGTTCTTGCATATACATGCGCTTTTGTCTGGGTTCTTTAGAATATGGGCTGTAGATAGTGGTCAAGGTTCTTAGATCCACAGTTTGTATGGCACCAAGGAGATTTGCATGCAGGACATGTGTGTTCAAGGTTCTGACCCACCCAGTGTGTGTGTGATCAAAGTTCGCGCATGTATACATGTGTAGGACCGAGTTCTTGCATATACATGCGCTTTTGTCTGGGTTCTTTAGAATATGGGCTGTAGATAGTGGTCAAGGTTCTTAGATCCACAGTTTGTATGGCAACAAGGAGATTTGCATGCAGGACATGTGTGTTCAAGGTTCTGACCCACCCAGTGTGTGTGTGTGATCAAAGTTCGCGCATGTATACATGTGTAGGACCGAGTTCTTGCATATACATGCGCTTTTGTCTGGGTTCTTTAGAATATGGGCTGTAGATAGTGGTCAAGGTTCTTAGATCCACAGTTTGTATGGCACCAAGGAGATTTGCATGCAGGACATGTGTGTTCAAGGTTCTGACCCACCCAGTGTGTGTGTGATCAAAGTTCGCGCATGTATACATGTGTAGGACCGAGTTATTGCATATACATGCGCTTTTGTCTGGGTTCTTTAGAATATGGGCTGTAGATAGTGGTCAAGGTTCTTAGATCCACAGTTTGTATGGCACCAAGGAGATTTGCATGCAGGACATGTGTGTTCAAGGTTCTGACCCACCCAGTGTGTGTGTGATCAAAGTTCGTGCATGTATACATGTGTAGGACCGAGTTCTTGCATATACATGCGCTTTTGTCTGGGTTCTTTAGAAAATGGGCTGTAGATAGTGGTCAAGGTTCTTAGATCCACAGTTTGTATGGCACCAAGGAGATTTGCATGCAGGACATGTGTGTTCAAGGTTCTGACCCACCCAGTGTGTGTGTGATCAAAGTTCGCGCATGTATACATGTGTAGGACCGAGTTCTTGCATATACATGCGCTTTTGTCTGGGTTCTTTAGAATATGGGCTGTAGATAGTGGTCAAGGTTCTTAGATCCACAGTTTGTATGGCACCAAGGAGATTTGCATGCAGGACATGTGTGTTCAAGGTTCTGACCCACCCAGTGTGTGTGTGATCAAAGTTCGCGCATGTATACATGTGTAGGACCGAGTTCTTGCATATACATGCGCTTTTGTCTGGGTTCTTTAGAATATGGGCTGTAGATAGTGGTCAAGGTTCTTAGATCCACAGTTTGTATGGCACCAAGGAGATTTGCATGCAGGACATGTGTGTTCAAGGTTCTGACCCACCCAGTGTGTGTGTGATCAAAGTTCGCGCATGTATACATGTGTAGGACCGAGTTCTTGCATATACATGCGCTTTTGTCTGTGTTCTTTAGAATATGGGCTGTAGATAGTGGTCAAGGTTCTTAGATCCACAGTTTGTATGGCACCAAGGAGATTTGCATGCAGGACATGTGTGTTCAAGGTTCTGACCCACCCAGTGTGTGTGTGATCAAAGTTCGCGCATGTATACATGTGTAGGACCGAGTTCTTGCATATACATGCGCTTTTGTCTGGGTTCTTTAGAATATGGGCTGTAGATAGTGGTCAAGGTTCTTAGATCCACAGTTTGTATGGCACCAAGGAGATTTGCATGCAGGACATGTGTGTTCAAGGTTCTGACCCACCCAGTGTGTGTGTGATCAAAGTTCGCGCATGTATACATGTGTAGGACCGAGTTCTTGCATATACATGCGCTTTTGTCTGGGTTCTTTAGAATATGGGCTGTAGATAGTGGTCAAGGTTCTTAGATCCACAGTTTGTATGGCACCAAGGAGATTTGCATGCAGGACATGTGTGTTCAAGGTTCTGACCCACCCAGTGTGTGTGTGATCAAAGTTCGCGCATGTATACATGTGTAGGACCGAGTTCTTGCATATACATGCGCTTTTGTCTGGGTTCTTTAGAATATGGGCTGTAGATAGTGGTCAAGGTTCTTAGATCCACAGTTTGTATGGCACCAAGGAGATTTGCATGCAGGACATGTGTGTTCAAGGTTCTGACCCACCCAGTGTGTGTGTGATCAAAGTTCGCGCATGTATACATGTGTAGGACCGAGTTCTTGCATATACATGCGCTTTTGTCTGGGTTCTTTAGAATATGGGCTGTAGATAGTGGTCAAGGTTCTTAGATCCACAGTTTGTATGGCACCAAGGAGATTTGCATGCAGGACATGTGTATTCAAGGTTCTGACCCACCCAGTGTGTGTGTGATCAAAGTTCGCGCATGTATACATGTGTAGGACCGAGTTCTTGCATATACATGCGCTTTTGTCTGGGTTCTTTAGAATATGGGCTGTAGATAGTGGTCAAGGTTCTTAGATCCACAGTTTGTATGGCACCAAGGAGATTTGCATGCAGGACATGTGTGTTCAAGGTTCTGACCCACCCAGTGTGTGTGTGATCAAAGTTCGCACATGTATACATGTGTAGGACCGAGTTCTTGCATATACATGCGCTTTTGTCTGGGTTCTTTAGAATATGGGCTGTAGATAGTGGTCAAGGTTCTTAGATCCACAGTTTGTATGGCACCAAGGAGATTTGCATGCAGGACATGTGTGTTCAAGGTTCTGACCCACCCAGTGTGTGTGTGATCAAAGTTCGCGCATGTATACATGTGTAGGACCGAGTTCTTGCATATACATGCGCTTTTGTCTGGGTTCTTTAGAATATGGGCTGTAGATAGTGGTCAAGGTTCTTAGATCCACAGTTTGTATGGCACCAAGGAGATTTGCATGCAGGACATGTGTGTTCAAGGTTCTGACCCACCCAGTGTGTGTGTGATCAAAGTTCGCGCACGTATACATGTGTAGGACCGAGTTCTTGCATATACATGCGCTTTTGTCTGGGTTCTTTAGAATATGGGCTGTAGATAGTGGTCAAGGTTCTTAGATCCACAGTTTGTATGGCACCAAGGAGATTTGCATGCAGGACATGTGTGTTCAAGGTTCTGACCCACCCAGTGTGTGTGTGATCAAAGTTCGCGCATGTATACATGTGTAGGACCGAGTTCTTGCATATACATGCGCTTTTGTCTGGGTTCTTTAGAATATGGGCTGTAGATAGTGGTCAAGGTTCTTAGATCCACAGTTTGTATGGCAACAAGGAGATTTGCATGCAGGACATGTGTGTTCAAGGTTCTGACCCACCCAGTGTGTGTGTGTGATCAAAGTTCGCGCATGTATACATGTGTAGGACCGAGTTCTTGCATATACATGCGCTTTTGTCTGGGTTCTTTAGAATATGGGCTGTAGATAGTGGTCAAGGTTCTTAGATCCACAGTTTGTATGGCACCAAGGAGATTTGCATGCAGGACATGTGTGTTCAAGGTTCTGACCCACCCAGTGTGTGTGTGATCAAAGTTCGCGCATGTATACATGTGTAGGACCGAGTTATTGCATATACATGCGCTTTTGTCTGGGTTCTTTAGAATATGGGCTGTAGATAGTGGTCAAGGTTCTTAGATCCACAGTTTGTATGGCACCAAGGAGATTTGCATGCAGGACATGTGTGTTCAAGGTTCTGACCCACCCAGTGTGTGTGTGATCAAAGTTCGTGCATGTATACATGTGTAGGACCGAGTTCTTGCATATACATGCGCTTTTGTCTGTGTTCTTTAGAAAATGGGCTGTAGATAGTGGTCAAGGTTCTTAGATCCACAGTTTGTATGGCACCAAGGAGATTTGCATGCAGGACATGTGTGTTCAAGGTTCTGACCCACCCAGTGTGTGTGTGATCAAAGTTCGCGCATGTATACATGTGTAGGACCGAGTTCTTGCATATACATGCGCTTTTGTCTGGGTTCTTTAGAATATGGGCTGTAGATAGTGGTCAAGGTTCTTAGATCCACAGTTTGTATGGCACCAAGGAGATTTGCATGCAGGACATGTGTGTTCAAGGTTCTGACCCACCCAGTGTGTGTGTGATCAAAGTTCGCGCATGTATACATGTGTAGGACCGAGTTCTTGCATATACATGCGCTTTTGTCTGGGTTCTTTAGAATATGGGCTGTAGATAGTGGTCAAGGTTCTTAGATCCACAGTTTGTATGGCACCAAGGAGATTTGCATGCAGGACATGTGTGTTCAAGGTTCTGACCCACCCAGTGTGTGTGTGATCAAAGTTCGCGCATGTATACATGTGTAGGACCGAGTTCTTGCATATACATGCGCTTTTGTCTGTGTTCTTTAGAATATGGGCTGTAGATAGTGGTCAAGGTTCTTAGATCCACAGTTTGTATGGCACCAAGGAGATTTGCATGCAGGACATGTGTGTTGAAGGTTCTGACCCACCCAGTGTGTGTGTGATCAAAGTTCGCGCATGTATACATGTGTAGGACCGAGTTCTTGCATATACATGCGCTTTTGTCTGGGTTCTTTAGAATATGGGCTGTAGATAGTGGTCAAGGTTCTTAGATCCACAGTTTGTATGGCACCAAGGAGATTTGCATGCAGGACATGTGTGTTCAAGGTTCTGACCCACCCAGTGTGTGTGTGATCAAAGTTCGCGCATGTATACATGTGTAGGACCGAGTTCTTGCATATACATGCGCTTTTGTCTGGGTTCTTTAGAATATGGGCTGTAGATAGTGGTCAAGGTTCTTAGATCCACAGTTTGTATGGCACCAAGGAGATTTGCATGCAGGACATGTGTGTTCAAGGTTCTGACCCACCCAGTGTGTGTGTGATCAAAGTTCGCGCATGTATACATGTGTAGGACCGAGTTCTTGCATATACATGCGCTTTTGTCTGGGTTCTTTAGAATATGGGCTGTAGATAGTGGTCAAGGTTCTTAGATCCACAGTTTGTATGGCACCAAGGAGATTTGCATGCAGGACATGTGTGTTCAAGGTTCTGACCCACCCAGTGTGTGTGTGATCAAAGTTCGCGCATGTATACATGTGTAGGACCGAGTTCTTGCATATACATGCGCTTTTGTCTGGGTTCTTTAGAATATGGGCTGTAGATAGTGGTCAAGGTTCTTAGATCCACAGTTTGTATGGCACCAAGGAGATTTGCATGCAGGACATGTGTGTTCAAGGTTCTGACCCACCCAGTGTGTGTGTGATCAAAGTTCGCGCATGTATACATGTGTAGGACCGAGTTCTTGCATATACATGCGCTTTTGTCTGGGTTCTTTAGAAAATGGGCTGTAGATAGTGGTCAAGGTTCTTAGATCCACAGTTTGTATGGCACCAAGGAGATTTGCATGCAGGACATGTGTGTTCAAGGTTCTGACCCACCCAGTGTGTGATCAAAGTTCGCGCATGTATACATGTGTAGGACCGAGTTCTTGCATATACATGCGCTTTTGTCTGGGTTCTTTAGAATATGGGCTGTAGATAGTGGTCAAGGTTCTTAGATCCACAGTTTGTATGGCACCAAGGAGATTTGCATGCAGGACATGTGTGTTCAAGGTTCTGACCCACCCAGTGTGTGTGTGATCAAAGTTCGCGCATGTATACATGTGTAGGACCGAGTTCTTGCATATACATGCGCTTTTGTCTGGGTTCTTTAGAATATGGGCTGTAGATAGTGGTCAAGGTTCTTAGATCCACAGTTTGTATGGCACCAAGGAGATTTGCATGCAGGACATGTGTGTTCAAGGTTCTGACCCACCCAGTGTGTGTGTGATCAAAGTTCGCGCACGTATACATGTGTTGGACCGAGTTCTTGCATATACATGCGCTTTTGTCTGGGTTCTTTAGAATATGGGCTGTAGATAGTGGTCAAGGTTCTTAGATCCACAGTTTGTATGGCACCAAGGAGATTTGCATGCAGGACATGTGTGTTCAAGGTTCTGACCCACCCAGTGTGTGTGTGATCAAAGTTCGCGCATGTATACATGTGTAGGACCGAGTTCTTGCATATACATGCGCTTTTGTCTGGGTTCTTTAGAATATGGGCTGTAGATAGTGGTCAAGGTTCTTAGATCCACAGTTTGTAAGGCACCAAGGAGATTTGCATGCAGGACATGTGTGTTCAAGGTTCTGACCCACCCAGTGTGTGTGTGATCAAAGTTCGCACATGTATACATGTGTAGGACCGAGTTCTTGCATATACATGCGCTTTTGTCTGGGTTCTTTAGAATATGGGCTGTAGATAGTGGTCAAGGTTCTTAGATCCACAGTTTGTATGGCACCAAGGAGATTTGCATGCAGGACATGTGTGTTCAAGGTTCTGACCCACCCAGTGTGTGTGTGATCAAAGTTCGCGCATGTATACATGTGTAGGACCGGGTTCTTGCATATACATGCGCTTTTGTCTGGGTTCTTTAGAATATGGGCTGTAGATAGTGGTCAAGGTTCTTAGATCCACAGTTTGTATGGCACCAAGGAGATTTGCATGCAGGACATGTGTGTTCAAGGTTCTGACCCACCCAGTGTGTGTGTGATCAAAGTTCGCGCATGTATACATGTGTAGGACCGAGTTCTTGCATATACATGCGCTTTTGTCTGGGTTCTTTAGAATATGGGCTGTAGATAGTGGTCAAGGTTCTTAGATCCACAGTTTGTATGGCACCAAGGAGATTTGCATGCAGGACATGTGTGTTCAAGGTTCTGACCCACCCAGTGTGTGTGTGATCAAAGTTCGCGCATGTATACATGTGTAGGACCGAGTTCTTGCATATACATGCGCTTTTGTCTGGGTTCTTTAGAATATGGGCTGTAGATAGTGGTCAAGGTTCTTAGATCCACAGTTTGTATGGCACCAAGGAGATTTGCATGCAGGACATGTGTGTTCAAGGTTCTGACCCACCCAGTGTGTGTGTGATCAAAGTTCGCGCATGTATACATGTGTAGGACTGAGTTCTTGCATATACATGCGCTTTTGTCTGGGTTCTTTAGAATATGGGCTGTAGATAGTGGTCAAGGTTCTTAGATCCACAGTTTGTATGGCACCAAGGAGATTTGCATGCAGGACATGTGTGTTCAAGGTTCTGACCCACCCAGTGTGTGTGTGATCAAAGTTCGCGCATGTATACATGTGTAGGACCGAGTTCTTGCATATACATGCGCTTTTGTCTGGGTTCTTTAGAATATGGGCTGTAGATAGTGGTCAAGGTTCTTAGATCCACAGTTTGTATGGCACCAAGGAGATTTGCATGCAGGACATGTGTGTTCAAGGTTCTGACCCACCCAGTGTGTGTGTGATCAAAGTTCGCGCATGTATACATGTGTAGGACCGAGTTATTGCATATACATGCGCTTTTGTCTGGGTTCTTTAGAATATGGGCTGTAGATAGTGGTCAAGGTTCTTAGATCCACAGTTTGTATGGCACCAAGGAGATTTGCATGCAGGACATGTGTGTTCAAGGTTCTGACCCACCCAGTGTGTGTGTGATCAAAGTTCGTGCATGTATACATGTGTAGGACCGAGTTCTTGCATATACATGCGCTTTTGTCTGTGTTCTTTAGAAAATGGGCTGTAGATAGTGGTCAAGGTTCTTAGATCCACAGTTTGTATGGCACCAAGGAGATTTGCATGCAGGACATGTGTGTTCAAGGTTCTGACCCACCCAGTGTGTGTGTGATTAAAGTTCGCGCATGTATACATGTGTAGGACCGAGTTCTTGCATATACATGCGCTTTTGTCTGGGTTCTTTAGAATATGGGCTGTAGATAGTGGTCAAGGTTCTTAGATCCACAGTTTGTATGGCACCAAGGAGATTTGCATGCAGGACATGTGTGTTCAAGGTTCTGACCCACCCAGTGTGTGTGTGATCAAAGTTCGCGCATGTATACATGTGTAGGACCGAGTTCTTGCATATACATGCGCTTTTGTCTGGGTTCTTTAGAATATGGGCTGTAGATAGTGGTCAAGGTTCTTAGATCCACAGTTTGTATGGCACCAAGGAGATTTGCATGCAGGACATGTGTGTTCAAGGTTCTGACCCACCCAGTGTGTGTGTGATCAAAGTTCGCGCATGTATACATGTGTAGGACCGAGTTCTTGCATATACATGCGCTTTTGTCTGTGTTCTTTAGAATATGGGCTGTAGATAGTGGTCAAGGTTCTTAGATCCACAGTTTGTATGGCACCAAGGAGATTTGCATGCAGGACATGTGTGTTGAAGGTTCTGACCCACCCAGTGTGTGTGTGATCAAAGTTCGCGCATGTATACATGTGTAGGACCGAGTTCTTGCATATACATGCGCTTTTGTCTGGGTTCTTTAGAATATGGGCTGTAGATAGTGGTCAAGGTTCTTAGATCCACAGTTTGTATGGCACCAAGGAGATTTGCATGCAGGACATGTGTGTTCAAGGTTCTGACCCACCCAGTGTGTGTGTGATCAAAGTTCGCGCATGTATACATGTGTAGGACCGAGTTCTTGCATATACATGCGCTTTTGTCTGGGTTCTTTAGAATATGGGCTGTAGATAGTGGTCAAGGTTCTTAGATCCACAGTTTGTATGGCACCAAGGAGATTTGCATGCAGGACATGTGTGTTCAAGGTTCTGACCCACCCAGTGTGTGTGTGATCAAAGTTCGCGCATGTATACATGTGTAGGACCGAGTTCTTGCATATACATGCGCTTTTGTCTGGGTTCTTTAGAATATGGGCTGTAGATAGTGGTCAAGGTTCTTAGATCCACAGTTTGTATGGCACCAAGGAGATTTGCATGCAGGACATGTGTGTTCAAGGTTCTGACCCACCCAGTGTGTGTGTGATCAAAGTTCGCGCATGTATACATGTGTAGGACCGAGTTCTTGCATATACATGCGCTTTTGTCTGGGTTCTTTAGAATATGGGCTGTAGATAGTGGTCAAGGTTCTTAGATCCACAGTTTGTATGGCACCAAGGAGATTTGCATGCAGGACATGTGTGTTCAAGGTTCTGACCCACCCAGTGTGTGTGTGATCAAAGTTCGCGCATGTATACATGTGTAGGATCGAGTTCTTGCATATACATGCGCTTTTGTCTGGGTTCTTTAGAAAATGGGCTGTAGATAGTGGTCAAGGTTCTTAGATCCACAGTTTGTATGGCACCAAGGAGATTTGCATGCAGGACATGTGTGTTCAAGGTTCTGACCCACCCAGTGTGTGATCAAAGTTCGCGCATGTATACATGTGTAGGACCGAGTTCTTGCATATACATGCGCTTTTGTCTGGGTTCTTTAGAATATGGGCTGTAGATAGTGGTCAAGGTTCTTAGATCCACAGTTTGTATGGCACCAAGGAGATTTGCATGCAGGACATGTGTGTTCAAGGTTCTGACCCACCCAGTGTGTGTGTGATCAAAGTTCGCGCATGTATACATGTGTAGGACCGAGTTCTTGCATATACATGCGCTTTTGTCTGGGTTCTTTAGAATATGGGCTGTAGATAGTGGTCAAGGTTCTTAGATCCACAGTTTGTATGGCACCAAGGAGATTTGCATGCAGGACATGTGTGTTCAAGGTTCTGACCCACCCAGTGTGTGTGTGATCAAAGTTCGCGCACGTATACATGTGTTGGACCGAGTTCTTGCATATACATGCGCTTTTGTCTGGGTTCTTTAGAATATGGGCTGTAGATAGTGGTCAAGGTTCTTAGATCCACAGTTTGTATGGCACCAAGGAGATTTGCATGCAGGACATGTGTGTTGAAGGTTCTGACCCACCCAGTGTGTGTGTGATCAAAGTTCGCGCATGTATACATGTGTAGGACCGAGTTCTTGCATATACATGCGCTTTTGTCTGGGTTCTTTAGAATATGGGCTGTAGATAGTGGTCAAGGTTCTTAGATCCACAGTTTGTAAGGCACCAAGGAGATTTGCATGCAGGACATGTGTGTTCAAGGTTCTGACCCACCCAGTGTGTGTGTGATCAAAGTTCGCGCATGTATACATGTGTAGGACCGAGTTCTTGCATATACATGCGCTTTTGTCTGGGTTCTTTAGAATATGGGCTGTAGATAGTGGTCAAGGTTCTTAGATCCACAGTTTGTATGGCACCAAGGAGATTTGCATGCAGGACATGTGTGTTCAAGGTTCTGACCCACCCAGTGTGTGTGTGATCAAAGTTCGCGCATGTATACATGTGTAGGACCGGGTTCTTGCATATACATGCGCTTTTGTCTGGGTTCTTTAGAATATGGGCTGTAGATAGTGGTCAAGGTTCTTAGATCCACAGTTTGTATGGCACCAAGGAGATTTGCATGCAGGACATGTGTGTTCAAGGTTCTGACCCACCCAGTGTGTGTGTGATCAAAGTTCGCGCATGTATACATGTGTTGGACCGAGTTCTTGCATATACATGCGCTTTTGTCTGGGTTCTTTAGAATATGGGCTGTAGATAGTGGTCAAGGTTCTTAGATCCACAGTTTGTATGGCACCAAGGAGATTTGCATGCAGGACATGTGTGTTCAAGGTTCTGACCCACCCAGTGTGTGTGTGATCAAAGTTCGCGCATGTATACATGTGTAGGACCGAGTTCTTGCATATACATGCGCTTTTGTCTGGGTTCTTTAGAATATGGGCTGTAGATAGTGGTCAAGGTTCTTAGATCCACAGTTTGTATGGCACCAAGGAGATTTGCATGCAGGACATGTGTGTTCAAGGTTCTGACCCACCCAGTGTGTGTGTGATCAAAGTTCGCGCATGTATACATGTGTAGGACTGAGTTCTTGCATATACATGCGCTTTTGTCTGGGTTCTTTAGAATATGGGCTGTAGATAGTGGTCAAGGTTCTTAGATCCACAGTTTGTATGGCACCAAGGAGATTTGCATGCAGGACATGTGTGTTCAAGGTTCTGACCCACCCAGTGTGTGTGTGATCAAAGTTCGCGCATGTATACATGTGTAGGACCGAGTTCTTGCATATACATGCGCTTTTGTCTGGGTTCTTTAGAATATGGGCTGTAGATAGTGGTCAAGGTTCTTAGATCCACAGTTTGTATGGCACCAAGGAGATTTGCATGCAGGACATGTGTGTTCAAGGTTCTGACCCACCCAGTGTGTGTGTGATCAAAGTTCGCGCATGTATACATGTGTAGGACCGAGTTCTTGCATATACATGCGCTTTTGTCTGGGTTCTTTAGAATATGGGCTGTAGATAGTGGTCAAGGTTCTTAGATCCACAGTTTGTATGGCACCAAGGAGATTTGCATGCAGGACATGTGTGTTCAAGGTTCTGACCCACCCAGTGTGTGTGTGATCAAAGTTCGCGCACGTATACATGTGTTGGACCGAGTTCTTGCATATACATGCGCTTTTGTCTGGGTTCTTTAGAATATGGGCTGTAGATAGTGGTCAAGGTTCTTAGATCCACAGTTTGTATGGCACCAAGGAGATTTGCATGCAGGACATGTGTGTTCAAGGTTCTGACCCACCCAGTGTGTGTGTGATCAAAGTTCGCGCATGTATACATGTGTAGGACCGAGTTCTTGCATATACATGCGCTTTTGTCTGGGTTCTTTAGAATATGGGCTGTAGATAGTGGTCAAGGTTCTTAGATCCACAGTTTGTATGGCACCAAGGAGATTTGCATGCAGGACATGTGTGTTCAAGGTTCTGACCCACCCAGTGTGTGTGTGATCAAAGTTCGCGCATGTATACATGTGTAGGACCGAGTTCTTGCATATACATGCGCTTTTGTCTGGGTTCTTTAGAATATGGGCTGTAGATAGTGGTCAAGGTTCTTAGATCCACAGTTTGTATGGCACCAAGGAGATTTGCATGCAGGACATGTGTGTTCAAGGTTCTGACCCACCCAGTGTGTGTGTGATCAAAGTTCGCGCATGTATACATGTGTAGGACCGAGTTCTTGCATATACATGCGCTTTTGTCTGGGTTCTTTAGAATATGGGCTGTAGATAGTGGTCAAGGTTCTTAGATCCACAGTTTGTATGGCACCAAGGAGATTTGCATGCAGGACATGTGTGTTCAAGGTTCTGACCCACCCAGTGTGTGTGTGATCAAAGTTCGCGCATGTATACATGTGTAGGACCGAGTTCTTGCATATACATGCGCTTTTGTCTGGGTTCTTTAGAATATGGGCTGTAGATAGTGGTCAAGGTTCTTAGATCCACAGTTTGTATGGCACCAAGGAGATTTGCATGCAGGACATGTGTGTTCAAGGTTCTGACCCACCCAGTGTGTGTGTGATCAAAGTTCACGCATGTATACATGTGTAGGACCGAGTTCTTGCATATACATGCGCTTTTGTCTGGGTTCTTTAGAATATGGGCTGTAGATAGTGGTCAAGGTTCTTAGATCCACAGTTTGTATGGCACCAAGGAGATTTGCATGCAGGACATGTGTGTTCAAGGTTCTGACCCACCCAGTGTGTGTGTGATCAAAGTTCGCGCATGTATACATGTGTAGGACCGAGTTCTTGCATATACATGCGCTTTTGTCTGGGTTCTTTAGAATATGGGCTGTAGATAGTGGTCAAGGTTCTTAGATCCACAGTTTGTATGGCACCAAGGAGATTTGCATGCAGGACATGTGTGTTCAAGGTTCTGACCCACCCAGTGTGTGTGTGATCAAAGTTCGCGCATGTATACATGTGTAGGACCGAGTTCTTGCATATACATGCGCTTTTGTCTGGGTTCTTTAGAATATGGGCTGTAGATAGTGGTCAAGGTTCTTAGATCCACAGTTTGTATGGCACCAAGGAGATTTGCATGCAGGACATGTGTGTTCAAGGTTCTGACCCACCCAGTGTGTGTGTGATCAAAGTTCGCGCATGTATACATGTGTAGGACCGAGTTCTTGCATATACATGCGCTTTTGTCTGGGTTCTTTAGAATATGGGCTGTAGATAGTGGTCAAGGTTCTTAGATCCACAGTTTGTATGGCACCAAGGAGATTTGCATGCAGGACATGTGTGTTCAAGGTTCTGACCCACCCAGTGTGTGTGTGATCAAGGTTCGCGCACGTATACATGTGTTGGACCGAGTTCTTGCATATACATGCGCTTTTGTCTGGGTTCTTTAGAATATGGGCTGTAGATAGTGGTCAAGGTTCTTAGATCCACAGTTTGTATGGCACCAAGGAGATTTGCATGCAGGACATGTGTGTTGAAGGTTCTGACCCACCCAGTGTGTGTGTGATCAAAGTTCGCGCATGTATACATGTGTAGGACCGAGTTCTTGCATATACATGCGCTTTTGTCTGGGTTCTTTAGAATATGGGCTGTAGATAGTGGTCAAGGTTCTTAGATCCACAGTTTGTATGGCACCAAGGAGATTTGCATGCAGGACATGTGTGTTCAAGGTTCTGACCCACCCAGTGTGTGTGTGATCAAAGTTCGCGCATGTATACATGTGTAGGACCGAGTTCTTGCATATACATGCGCTTTTGTCTGGGTTCTTTAGAATATGGGCTGTAGATAGTGGTCAAGGTTCTTAGATCCACAGTTTGTATGGCACCAAGGAGATTTGCATGCAGGACATGTGTGTTCAAGGTTCTGACCCACCCAGTGTGTGTGTGATCAAAGTTCGCACATGTATACATGTGTAGGACCGAGTTCTTGCATATACATGCACTTTTGTCTGGGTTCTTTAGAATATGGGCTGTAGATAGTGGTCAAGGTTCTTAGATCCACAGTTTGTATGGCACCAAGGAGATTTGCATGCAGGACATGTGTGTTCAAGGTTCTGACCCACCCAGTGTGTGTGTGATCAAAGTTCGCGCATGTATACATGTGTAGGACCGAGTTCTTGCATATACATGCGCTTTTGTCTGGGTTCTTTAGAATATGGGCTGTAGATAGTGGTCAAGGTTCTTAGATCCACAGTTTGTATGGCACCAAGGAGATTTGCATGCAGGACATGTGTGTTCAAGGTTCTGACCCACCCAGTGTGTGTGTGATCAAAGTTCGCGCATGTATACATGTGTAGGACCGAGTTCTTGCATATACATGCGCTTTTGTCTGGGTTCTTTAGAATATGGGCTGTAGATAGTGGTCAAGGTTCTTAGATCCACAGTTTGTATGGCACCAAGGAGATTTGCATGCAGGACATGTGTGTTCAAGGTTCTGACCCACCCAGTGTGTGTGTGATCAAAGTTCGCGCATGTATACATGTGTAGGACCGAGTTCTTGCATATACATGCGCTTTTGTCTGGGTTCTTTAGAATATGGGCTGTAGATAGTGGTCAAGGTTCTTAGATCCACAGTTTGTATGGCACCAAGGAGATTTGCATGCAGGACATGTGTGTTCAAGGTTCTGACCCACCCAGTGTGTGTGTGATCAAAGTTCGCGCATGTATACATGTGTAGGACCGAGTTCTTGCATATACATGCGCTTTTGTCTGGGTTCTTTAGAATATGGGCTGTAGATAGTGGTCAAGGTTCTTAGATCCACAGTTTGTATGGCACCAAGGAGATTTGCATGCAGGACATGTGTGTTCAAGGTTCTGACCCACCCAGTGTGTGTGTGATCAAAGTTCGCGCACGTATACATGTGTTGGACCGAGTTCTTGCATATACATGCGCTTTTGTCTGGGTTCTTTAGAATATAGGCTGTAGATAGTGGTCAAGGTTCTTAGATCCACAGTTTGTATGGCACCAAGGAGATTTGCATGCAGGACATGTGTGTTCAAGGTTCTGACCCACCCAGTGTGTGTGTGTGATCAAAGTTCGCGCATGTATACATGTGTAGGACCGAGTTCGTGCATATACATGCGCTTTTGTCTGGGTTCTTTAGAAAATGGGCTGTAGATAGTGGTCAAGGTTCTTAGATCCACAGTTTGTATGGCACCAAGGAGATTTGCATGCAGGACATGTGTGTTCAAGGTTCTGACCCACCCAGTGTGTGTGTGATCAAAGTTCGCGCATGTATACATGTGTAGGACCGAGTTCTTGCATATACATGCGCTTTTGTCTGGGTTCTTTAGAATATGGGCTGTAGATAGTGGTCAAGGTTCTTAGATCCACAGTTTGTATGGCACCAAGGAGATTTGCATGCAGGACATGTGTGTTCAAGGTTCTGACCCACCCAGTGTGTGTGTGATCAAAGTTCGCGCATGTATACATGTGTAGGACCGAGTTCTTGCATATACATGCGCTTTTGTCTGTGTTCTTTAGAAAATGGGCTGTAGATAGTGGTCAAGGTTCTTAGATCCACAGTTTGTATGGCACCAAGGAGATTTGCATGCAGGACATGTGTGTTCAAGGTTCTGACCCACCCAGTGTGTGTGTGATCAAAGTTCGCGCATGTATACATGTGTAGGACCGAGTTCTTGCATATACATGCGCTTTTGTCTGGGTTCTTTAGAATATGGGCTGTAGATAGTGGTCAAGGTTCTTAGATCCACAGTTTGTATGGCACCAAGGAGATTTGCATGCAGGACATGTGTGTTCAAGGTTCTGACCCACCCAGTGTGTGTGTGATCAAAGTTCGCGCATGTATACATGTGTAGGACCGAGTTCTTGCATATACATGCGCTTTTGTCTGGGTTCTTTAGAATATGGGCTGTAGATAGTGGTCAAGGTTCTTAGATCCACAGTTTGTATGGCACCAAGGAGATTTGCATGCAGGACATGTGTGTTCAAGGTTCTGACCCACCCAGTGTGTGTGTGATCAAAGTTCGCGCACGTTTACATGTGTAGGACCGAGTTCTTGCATATACATGCGCTTTTGTCTGGGTTCTTTAGAATATGGGCTGTAGATAGTGGTCAAGGTTCTTAGATCCACAGTTTGTATGGCACCAAGGAGATTTGCATGCAGGACATGTGTGTTCAAGGTTCTGACCCACCCAGTGTGTGTGTGATCAAAGTTCGCGCATGTATACATGTGTAGGACCGAGTTCTTGCATATACATGCGCTTTTGTCTGGGTTCTTTAGAATATGGGCTGTAGATAGTGGTCAAGGTTCTTAGATCCACAGTTTGTAAGGCACCAAGGAGATTTGCATGCAGGACATGTGTGTTCAAGGTTCTGACCCACCCAGTGTGTGTGTGATCAAAGTTCGCGCATGTATACATGTGTAGGACCGAGTTCTTGCATATACATGCGCTTTTGTCTGGGTTCTTTAGAATATGGGCTGTAAATAGTGGTCAAGGTTCTTAGATCCACAGTTTGTATGGCACCAAGGAGATTTGCATGCAGGACATGTGTGTTCAAGGTTCTGACCCACCCAGTGTGTGTGTGATCAAAGTTCGCGCATGTATACATGTGTAGGACCGAGTTCTTGCATATACATGCGCTTTTGTCTGGGTTCTTTAGAATATGGGCTGTAGATAGTGGTCAAGGTTCTTAGATCCACAGTTTGTATGGCACCAAGGAGATTTGCATGCAGGACATGTGTGTTCAAGGTTCTGACCCACCCAGTGTGTGTGTGATCAAAGTTCGCGCACGTATACATGTGTTGGACCGAGTTCTTGCATATACATGCGCTTTTGTCTGGGTTCTTTAGAATATAGGCTGTAGATAGTGGTCAAGGTTCTTAGATCCACAGTTTGTATGGCACCAAGGAGATTTGCATGCAGGACATGTGTGTTCAAGGTTCTGACCCACCCAGTGTGTGTGTGTGATCAAAGTTCGCGCATGTATACATGTGTAGGACCGAGTTCGTGCATATACATGCGCTTTTGTCTGGGTTCTTTAGAAAATGGGCTGTAGATAGTGGTCAAGGTTCTTAGATCCACAGTTTGTATGGCACCAAGGAGATTTGCATGCAGGACATGTGTGTTCAAGGTTCTGACCCACCCAGTGTGTGTGTGATCAAAGTTCGCGCATGTATACATGTGTAGGACCGAGTTCTTGCATATACATGCGCTTTTGTCTGGGTTCTTTAGAATATGGGCTGTAGATAGTGGTCAAGGTTCTTAGATCCACAGTTTGTATGGCACCAAGGAGATTTGCATGCAGGACATGTGTGTTCAAGGTTCTGACCCACCCAGTGTGTGTGTGATCAAACTTCGCGCATGTATACATGTGTAGGACCGAGTTCTTGCATATACATGCGCTTTTGTCTGTGTTCTTTAGAAAATGGGCTGTAGATAGTGGTCAAGGTTCTTAGATCCACAGTTTGTATGGCACCAAGGAGATTTGCATGCAGGACATGTGTGTTCAAGGTTCTGACCCACCCAGTGTGTGTGTGATCAAAGTTCGCGCATGTATACATGTGTAGGACCGAGTTCTTGCATATACATGCGCTTTTGTCTGGGTTCTTTAGAATATGGGCTGTAGATAGTGGTCAAGGTTCTTAGATCCACAGTTTGTATGGCACCAAGGAGATTTGCATGCAGGACATGTGTGTTCAAGGTTCTGACCCACCCAGTGTGTGTGTGATCAAAGTTCGCGCATGTATACATGTGTAGGACCGAGTTCTTGCATATACATGCGCTTTTGTCTGGGTTCTTTAGAATATGGGCTGTAGATAGTGGTCAAGGTTCTTAGATCCACAGTTTGTATGGCACCAAGGAGATTTGCATGCAGGACATGTGTGTTCAAGGTTCTGACCCACCCAGTGTGTGTGTGATCAAAGTTCGCGCACGTTTACATGTGTAGGACCGAGTTCTTGCATATACATGCGCTTTTGTCTGGGTTCTTTAGAATATGGGCTGTAGATAGTGGTCAAGGTTCTTAGATCCACAGTTTGTATGGCACCAAGGAGATTTGCATGCAGGACATGTGTGTTCAAGGTTCTGACCCACCCAGTGTGTGTGTGATCAAAGTTCGCGCATGTATACATGTGTAGGACCGAGTTCTTGCATATACATGCGCTTTTGTCTGGGTTCTTTAGAATATGGGCTGTAGATAGTGGTCAAGGTTCTTAGATCCACAGTTTGTAAGGCACCAAGGAGATTTGCATGCAGGACATGTGTGTTCAAGGTTCTGACCCACCCAGTGTGTGTGTGATCAAAGTTCGCGCATGTATACATGTGTAGGACCGAGTTCTTGCATATACATGCGCTTTTGTCTGGGTTCTTTAGAATATGGGCTGTAAATAGTGGTCAAGGTTCTTAGATCCACAGTTTGTATGGCACCAAGGAGATTTGCATGCAGGACATGTGTGTTCAAGGTTCTGACCCACCCAGTGTGTGTGTGATCAAAGTTCGCGCATGTATACATGTGTAGGACCGAGTTCTTGCATATACATGCGCTTTTGTCTGGGTTCTTTAGAATATGGGCTGTAGATAGTGGTCAAGGTTCTTAGATCCACAGTTTGTATGGCACCAAGGAGATTTGCATGCAGGACATGTGTGTTCAAGGTTCTGACCCACCCAGTGTGTGTGTGATCAAAGTTCGCGCATGTATACATGTGTAGGACTGAGTTCTTGCATATACATGCGCTTTTGTCTGGGTTCTTTAGAATATGGGCTGTAGATAGTGGTCAAGGTTCTTAGATCCACAGTTTGTATGGCACCAAGGAGATTTGCATGCAGGACATGTGTGTTCAAGGTTCTGACCCACCCAGTGTGTGTGTGATCAAAGTTCGCGCATGTATACATGTGTAGGACCGAGTTCTTGCATATACATGCGCTTTTGTCTGGGTTCTTTAGAATATGGGCTGTAGATAGTGGTCAAGGTTCTTAGATCCACAGTTTGTATGGCACCAAGGAGATTTGCATGCAGGACATGTGTGTTCAAGGTTCTGACCCACCCAGTGTGTGTGTGATCAAAGTTCGCGCATGTATACATGTGTAGGACCGAGTTCTTGCATATACATGCGCTTTTGTCTGGGTTCTTTAGAATATGGGCTGTAGATAGTGGTCAAGGTTCTTAGATCCACAGTTTGTATGGCACCAAGGAGATTTGCATGCAGGACATGTGTGTTCAAGGTTCTGACCCACCCAGTGTGAGTGTGATCAAAGTTCGCGCATCTATACATGTGTTGGACCGAGTTCTCGCATATACATGCGCTTTTGTCTGGGTTCTTTAGAATATGGGCTTTAGATAGTGGTCAAGGTTCTTAGATCCACAGTTTGTATGGCACCAAGGAGATTTGCATGCAGGACATGTGTGTTCAAGGTTCTGACCCACCCAGTGTGTGTGTGATCAAAGTTCGCGCATGTATACATGTGTAGGACCGAGTTCTTGCATATACATGCGCTTTTGTCCGGGTTCTTTAGAATATGGGCTGTAGATAGTGGTCAAGGTTCTTAGATCCACAGTTTGTATGGCACCAAGGAGATTTGCATGCAGGACGTGTGTGTTCAAGGTTCTGACCCACCCAGTGTGTGTGTGATCAAACTTCGCGCATGTATACATGTGTAGGACCGAGTTCTTGCATATACATGCGCTTTTGTCTGGGTTCTTTAGAATATGGGCTGTAGATAGTGGTCAAGGTTCTTAGATCCACAGTTTGTATGGCACCAAGGAGATTTGCATGCAGGACATGTGTGTTCAAGGTTCTGACCCACCCAGTGTGTGTGTGATCAAAGTTCGCGCATGTATACATGTGTAGGACCGAGTTCTTGCATATACATGCGCTTTTGTCTGGGTTCTTTAGAATATGGGCTGTAGATAGTGGTCAAGGTTCTTAGATCCACAGTTTGTATGGCACCAAGGAGATTTGCATGCAGGACATGTGTGTTCAAGGTTCTGACCCACCCAGTGTGTGTGTGATCAAAGTTCGCGCATGTATACATGTGTAGGACTGAGTTCTTGCATATACATGCGCTTTTGTCTGGGTTCTTTAGAATATGGGCTGTAGATAGTGGTCAAGGTTCTTAGATCCACAGTTTGTATGGCACCAAGGAGATTTGCATGCAGGACATGTGTGTTCAAGGTTCTGACCCACCCAGTGTGTGTGTGTGATCAAAGTTCGCGCATGTATACATGTGTAGGACCGAGTTCTTGCATATACATGCGCTTTTGTCTGGGTTCTTTAGAATATGGGCTGTAGATAGTGGTCAAGGTTCTTAGATCCACAGTTTGTATGGCACCAAGGAGATTTGCATGCAGGACATGTGTGTTCAAGGTTCTGACCCACCCAGTGTGTGTGTGATCAAAGTTCGCGCATGTATACATGTGTAGGACCGAGTTCTTGCATATACATGCGCTTTTGTCTGGGTTCTTTAGAATATGGGCTGTAGATAGTGGTCAAGGTTCTTAGATCCACAGTTTGTATGGCACCAAGGAGATTTGCATGCAGGACATGTGTGTTCAAGGTTCTGACCCACCCAGTGTGTGTGTGATCAAAGTTCGCGCATGTATACATGTGTTGGACCGAGTTCTTGCATATACATGCGCTTTTGTCTGGGTTCTTTAGAATATGGGCTTTAGATAGTGGTCAAGGTTCTTAGATCCACAGTTTGTATGGCACCAAGGAGATTTGCATGCAGGACATGTGTGTTCAAGGTTCTGACCCACCCAGTGTGTGTGTGATCAAAGTTCGCGCATGTATACATGTGTAGGACCGAGTTCTTGCATATACATGCGCTTTTGTCTGGGTTCTTTAGAATATGGGCTGTAGATAGTGGTCAAGGTTCTTAGATCCACAGTTTGTATGGCACCAAGGAGATTTGCATGCAGGACATGTGTGTTCAAGGTTCTGACCCACCCAGTGTGTGTGTGATCAAAGTTCGCGCATGTATACATGTGTAGGACCGAGTTCTTGCATATACATGCGCTTTTGTCCGGGTTCTTTAGAATATGGGCTGTAGATAGTGGTCAAGGTTCTTAGATCCACAGTTTGTATGGCACCAAGGAGATTTGCATGCAGGACATGTGTGTTCAAGGTTCTGACCCACCCAGTGTGTGTGTGATCAAAGTTCGCGCATGTATACATGTGTAGGACCGAGTTCTTGCATATACATGCGCTTTTGTCTGGGTTCTTTAGAATATGGGCTGTAAATAGTGGTCAAGGTTCTTAGATCCACAGTTTGTATGGCACCAAGGAGATTTGCATGCAGGACATGTGTGTTCAAGGTTCTGACCCACCCAGTGTGTGTGTGATCAAAGTTCGCGCATGTATACATGTGTAGGACCGAGTTCTTGCATATACATGCGCTTTTGTCTGGGTTCTTTAGAATATGGGCTGTAGATAGTGGTCAAGGTTCTTAGATCCACAGTTTGTATGGCACCAAGGAGATTTGCATGCAGGACATGTGTGTTCAAGGTTCTGACCCACCCAGTGTGTGTGTGATCAAAGTTCGCGCATGTATACATGTGTAGGACCGAGTTCTTGCATATACATGCGCTTTTGTCTGGGTTCTTTAGAATATGGGATGTAGATAGTGGTCAAGGTTCTTAGATCCACAGTTTGTATGGCACCAAGGAGATTTGCATGCAGGACATGTGTGTTCAAGGTTCTGACCCACCCAGTGTGTGTGTGATCAAAGTTCGCGCATGTATACATGTGTAGGACCGAGTTCTTGCATATACATGCGCTTTTGTCTGGGTTCTTTAGAATATGGGCTGTAGATAGTGGTCAAGGTTCTTAGATCCACAGTTTGTATGGCACCAAGGAGATTTGCATGCAGGACATGTGTGTTCAAGGTTCTGACCCACCCAGTGTGTGTGTGATCAAAGTTCGCGCATGTATACATGTGTAGGACCGAGTTCTTGCATATACATGCGCTTTTGTCTGGGTTCTTTAGAATATGGGCTGTAGATAGTGGTCAAGGTTCTTAGATCCACAGTTTGTATGGCACCAAGGAGATTTGCATGCAGGACATGTGTGTTCAAGGTTCTGACCCACCCAGTGTGTGTGTGATCAAAGTTCGCGCATGTATACATGTGTAGGACCGAGTTCTTGCATATACATGCGCTTTTGTCCGGGTTCTTTAGAATATGGGCTGTAGATAGTGGTCAAGGTTCTTAGATCCACAGTTTGTATGGCACCAAGGAGATTTGCATGCAGGACGTGTGTGTTCAAGGTTCTGACCCACCCAGTGTGTGTGTGATCAAAGTTCGCGCATGTATACATGTGTAGGACCGAGTTCTTGCATATACATGCGCTTTTGTCTGGGTTCTTTAGAATATGGGCTGTAGATAGTGGTCAAGGTTCTTAGATCCACAGTTTGTATGGCACCAAGGAGATTTGCATGCAGGACATGTGTGTTCAAGGTTCTGACCCACCCAGTGTGTGTGTGATCAAAGTTCGCGCATGTATACATGTGTAGGACCGAGTTCTTGCATATACATGCGCTTTTGTCTGGGTTCTTTAGAATATGGGCTGTAGATAGTGGTCAAGGTTCTTAGATCCACAGTTTGTATGGCACCAAGGAGATTTGCATGCAGGACATGTGTGTTCAAGGTTCTGACCCACCCAGTGTGTGTGTGATCAAAGTTCGCGCATGTATACATGTGTAGGACTGAGTTCTTGCATATACATGCGCTTTTGTCTGGGTTCTTTAGAATATGGGCTGTAGATAGTGGTCAAGGTTCTTAGATCCACAGTTTGTATGGCACCAAGGAGATTTGCATGCAGGACATGTGTGTTCAAGGTTCTGACCCACCCAGTGTGTGTGTGTGATCAAAGTTCGCGCATGTATACATGTGTAGGACCGAGTTCTTGCATATACATGCGCTTTTGTCTGGGTTCTTTAGAATATGGGCTGTAGATAGTGGTCAAGGTTCTTAGATCCACAGTTTGTATGGCACCAAGGAGATTTGCATGCAGGACATGTGTGTTCAAGGTTCTGACCCACCCAGTGTGTGTGTGATCAAAGTTCGCGCATGTATACATGTGTAGGACCGAGTTCTTGCATATACATGCGCTTTTGTCTGGGTTCTTTAGAATATGGGCTGTAGATAGTGGTCAAGGTTCTTAGATCCACAGTTTGTATGGCACCAAGGAGATTTGCATGCAGGACATGTGTGTTCAAGGTTCTGACCCACCCAGTGTGTGTGTGATCAAAGTTCGCGCATGTATACATGTGTTGGACCGAGTTCTTGCATATACATGCGCTTTTGTCTGGGTTCTTTAGAATATGGGCTTTAGATAGTGGTCAAGGTTCTTAGATCCACAGTTTGTATGGCACCAAGGAGATTTGCATGCAGGACATGTGTGTTCAAGGTTCTGACCCACCCAGTGTGTGTGTGATCAAAGTTCGCGCATGTATACATGTGTAGGACCGAGTTCTTGCATATACATGCGCTTTTGTCTGGGTTCTTTAGAATATGGGCTGTAGATAGTGGTCAAGGTTCTTAGATCCACAGTTTGTATGGCACCAAGGAGATTTGCATGCAGGACATGTGTGTTCAAGGTTCTGACCCACCCAGTGTGTGTGTGATCAAAGTTCGCGCATGTATACATGTGTAGGACCGAGTTCTTGCATATACATGCGCTTTTGTCTGGGTTCTTTAGAATATGGGCTGTAGATAGTGGTCAAGGTTCTTAGATCCACAGTTTGTATGGCACCAAGGAGATTTGCATGCAGGACATGTGTGTTCAAGGTTCTGACCCACCCAGTGTGTGTGTGATCAAAGTTCGCGCATGTATACATGTGTAGGACCGAGTTCTTGCATATACATGCGCTTTTGTCTGGGTTCTTTAGAATATGGGATGTAGATAGTGGTCAAGGTTCTTAGATCCACAGTTTGTATGGCACCAAGGAGATTTGCATGCAGGACATGTGTGTTCAAGGTTCTGACCCACCCAGTGTGTGTGTGATCAAAGTTCGCGCATGTATACATGTGTAGGACCGAGTTCTTGCATATACATGCGCTTTTGTCTGGGTTCTTTAGAATATGGGCTGTAGATAGTGGTCAAGGTTCTTAGATCCACAGTTTGTATGGCACCAAGGAGATTTGCATGCAGGACATGTGTGTTCAAGGTTCTGACCCACCCAGTGTGTGTGTGATCAAAGTTCGCGCATGTATACATGTGTAGGACCGAGTTCTTGCATATACATGCGCTTTTGTCTGTGTTCTTTAGAAAATGGGCTGTAGATAGTGGTCAAGGTTCTTAGATCCACAGTTTGTATGGCACCAAGGAGATTTGCATGCAGGACATGTGTGTTCAAGGTTCTGACCCACCCAGTGTGTGTGTGTGATCAAAGTTTGCGCATGTATACATGTGTAGGACCGAGTTCTTGCATATACATGCGCTTTTGTCTGGGTTCTTTAGAATATGGGCTGTAGATAGTGGTCAAGGTTCTTAGATCCACAGTTTGTATGGCACCAAGGAGATTTGCATGCAGGACATGTGTGTTCAAGGTTCTGACCCACCCAGTGTGTGTGTGATCAAAGTTCGCGCATGTATACATGTGTAGGACCGAGTTCTTGCATATACATGCGCTTTTGTCTGGGTTCTTTAGAATATGGGCTGTAGATAGTGGTCAAGGTTCTTATATCCACAGTTTGTATGGCACCAAGGAGATTTGCATGCAGGACATGTGTGTTCAAGGTTCTGACCCACCCAGTGTGTGTGTGATCAAAGTTCGCGCACGTATACATGTGTTGGACCGAGTTCTTGCATATACATGCGCTTTTGTCTGGGTTCTTTAGAATATGGGCTGTAGATAGTGGTCAAGGTTCTTAGATCCACAGTTTGTATGGCACCAAGGAGATTTGCATGCAGGACATGTGTGTTCAAGGTTCTGACCCACCCAGTGTGTGTGTGATCAAAGTTCGCGCATGTATACATGTGTAGGACCGAGTTCTTGCATATACATGCGCTTTTGTCTGGGTTCTTTAGAATATGGGCTGTAGATAGTGGTCAAGGTTCTTAGATCCACAGTTTGTATGGCACCAAGGAGATTTGCATGCAGGACATGTGTGTTCAAGGTTCTGACCCACCCAGTGTGTGTGTGATCAAAGTTCGCGCATGTATACATGGGTAGGACCGAGTTCTTGCATATACATGCGCTTTTGTCTGGGTTCTTTAGAATATGGGCTGTAGATAGTGGTCAAGGTTCTTAGATCCACAGTTTGTATGGCACCAAGGAGATTTGCATGCAGGACATGTGTGTTCAAGGTTCTGACCCACCCAGTGTGTGTGTGATCAAAGTTCGCACATGTATACATGTGTAGGACCGAGTTCTTGCATATACATGCGCTTTTGTCTGGGTTCTTTAGAATATGGGCTGTAGATAGTGGTCAAGGTTCTTAGATCCACAGTTTGTATGGCACCAAGGAGATTTGCATGCAGGACATGTGTGTTCAAGGTTCTGACCCACCCAGTGTGTGTGTGATCAAAGTTCGCGCACGTATACATGTGTAGGACCGAGTTCTTGCATATACATGCGCTTTTGTCTGGGTCCTTTATAATATGGGCTGTAGATAGTGGTCAAGGTTCTTAGATCCACAGTTTGTATGGCACCAAGGAGATTTGCATGCAGGACATGTGTGTTCAAGGTTCTGACCCACCCAGTGTGTGTGTGATCAAAGTTCGCGCATGTATACATGTGTAGGACCGAGTTCTTGCATATACATGCGCTTTTGTCTGGGTTCTTTAGAATATGGGCTGTAGATAGTGGTCAAGGTTCTTAGATCCACAGTTTGTATGGCACCAAGGAGATTTGCATGCAGGACATGTGTGTTCAAGGTTCTGACCCACCCAGTGTGTGTGTGATCAAAGTTCGCGCATGTATACATGTGTAGGACCGAGTTCTTGCATATACATGCGCTTTTGTCTGGGTTCTTTAGAATATGGGCTGTAGATAGTGGTCAAGGTTCTTAGATCCACAGTTTGTATGGCACCAAGGAGATTTGCATGCAGGACATGTGTGTTCAAGGTTCTGACCCACCCAGTGTGTGTGTGATCAAAGTTCGCGCATGTATACATGTGTAGGACCGAGTTCTTGCATATACATGCGCTTTTGTCTGGGTTCTTTAGAATATGGGCTGTAGATAGTGGTCAAGGTTCTTAGATCCACAGTTTGTATGGCACCAAGGAGATTTGCATGCAGGACATGTGTGTTCAAGGTTCTGACCCACCCAGTGTGTGTGTGATCAAAGTTCGCGCATGTATACATGTGTAGGACCGAGTTCTTGCATATACATGCGCTTTTGTCTGGGTTCTTTAGAATATGGGCTGTAGATAGTGGTCAAGGTTCTTAGATCCACAGTTTGTTTGGCACCAAGGAGATTTGCATGCAGGACATGTGTGTTCAAGGTTCTGACCCACCCAGTGTGTGTGTGATCAAAGTTCGCGCATGTATACATGTGTAGGACCGAGTTCTTGCATATACATGCGCTTTTGTCTGGGTTCTTTAGAATATGGGATGTAGATAGTGGTCAAGGTTCTTAGATCCACAGTTTGTATGGCACCAAGGAGATTTGCATGCAGGACATGTGTGTTCAAGGTTCTGACCCACCCAGTGTGTGTGTGTGATCAAAATTCGCGCATGTATACATGTGTAGGACCGAGTTCTTGCATATACATGCGCTTTTGTCTGGGTTCTTTAGAATATGGGCTGTAGATAGTGGTCAAGGTTCTTAGATCCACAGTTTGTATGGCACCAAGGAGATTTGCATGCAGGACATGTGTGTTCAAGGTTCTGACCCACCCAGTGTGTGTGTGATCAAAGTTCGCGCATGTATACATGTGTAGGACCGAGTTCTTGCATATACATGCGCTTTTGTCTGGGTTCTTTAGAATATGGGCTGTAGATAGTGGTCAAGGTTCTTAGATCCACAGTTTGTATGGCACCAAGGAGATTTGCATGCAGGACATGTGTGTTCAAGGTTCTGACCCACCCAGTGTGTGTGTGATCAAAGTTCGCGCATGTATACATGTGTAGGACCGAGTTCTTGCATATACATGCGCTTTTGTCTGGGTTCTTTAGAATATGGGATGTAGATAGTGGTCAAGGTTCTTAGATCCACAGTTTGTATGGCACCAAGGAGATTTGCATGCAGGACATGTGTGTTCAAGGTTCTGACCCACCCAGTGTGTGTGTGTGATCAAAATTCGCGCATGTATACATGTGTAGGACCGAGTTCTTGCATATACATGCGCTTTTGTCTGGGTTCTTTAGAATATGGGCTGTAGATAGTGGTCAAGGTTCTTAGATCCACAGTTTGTATGGCACCAAGGAGATTTGCATGCAGGACATGTGTGTTCAAGGTTCTGACCCACCCAGTGTGTGTGTGATCAAAGTTCGCGCATGTATACATGTGTAGGACCGAGTTCTTGCATATACATGCGCTTTTGTCTGGGTTCTTTAGAATATGGGCTGTAGATAGTGGTCAAGGTTCTTAGATCCACAGTTTGTATGGCACCAAGGAGATTTGCATGCAGGACATGTGTGTTCAAGGTTCTGACCCACCCAGTGTGTGTGTGATCAAAGTTCGCGCATGTATACATGTGTAGGACCGAGTTCTTGCATATACATGCGCTTTTGTCTGGGTTCTTTAGAATATGGGCTGTAGATAGTGGTCAAGGTTCTTAGATCCACAGTTTGTATGGCACCAAGGAGATTTGCATGCAGGACATGTGTGTTCAAGGTTCTGACCCACCCAGTGTGTGTGTGATCAAAGTTCGCGCACGTATACCTGTGTTGGACCGAGTTCTTGCATATACATGCGCTTTTGTCTGGGTTCTTTAGAATATGGGCTGTAGATAGTGGTCAAGGTTCTTAGATCCACAGTTTGTATGGCACCAAGGAGATTTGCATGCAGGACATGTGTGTTCAAGGTTCTGACCCACCCAGTGTGTGTGTGATCAAAGTTCGCGCATGTATACATGTGTAGGACCGAGTTCTTGCATATACATGCGCTTTTGTCTGGGTTCTTTAGAATATGGGCTGTAGATAGTGGTCAAGGTTCTTAGATCCACAGTTTGTATGGCACCAAGGAGATTTGCATGCAGGACATGTGTGTTCAAGGTTCTGACCCACCCAGTGTGTGTGTGATCAAAGTTCGCGCATGTATACATGTGTAGGACCGAGTTCTTGCATATACATGCGCTTTTGTCTGGGTTCTTTAGAATATGGGCTGTAGATAGTGGTCAAGGTTCTTAGATCCACAGTTTGTATGGCACCAAGGAGATTTGCATGCAGGACATGTGTGTTCAAGGTTCTGACCCACCCAGTGTGTGTGTGATCAAAGTTCGCACATGTATACATGTGTAGGACCGAGTTCTTGCATATACATGCGCTTTTGTCTGGGTTCTTTAGAATATGGGCTGTAGATAGTGGTCAAGGTTCTTAGATCCACAGTTTGTATGGCACCAAGGAGATTTGCATGCAGGACATGTGTGTTCAAGGTTCTGACCCACCCAGTGTGTGTGTGATCAAAGTTCGCGCACGTATACATGTGTAGGACCGAGTTCTTGCATATACATGCGCTTTTGTCTGGGTCCTTTAGAATATGGGCTGTAGATAGTGGTCAAGGTTCTTAGATCCACAGTTTGTATGGCACCAAGGAGATTTGCATGCAGGACATGTGTGTTCAAGGTTCTGACCCACCCAGTGTGTGTGTGATCAAAGTTCGCACATGTATACATGTGTAGGACCGAGTTCTTGCATATACATGCGCTTTTGTCTGGGTTCTTTAGAATATGGGCTGTAGATAGTGGTCAAGGTTCTTAGATCCACAGTTTGTATGGCACCAAGGAGATTTGCATGCAGGACATGTGTGTTCAAGGTTCTGACCCACCCAGTGTGTGTGTGATCAAAGTTCGCGCACGTATACATGTGTTGGACCGAGTTCTTGCATATACATGCGCTTTTGTCTGGGTTCTTTAGAATATGGGCTGTAGATAGTGGTCAAGGTTCTTAGATCCACAGTTTGTATGGCACCAAGGAGATTTGCATGCAGGACATGTGTGTTCAAGGTTCTGACCCACCCAGTGTGTGTGTGATCAAAGTTCGCGCATGTATACATGTGTAGGACCGAGTTCTTGCATATACATGCGCTTTTGTCTGGGTTCTTTAGAATATGGGCTGTAGATAGTGGTCAAGGTTCTTAGATCCACAGTTTGTATGGCACCAAGGAGATTTGCATGCAGGACATGTGTGTTCAAGGTTCTGACCCACCCAGTGTGTGTGTGATCAAAGTTCGCGCATGTATACATGTGTAGGACCGAGTTCTTGCATATACATGCGCTTTTGTCTGGGTTCTTTAGAATATGGGCTGTAGATAGTGGTCAAGGTTCTTAGATCCACAGTTTGTATGGCACCAAGGAGATTTGCATGCAGGACATGTGTGTTCAAGGTTCTGACCCACCCAGTGTGTGTGTGATCAAAGTTCGCGCATGTATACATGTGTAGGACCGAGTTCTTGCATATACATGCGCTTTTGTCTGGGTTCTTTAGAATATGGGCTGTAGATAGTGGTCAAGGTTCTTAGATCCACAGTTTGTATGGCACCAAGGAGATTTGCATGCAGGACATGTGTGTTCAAGGTTCTGACCCACCCAGTGTGTGTGTGATCAAAGTTCGCGCATGTATACATGTGTAGGACCGAGTTCTTGCATATACATGCGCTTTTGTCTGGGTTCTTTAGAATATGGGCTGTAGATAGTGGTCAAGGTTCTTAGATCCACAGTTTGTATGGCACCAAGGAGATTTGCATGCAGGACATGTGTGTTCAAGGTTCTGACCCACCCAGTGTGTGTGTGATCAAAGTTCGCGCATGTATACATGTGTAGGACCGAGTTCTTGCATATACATGCGCTTTTGTCTGGGTTCTTTAGAATATGGGCTGTAGATAGTGGTCAAGGTTCTTAGATCCACAGTTTGTATGGCACCAAGGAGATTTGCATGCAGGACATGTGTGTTCAAGGTTCTGACCCACCCAGTGTGTGTGTGATCAAAGTTCGCGCACGTATACATGTGTAGGACCGAGTTCTTGCATATACATGCGCTTTTGTCTGGGTCCTTTATAATATGGGCTGTAGATAGTGGTCAAGGTTCTTAGATCCACAGTTTGTATGGCACCAAGGAGATTTGCATGCAGGACATGTGTGTTCAAGGTTCTGACCCACCCAGTGTGTGTGTGATCAAAGTTCGCACATGTATACATGTGTAGGACCGAGTTCTTGCATATACATGCGCTTTTGTCTGGGTTCTTTAGAATATGGGCTGTAGATAGTGGTCAAGGTTCTTAGATCCACAGTTTGTATGGCACCAAGGAGATTTGCATGCAGGACATGTGTGTTCAAGGTTCTGACCCACCCAGTGTGTGTGTGATCAAAGTTCGCGCATGTATACATGTGTAGGACCGAGTTCTTGCATATACATGCGCTCTTGTCTGGGTTCTTTAGAATATGGGCTGTAGATAGTGGTCAAGGTTCTTAGATCCACAGTTTGTATGGCACCAAGGAGATTTGCATGCAGGACATGTGTGTTCAAGGTTCTGACCCACCCAGTGTGTGTGTGATCAAAGTTCGCGCACGTATACCTGTGTTGGACCGAGTTCTTGCATATACATGCGCTTTTGTCTGGGTTCTTTAGAATATGGGCTGTAGATAGTGGTCAAGGTTCTTAGATCCACAGTTTGTATGGCACCAAGGAGATTTGCATGCAGGACATGTGTGTTCAAGGTTCTGACCCACCCAGTGTGTGTGTGATCAAAGTTCGCGCATGTATACATGTGTAGGACCGAGTTCTTGCATATACATGCGCTTTTGTCTGGGTTCTTTAGAATATGGGCTGTAGATAGTGGTCAAGGTTCTTAGATCCACAGTTTGTATGGCACCAAGGAGATTTGCATGCAGGACATGTGTGTTCAAGGTTCTGACCCACCCAGTGTGTGTGTGATCAAAGTTCGCGCATGTATACATGTGTAGGACCGAGTTCTTGCATATACATGCGCTTTTGTCTGGGTTCTTTAGAATATGGGCTGTAGATAGTGGTCAAGGTTCTTAGATCCACAGTTTGTATGGCACCAAGGAGATTTGCATGCAGGACATGTGTGTTCAAGGTTCTGACCCACCCAGTGTGTGTGTGATCAAAGTTCGCACATGTATACATGTGTAGGACCGAGTTCTTGCATATACATGCGCTTTTGTCTGGGTCCTTTAGAATATGGGCTGTAGATAGTGGTCAAGGTTCTTAGATCCACAGTTTGTATGGCACCAAGGAGATTTGCATGCAGGACATGTGTGTTCAAGGTTCTGACCCACCCAGTGTGTGTGTGATCAAAGTTCGCACATGTATACATGTGTAGGACCGAGTTCTTGCATATACATGCGCTTTTGTCTGGGTTCTTTAGAATATGGGCTGTAGATAGTGGTCAAGGTTCTTAGATCCACAGTTTGTATGGCACCAAGGAGATTTGCATGCAGGACATGTGTGTTCAAGGTTCTGACCCACCCAGTGTGTGTGTGATCAAAGTTCGCGCACGTATACATGTGTTGGACCGAGTTCTTGCATATACATGCGCTTTTGTCTGGGTTCTTTAGAATATGGGCTGTAGATAGTGGTCAAGGTTCTTAGATCCACAGTTTGTATGGCACCAAGGAGATTTGCATGCAGGACATGTGTGTTCAAGGTTCTGACCCACCCAGTGTGTGTGTGATCAAAGTTCGCGCATGTATACATGTGTAGGACCGAGTTCTTGCATATACATGCGCTTTTGTCTGGGTTCTTTAGAATATGGGCTGTAGATAGTGGTCAAGGTTCTTAGATCCACAGTTTGTATGGCACCAAGGAGATTTGCATGCAGGACATGTGTGTTCAAGGTTCTGACCCACCCAGTGTGTGTGTGATCACAGTTCGCGCATGTATACATGTGTAGGACCGAGTTCTTGCATATACATGCGCTTTTGTCTGGGTTCTTTAGAATATGGGCTGTAGATAGTGGTCAAGGTTCTTAGATCCACAGTTTGTATGGCACCAAGGAGATTTGCATGCAGGACATGTGTGTTCAAGGTTCTGACCCACCCAGTGTGTGTGTGATCAAAGTTCGCGCATGTATACATGTGTAGGACCGAGTTCTTGCATATACATGCGCTTTTGTCTGGGTTCTTTAGAATATGGGCTGTAGATAGTGGTCAAGGTTCTTAGATCCACAGTTTGTATGGCACCAAGGAGATTTGCATGCAGGACATGTGTGTTCAAGGTTCTGACCCACCCAGTGTGTGTGTGATCAAAGTTCGCGCATGTATACATGTGTAGGACCGAGTTCTTGCATATACATGCGCTTTTGTCTGGGTTCTTTAGAATATGGGCTGTAGATAGTGGTCAAGGTTCTTAGATCCACAGTTTGTATGGCACCAAGGAGATTTGCATGCAGGACATGTGTGTTCAAGGTTCTGATCCACCCAGTGTGTGTGTGATCAAAGTTCGCGCATGTATACATGTGTAGGACCGAGTTCTTGCATATACATGCGCTTTTGTCTGGGTTCTTTAGAATATGGGCTGTAGATAGTGGTCAAGGTTCTTAGATCCACAGTTTGTATGGCACCAAGGAGATTTGCATGCAGGACATGTGTGTTCAAGGTTCTGACCCACCCAGTGTGTGTGTGATCAAAGTTCGCGCATGTATACATGTGTAGGACCGAGTTCTTGCATATACATGCGCTTTTGTCTGGGTTCTTTAGAATATGGGCTGTAGATAGTGGTCAAGGTTCTTAGATCCACAGTTTGTATGGCACCAAGGAGATTTGCATGCAGGACATGTGTGTTCAAGGTTCTGACCCACCCAGTGTGTGTGTGATCAAAGTTCGCGCATGTATACATGTGTAGGACCGAGTTCTTGCATATACATGCGCTTTTGTCTGGGTTCTTTAGAATATGGGCTGTAGATAGTGGTCAAGGTTCTTAGATCCACAGTTTGTATGGCACCAAGGAGATTTGCATGCAGGACATGTGTGTTCAAGGTTCTGACCCACCCAGTGTGTGTGTGATCAAAGTTCGCGCATGTATACATGTGTAGGACCGAGTTCTTGCATATACATGCGCTTTTGTCTGGGTTCTTTAGAATATGGGCTGTAGATAGTGGTCAAGGTTCTTAGATCCACAGTTTGTATGGCACCAAGGAGATTTGCATGCAGGACATGTGTGTTCAAGGTTCTGACCCACCCAGTGTGTGTGTGATCAAAGTTCGCGCATGTATACATGTGTAGGACCGAGTTCTTGCATATACATGCGCTTTTGTCTGGGTTCTTTAGAATATGGGCTGTAGATAGTGGTCAAGGTTCTTAGATCCACAGTTTGTATGGCACCAAGGAGATTTGCATGCAGGACATGTGTGTTCAAGGTTCTGACCCACCCAGTGTGTGTGTGATCAAAGTTCGCGCACGTATACCTGTGTTGGACCGAGTTCTTGCATATACATGCGCTTTTGTCTGGGTTCTTTAGAATATGGGCTGTAGATAGTGGTCAAGGTTCTTAGATCCACAGTTTGTATGGCACCAAGGAGATTTGCATGCAGGACATGTGTGTTCAAGGTTCTGACCCACCCAGTGTGTGTGTGATCAAAGTTCGCGCATGTATACATGTGTAGGACCGAGTTCTTGCATATACATGCGCTTTTGTCTGGGTTCTTTAGAATATGGGCTGTAGATAGTGGTCAAGGTTCTTAGATCCACAGTTTGTATGGCACCAAGGAGATTTGCATGCAGGACATGTGTGTTCAAGGTTCTGACCCACCCAGTGTGTGTGTGATCAAAGTTCGCGCATGTATACATGTGTAGGACCGAGTTCTTGCATATACATGCGCTTTTGTCTGGGTTCTTTAGAATATGGGCTGTAGATAGTGGTCAAGGTTCTTAGATCCACAGTTTGTATGGCACCAAGGAGATTTGCATGCAGGACATGTGTGTTCAAGGTTCTGACCCACCCAGTGTGTGTGTGATCAAAGTTCGCACATGTATACATGTGTAGGACCGAGTTCTTGCATATACATGCGCTTTTGTCTGGGTTCTTTAGAATATGGGCTGTAGATAGTGGTCAAGGTTCTTAGATCCACAGTTTGTATGGCACCAAGGAGATTTGCATGCAGGACATGTGTGTTCAAGGTTCTGACCCACCCAGTGTGTGTGTGATCAAAGTTCGCGCACGTATACATGTGTTGGACCGAGTTCTTGCATATACATGCGCTTTTGTCTGGGTTCTTTAGAATATGGGCTGTAGATAGTGGTCAAGGTTCTTAGATCCACAGTTTGTATGGCACCAAGGAGATTTGCATGCAGGACATGTGTGTTCAAGGTTCTGACCCACCCAGTGTGTGTGTGATCAAAGTTCGCGCATGTATACATGTGTAGGACCGAGTTCTTGCATATACATGCGCTTTTGTCTGGGTTCTTTAGAATATGGGCTGTAGATAGTGGTCAAGGTTCTTAGATCCACAGTTTGTATGGCACCAAGGAGATTTGCATGCAGGACATGTGTGTTCAAGGTTCTGACCCACCCAGTGTGTGTGTGATCAAAGTTCGCGCATGTATACATGTGTAGGACCGAGTTCTTGCATATACATGCGCTTTTGTCTGGGTTCTTTAGAATATGGGCT
Source organism: Magallana nippona (assembly GCA_033439105.1). Lineage (NCBI taxonomy): Eukaryota > Metazoa > Mollusca > Bivalvia > Ostreida > Ostreidae > Magallana > Magallana nippona. The sequence goes on from CM065925.1 coordinate 49,497,605, forward strand.
GTAGATAGTGGTCAAGGTTCTTAGATCCACAGTTTGTATGGCACCAAGGAGATTTGCATGCAGGACATGTGTGTTCAAGGTTCTGACCCACCCAGTGTGTGTGTGATCAAAGTTCGCACATGTATACATGTGTAGGACCGAGTTCTTGCATATACATGCGCTTTTGTCTGGGTTCTTTAGAATATGGGCTGTAGATAGTGGTCAAGGTTCTTAGATCCACAGTTTGTATGGCACCAAGGAGATTTGCATGCAGGACATGTGTGTTCAAGGTTCTGACCCACCCAGTGTGTGTGTGATCAAAGTTCGCGCACGTATACATGTGTAGGACCGAGTTCTTGCATATACATGCGCTTTTGTCTGGGTCCTTTAGAATATGGGCTGTAGATAGTGGTCAAGGTTCTTAGATCCACAGTTTGTATGGCACCAAGGAGATTTGCATGCAGGACATGTGTGTTCAAGGTTCTGACCCACCCAGTGTGTGTGTGATCAAAGTTCGCGCATGTATACATGTGTAGGACCGAGTTCTTGCATATACATGCGCTTTTGTCTGGGTTCTTTAGAATATGGGCTGTAGATAGTGGTCAAGGTTCTTAGATCCACAGTTTGTATGGCACCAAGGAGATTTGCATGCAGGACATGTGTGTTCAAGGTTCTGACCCACCCAGTGTGTGTGTGATCAAAGTTCGCGCACGTATACATGTGTTGGACCGAGTTCTTGCATATACATGCGCTTTTGTCTGGGTTCTTTAGAATATGGGCTGTAGATAGTGGTCAAGGTTCTTAGATCCACAGTTTGTATGGCACCAAGGAGATTTGCATGCAGGACATGTGTGTTCAAGGTTCTGACCCACCCAGTGTGTGTGTGATCAAAGTTCGCGCATGTATACATGTGTAGGACCGAGTTCTTGCATATACATGCGCTTTTGTCTGGGTTCTTTAGAATATGGGCTGTAGATAGTGGTCAAGGTTCTTAGATCCACAGTTTGTATGGCACCAAGGAGATTTGCATGCAGGACATGTGTGTTCAAGGTTCTGACCCACCCAGTGTGTGTGTGATCAAAGTTCGCGCATGTATACATGTGTAGGACCGAGTTCTTGCATATACATGCGCTTTTGTCTGGGTTCTTTAGAATATGGGCTGTAGATAGTGGTCAAGGTTCTTAGATCCACAGTTTGTATGGCACCAAGGAGATTTGCATGCAGGACATGTGTGTTCAAGGTTCTGACCCACCCAGTGTGTGTGTGATCAAAGTTCGCACATGTATACATGTGTAGGACCGAGTTCTTGCATATACATGCGCTTTTGTCTGGGTTCTTTAGAATATGGGCTGTAGATAGTGGTCAAGGTTCTTAGATCCACAGTTTGTATGGCACCAAGGAGATTTGCATGCAGGACATGTGTGTTCAAGGTTTTGACCCACCCAGTGTGTGTGTGATCAAAGTTCGCGCACGTATACATGTGTAGGACCGAGTTCTTGCATATACATGCGCTTTTGTCTGGGTCCTTTAGAATATGGGCTGTAGATAGTGGTCAAGGTTCTTAGATCCACAGTTTGTATGGCACCAAGGAGATTTGCATGCAGGACATGTGTGTTCAAGGTTCTGACCCACCCAGTGTGTGTGTGATCAAAGTTCGCACATGTATACATGTGTAGGACCGAGTTCTTGCATATACATGCGCTTTTGTCTGGGTTCTTTAGAATATGGGCTGTAGATAGTGGTCAAGGTTCTTAGATCCACAGTTTGTATGGCACCAAGGAGATTTGCATGCAGGACATGTGTGTTCAAGGTTCTGACCCACCCAGTGTGTGTGTGATCAAAGTTCGCGCATGTATACATGTGTAGGACCGAGTTCTTGCATATACATGCGCTCTTGTCTGGGTTCTTTAGAATATGGGCTGTAGATAGTGGTCAAGGTTCTTAGATCCACAGTTTGTATGGCACCAAGGAGATTTGCATGCAGGACATGTGTGTTCAAGGTTCTGACCCACCCAGTGTGTGTGTGATCAAAGTTCGCGCATGTATACATGTGTAGGACCGAGTTCTTGCATATACATGCGCTTTTGTCTGGGTTCTTTAGAATATGGGCTGTAGATAGTGGTCAAGGTTCTTAGATCCACAGTTTGTATGGCACCAAGGAGATTTGCATGCAGGACATGTGTGTTCAAGGTTCTGACCCACCCAGTGTGTGTGTGATCAAAGTTCGCGCACGTATACATGTGTAGGACCGAGTTCTTGCATATACATGCGCTTTTGTCTGGGTTCTTTAGAATATGGGCTGTAGATAGTGGTCAAGGTTCTTAGATCCACAGTTTGTATGGCACCAAGGAGATTTGCATGCAGGACATGTGTGTTCAAGGTTCTGACCCACCCAGTGTGTGTGTGATCAAAGTTCGCGCATGTATACATGTGTAGGACCGAGTTCTTGCATATACATGCGCTTTTGTCTGGGTTCTTTAGAATATGGGCTGTAGATAGTGGTCAAGGTTCTTAGATCCACAGTTTGTATGGCAACAAGGAGATTTGCATGCAGGACATGTGTGTTCAAGGTTCTGACCCACCCAGTGTGTGTGTGTGATCAAAGTTCGCGCATGTATACATGTGTAGGACCGAGTTCTTGCATATACATGCGCTTTTGTCTGGGTTCTTTAGAAAATGGGCTGTAGATAGTGGTCAAGGTTCTTAGATCCACAGTTTGTATGGCACCAAGGAGATTTGCATGCAGGACATGTGTGTTCAAGGTTCTGACCCACCCAGTGTGTGTGTGATCAAAGTTCGCGCATGTATACATGTGTAGGACCGCGTTCTTGCATATACATGCGCTTTTGTCTGGGTTCTTTAGAATATGGGCTGTAGATAGTGGTCAAGGTTCTTAGATCCACAGTTTGTATGGCACCAAGGAGATTTGCATGCAGGACATGTGTGTTCAAGGTTCTGACCCACCCAGTGTGTGTGTGATCAAAGTTCGCGCATGTATACATGTGTAGGACCGAGTTCTTGCATATACATGCGCTTTTGTCTGTGTTCTTTAGAAAATGGGCTGTAGATAGTGGTCAAGGTTCTTAGATCCACAGTTTGTATGGCACCAAGGAGATTTGCATGCAGGACATGTGTGTTCAAGGTTCTGACCCACCCAGTGTGTGTGTGATCAAAGTTCGCGCATGTATACATGTGTAGGACCGAGTTCTTGCATATACATGCGCTTTTGTCTGGGTTCTTTAGAATATGGGCTGTAGATAGTGGTCAAGGTTCTTAGATCCACAGTTTGTATGGCACCAAGGAGATTTGCATGCAGGACATGTGTGTTCAAGGTTCTGACCCACCCAGTGTGTGTGTGATCAAAGTTCGCGCATGTATACATGTGTAGGACCGAGTTCTTGCATATACATGCGCTTTTGTCTGGGTTCTTTAGAATATGGGCTGTAGATAGTGGTCAAGGTTCTTAGATCCACAGTTTGTATGGCACCAAGGAGATTTGCATGCAGGACATGTGTGTTCAAGGTTCTGACCCACCCAGTGTGTGTGTGATCAAAGTTCGCGCATGTATACATGTGTAGGACCGAGTTCTTGCATATACATGCGCTTTTGTCTGGGTTCTTTAGAATATGGGCTGTAGATAGTGGTCAAGGTTCTTAGATCCACAGTTTGTATGGCACCAAGGAGATTTGCATGCAGGACATGTGTGTTCAAGGTTCTGACCCACCCAGTGTGAGTGTGATCAAAGTTCGCGCATCTATACATGTGTTGGACCGAGTTCTTGCATATACATGCGCTTTTGTCTGGGTTCTTTAGAATATGGGCTTTAGATAGTGGTCAAGGTTCTTAGATCCACAGTTTGTATGGCACCAAGGAGATTTGCATGCAGGACATGTGTGTTCAAGGTTCTGACCCACCCAGTGTGTGTGTGATCAAAGTTCGCGCATGTATACATGTGTAGGACCGAGTTCTTGCATATACATGCGCTTTTGTCTGGGTTCTTTAGAATATGGGCTGTAGATAGTGGTCAAGGTTCTTAGATCCACAGTTTGTATGGCACCAAGGAGATTTGCATGCAGGACATGTGTGTTCAAGGTTCTGACCCACCCAGTGTGTGTGTGATCAAAGTTCGCGCATGTATACATGTGTAGGACCGAGTTCTTGCATATACATGCGCTTTTGTCTGGGTTCTTTAGAATATGGGCTGTAGATAGTGGTCAAGGTTCTTAGATCCACAGTTTGTATGGCACCAAGGAGATTTGCATGCAGGACATGTGTGTTCAAGGTTCTGACCCACCCAGTGTGTGTGTGATCAAAGTTCGCACATGTATACATGTGTAGGACCGAGTTCTTGCATATACATGCGCTTTTGTCTGGGTTCTTTAGAATATGGGCTGTAGATAGTGGTCAAGGTTCTTAGATCCACAGTTTGTATGGCACCAAGGAGATTTGCATGCAGGACATGTGTGTTCAAGGTTCTGACCCACCCAGTGTGTGTGTGATCAAAGTTCGCGCACGTATACATGTGTAGGACCGAGTTCTTGCATATACATGCGCTTTTGTCTGGGTCCTTTAGAATATGGGCTGTAGATAGTGGTCAAGGTTCTTAGATCCACAGTTTGTATGGCACCAAGGAGATTTGCATGCAGGACATGTGTGTTCAAGGTTCTGACCCACCCAGTGTGTGTGTGATCAAAGTTCGCGCATGTATACATGTGTAGGACCGAGTTCTTGCATATACATGCGCTTTTGTCTGGGTTCTTTAGAATATGGGCTGTAGATAGTGGTCAAGGTTCTTAGATCCACAGTTTGTATGGCACCAAGGAGATTTGCATGCAGGACATGTGTGTTCAAGGTTCTGACCCACCCAGTGTGTGTGTGATCAAAGTTCGCGCACGTATACATGTGTTGGACCGAGTTCTTGCATATACATGCGCTTTTGTCTGGGTTCTTTAGAATATGGGCTGTAGATAGTGGTCAAGGTTCTTAGATCCACAGTTTGTATGGCACCAAGGAGATTTGCATGCAGGACATGTGTGTTCAAGGTTCTGACCCACCCAGTGTGTGTGTGATCAAAGTTCGCGCATGTATACATGTGTAGGACCGAGTTCTTGCATATACATGCGCTTTTGTCTGGGTTCTTTAGAATATGGGCTGTAGATAGTGGTCAAGGTTCTTAGATCCACAGTTTGTATGGCACCAAGGAGATTTGCATGCAGGACATGTGTGTTCAAGGTTCTGACCCACCCAGTGTGTGTGTGATCAAAGTTCGCGCATGTATACATGTGTAGGACCGAGTTCTTGCATATACATGCGCTTTTGTCTGGGTTCTTTAGAATATGGGCTGTAGATAGTGGTCAAGGTTCTTAGATCCACAGTTTGTATGGCACCAAGGAGATTTGCATGCAGGACATGTGTGTTCAAGGTTCTGACCCACCCAGTGTGTGTGTGATCAAAGTTCGCACATGTATACATGTGTAGGACCGAGTTCTTGCATATACATGCGCTTTTGTCTGGGTTCTTTAGAATATGGGCTGTAGATAGTGGTCAAGGTTCTTAGATCCACAGTTTGTATGGCACCAAGGAGATTTGCATGCAGGACATGTGTGTTCAAGGTTTTGACCCACCCAGTGTGTGTGTGATCAAAGTTCGCGCACGTATACATGTGTAGGACCGAGTTCTTGCATATACATGCGCTTTTGTCTGGGTCCTTTAGAATATGGGCTGTAGATAGTGGTCAAGGTTCTTAGATCCACAGTTTGTATGGCACCAAGGAGATTTGCATGCAGGACATGTGTGTTCAAGGTTCTGACCCACCCAGTGTGTGTGTGATCAAAGTTCGCACATGTATACATGTGTAGGACCGAGTTCTTGCATATACATGCGCTTTTGTCTGGGTTCTTTAGAATATGGGCTGTAGATAGTGGTCAAGGTTCTTAGATCCACAGTTTGTATGGCACCAAGGAGATTTGCATGCAGGACATGTGTGTTCAAGGTTCTGACCCACCCAGTGTGTGTGTGATCAAAGTTCGCGCATGTATACATGTGTAGGACCGAGTTCTTGCATATACATGCGCTCTTGTCTGGGTTCTTTAGAATATGGGCTGTAGATAGTGGTCAAGGTTCTTAGATCCACAGTTTGTATGGCACCAAGGAGATTTGCATGCAGGACATGTGTGTTCAAGGTTCTGACCCACCCAGTGTGTGTGTGATCAAAGTTCGCGCATGTATACATGTGTAGGACCGAGTTCTTGCATATACATGCGCTTTTGTCTGGGTTCTTTAGAATATGGGCTGTAGATAGTGGTCAAGGTTCTTAGATCCACAGTTTGTATGGCACCAAGGAGATTTGCATGCAGGACATGTGTGTTCAAGGTTCTGACCCACCCAGTGTGTGTGTGATCAAAGTTCGCGCACGTATACATGTGTAGGACCGAGTTCTTGCATATACATGCGCTTTTGTCTGGGTTCTTTAGAATATGGGCTGTAGATAGTGGTCAAGGTTCTTAGATCCACAGTTTGTATGGCACCAAGGAGATTTGCATGCAGGACATGTGTGTTCAAGGTTCTGACCCACCCAGTGTGTGTGTGATCAAAGTTCGCGCATGTATACATGTGTAGGACCGAGTTCTTGCATATACATGCGCTTTTGTCTGGGTTCTTTAGAATATGGGCTGTAGATAGTGGTCAAGGTTCTTAGATCCACAGTTTGTATGGCAACAAGGAGATTTGCATGCAGGACATGTGTGTTCAAGGTTCTGACCCACCCAGTGTGTGTGTGTGATCAAAGTTCGCGCATGTATACATGTGTAGGACCGAGTTCTTGCATATACATGCGCTTTTGTCTGGGTTCTTTAGAAAATGGGCTGTAGATAGTGGTCAAGGTTCTTAGATCCACAGTTTGTATGGCACCAAGGAGATTTGCATGCAGGACATGTGTGTTCAAGGTTCTGACCCACCCAGTGTGTGTGTGATCAAAGTTCGCGCATGTATACATGTGTAGGACCGCGTTCTTGCATATACATGCGCTTTTGTCTGGGTTCTTTAGAATATGGGCTGTAGATAGTGGTCAAGGTTCTTAGATCCACAGTTTGTATGGCACCAAGGAGATTTGCATGCAGGACATGTGTGTTCAAGGTTCTGACCCACCCAGTGTGTGTGTGATCAAAGTTCGCGCATGTATACATGTGTAGGACCGAGTTCTTGCATATACATGCGCTTTTGTCTGTGTTCTTTAGAAAATGGGCTGTAGATAGTGGTCAAGGTTCTTAGATCCACAGTTTGTATGGCACCAAGGAGATTTGCATGCAGGACATGTGTGTTCAAGGTTCTGACCCACCCAGTGTGTGTGTGATCAAAGTTCGCGCATGTATACATGTGTAGGACCGAGTTCTTGCATATACATGCGCTTTTGTCTGGGTTCTTTAGAATATGGGCTGTAGATAGTGGTCAAGGTTCTTAGATCCACAGTTTGTATGGCACCAAGGAGATTTGCATGCAGGACATGTGTGTTCAAGGTTCTGACCCACCCAGTGTGTGTGTGATCAAAGTTCGCGCATGTATACATGTGTAGGACCGAGTTCTTGCATATACATGCGCTTTTGTCTGGGTTCTTTAGAATATGGGCTGTAGATAGTGGTCAAGGTTCTTAGATCCACAGTTTGTATGGCACCAAGGAGATTTGCATGCAGGACATGTGTGTTCAAGGTTCTGACCCACCCAGTGTGTGTGTGATCAAAGTTCGCGCATGTATACATGTGTAGGACCGAGTTCTTGCATATACATGCGCTTTTGTCTGGGTTCTTTAGAATATGGGCTGTAGATAGTGGTCAAGGTTCTTAGATCCACAGTTTGTATGGCACCAAGGAGATTTGCATGCAGGACATGTGTGTTCAAGGTTCTGACCCACCCAGTGTGAGTGTGATCAAAGTTCGCGCATCTATACATGTGTTGGACCGAGTTCTTGCATATACATGCGCTTTTGTCTGGGTTCTTTAGAATATGGGCTTTAGATAGTGGTCAAGGTTCTTAGATCCACAGTTTGTATGGCACCAAGGAGATTTGCATGCAGGACATGTGTGTTCAAGGTTCTGACCCACCCAGTGTGTGTGTGATCAAAGTTCGCGCATGTATACATGTGTAGGACCGAGTTCTTGCATATACATGCGCTTTTGTCTGGGTTCTTTAGAATATGGGATGTAGATAGTGGTCAAGGTTCTTAGATCCACAGTTTGTATGGCACCAAGGAGATTTGCATGCAGGACATGTGTGTTCAAGGTTCTGACCCACCCAGTGTGTGTGTGATCAAAGTTCGCGCATGTATACATGTGTAGGACCGAGTTCTTGCATATACATGCGCTTTTGTCTGGGTTCTTTAGAATATGGGCTGAAGATAGTGGTCAAGGTTCTTAGATCCACAGTTTGTATGGCACCAAGGAGATTTGCATGCAGGACATGTGTGTTCAAGGTTCTGACCCACCCAGTGTGTGTGTGATCAAAGTTCGCGCATGTATACATGTGTAGGACCGAGTTCTTGCATATACATGCGCTTTTGTCTGGGTTCTTTAGAATATGGGATGTAGATAGTGGTCAAGGTTCTTAGATCCACAGTTTGTATGGCACCAAGGAGATTTGCATGCAGGACATGTGTGTTCAAGGTTCTGACCCACCCAGTGTGTGTGTGATCAAAGTTCGCGCATGTATACATGTGTAGGACCGAGTTCTTGCATATACATGCGCTTTTGTCTGGGTTCTTTAGAATATGGGCTGTAGATAGTGGTCAAGGTTCTTAGATCCACAGTTTGTATGGCACCAAGGAGATTTGCATGCAGGACATGTGTGTTCAAGGTTCTGACCCACCCAGTGTGTGTGTGATCAAAGTTCGCGCATGTATACATGTGTAGGACCGAGTTCTTGCATATACATGCGCTTTTGTCTGTGTTCTTTAGAAAATGGGCTGTAGATAGTGGTCAAGGTTCTTAGATCCACAGTTTGTATGGCACCAAGGAGATTTGCATGCAGGACATGTGTGTTCAAGGTTCTGACCCACCCAGTGTGTGTGTGATCAAAGTTCGCGCATGTATACATGTGTAGGACCGAGTTCTTGCATATACATGCGCTTTTGTCTGGGTTCTTTAGAATATGGGCTGTAGATAGTGGTCAAGGTTCTTAGATCCACAGTTTGTATGGCACCAAGGAGATTTGCATGCAGGACATGTGTGTTCAAGGTTCTGACCCACCCAGTGTGTGTGTGATCAAAGTTCGCGCATGTATACATGTGTAGGACCGAGTTCTTGCATATACATGCGCTTTTGTCTGGGTTCTTTAGAATATGGGCTGTAGATAGTGGTCAAGGTTCTTAGATCCACAGTTTGTATGGCACCAAGGAGATTTGCATGCAGGACATGTGTGTTCAAGGTTCTGACCCACCCAGTGTGTGTGTGATCAAAGTTCGCGCACGTATACATGTGTTGGACCGAGTTCTTGCATATACATGCGCTTTTGTCTGGGTTCTTTAGAATATGGGCTGTAGATAGTGGTCAAGGTTCTTAGATCCACAGTTTGTATGGCACCAAGGAGATTTGCATGCAGGACATGTGTGTTCAAGGTTCTGACCCACCCAGTGTGTGTGTGATCAAAGTTCGCGCATGTATACATGTGTAGGACCGAGTTCTTGCATATACATGCGCTTTTGTCTGGGTTCTTTAGAATATGGGCTGTAGATAGTGGTCAAGGTTCTTAGATCCACAGTTTGTATGGCACCAAGGAGATTTGCATGCAGGACATGTGTGTTCAAGGTTCTGACCCACCCAGTGTGTGTGTGATCAAAGTTCGCGCATGTATACATGTGTAGGACCGAGTTCTTGCATATACATGCGCTTTTGTCTGGGTTCTTTAGAATATGGGCTGTAGATAGTGGTCAAGGTTCTTAGATCCACAGTTTGTATGGCACCAAGGAGATTTGCATGCAGGACATGTGTGTTCAAGGTTCTGACCCACCCAGTGTGTGTGTGATCAAAGTTCGCACATGTATACATGTGTAGGACCGAGTTCTTGCATATACATGCGCTTTTGTCTGGGTTCTTTAGAATATGGGATGTAGATAGTGGTCAAGGTTCTTAGATCCACAGTTTGTATGGCACCAAGGAGATTTGCATGCAGGAAATGTGTGTTCAATGTTCTGACCCACCCAGTGTGTGTGTGATCAAAGTTCGCGCATGTATACATGTGTAGGACCGAGTTCTTGCATATACATGCGCTCTTGTCTGGGTTCTTTAGAAAATGGGCTGTAGATAGTGGTCAAGGTTCTTAGATCCACAGTTTGTATGGCACCAAGGAGATTTGCATGCAGGACATGTGTGTTCAAGGTTCTGACCCACCCAGTGTGTGTGTGATCAAAGTTCGCACATGTATACATGTGTAGGACCGAGTTCTTGCATATACATGCGCTTTTGTCTGGGTTCTTTAGAATATGGGCTGTAGATAGTGGTCAAGGTTCTTAGATCCACAGTTTGTATGGCACCAAGGAGATTTGCATGCAGGACATGTGTGTTCAAGGTTCTGACCCACCCAGTGTGTGTGTGATCAAAGTTCGCGCACGTATACATGTGTAGGACCGAGTTCTTGCATATACATGCGCTTTTGTCTGGGTCCTTTAGAATATGGGCTGTAGATAGTGGTCAAGGTTCTTAGATCCACAGTTTGTATGGCACCAAGGAGATTTGCATGCAGGACATGTGTGTTCAAGGTTCTGACCCACCCAGTGTGTGTGTGATCAAAGTTCGCACATGTATACATGTGTAGGACCGAGTTCTTGCATATACATGCGCTTTTGTCTGGGTTCTTTAGAATATGGGCTGTAGATAGTGGTCAAGGTTCTTAGATCCACAGTTTGTATGGCACCAAGGAGATTTGCATGCAGGACATGTGTGTTCAAGGTTCTGACCCACCCAGTGTGTGTGTGATCAAAGTTCGCGCATGTATACATGTGTAGGACCGAGTTCTTGCATATACATGCGCTCTTGTCTGGGTTCTTTAGAATATGGGCTGTAGATAGTGGTCAAGGTTCTTAGATCCACAGTTTGTATGGCACCAAGGAGATTTGCATGCAGGACATGTGTGTTCAAGGTTCTGACCCACCCAGTGTGTGTGTGATCAAAGTTCGCGCACGTATACATGTGTAGGACCGAGTTCTTGCATATACATGCGCTTTTGTCTGTGTTCTTTAGAAAATGGGCTGTAGATAGTGGTCAAGGTTCTTAGATCCACAGTTTGTATGGCACCAAGGAGATTTGCATGCAGGACATGTGTGTTCAAGGTTCTGACCCACCCAGTGTGTGTGTGATCAAAGTTCGCGCATGTATACATGTGTAGGACCGAGTTCTTGCATATACATGCGCTTTTGTCTGGGTTCTTTAGAATATGGGCTGTAGATAGTGGTCAAGGTTCTTAGATCCACAGTTTGTATGGCACCAAGGAGATTTGCATGCAGGACATGTGTGTTCAAGGTTCTGACCCACCCAGTGTGTGTGTGATCAAAGTTCGCACATGTATACATGTGTAGGACCGAGTTCTTGCATATACATGCGCTTTTGTCTGGGTTCTTTAGAATATGGGATGTAGATAGTGGTCAAGGTTCTTAGATCCACAGTTTGTATGGCACCAAGGAGATTTGCATGCAGGAAATGTGTGTTCAATGTTCTGACCCACCCAGTGTGTGTGTGATCAAAGTTCGCGCATGTATACATGTGTAGGACCGAGTTCTTGCATATACATGCGCTCTTGTCTGGGTTCTTTAGAAAATGGGCTGTAGATAGTGGTCAAGGTTCTTAGATCCACAGTTTGTATGGCACCAAGGAGATTTGCATGCAGGACATGTGTGTTCAAGGTTCTGACCCACCCAGTGTGTGTGTGATCAAAGTTCGCACATGTATACATGTGTAGGACCGAGTTCTTGCATATACATGCGCTTTTGTCTGGGTTCTTTAGAATATGGGCTGTAGATAGTGGTCAAGGTTCTTAGATCCACAGTTTGTATGGCACCAAGGAGATTTGCATGCAGGACATGTGTGTTCAAGGTTCTGACCCACCCAGTGTGTGTGTGATCAAAGTTCGCGCACGTATACATGTGTAGGACCGAGTTCTTGCATATACATGCGCTTTTGTCTGGGTCCTTTAGAATATGGGCTGTAGATAGTGGTCAAGGTTCTTAGATCCACAGTTTGTATGGCACCAAGGAGATTTGCATGCAGGACATGTGTGTTCAAGGTTCTGACCCACCCAGTGTGTGTGTGATCAAAGTTCGCACATGTATACATGTGTAGGACCGAGTTCTTGCATATACATGCGCTTTTGTCTGGGTTCTTTAGAATATGGGCTGTAGATAGTGGTCAAGGTTCTTAGATCCACAGTTTGTATGGCACCAAGGAGATTTGCATGCAGGACATGTGTGTTCAAGGTTCTGACCCACCCAGTGTGTGTGTGATCAAAGTTCGCGCATGTATACATGTGTAGGACCGAGTTCTTGCATATACATGCGCTCTTGTCTGGGTTCTTTAGAATATGGGCTGTAGATAGTGGTCAAGGTTCTTAGATCCACAGTTTGTATGGCACCAAGGAGATTTGCATGCAGGACATGTGTGTTCAAGGTTCTGACCCACCCAGTGTGTGTGTGATCAAAGTTCGCGCACGTATACATGTGTAGGACCGAGTTCTTGCATATACATGCGCTTTTGTCTGGGTTCTTTAGAATATGGGCTGTAGATAGTGGTCAAGGTTCTTAGATCCACAGTTTGTATGGCACCAAGGAGATTTGCATGCAGGACATGTGTGTTCAAGGTTCTGACCCACCCAGTGTGTGTGTGATCAAAGTTCGCGCATGTATACATGTGTAGGACCGAGTTCTTGCATATACATGCGCTTTTGTCTGGGTTCTTTAGAATATGGGCTGTAGATAGTGGTCAAGGTTCTTAGATCCACAGTTTGTATGGCACCAAGGAGATTTGCATGCAGGACATGTGTGTTCAAGGTTCTGACCCACCCAGTGTGTGTGTGATCAAAGTTCGCGCACGTATACATGTGTAGGACCGAGTTCTTGCATATACATGCGCTTTTGTCTGGGTTCTTTAGAATATGGGCTGTAGATAGTGGTCAAGGTTCTTAGATCCACAGTTTGTATGGCACCAAGGAGATTTGCATGCAGGACATGTGTGTTCAAGGTTCTGACCCACCCAGTGTGTGTGTGATCAAAGTTCGCGCATGTATACATGTGTAGGACCGAGTTCTTGCATATACATGCGCTTTTGTCTGGGTTCTTTAGAATATGGGCTGTAGATAGTGGTCAAGGTTCTTAGATCCACAGTTTGTATGGCACCAAGGAGATTTGCATGCAGGACATGTGTGTTCAAGGTTCTGACCCACCCAGTGTGTGTGTGATCAAAGTTCGCGCATGTATACATGTGTAGGACCGAGTTCTTGCATATACATGCGCTTTTGTCTGGGTTCTTTAGAATATGGGCTGTAGATAGTGGTCAAGGTTCTTAGATCCACAGTTTGTATGGCACCAAGGAGATTTGCATGCAGGACATGTGTGTTCAAGGTTCTGACCCACCCAGTGTGTGTGTGATCAAAGTTCGCGCATGTATACATGTGTAGGACCGAGTTCTTGCATATACATGCGCTTTTGTCTGTGTTCTTTAGAAAATGGGCTGTAGATAGTGGTCAAGGTTCTTAGATCCACAGTTTGTATGGCACCAAGGAGATTTGCATGCAGGACATGTGTGTTCAAGGTTCTGACCCACCCAGTGTGTGTGTGATCAAAGTTCGCGCATGTATACATGTGTAGGACCGAGTTCTTGCATATACATGCGCTTTTGTCTGGGTTCTTTAGAATATGGGCTGTAGATAGTGGTCAAGGTTCTTAGATCCACAGTTTGTATGGCACCAAGGAGATTTGCATGCAGGACATGTGTGTTCAAGGTTCTGACCCACCCAGTGTGTGTGTGATCAAAGTTCGCGCATGTATACATGTGTAGGACCGAGTTCTTGCATATACATGCGCTTTTGTCTGGGTTCTTTAGAATATGGGCTGTAGATAGTGGTCAAGGTTCTTAGATCCACAGTTTGTATGGCACCAAGGAGATTTGCATGCAGGACTTGTGTGTTCAAGGTTCTGACCCACCCAGTGTGTGTGTGATCAAAGTTCGCGCATGTATACATGTGTAGGACCGAGTTCTTGCATATACATGCGCTTTTGTCTGGGTTCTTTAGAATATGGGCTGTAGATAGTGGTCAAGGTTCTTAGATCCACAGTTTGTATGGCACCAAGGAGATTTGCATGCAGGACATGTGTGTTCAAGGTTCTGACCCACCCAGTGTGAGTGTGATCAAAGTTCGCGCATCTATACATGTGTTGGACCGAGTTCTTGCATATACATGCGCTTTTGTCTGGGTTCTTTAGAATATTGGCTTTAGATAGTGGTCAAGGTTCTTAGATCCACAGTTTGTATGGCACCAAGGAGATTTGCATGCAGGACATGTGTGTTCAAGGTTCTGACCCACCCAGTGTGTGTGTGATCAAAGTTCGCGCATGTATACATGTGTAGGACCGAGTTCTTGCATATACATGCGCTTTTGTCTGGGTTCTTTAGAATATGGGCTGTAGATAGTGGTCAAGGTTCTTAGATCCACAGTTTGTATGGCACCAAGGAGATTTGCATGCAGGACATGTGTGTTCAAGGTTCTGACCCACCCAGTGTGTGTGTGATCAAAGTTCGCGCATGTATACATGTGTAGGACCGAGTTCTTGCATATACATGCGCTTTTGTCTGGGTTCTTTAGAATATGGGCTGTAGATAGTGGTCAAGGTTCTTAGATCCACAGTTTGTATGGCACCAAGGAGATTTGCATGCAGGACATGTGTGTTCAAGGTTCTGACCCACCCAGTGTGTGTGTGATCAAAGTTCGCGCATGTATACATGTGTAGGACCGAGTTCTTGCATATACATGCGCTTTTGTCTGGGTTCTTTAGAATATGGGATGTAGATAGTGGTCAAGGTTCTTAGATCCACAGTTTGTATGGCACCAAGGAGATTTGCATGCAGGACATGTGTGTTCAAGGTTCTGACCCACCCAGTGTGTGTGTGATCAAAGTTCGCGCATGTATACATGTGTAGGACCGAGTTCTTGCATATACATGCGCTTTTGTCTGTGTTCTTTAGAAAATGGGCTGTAGATAGTGGTCAAGGTTCTTAGATCCACAGTTTGTATGGCACCAAGGAGATTTGCATGCAGGACATGTGTGTTCAAGGTTCTGACCCACCCAGTGTGTGTGTGATCAAAGTTCGCGCATGTATACATGTGTAGGACCGAGTTCTTGCATATACATGCGCTTTTGTCTGGGTTCTTTAGAATATGGGCTGTAGATAGTGGTCAAGGTTCTTAGATCCACAGTTTGTATGGCACCAAGGAGATTTGCATGCAGGACATGTGTGTTCAAGGTTCTGACCCACCCAGTGTGTGTGTGATCAAAGTTCGCGCATGTATACATGTGTAGGACCGAGTTCTTGCATATACATGCGCTTTTGTCTGGGTTCTTTAGAATATGGGCTGTAGATAGTGGTCAAGGTTCTTAGATCCACAGTTTGTATGGCACCAAGGAGATTTGCATGCAGGACATGTGTGTTCAAGGTTCTGACCCACCCAGTGTGTGTGTGATCAAAGTTCGCGCATGTATACATGTGTAGGACCGAGTTCTTGCATATACATGCGCTTTTGTCTGGGTTCTTTAGAATATGGGCTGTAGATAGTGGTCAAGGTTCTTAGATCCACAGTTTGTATGGCACCAAGGAGATTTGCATGCAGGACATGTGTGTTCAAGGTTCTGACCCACCCAGTGTGTGTGTGATCAAAGTTCGCGCATGTATACATGTGTAGGACCGAGTTCTTGCATATACATGCGCTTTTGTCTGGGTTCTTTAGAATATGGGCTGTAGATAGTGGTCAAGGTTCTTAGATCCACAGTTTGTATGGCACCAAGGAGATTTGCATGCAGGACATGTGTGTTCAAGGTTCTGACCCACCCAGTGTGTGTGTGATCAAAGTTCGCGCACGTATACATGTGTAGGACCGAGTTCTTGCATATACATGCGCTTTTTTCTGGGTTCTTTAGAATATGGGCTGTAGATAGTGGTCAAGGTTCTTAGATCCACAGTTTGTATGGCACCAAGGAGATTTGCATGCAGGACATGTGTGTTCAAGGTTCTGACCCACCCAGTGTGTGTGTGATCAAAGTTCGCGCATGTATACATGTGTAGGACCGAGTTCTTGCATATACATGCGCTTTTGTCTGGGTTCTTTAGAATATGGGCTGTAGATAGTGGTCAAGGTTCTTAGATCCACAGTTTGTATGGCAACAAGGAGATTTGCATGCAGGACATGTGTGTTCAAGGTTCTGACCCACCCAGTGTGTGTGTGTGATCAAAGTTCGCGCATGTATACATGTGTAGGACCGAGTTCGTGCATATACATGCGCTTTTGTCTGGGTTCTTTAGAAAATGGGCTGTAGATAGTGGTCAAGGTTCTTAGATCCACAGTTTGTATGGCACCAAGGAGATTTGCATGCAGGACATGTGTGTTCAAGGTTCTGACCCACCCAGTGTGTGTGTGATCAAAGTTCGCGCATGTATACATGTGTAGGACCGAGTTCTTGCATATACATGCGCTTTTGTCTGGGTTCTTTAGAATATGGGCTGTAGATAGTGGTCAAGGTTCTTAGATCCACAGTTTGTATGGCACCAAGGAGATTTGCATGCAGGACATGTGTGTTCAAGGTTCTGACCCACCCAGTGTGTGTGTGATCAAAGTTCGCGCATGTATACATGTGTAGGACCGAGTTCTTGCATATACATGCGCTTTTGTCTGTGTTCTTTAGAAAATGGGCTGTAGATAGTGGTCAAGTTTCTTAGATCCACAGTTTGTATGGCACCAAGGAGATTTGCATGCAGGACATGTGTGTTCAAGGTTCTGACCCACCCAGTGTGTGTGTGATCAAAGTTCGCGCATGTATACATGTGTAGGACCGAGTTCTTGCATATACATGCGCTTTTGTCTGGGTTCTTTAGAATATGGGCTGTAGATAGTGGTCAAGGTTCTTAGATCCACAGTTTGTATGGCACCAAGGAGATTTGCATGCAGGACATGTGTGTTCAAGGTTCTGACCCACCCAGTGTGTGTGTGATCAAAGTTCGCGCATGTATACATGTGTAGGACCGAGTTCTTGCATATACATGCGCTTTTGTCTGGGTTCTTTAGAATATGGGCTGTAGATAGTGGTCAAGGTTCTTAGATCCACAGTTTGTATGGCACCAAGGAGATTTGCATGCAGGACATGTGTGTTCAAGGTTCTGACCCACCCAGTGTGTGTGTGATCAAAGTTCGCGCACGTTTACATGTGTAGGACCGAGTTCTTGCATATACATGCGCTTTTGTCTGGGTTCTTTAGAATATGGGCTGTAGATAGTGGTCAAGGTTCTTAGATCCACAGTTTGTATGGCACCAAGGAGATTTGCATGCAGGACATGTGTGTTCAAGGTTCTGACCCACCCAGTGTGTGTGTGATCAAAGTTCGCGCATGTATACATGTGTAGGACCGAGTTCTTGCATATACATGCGCTTTTGTCTGGGTTCTTTAGAATATGGGCTGTAGATAGTGGTCAAGGTTCTTAGATCCACAGTTTGTATGGCACCAAGGAGATTTGCATGCAGGACATGTGTGTTCAAGGTTCTGACCCACCCAGTGTGTGTGTGATCAAAGTTCGCGCATGTATACATGTGTAGGACCGAGTTCTTGCATATACATGCGCTTTTGTCTGGGTTCTTTAGAATATGGGCTGTAGATAGTGGTCAAGGTTCTTAGATCCACAGTTTGTATGGCACCAAGGAGATTTGCATGCAGGACATGTGTGTTCAAGGTTCTGACCCACCCAGTGTGTGTGTGATCAAAGTTCGCGCATGTATACATGTGTAGGACCGAGTTCTTGCATATACATGCGCTTTTGTCTGGGTTCTTTAGAATATGGGCTGTAGATAGTGGTCAAGGTTCTTAGATCCACAGTTTGTATGGCACCAAGGAGATTTGCATGCAGGACATGTGTGTTCAAGGTTCTGACCCACCCAGTGTGTGTGTGATCAAAGTTCGCGCATGTATACATGTGGTGGACCGAGTTCTTGCATATACATGCGCTTTTGTCTGGGTTCTTTAGAATATGGGCTGTAGATAGTGGTCAAGGTTCTTAGATCCACAGTTTGTATGGCACCAAGGAGATTTGCATGCAGGACATGTGTGTTCAAGGTTCTGACCCACCCAGTGTGTGTGTGATCAAAGTTCGCGCATGTATACATGTGTAGGACCGAGTTCTTGCATATACATGCGCTTTTGTCTGGGTTCTTTAGAATATGGGCTGTAGATAGTGGTCAAGGTTCTTAGATCCACAGTTTGTATGGCACCAAGGAGATTTGCATGCAGGACATGTGTGTTCAAGGTTCTGACCCACCCAGTGTGTGTGTGATCAAAGTTCGCGCACGTATACATGTGTTGGACCGAGTTCTAGCATATACATGCGCTTTTGTCTAGGTTCTTTAGAATATGGGCTGTAGATAGTGGTCAAGGTTCTTAGATCCACAGTTTGTATGGCACCAAGGAGATTTGCATGCAGGACATGTGTGTTCAAGGTTCTGACCCACCCAGTGTGTGTGTGATCAAAGTTCGCGCATGTATACATGTGTAGGACCGAGTTCTTGCATATACATGCGCTTTTGTCTGGGTTCTTTAGAATATGGGCTGTAGATAGTGGTCAAGGTTCTTAGATCCACAGTTTGTATGGCACCAAGGAGATTTGCATGCAGGACATGTGTGTTCAAGGTTCTGACCCACCCAGTGTGTGTGTGATCAAAGTTCGCGCATGTATACATGTGTAGGACCGAGTTCTTGCATATACATGCGCTTTTGTCTGTGTTCTTTAGAAAATGGGCTGTAGATAGTGGTCAAGGTTCTTAGATCCACAGTTTGTATGGCACCAAGGAGATTTGCATGCAGGACATGTGTGTTCAAGGTTCTGACCCACCCAGTGTGTGTGTGATCAAAGTTCGCGCATGTATACATGTGTAGGACCGAGTTCTTGCATATACATGCGCTTTTGTCTGGGTTCTTTAGAATATGGGCTGTAGATAGTGGTCAAGGTTCTTAGATCCACAGTTTGTATGGCACCAAGGAGATTTGCATGCAGGACATGTGTGTTCAAGGTTCTGACCCACCCAGTGTGTGTGTGATCAAAGTTCGCGCATTTATACATGTGTAGGACCGAGTTATTGCATATACATGCGCTTTTGTCTGGGTTCTTTAGAATATGGGCTGTAGATAGTGGTCAAGGTTCTTAGATCCACAGTTTGTATGGCACCAAGGAGATTTGCATGCAGGACATGTGTGTTCAAGGTTCTGACCCACCCAGTGTGTGTGTGATTAAAGTTCGCGCACGTTTACATGTGTTGGACCGAGTTCTTGCATATACATGCGCTTTTGTCTGGGTTCTTTAGAATATGGGCTGTAGATAGTGGTCAAGGTTCTTAGATCCACAGTTTGTATGGCACCAAGGAGATTTGCATGCAGGACATGTGTGTTCAAGGTTCTGACCCACCCAGTGTGTGTGTGATCAAAGTTCGCGCATGTATACATGTGTAGGACCGAGTTCTTGCATATACATGCGCTTTTGTCTGGGTTCTTTAGAATATGGGCTGTAGATAGTGGTCAAGGTTCTTAGATCCACAGTTTGTATGGCACCAAGGAGATTTGCATGCAGGACATGTGTGTTCAAGGTTCTGACCCACCCAGTGTGTGTGTGATCAAAGTTCGCGCATGTATACATGTGTAGGACCGAGTTCTTGCATATACATGCGCTTTTGTCTGGGTTCTTTAGAATATGGGCTGTAGATAGTGGTCAAGGTTCTTAGATCCACAGTTTGTATGGCACCAAGGAGATTTGCATGCAGGACATGTGTGTTCAAGGTTCTGACCCACCCAGTGTGTGTGTGATCAAAGTTCGCACATGTATACATGTGTAGGACCGAGTTCTTGCATATACATGCGCTTTTGTCTGGGTTCTTTAGAATATGGGCTGTAGATAGTGGTCAAGGTTCTTAGATCCACAGTTTGTATGGCACCAAGGAGATTTGCATGCAGGACACGTGTGTTCAAGGTTCTGACCCACCCAGTGTGTGTGTGATCAAAGTTCGCGCATGTATACATGTGTAGGACCGAGTTCTTGCATATACATACGCTTTTGTCTGGGTTCTTTAGAATATGGGCTGTAGATAGTGGTCAAGGTTCTTAGATCCACAGTTTGTATGGCACCAAGGAGATTTGCATGCAGGACATGTGTGTTCAAGGTTCTGACCCACCCAGTGTGTGTGTGATCAAAGTTCGCGCATGTATACATGTGTAGGACCGAGTTCTTGCATATACATGCGCTTTTGTCTGGGTTCTTTAGAATATGGGCTGTAGATAGTGGTCAAGGTTCTTAGATCCACAGTTTGTATGGCACCAAGGAGATTTGCATGCAGGACATGTGTGTTCAAGGTTCTGACCCACCCAGTGTGTGTGTGATCAAAGTTCGCACATGTATACATGTGTAGGACCGAGTTCTTGCATATACATGCGCTTTTGTCTGGGTTCTTTAGAATATGGGCTGTAGATAGTGGTCAAGGTTCTTAGATCCACAGTTTGTATGGCACCAAGGAGATTTGCATGCAGGACATGTGTGTTCAAGGTTCTGACCCACCCAGTGTGTGTGTGATCAAAGTTCGCGCATGTATACATGTGTAGGACCGAGTTCTTGCATATACATGCGCTTTTGTCTGGGTTCTTTAGAATATGGGCTGTAGATAGTGGTCAAGGATCTTAGATCCACAGTTTGTATGGCACCAAGGAGATTTGCATGCAGGACATGTGTGTTCAAGGTTCTGACCCACCCAGTGTGTGTGTGATCAAAGTTCGCACATGTATACATGTGTAGGACCGAGTTCTTGCATATACATGCGCTTTTGTCTGGGTTCTTTAGAATATGGGCTGTAGATAGTGGTCAAGGTTCTTAGATCCACAGTTTGTATGGCACCAAGGAGATTTGCATGCAGGACATGTGTGTTCAAGGTTCTGACCCACCCAGTGTGTGTGTGATCAAAGTTCGCGCATGTATACATGTGTAGGACCGAGTTCTTGCATATACATGCGCTTTTGTCTGGGTTCTTTAGAATATGGGCTGTAGATAGTGGTCAAGGTTCTTAGATCCACAGTTTGTATGGCACCAAGGAGATTTGCATGCAGGACATGTGTGTTCAAGGTTCTGACCCACCCAGTGTGTGTGTGATCAATGTTCGCGCATGTATACATGTGTAGGACCGAGTTCTTGCATATACATGCGCTTTTGTCTGGGTTCTTTAGAATATGGGCTGTAGATAGTGGTCAAGGTTCTTAGATCCACAGTTTGTATGGCACCAAGGAGATTTGCATGCAGGACATGTGTGTTCAAGGTTCTGACCCACCCAGTGTGTGTGTGATCAAAGTTCGCGCATGTATACATGTGTAGGACCGAGTTCTTGCATATACATGCGCTTTTGTCTGGGTTCTTTAGAATATGGGCTGTAGATAGTGGTCAAGGTTCTTAGATCCACAGTTTGTATGGCACCAAGGAGATTTGCATGCAGGACATGTGTGTTCAAGGTTCTGACCCACCCAGTGTGTGTGTGATCAAAGTTCGCGCATGTATACATGTGTAGGACCGAGTTCTTGCATATACATGCGCTTTTGTCTGGGTTCTTTAGAATATGGGCTGTAGATAGTGGTCAAGGTTCTTAGATCCACAGTTTGTATGGCACCAAGGAGATTTGCATGCAGGACATGTGTGTTCAAGGTTCTGACCCACCCAGTGTGTGTGTGATCAAAGTTCGCGCATGTATACATGTGTAGGACCGAGTTCTTGCATATACATGCGCTTTTGTCTGGGTTCTTTAGAATATGGGCTGTAGATAGTGGTCAAGGTTCTTAGATCCACAGTTTGTATGGCACCAAGGAGATTTGCATGCAGGACATGTGTGTTCAAGGTTCTGACCCACCCAGTGTGTGTGTGATCAAAGTTCGCGCATGTATACATGTGTAGGACCGAGTTCTTGCATATACATGCGCTTTTGTCTGGGTTCTTTAGAATATGGGCTGTAGATAGTGGTCAAGGTTCTTAGATCCACAGTTTGTATGGCACCAAGGAGATTTGCATGCAGGACATGTGTGTTCAAGGTTCTGACCCACCCAGTGTGTGTGTGATCAAAGTTCGCACATGTATACATGTGTAGGACCGAGTTCTTGCATATACATGCGCTTTTGTCTGGGTTCTTTAGAATATGGGCTGTAGATAGTGGTCAAGGTTCTTAGATCCACAGTTTGTATGGCACCAAGGAGATTTGCATGCAGGACATGTGTGTTCAAGGTTCTGACCCACCCAGTGTGTGTGTGATCAAAGTTCGCGCACGTATACATGTGTAGGACCGAGTTCTTGCATATACATGCGCTTTTGTCTGGGTCCTTTAGAATATGGGCTGTAGATAGTGGTCAAGGTTCTTAGATCCACAGTTTGTATGGCACCAAGGAGATTTGCATGCAGGACATGTGTGTTCAAGGTTCTGACCCACCCAGTGTGTGTGTGATCAAAGTTCGCACATGTATACATGTGTAGGACCGAGTTCTTGCATATACATGCGCTTTTGTCTGGGTTCTTTAGAATATGGGCTGTAGATAGTGGTCAAGGTTCTTAGATCCACAGTTTGTATGGCACCAAGGAGATTTGCATGCAGGACATGTGTGTTCAAGGTTCTGACCCACCCAGTGTGTGTGTGATCAAAGTTCGCACATGTATACATGTGTAGGACCGAGTTCTTGCATATACATGCGCTTTTGTCTGGGTTCTTTAGAATATGGGCTGTAGATAGTGGTCAAGGTTCTTAGATCCACAGTTTGTATGGCACCAAGGAGATTTGCATGCAGGACATGTGTGTTCAAGGTTCTGACCCACCCAGTGTGTGTGTGATCAAAGTTCGCGCATGTATACATGTGTAGGACCGAGTTCTTGCATATACATGCGCTTTTGTCTGGGTTCTTTAGAATATGGGCTGTAGATAGTGGTCAAGGTTCTTAGATCCACAGTTTGTATGGCACCAAGGAGATTTGCATGCAGGACATGTGTGTTCAAGGTTCTGACCCACCCAGTGTGTGTGTGATCAAAGTTCGCGCATGTATACATGTGTAGGACCGAGTTCTTGCATATACATGCGCTTTTGTCTGGGTTCTTTAGAATATGGGCTGTAGATAGTGGTCAAGGTTCTTAGATCCACAGTTTGTATGGCACCAAGGAGATTTGCATGCAGGACATGTGTGTTCAAGGTTCTGACCCACCCAGTGTGTGTGTGATCAAAGTTCGCGCACGTATACATGTGTTGGACCGAGTTCTTGCATATACATGCGCTTTTGTCTGGGTTCTTTAGAATATGGGCTGTAGATAGTGGTCAAGGTTCTTAGATCCACAGTTTGTATGGCACCAAGGAGATTTGCATGCAGGACATGTGTGTTCAAGGTTCTGACCCACCCAGTGTGTGTGTGATCAAAGTTCGCGCATGTATACATGTGTAGGACCGAGTTCTTGCATATACATGCGCTTTTGTCTGGGTTCTTTAGAATATGGGCTGTAGATAGTGGTCAAGGTTCTTAGATCCACAGTTTGTATGGCACCAAGGAGATTTGCATGCAGGACATGTGTGTTCAAGGTTCTGACCCACCCAGTGTGTGTGTGATCAAAGTTCGCGCATGTATACATGTGTAGGACCGAGTTCTTGCATATACATGCGCTTTTGTCTGGGTTCTTTAGAATATGGGCTGTAGATAGTGGTCAAGGTTCTTAGATCCACAGTTTGTATGGCACCAAGGAGATTTGCATGCAGGACATGTGTGTTCAAGGTTCTGACCCACCCAGTGTGTGTGTGATCAAAGTTCGCGCATGTATACATGTGTAGGACCGAGTTCTTGCATATACATGCGCTTTTGTCTGGGTTCTTTAGAATATGGGCTGTAGATAGTGGTCAAGGTTCTTAGATCCACAGTTTGTATGGCACCAAGGAGATTTGCATGCAGGACATGTGTGTTCAAGGTTCTGACCCACCCAGTGTGTGTGTGATCAAAGTTCGCGCATGTATACATGTGTAGGACCGAGTTCTTGCATATACATGCGCTTTTGTCTGGGTTCTTTAGAATATGGGCTGTAGATAGTGGTCAAGGTTCTTAGATCCACAGTTTGTATGGCACCAAGGAGATTTGCATGCAGGACATGTGTGTTCAAGGTTCTGACCCACCCAGTGTGTGTGTGATCAATGTTCGCGCATGTATACATGTGTAGGACCGAGTTCTTGCATATACATGCGCTTTTGTCTGGGTTCTTTAGAATATGGGCTGTAGATAGTGGTCAAGGTTCTTAGATCCACAGTTTGTATGGCACCAAGGAGATTTGCATGCAGGACATGTGTGTTCAAGGTTCTGACCCACCCAGTGTGTGTGTGATCAAAGTTCGCGCATGTATACATGTGTAGGACCGAGTTCTTGCATATACATGCGCTTTTGTCTGGGTTCTTTAGAATATGGGCTGTAGATAGTGGTCAAGGTTCTTAGATCCACAGTTTGTATGGCACCAAGGAGATTTGCATGCAGGACATGTGTGTTCAAGGTTCTGACCCACCCAGTGTGTGTGTGATCAAAGTTCGCGCATGTATACATGTGTAGGACCGAGTTCTTGCATATACATGCGCTTTTGTCTGGGTTCTTTAGAATATGGGCTGTAGATAGTGGTCAAGGTTCTTAGATCCACAGTTTGTATGGCACCAAGGAGATTTGCATGCAGGACATGTGTGTTCAAGGTTCTGACCCACCCAGTGTGTGTGTGATCAAAGTTCGCGCATGTATACATGTGTAGGACCGAGTTCTTGCATATACATGCGCTTTTGTCTGGGTTCTTTAGAATATGGGCTGTAGATAGTGGTCAAGGTTCTTAGATCCACAGTTTGTATGGCACCAAGGAGATTTGCATGCAGGACATGTGTGTTCAAGGTTCTGACCCACCCAGTGTGTGTGTGATCAAAGTTCGCGCATGTATACATGTGTAGGACCGAGTTCTTGCATATACATGCGCTTTTGTCTGGGTTCTTTAGAATATGGGCTGTAGATAGTGGTCAAGGTTCTTAGATCCACAGTTTGTATGGCACCAAGGAGATTTGCATGCAGGACATGTGTGTTCAAGGTTCTGACCCACCCAGTGTGTGTGTGATCAAAGTTCGCACATGTATACATGTGTAGGACCGAGTTCTTGCATATACATGCGCTTTTGTCTGGGTTCTTTAGAATATGGGCTGTAGATAGTGGTCAAGGTTCTTAGATCCACAGTTTGTATGGCACCAAGGAGATTTGCATGCAGGACATGTGTGTTCAAGGTTCTGACCCACCCAGTGTGTGTGTGATCAAAGTTCGCGCACGTATACATGTGTAGGACCGAGTTCTTGCATATACATGCGCTTTTGTCTGGGTCCTTTAGAATATGGGCTGTAGATAGTGGTCAAGGTTCTTAGATCCACAGTTTGTATGGCACCAAGGAGATTTGCATGCAGGACATGTGTGTTCAAGGTTCTGACCCACCCAGTGTGTGTGTGATCAAAGTTCGCACATGTATACATGTGTAGGACCGAGTTCTTGCATATACATGCGCTTTTGTCTGGGTTCTTTAGAATATGGGCTGTAGATAGTGGTCAAGGTTCTTAGATCCACAGTTTGTATGGCACCAAGGAGATTTGCATGCAGGACATGTGTGTTCAAGGTTCTGACCCACCCAGTGTGTGTGTGATCAAAGTTCGCGCATGTATACATGTGTAGGACCGAGTTCTTGCATATACATGCGCTTTTGTCTGGGTTCTTTAGAATATGGGCTGTAGATAGTGGTCAAGGTTCTTAGATCCACAGTTTGTATGGCACCAAGGAGATTTGCATGCAGGACATGTGTGTTCAAGGTTCTGACCCACCCAGTGTGTGTGTGATCAAAGTTCGCGCATGTATACATGTGTAGGACCGAGTTCTTGCATATACATGCGCTTTTGTCTGGGTTCTTTAGAATATGGGCTGTAGATAGTGGTCAAGGTTCTTAGATCCACAGTTTGTATGGCACCAAGGAGATTTGCATGCAGGACATGTGTGTTCAAGGTTCTGACCCACCCAGTGTGTGTGTGATCAAAGTTCGCGCACGTATACATGTGTTGGACCGAGTTCTTGCATATACATGCGCTTTTGTCTGGGTTCTTTAGAATATGGGCTGTAGATAGTGGTCAAGGTTCTTAGATCCACAGTTTGTATGGCACCAAGGAGATTTGCATGCAGGACATGTGTGTTCAAGGTTCTGACCCACCCAGTGTGTGTGTGATCAAAGTTCGCGCATGTATACATGTGTAGGACCGAGTTCTTGCATATACATGCGCTTTTGTCTGGGTTCTTTAGAATATGGGCTGTAGATAGTGGTCAAGGTTCTTAGATCCACAGTTTGTATGGCACCAAGGAGATTTGCATGCAGGACATGTGTGTTCAAGGTTCTGACCCACCCAGTGTGTGTGTGATCAAAGTTCGCGCATGTATACATGTGTAGGACCGAGTTCTTGCATATACATGCGCTTTTGTCTGGGTTCTTTAGAATATGGGCTGTAGATAGTGGTCAAGGTTCTTAGATCCACAGTTTGTATGGCACCAAGGAGATTTGCATGCAGGACATGTGTGTTCAAGGTTCTGACCCACCCAGTGTGTGTGTGATCAAAGTTCGCGCATGTATACATGTGTAGGACCGAGTTCTTGCATATACATGCGCTTTTGTCTGGGTTCTTTAGAATATGGGCTGTAGATAGTGGTCAAGGTTCTTAGATCCACAGTTTGTATGGCACCAAGGAGATTTGCATGCAGGACATGTGTGTTCAAGGTTCTGACCCACCCAGTGTGTGTGTGATCAAAGTTCGCGCATGTATACATGTGTAGGACCGAGTTCTTGCATATACATGCGCTTTTGTCTGGGTTCTTTAGAATATGGGCTGTAGATAGTGGTCAAGGTTCTTAGATCCACAGTTTGTATGGCACCAAGGAGATTTGCATGCAGGACATGTGTGTTCAAGGTTCTGACCCACCCAGTGTGTGTGTGATCAAAGTTCGCGCATGTATACATGTGTAGGACCGAGTTCTTGCATATACATGCGCTTTTGTCTGGGTTCTTTAGAATATGGGCTGTAGATAGTGGTCAAGGTTCTTAGATCCACAGTTTGTATGGCACCAAGGAGATTTGCATGCAGGACATGTGTGTTCAAGGTTCTGACCCACCCAGTGTGTGTGTGATCAAAGTTCGCGCATGTATACATGTGTAGGACCGAGTTCTTGCATATACATGCGCTTTTGTCTGGGTTCTTTAGAATATGGGCTGTAGATAGTGGTCAAGGTTCTTAGATCCACAGTTTGTATGGCACCAAGGAGATTTGCATGCAGGACATGTGTGTTCAAGGTTCTGACCCACCCAGTGTGTGTGTGATCAAAGTTCGCGCATGTATACATGTGTAGGACCGAGTTCTTGCATATACATGCGCTTTTGTCTGGGTTCTTTAGAATATGGGCTGTAGATAGTGGTCAAGGTTCTTAGATCCACAGTTTGTATGGCACCAAGGAGATTTGCATGCAGGACATGTGTGTTCAAGGTTCTGACCCACCCAGTGTGTGTGTGATCAAAGTTCGCGCATGTATACATGTGTAGGACCGAGTTCTTGCATATACATGCGCTTTTGTCTGGGTTCTTTAGAATATGGGCTGTAGATAGTGGTCAAGGTTCTTAGATCCACAGTTTGTATGGCACCAAGGAGATTTGCATGCAGGACATGTGTGTTCAAGGTTCTGACCCACCCAGTGTGTGTGTGATCAAAGTTCGCGCATGTATACATGTGTAGGACCGAGTTCTTGCATATACATGCGCTTTTGTCTGGGTTCTTTAGAATATGGGCTGTAGATAGTGGTCAAGGTTCTTAGATCCACAGTTTGTATGGCACCAAGGAGATTTGCATGCAGGACATGTGTGTTCAAGGTTCTGACCCACCCAGTGTGTGTGTGATCAAAGTTCGCGCATGTATACATGTGTAG
This sequence comes from Magallana nippona, assembly GCA_033439105.1. Classification (NCBI taxonomy): domain Eukaryota; kingdom Metazoa; phylum Mollusca; class Bivalvia; order Ostreida; family Ostreidae; genus Magallana; species Magallana nippona. The sequence continues at coordinate 49,525,866 of CM065925.1, forward strand.
GACCGAGTTCTTGCATATACATGCGCTTTTGTCTGGGTTCTTTAGAATATGGGCTGTAGATAGTGGTCAAGGTTCTTAGATCCACAGTTTGTATGGCACCAAGGAGATTTGCATGCAGGACATGTGTGTTCAAGGTTCTGACCCACCCAGTGTGTGTGTGATCAAAGTTCGCGCATGTATACATGTGTAGGACCGAGTTCTTGCATATACATGCGCTTTTGTCTGGGTTCTTTAGAATATGGGCTGTAGATAGTGGTCAAGGTTCTTAGATCCACAGTTTGTATGGCACCAAGGAGATTTGCATGCAGGACATGTGTGTTCAAGGTTCTGACCCACCCAGTGTGTGTGTGATCAAAGTTCGTGCATGTATACATGTGTAGGACCGAGTTCTTGCATATACATGCGCTTTTGTCTGGGTTCTTTAGAATATGGGCTGTAGATAGTGGTCAAGGTTCTTAGATCCACAGTTTGTATGGCACCAAGGAGATTTGCATGCAGGACATGTGTGTTCAAGGTTCTGACCCACCCAGTGTGTGTGTGATCAAAGTTCGCGCATGTATACATGTGTAGGACCGAGTTCTTGCATATACATGCGCTTTTGTCTGGGTTCTTTAGAATATGGGCTGTAGATAGTGGTCAAGGTTCTTAGATCCACAGTTTGTATGGCACCAAGGAGATTTGCATGCAGGACATGTGTGTTCAAGGTTCTGACCCACCCAGTGTGTGTGTGATCAAAGTTCGCACATGTATACATGTGTAGGACCGAGTTCTTGCATATACATGCGCTTTTGTCTGGGTTCTTTAGAATATGGGCTGTAGATAGTGGTCAAGGTTCTTAGATCCACAGTTTGTATGGCACCAAGGAGATTTGCATGCAGGACATGTGTGTTCAAGGTTCTGACCCACCCAGTGTGTGTGTGATCAAAGTTCGCGCATGTATACATGTGTAGGACCGAGTTCTTGCATATACATGCGCTTTTGTCTGGGTTCTTTAGAATATGGGCTGTAGATAGTGGTCAAGGTTCTTAGATCCACAGTTTGTATGGCACCAAGGAGATTTGCATGCAGGACATGTGTGTTCAAGGTTCTGACCCACCCAGTGTGTGTGTGATCAAAGTTCGCGCATGTATACATGTGTAGGACCGAGTTCTTGCATATACATGCGCTTTTGTCTGGGTTCTTTAGAATATGGGCTGTAGATAGTGGTCAAGGTTCTTAGATCCACAGTTTGTATGGCACCAAGGAGATTTGCATGCAGGACATGTGTGTTCAAGGTTCTGACCCACCCAGTGTGTGTGTGATCAAAGTTCGCGCACGTATACATGTGTTGGACCGAGTTCTTGCATATACATGCGCTTTTGTCTGGGTTCTTTAGAATATGGGCTGTAGATAGTGGTCAAGGTTCTTAGATCCACAGTTTGTATGGCACCAAGGAGATTTGCATGCAGGACATGTGTGTTCAAGGTTCTGACCCACCCAGTGTGTGTGTGATCAAAGTTCGCGCATGTATACATGTGTAGGACCGAGTTCTTGCATATACATGCGCTTTTGTCTGGGTTCTTTAGAATATGGGCTGTAGATAGTGGTCAAGGTTCTTAGATCCACAGTTTGTATGGCACCAAGGAGATTTGCATGCAGGACATGTGTGTTCAAGGTTCTGACCCACCCAGTGTGTGTGTGATCAAAGTTCGCGCATGTATACATGTGTAGGACCGAGTTCTTGCATATACATGCGCTTTTGTCTGGGTTCTTTAGAATATGGGCTGTAGATAGTGGTCAAGGTTCTTAGATCCACAGTTTGTATGGCACCAAGGAGATTTGCATGCAGGACATGTGTGTTCAAGGTTCTGACCCACCCAGTGTGTGTGTGATCAAAGTTCGCGCATGTATACATGTGTAGGACCGAGTTCTTGCATATACATGCGCTTTTGTCTGGGTTCTTTAGAATATGGGCTGTAGATAGTGGTCAAGGTTCTTAGATCCACAGTTTGTATGGCACCAAGGAGATTTGCATGCAGGACATGTGTGTTCAAGGTTCTGACCCACCCAGTGTGTGTGTGATCAAAGTTCGCGCATGTATACATGTGTAGGACCGAGTTCTTGCATATACATGCGCTTTTGTCTGGGTTCTTTAGAATATGGGCTGTAGATAGTGGTCAAGGTTCTTAGATCCACAGTTTGTATGGCACCAAGGAGATTTGCATGCAGGACATGTGTGTTCAAGGTTCTGACCCACCCAGTGTGTGTGTGATCAAAGTTCGCGCATGTATACATGTGTAGGACCGAGTTCTTGCATATACATGCGCTTTTGTCTGGGTTCTTTAGAATATGGGCTGTAGATAGTGGTCAAGGTTCTTAGATCCACAGTTTGTATGGCACCAAGGAGATTTGCATGCAGGACATGTGTGTTCAAGGTTCTGACCCACCCAGTGTGTGTGTGATCAAAGTTCGCGCATGTATACATGTGTAGGACCGAGTTCTTGCATATACATGCGCTTTTGTCTGGGTTCTTTAGAATATGGGCTGTAGATAGTGGTCAAGGTTCTTAGATCCACAGTTTGTATGGCACCAAGGAGATTTGCATGCAGGACATGTGTGTTCAAGGTTCTGACCCACCCAGTGTGTGTGTGATCAAAGTTCGCGCATGTATACATGTGTAGGACCGAGTTCTTGCATATACATGCGCTTTTGTCTGGGTTCTTTAGAATATGGGCTGTAGATAGTGGTCAAGGTTCTTAGATCCACAGTTTGTATGGCACCAAGGAGATTTGCATGCAGGACATGTGTGTTCAAGGTTCTGACCCACCCAGTGTGTGTGTGATCAAAGTTCGCGCATGTATACATGTGTAGGACCGAGTTCTTGCATATACATGCGCTTTTGTCTGGGTTCTTTAGAATATGGGCTGTAGATAGTGGTCAAGGTTCTTAGATCCACAGTTTGTATGGCACCAAGGAGATTTGCATGCAGGACATGTGTGTTCAAGGTTCTGACCCACCCAGTGTGTGTGTGATCAAAGTTCGCGCATGTATACATGTGTAGGACCGAGTTCTTGCATATACATGCGCTTTTGTCTGGGTTCTTTAGAATATGGGCTGTAGATAGTGGTCAAGGTTCTTAGATCCACAGTTTGTATGGCACCAAGGAGATTTGCATGCAGGACATGTGTGTTCAAGGTTCTGACCCACCCAGTGTGTGTGTGATCAAAGTTCGCGCATGTATACATGTGTAGGACCGAGTTCTTGCATATACATGCGCTTTTGTCTGGGTTCTTTAGAATATGGGCTGTAGATAGTGGTCAAGGTTCTTAGATCCACAGTTTGTATGGCACCAAGGAGATTTGCATGCAGGACATGTGTGTTCAAGGTTCTGACCCACCCAGTGTGTGTGTGATCAAAGTTCGCGCATGTATACATGTGTAGGACCGAGTTCTTGCATATACATGCGCTTTTGTCTGGGTTCTTTAGAATATGGGCTGTAGATAGTGGTCAAGGTTCTTAGATCCACAGTTTGTATGGCACCAAGGAGATTTGCATGCAGGACATGTGTGTTCAAGGTTCTGACCCACCCAGTGTGTGTGTGATCAAAGTTCGTGCATGTATACATGTGTAGGACCGAGTTCTTGCATATACATGCGCTTTTGTCTGGGTTCTTTAGAATATGGGCTGTAGATAGTGGTCAAGGTTCTTAGATCCACAGTTTGTATGGCACCAAGGAGATTTGCATGCAGGACATGTGTGTTCAAGGTTCTGACCCACCCAGTGTGTGTGTGATCAAAGTTCGCGCATGTATACATGTGTAGGACCGAGTTCTTGCATATACATGCGCTTTTGTCTGGGTTCTTTAGAATATGGGCTGTAGATAGTGGTCAAGGTTCTTAGATCCACAGTTTGTATGGCACCAAGGAGATTTGCATGCAGGACATGTGTGTTCAAGGTTCTGACCCACCCAGTGTGTGTGTGATCAAAGTTCGCGCATGTATACATGTGTAGGACCGAGTTCTTGCATATACATGCGCTTTTGTCTGGGTTCTTTAGAATATGGGCTGTAGATAGTGGTCAAGGTTCTTAGATCCACAGTTTGTATGGCACCAAGGAGATTTGCATGCAGGACATGTGTGTTCAAGGTTCTGACCCACCCAGTGTGTGTGTGATCAAAGTTCGCGCATGTATACATGTGTAGGACCGAGTTCTTGCATATACATGCGCTTTTGTCTGGGTTCTTTAGAATATGGGCTGTAGATAGTGGTCAAGGTTCTTAGATCCACAGTTTGTATGGCACCAAGGAGATTTGCATGCAGGACATGTGTGTTCAAGGTTCTGACCCACCCAGTGTGTGTGTGATCAAAGTTCGCGCATGTATACATGTGTAGGACTGAGTTCTTGCATATACATGCGCTTTTGTCTGGGTTCTTTAGAATATGGGCTGTAGATAGTGGTCAAGGTTCTTAGATCCACAGTTTGTATGGCACCAAGGAGATTTGCATGCAGGACATGTGTGTTCAAGGTTCTGACCCACCCAGTGTGTGTGTGATCAAAGTTCGCGCATGTATACATGTGTAGGACCGAGTTCTTGCATATACATGCGCTTTTGTCTGGGTTCTTTAGAATATGGGCTGTAGATAGTGGTCAAGGTTCTTAGATCCACAGTTTGTATGGCACCAAGGAGATTTGCATGCAGGACATGTGTGTTCAAGGTTCTGACCCACCCAGTGTGTGTGTGATCAAAGTTCGCGCATGTATACATGTGTAGGACCGAGTTCTTGCATATACATGCGCTTTTGTCTGGGTTCTTTAGAATATGGGCTGTAGATAGTGGTCAAGGTTCTTAGATCCACAGTTTGTATGGCACCAAGGAGATTTGCATGCAGGACATGTGTGTTCAAGGTTCTGACCCACCCAGTGTGTGTGTGATCAAAGTTCGCGCATGTATACATGTGTAGGACCGAGTTCTTGCATATACATGCGCTTTTGTCTGGGTTCTTTAGAATATGGGCTGTAGATAGTGGTCAAGGTTCTTAGATCCACAGTTTGTATGGCACCAAGGAGATTTGCATGCAGGACATGTGTGTTCAAGGTTCTGACCCACCCAGTGTGTGTGTGATCAAAGTTCGCGCATGTATACATGTGTAGGACCGAGTTCTTGCATATACATGCGCTTTTGTCTGGGTTCTTTAGAATATGGGCTGTAGATAGTGGTCAAGGTTCTTAGATCCACAGTTTGTATGGCACCAAGGAGATTTGCATGCAGGACATGTATGTTCAAGGTTCTGACCCACCCAGTGTGTGTGTGATCAAAGTTCGCGCACGTATACATGTGTAGGACCGAGTTCTTGCATATACATGCGCTTTTGTCTGGGTTCTTTAGAATATGGGCTGTAGATAGTGGTCAAGGTTCTTAGATCCACAGTTTGTATGGCACCAAGGAGATTTGCATGCAGGACATGTGTGTTCAAGGTTCTGACCCACCCAGTGTGTGTGTGATCAAAGTTCGCACATGTATACATGTGTAGGACCGAGTTCTTGCATATACATGCGCTTTTGTCTGGGTTCTTTAGAATATGGGCTGTAGATAGTGGTCAAGGTTCTTAGATCCACAGTTTGTATGGCACCAAGGAGATTTGCATGCAGGACATGTGTGTTCAAGGTTCTGACCCACCCAGTGTGTGTGTGATCAAAGTTCGCGCATGTATACATGTGTAGGACCGAGTTCTTGCATATACATGCGCTTTTGTCTGGGTTCTTTAGAATATGGGCTGTAGATAGTGGTCAAGGTTCTTAGATCCACAGTTTGTATGGCACCAAGGAGATTTGCATGCAGGACATGTGTGTTCAAGGTTCTGACCCACCCAGTGTGTGTGTGATCAAAGTTCGCGCATGTATACATGTGTAGGACCGAGTTCTTGCATATACATGCGCTTTTGTCTGGGTTCTTTAGAATATGGGCTGTAGATAGTGGTCAAGGTTCTTAGATCCACAGTTTGTATGGCAACAAGGAGATTTGCATGCAGGACATGTGTGTTCAAGGTTCTGACCCACCCAGTGTGTGTGTGATCAAAGTTCGCGCACGTATACATGTGTTGGACCGAGTTCTTGCATATACATGCGCTTTTGTCTGGGTTCTTTAGAATATGGGCTGTAGATAGTGGTCAAGGTTCTTAGATCCACAGTTTGTATGGCACCAAGGAGATTTGCATGCAGGACATGTGTGTTCAAGGTTCTGACCCACCCAGTGTGTGTGTGATCAAAGTTCGCGCATGTATACATGTGTAGGACCGAGTTCTTGCATATACATGCGCTTTTGTCTGGGTTCTTTAGAATATGGGCTGTAGATAGTGGTCAAGGTTCTTAGATCCACAGTTTGTATGGCACCAAGGAGATTTGCATGCAGGACATGTGTGTTCAAGGTTCTGACCCACCCAGTGTGTGTGTGATCAAAGTTCGCGCATGTATACATGTGTAGGACCGAGTTCTTGCATATACATGCGCTTTTGTCTGGGTTCTTTAGAATATGGGCTGTAGATAGTGGTCAAGGTTCTTAGATCCACAGTTTGTATGGCACCAAGGAGATTTGCATGCAGGACATGTGTGTTCAAGGTTCTGACCCACCCAGTGTGTGTGTGATCAAAGTTCGCGCATGTATACATGTGTAGGACCGAGTTCTTGCATATACATGCGCTTTTGTCTGGGTTCTTTAGAATATGGGCTGTAGATAGTGGTCAAGGTTCTTAGATCCACAGTTTGTATGGCACCAAGGAGATTTGCATGCAGGACATGTGTGTTCAAGGTTCTGACCCACCCAGTGTGTGTGTGATCAAAGTTCGCGCATGTATACATGTGTAGGATCGAGTTCTTGCATATACATGCGCTTTTGTCTGGGTTCTTTAGAATATGGGCTGTAGATAGTGGTCAAGGTTCTTAGATCCACAGTTTGTATGGCACCAAGGAGATTTGCATGCAGGACATGTGTGTTCAAGGTTCTGACCCACCCAGTGTGTGTGTGATCAAAGTTCGCGCATGTATACATGTGTAGGACCGAGTTCTTGCATATACATGCGCTTTTGTCTGGGTTCTTTAGAATATGGGCTGTAGATAGTGGTCAAGGTTCTTAGATCCACAGTTTGTATGGCACCAAGGAGATTTGCATGCAGGACATGTGTGTTCAAGGTTCTGACCCACCCAGTGTGTGTGTGATCAAAGTTCGCGCATGTATACATGTGTAGGACCGAGTTCTTGCATATACATGCGCTTTTGTCTGGGTTCTTTAGAATATGGGCTGTAGATAGTGGTCAAGGTTCTTAGATCCACAGTTTGTATGGCACCAAGGAGATTTGCATGCAGGACATGTGTGTTCAAGGTTCTGACCCACCCAGTGTGTGTGTGATCAAAGTTCGCACATGTATACATGTGTAGGACCGAGTTCTTGCATATACATGCGCTTTTGTCTGGGTTCTTTAGAATATGGGCTGTAGATAGTGGTCAAGGTTCTTAGATCCACAGTTTGTATGGCACCAAGGAGATTTGCATGCAGGACATGTGTGTTCAAGGTTCTGACCCACCCAGTGTGTGTGTGATCAAAGTTCGCGCATGTATACATGTGTAGGACCGAGTTCTTGCATATACATGCGCTTTTGTCTGGGTTCTTTAGAATATGGGCTGTAGATAGTGGTCAAGGTTCTTAGATCCACAGTTTGTATGGCACCAAGGAGATTTGCATGCAGGACATGTGTGTTCAAGGTTCTGACCCACCCAGTGTGTGTGTGATCAAAGTTCGCGCATGTATACATGTGTAGGACCGAGTTCTTGCATATACATGCGCTTTTGTCTGGGTTCTTTAGAATATGGGCTGTAGATAGTGGTCAAGGCTCTTAGATCCACAGTTTGTATGGCACCAAGGAGATTTGCATGCAGGACATGTGTGTTCAAGGTTCTGACCCTCCCAGTGTGTGTGTGATCAAAGTTCGCGCATGTATACATGTGTAGGACCGAGTTCTTGCATATACATGCGCTTTTGTCTGGGTTCTTTAGAATATGGGCTGTAGATAGTGGTCAAGGTTCTTAGATCCACAGTTTGTATGGCACCAAGGAGATTTGCATGCAGGACATGTGTGTTCAAGGTTCTGACCCACCCAGTGTGTGTGTGATCAAAGTTCGCACATGTATACATGTGTAGGACCGAGTTCTTGCATATACATGCGCTTTTGTCTGGGTTCTTTAGAATATGGGCTGTAGATAGTGGTCAAGGTTCTTAGATCCACAGTTTGTATGGCACCAAGGAGATTTGCATGCAGGACATGTGTGTTCAAGGTTCTGACCCACCCAGTGTGTGTGTGATCAAAGTTCGCGCATGTATACATGTGTAGGACCGAGTTCTTGCATATACATGCGCTTTTGTCTGGGTTCTTTAGAATATGGGCTGTAGATAGTGGTCAAGGTTCTTAGATCCACAGTTTGTATGGCACCAAGGAGATTTGCATGCAGGACATGTGTGTTCAAGGTTCTGACCCACCCAGTGTGTGTGTGATCAAAGTTCGCGCATGTATACATGTGTAGGACCGAGTTCTTGCATATACATGCGCTTTTGTCTGGGTTCTTTAGAATATGGGCTGTAGATAGTGGTCAAGGTTCTTAGATCCACAGTTTGTATGGCACCAAGGAGATTTGCATGCAGGACATGTGTGTTCAAGGTTCTGACCCACCCAGTGTGTGTGTGATCAAAGTTCGCGCATGTATACATGTGTAGGACCGAGTTCTTGCATATACATGCGCTTTTGTCTGGGTTCTTTAGAATATGGGCTGTAGATAGTGGTCAAGGTTCTTAGATCCACAGTTTGTATGGCACCAAGGAGATTTGCATGCAGGACATGTGTGTTCAAGGTTCTGACCCACCCAGTGTGTGTGTGTGATCAAAGTTCGCACATGTATACATGTGTAGGACCGAGTTCTTGCATATACATGCGCTTTTGTCTGGGTTCTTTAGAATATGGGCTGTAGATAGTGGTCAAGGTTCTTAGATCCACAGTTTGTATGGCACCAAGGAGATTTGCATGCAGGACATGTGTGTTCAAGGTTCTGACCCACCCAGTGTGTGTGTGATCAAAGTTCGCGCATGTATACATGTGTAGGACCGAGTTCTTGCATATACATGCGCTTTTGTCTGGGTTCTTTAGAATATGGGCTGTAGATAGTGGTCAAGGTTCTTAGATCCACAGTTTGTATGGCACCAAGGAGATTTGCATGCAGGACATGTGTGTTCAAGGTTCTGACCCACCCAGTGTGTGTGTGATCAAAGTTCGCGCATGTATACATGTGTAGGACCGAGTTCTTGCATATACATGCGCTTTTGTCTGGGTTCTTTAGAATATGGGCTGTAGATAGTGGTCAAGGTTCTTAGATCCACAGTTTGTATGGCACCAAGGAGATTTGCATGCAGGACATGTGTGTTCAAGGTTCTGACCCACCCAGTGTGTGTGTGATCAAAGTTCGCGCATGTATACATGTGTAAGACCGAGTTCTTGCATATACATGCGCTTTTGTCTGGGTTCTTTAGAATATGGGCTGTAGATAGTGGTCAAGGTTCTTAGATCCACAGTTTGTATGGCACCAAGGAGATTTGCATGCAGGACATGTGTGTTCAAGGTTCTGACCCACCCAGTGTGTGTGTGATCAAAGTTCGCGCATGTATACATGTGTAGGACCGAGTTCTTGCATATACATGCGCTTTTGTCTGGGTTCTTTAGAATATGGGCTGTAGATAGTGGTCAAGGTTCTTAGATCCACAGTTTGTATGGCACCAAGGAGATTTGCATGCAGGACATGTGTGTTCAAGGTTCTGACCCACCCAGTGTGTGTGTGATCAAAGTTCGTGCATGTATACATGTGTAGGACCGAGTTCTTGCATATACATGCGCTTTTGTCTGGGTTCTTTAGAATATGGGCTGTAGATAGTGGTCAAGGTTCTTAGATCCACAGTTTGTATGGCACCAAGGAGATTTGCATGCAGGACATGTGTGTTCAAGGTTCTGACCCACCCAGTGTGTGTGTGATCAAAGTTCGCGCATGTATACATGTGTAGGACCGAGTTCTTGCATATACATGCGCTTTTGTCTGGGTTCTTTAGAATATGGGCTGTAGATAGTGGTCAAGGTTCTTAGATCCACAGTTTGTATGGCACCAAGGAGATTTGCATGCAGGACATGTGTGTTCAAGGTTCTGACCCACCCAGTGTGTGTGTGATCAAAGTTCGCGCATGTATACATGTGTAGGACCGAGTTCTTGCATATACATGCGCTTTTGTCTGGGTTCTTTAGAATATGGGCTGTAGATAGTGGTCAAGGTTCTTAGATCCACAGTTTGTATGGCACCAAGGAGATTTGCATGCAGGACATGTGTGTTCAAGGTTCTGACCCACCCAGTGTGTGTGTGATCAAAGTTCGCGCATGTATACATGTGTAGGACCGAGTTCTTGCATATACATGCGCTTTTGTCTGGGTTCTTTAGAATATGGGCTGTAGATAGTGGTCAAGGTTCTTAGATCCACAGTTTGTATGGCACCAAGGAGATTTGCATGCAGGACATGTGTGTTCAAGGTTCTGACCCACCCAGTGTGTGTGTGATCAAAGTTCGCGCATGTATACATGTGTAGGACTGAGTTCTTGCATATACATGCGCTTTTGTCTGGGTTCTTTAGAATATGGGCTGTAGATAGTGGTCAAGGTTCTTAGATCCACAGTTTGTATGGCACCAAGGAGATTTGCATGCAGGACATGTGTGTTCAAGGTTCTGACCCACCCAGTGTGTGTGTGATCAAAGTTCGCGCATGTATACATGTGTAGGACCGAGTTCTTGCATATACATGCGCTTTTGTCTGGGTTCTTTAGAATATGGGCTGTAGATAGTGGTCAAGGTTCTTAGATCCACAGTTTGTATGGCACCAAGGAGATTTGCATGCAGGACATGCGTGTTCAAGGTTCTGACCCACCCAGTGTGTGTGTGATCAAAGTTCGCGCATGTATACATGTGTAGGACCGAGTTCTTGCATATACATGCGCTTTTGTCTGGGTTCTTTAGAATATGGGCTGTAGATAGTGGTCAAGGTTCTTAGATCCACAGTTTGTATGGCACCAAGGAGATTTGCATGCAGGACATGTGTGTTCAAGGTTCTGACCCACCCAGTGTGTGTGTGATCAAAGTTCGCGCATGTATACATGTGTAGGACCGAGTTCTTGCATATACATGCGCTTTTGTCTGGGTTCTTTAGAATATGGGCTGTAGATAGTGGTCAAGGTTCTTAGATCCACAGTTTGTATGGCACCAAGGAGATTTGCATGCAGGACATGTGTGTTCAAGGTTCTGACCCACCCAGTGTGTGTGTGATCAAAGTTCGCGCATGTATACATGTGTAGGACCGAGTTCTTGCATATACATGCGCTTTTGTCTGGGTTCTTTAGAATATGGGCTGTAGATAGTGGTCAAGGTTCTTAGATCCACAGTTTGTATGGCAACAAGGAGATTTGCATGCAGGACATGTGTGTTCAAGGTTCTGACCCACCCAGTGTGTGTGTGATCAAAGTTCGCGCACGTATACATGTGTTGGACCGAGTTCTTGCATATACATGCGCTTTTGTCTGGGTTCTTTAGAATATGGGCTGTAGATAGTGGTCAAGGTTCTTAGATCCACAGTTTGTATGGCACCAAGGAGATTTGCATGCAGGACATGTGTGTTCAAGGTTCTGACCCACCCAGTGTGTGTGTGATCAAAGTTCGCGCATGTATACATGTGTAGGACCGAGTTCTTGCATATACATGCGCTTTTGTCTGGGTTCTTTAGAATATGGGCTGTAGATAGTGGTCAAGGTTCTTAGATCCACAGTTTGTATGGCACCAAGGAGATTTGCATGCAGGACATGTGTGTTCAAGGTTCTGACCCACCCAGTGTGTGTGTGATCAAAGTTCGCGCATGTATACATGTGTAGGACCGAGTTCTTGCATATACATGCGCTTTTGTCTGGGTTCTTTAGAATATGGGCTGTAGATAGTGGTCAAGGTTCTTAGATCCACAGTTTGTATGGCACCAAGGAGATTTGCATGCAGGACATGTGTGTTCAAGGTTCTGACCCACCCAGTGTGTGTGTGATCAAAGTTCGCGCATGTATACATGTGTAGGACCGAGTTCTTGCATATACATGCGCTTTTGTCTGGGTTCTTTAGAATATGGGCTGTAGATAGTGGTCAAGGTTCTTAGATCCACAGTTTGTATGGCACCAAGGAGATTTGCATGCAGGACATGTGTGTTCAAGGTTCTGACCCACCCAGTGTGTGTGTGATCAAAGTTCGCGCATGTATACATGTGTAGGACCGAGTTCTTGCATATACATGCGCTTTTGTCTGGGTTCTTTAGAATATGGGCTGTAGATAGTGGTCAAGGTTCTTAGATCCACAGTTTGTATGGCACCAAGGAGATTTGCATGCAGGACATGTGTGTTCAAGGTTCTGACCCACCCAGTGTGTGTGTGATCAAAGTTCGCGCATGTATACATGTGTAGGACCGAGTTCTTGCATATACATGCGCTTTTGTCTGGGTTCTTTAGAATATGGGCTGTAGATAGTGGTCAAGGTTCTTAGATCCACAGTTTGTATGGCACCAAGGAGATTTGCATGCAGGACATGTGTGTTCAAGGTTCTGACCCACCCAGTGTGTGTGTGATCAAAGTTCGCGCATGTATACATGTGTAGGACCGAGTTCTTGCATATACATGCGCTTTTGTCTGGGTTCTTTAGAATATGGGCTGTAGATAGTGGTCAAGGTTCTTAGATCCACAGTTTGTATGGCACCAAGGAGATTTGCATGCAGGACATGTGTGTTCAAGGTTCTGACCCACCCAGTGTGTGTGTGATCAAAGTTCGCACATGTATACATGTGTAGGACCGAGTTCTTGCATATACATGCGCTTTTGTCTGGGTTCTTTAGAATATGGGCTGTAGATAGTGGTCAAGGTTCTTAGATCCACAGTTTGTATGGCACCAAGGAGATTTGCATGCAGGACATGTGTGTTCAAGGTTCTGACCCACCCAGTGTGTGTGTGATCAAAGTTCGCGCATGTATACATGTGTAGGACCGAGTTCTTGCATATACATGCGCTTTTGTCTGGGTTCTTTAGAATATGGGCTGTAGATAGTGGTCAAGGTTCTTAGATCCACAGTTTGTATGGCACCAAGGAGATTTGCATGCAGGACATGTGTGTTCAAGGTTCTGACCCACCCAGTGTGTGTGTGATCAAAGTTCGCGCATGTATACATGTGTAGGACCGAGTTCTTGCATATACATGCGCTTTTGTCTGGGTTCTTTAGAATATGGGCTGTAGATAGTGGTCAAGGCTCTTAGATCCACAGTTTGTATGGCACCAAGGAGATTTGCATGCAGGACATGTGTGTTCAAGGTTCTGACCCTCCCAGTGTGTGTGTGATCAAAGTTCGCGCATGTATACATGTGTAGGACCGAGTTCTTGCATATACATGCGCTTTTGTCTGGGTTCTTTAGAATATGGGCTGTAGATAGTGGTCAAGGTTCTTAGATCCACAGTTTGTATGGCACCAAGGAGATTTGCATGCAGGACATGTGTGTTCAAGGTTCTGACCCACCCAGTGTGTGTGTGATCAAAGTTCGCACATGTATACATGTGTAGGACCGAGTTCTTGCATATACATGCGCTTTTGTCTGGGTTCTTTAGAATATGGGCTGTAGATAGTGGTCAAGGTTCTTAGATCCACAGTTTGTATGGCACCAAGGAGATTTGCATGCAGGACATGTGTGTTCAAGGTTCTGACCCACCCAGTGTGTGTGTGATCAAAGTTCGCGCATGTATACATGTGTAGGACCGAGTTCTTGCATATACATGCGCTTTTGTCTGGGTTCTTTAGAATATGGGCTGTAGATAGTGGTCAAGGTTCTTAGATCCACAGTTTGTATGGCACCAAGGAGATTTGCATGCAGGACATGTGTGTTCAAGGTTCTGACCCACCCAGTGTGTGTGTGATCAAAGTTCGCGCATGTATACATGTGTAGGACCGAGTTCTTGCATATACATGCGCTTTTGTCTGGGTTCTTTAGAATATGGGCTGTAGATAGTGGTCAAGGCTCTTAGATCCACAGTTTGTATGGCACCAAGGAGATTTGCATGCAGGACATGTGTGTTCAAGGTTCTGACCCTCCCAGTGTGTGTGTGATCAAAGTTCGCGCATGTATACATGTGTAGGACCGAGTTCTTGCATATACATGCGCTTTTGTCTGGGTTCTTTAGAATATGGGCTGTAGATAGTGGTCAAGGTTCTTAGATCCACAGTTTGTATGGCACCAAGGAGATTTGCATGCAGGACATGTGTGTTCAAGGTTCTGACCCACCCAGTGTGTGTGTGATCAAAGTTCGCACATGTATACATGTGTAGGACCGAGTTCTTGCATATACATGCGCTTTTGTCTGGGTTCTTTAGAATATGGGCTGTAGATAGTGGTCAAGGTTCTTAGATCCACAGTTTGTATGGCACCAAGGAGATTTGCATGCAGGACATGTGTGTTCAAGGTTCTGACCCACCCAGTGTGTGTGTGATCAAAGTTCGCGCATGTATACATGTGTAGGACCGAGTTCTTGCATATACATGCGCTTTTGTCTGGGTTCTTTAGAATATGGGCTGTAGATAGTGGTCAAGGTTCTTAGATCCACAGTTTGTATGGCACCAAGGAGATTTGCATGCAGGACATGTGTGTTCAAGGTTCTGACCCACCCAGTGTGTGTGTGATCAAAGTTCGCGCATGTATACATGTGTAGGACCGAGTTCTTGCATATACATGCGCTTTTGTCTGGGTTCTTTAGAATATGGGCTGTAGATAGTGGTCAAGGTTCTTAGATCCACAGTTTGTATGGCACCAAGGAGATTTGCATGCAGGACATGTGTGTTCAAGGTTCTGACCCACCCAGTGTGTGTGTGATCAAAGTTCGCGCATGTATACATGTGTAGGACCGAGTTCTTGCATATACATGCGCTTTTGTCTGGGTTCTTTAGAATATGGGCTGTAGATAGTGGTCAAGGTTCTTAGATCCACAGTTTGTATGGCACCAAGGAGATTTGCATGCAGGACATGTGTGTTCAAGGTTCTGACCCACCCAGTGTGTGTGTGTGATCAAAGTTCGCACATGTATACATGTGTAGGACCGAGTTCTTGCATATACATGCGCTTTTGTCTGGGTTCTTTAGAATATGGGCTGTAGATAGTGGTCAAGGTTCTTAGATCCACAGTTTGTATGGCACCAAGGAGATTTGCATGCAGGACATGTGTGTTCAAGGTTCTGACCCACCCAGTGTGTGTGTGATCAAAGTTCGCGCATGTATACATGTGTAGGACCGAGTTCTTGCATATACATGCGCTTTTGTCTGGGTTCTTTAGAATATGGGCTGTAGATAGTGGTCAAGGTTCTTAGATCCACAGTTTGTATGGCACCAAGGAGATTTGCATGCAGGACATGTGTGTTCAAGGTTCTGACCCACCCAGTGTGTGTGTGATCAAAGTTCGCGCATGTATACATGTGTAGGACCGAGTTCTTGCATATACATGCGCTTTTGTCTGGGTTCTTTAGAATATGGGCTGTAGATAGTGGTCAAGGTTCTTAGATCCACAGTTTGTATGGCACCAAGGAGATTTGCATGCAGGACATGTGTGTTCAAGGTTCTGACCCACCCAGTGTGTGTGTGATCAAAGTTCGCGCATGTATACATGTGTAAGACCGAGTTCTTGCATATACATGCGCTTTTGTCTGGGTTCTTTAGAATATGGGCTGTAGATAGTGGTCAAGGTTCTTAGATCCACAGTTTGTATGGCACCAAGGAGATTTGCATGCAGGACATGTGTGTTCAAGGTTCTGACCCACCCAGTGTGTGTGTGATCAAAGTTCGCGCATGTATACATGTGTAGGACCGAGTTCTTGCATATACATGCGCTTTTGTCTGGGTTCTTTAGAATATGGGCTGTAGATAGTGGTCAAGGTTCTTAGATCCACAGTTTGTATGGCACCAAGGAGATTTGCATGCAGGACATGTGTGTTCAAGGTTCTGACCCACCCAGTGTGTGTGTGATCAAAGTTCGTGCATGTATACATGTGTAGGACCGAGTTCTTGCATATACATGCGCTTTTGTCTGGGTTCTTTAGAATATGGGCTGTAGATAGTGGTCAAGGTTCTTAGATCCACAGTTTGTATGGCACCAAGGAGATTTGCATGCAGGACATGTGTGTTCAAGGTTCTGACCCACCCAGTGTGTGTGTGATCAAAGTTCGCGCATGTATACATGTGTAGGACCGAGTTCTTGCATATACATGCGCTTTTGTCTGGGTTCTTTAGAATATGGGCTGTAGATAGTGGTCAAGGTTCTTAGATCCACAGTTTGTATGGCACCAAGGAGATTTGCATGCAGGACATGTGTGTTCAAGGTTCTGACCCACCCAGTGTGTGTGTGATCAAAGTTCGCGCATGTATACATGTGTAGGACCGAGTTCTTGCATATACATGCGCTTTTGTCTGGGTTCTTTAGAATATGGGCTGTAGATAGTGGTCAAGGTTCTTAGATCCACAGTTTGTATGGCACCAAGGAGATTTGCATGCAGGACATGTGTGTTCAAGGTTCTGACCCACCCAGTGTGTGTGTGATCAAAGTTCGCGCATGTATACATGTGTAGGACCGAGTTCTTGCATATACATGCGCTTTTGTCTGGGTTCTTTAGAATATGGGCTGTAGATAGTGGTCAAGGTTCTTAGATCCACAGTTTGTATGGCACCAAGGAGATTTGCATGCAGGACATGTGTGTTCAAGGTTCTGACCCACCCAGTGTGTGTGTGATCAAAGTTCGCGCATGTATACATGTGTAGGACTGAGTTCTTGCATATACATGCGCTTTTGTCTGGGTTCTTTAGAATATGGGCTGTAGATAGTGGTCAAGGTTCTTAGATCCACAGTTTGTATGGCACCAAGGAGATTTGCATGCAGGACATGTGTGTTCAAGGTTCTGACCCACCCAGTGTGTGTGTGATCAAAGTTCGCGCATGTATACATGTGTAGGACCGAGTTCTTGCATATACATGCGCTTTTGTCTGGGTTCTTTAGAATATGGGCTGTAGATAGTGGTCAAGGTTCTTAGATCCACAGTTTGTATGGCACCAAGGAGATTTGCATGCAGGACATGCGTGTTCAAGGTTCTGACCCACCCAGTGTGTGTGTGATCAAAGTTCGCGCATGTATACATGTGTAGGACCGAGTTCTTGCATATACATGCGCTTTTGTCTGGGTTCTTTAGAATATGGGCTGTAGATAGTGGTCAAGGTTCTTAGATCCGCAGTTTGTATGGCACCAAGGAGATTTGCATGCAGGACATGTGTGTTCAAGGTTCTGACCCACCCAGTGTGTGTGTGATCAAAGTTCGCGCATGTATACATGTGTAGGACCGAGTTCTTGCATATACATGCGCTTTTGTCTGGGTTCTTTAGAATATGGGCTGTAGATAGTGGTCAAGGTTCTTAGATCCACAGTTTGAATGGCACCAAGGAGATTTGCATGCAGGACATGTATGTTCAAGGTTCTGACCCACCCAGTGTGTGTGTGATCAAAGTTCGCACATGTATACATGTGTAGGACCGAGTTCTTGCATATACATGCGCTTTTGTCTGGGTTCTTTAGAATATGGGCTGTAGATAGTGGTCAAGGTTCTTAGATCCACAGTTTGTATGGCACCAAGGAGATTTGCATGCAGGACATGTGTGTTCAAGGTTCTGACCCACCCAGTGTGTGTGTGATCAAAGTTCGCGCATGTATACATGTGTAGGACCGAGTTCTTGCATATACATGCGCTTTTGTCTGGGTTCTTTAGAATATGGGCTGTAGATAGTGGTCAAGGTTCTTAGATCCACAGTTTGTATGGCACCAAGGAGATTTGCATGCAGGACATATGTGTTCAAGGTTCTGACCCACCCAGTGTGTGTGTGATCAAAGTTCGCGCACGTATACATGTGTAGGACCGAGTTCTTGCATATACATGCGCTTTTGTCTGGGTTCTTTAGAAAATGGGCTGTAGATAGTGGTCAAGGTTCTTAGATCCACAGTTTGTATGGCACCAAGGAGATTTGCATGCAGGACATGTGTGTTCAAGGTTCTGACCCACCCAGTGTGTGTGTGATCAAAGTTCGCGCACGTATACATGTGTAGGACCGAGTTCTTGCATATACATGCGCTTTTGTCTGGGTTCTTTAGAATATGGGCTGTAGATAGTGGTCAAGATTCTTAGATCCACAGTTTGTATGGCACCAAGGAGATTTGCATGCAGGACATGTGTGTTCAAGGTTCTGACCCACCCAGTGTGTGTGTGATCAAAGTTCGCGCACGTATACATGTGTAGGACCGAGTTCTTGCATATACATGCGCTTTTGTCTGGGTTCTTTAGAATATGGGCTGTAGATAGTGGTCAAGATTCTTAGATCCACAGTTTGTATGGCACCAAGGAGATTTGCATGCAGGACATGTGTGTTCAAGGTTCTGACCCACCCAGTGTGTGTGTGATCAAAGTTCGCGCATGTATACATGTGTAGGACCGAGTTCTTGCATATACATGCGCTTTTGTCTGTGTTCTTTAGAAAATGGGCTGTAGATAGTGGTCAAGGTTCTTAGATCCACAGTTTGTATGGCACCAAGGAGATTTGCATGCAGGACATGTGTGTTCAAGGTTCTGACCCACCCAGTGTGTGTGTGATCAAAGTTCGCGCATGTATACATGTGTAGGACCGAGTTCTTGCATATACATGCGCTTTTGTCTGGGTTCTTTAGAATATGGGCTGTAGATAGTGGTCAAGGTTCTTAGATCCACAGTTTGTATGGCACCAAGGAGATTTGCATGCAGGACATGTGTGTTCAAGGTTCTGACCCACCCAGTGTGTGTGTGATCAAAGTTCGCGCATGTATACATGTGTAGGACCGAGTTCTTGCATATACATGCGCTTTTGTCTGGGTTCTTTAGAATATGGGCTGTAGATAGTGGTCAAGGTTCTTAGATCCACAGTTTGTATGGCACCAAGGAGATTTGCATGCAGGACATGTGTGTTCAAGGTTCTGACCCACCCAGTGTGTGTGTGATCAAAGTTCGCGCATGTATACATGTGTAGGACCGAGTTCTTGCATATACATGCGCTTTTGTCTGGGTTCTTTAGAATATGGGCTGTAGATAGTGGTCAAGGTTCTTAGATCCACAGTTTGTATGGCACCAAGGAGATTTGCATGCAGGACATGTGTGTTCAAGGTTCTGACCCACCCAGTGTGTGTGTGATCAAAGTTCGCGCATGTATACATGTGTAGGACCGAGTTCTTGCATATACATGCGCTTTTGTCTGGGTTCTTTAGAATATGGGCTGTAGATAGTGGTCAAGGTTCTTAGATCCACAGTTTGTATGGCACCAAGGAGATTTGCATGCAGGACATGTGTGTTCAAGGTTCTGACCCACCCAGTGTGTGTGTGATCAAAGTTCGCGCATGTATACATGTGTAGGACCGAGTTCTTGCATATACATGCGCTTTTGTCTGGGTTCTTTAGAATATGGGCTGTAGATAGTGGTCAAGGTTCTTAGATCCACAGTTTGTATGGCACCAAGGAGATTTGCATGCAGGACATGTGTGTTCAAGGTTCTGACCCACCCAGTGTGTGTGTGATCAAAGTTCGCGCATGTATACATGTGTAGGACCGAGTTCTTGCATATACATGCGCTTTTGTCTGGGTTCTTTAGAATATGGGCTGTAGATAGTGGTCAAGGTTCTTAGATCCACAGTTTGTATGGCACCAACGAGATTTGCATGCAGGACATGTGTGTTCAAGGTTCTGACCCACCCAGTGTGTGTGTGATCAAAGTTCGCACATGTATACATGTGTAGGACCGAGTTCTTGCATATACATGCGCTTTTGTCTGGGTTCTTTAGAATATGGGCTGTAGATAGTGGTCAAGGTTCTTAGATCCACAGTTTGTATGGCACCAAGGAGATTTGCATGCAGGACATGTGTGTTCAAGGTTCTGACCCACCCAGTGTGTGTGTGATCAAAGTTCGCGCATGTATACATGTGTAGGACCGAGTTCTTGCATATACATGCGCTTTTGTCTGGGTTCTTTAGAATATGGGCTGTAGATAGTGGTCAAGGTTCTTAGATCCACAGTTTGTATGGCACCAAGGAGATTTGCATGCAGGACATGTGTGTTCAAGGTTCTGACCCACCCAGTGTGTGTGTGATCAAAGTTCGCGCATGTATACATGTGTAGGACCGAGTTCTTGCATATACATGCGCTTTTGTCTGGGTTCTTTAGAATATGGGCTGTAGATAGTGGTCAAGGTTCTTAGATCCACAGTTTGTATGGCACCAAGGAGATTTGCATGCAGGACATGTGTGTTCAAGGTTCTGACCCACCCAGTGTGTGTGTGATCAAAGTTCGCGCATGTATACATGTGTAGGACCGAGTTCTTGCATATACATGCGCTTTTGTCTGGGTTCTTTAGAATATGGGCTGTAGATAGTGGTCAAGGTTCTTAGATCCACAGTTTGTATGGCACCAAGGAGATTTGCATGCAGGACATGTGTGTTCAAGGTTCTGACCCACCCAGTGTGTGTGTGATCAAAGTTCGCGCATGTATACATGTGTAGGACCGAGTTCTTGCATATACATGCGCTTTTGTCTGGGTTCTTTAGAATATGGGCTGTAGATAGTGGTCAAGGTTCTTAGATCCACAGTTTGTATGGCACCAAGGAGATTTGCATGCAGGACATGTGTGTTCAAGGTTCTGACCCACCCAGTGTGTGTGTGATCAAAGTTCGCGCATGTATACATGTGTAGGACCGAGTTCTTGCATATACATGCGCTTTTGTCTGGGTTCTTTAGAATATGGGCTGTAGATAGTGGTCAAGGTTCTTAGATCCACAGTTTGTATGGCACCAAGGAGATTTGCATGCAGGACATGTGTGTTCAAGGTTCTGACCCACCCAGTGTGTGTGTGATCAAAGTTCGCGCATGTATACATGTGTAGGACCGAGTTCTTGCATATACATGCGCTTTTGTCTGGGTTCTTTAGAATATGGGCTGTAGATAGTGGTCAAGGTTCTTAGATCCACAGTTTGTATGGCACCAAGGAGATTTGCATGCAGGACATGTGTGTTCAAGGTTCTGACCCACCCAGTGTGTGTGTGATCAAAGTTCGCGCATGTATACATGTGTAGGACCGAGTTCTTGCATATACATGCGCTTTTGTCTGGGTTCTTTAGAATATGGGCTGTAGATAGTGGTCAAGGTTCTTAGATCCACAGTTTGTATGGCACCAAGGAGATTTGCATGCAGGACATGTGTGTTCAAGGTTCTGACCCACCCAGTGTGTGTGTGATCAAAGTTCGCGCATGTATACATGTGTAGGACCGAGTTCTTGCATATACATGCGCTTTTGTCTGGGTTCTTTAGAATATGGGCTGTAGATAGTGGTCAAGGTTCTTAGATCCACAGTTTGTATGGCACCAAGGAGATTTGCATGCAGGACATGTGTGTTCAAGGTTCTGACCCACCCAGTGTGTGTGTGATCAAAGTTCGCGCATGTATACATGTGTAGGACCGAGTTCTTGCATATACATGCGCTTTTGTCTGGGTTCTTTAGAATATGGGCTGTAGATAGTGGTCAAGGTTCTTAGATCCACAGTTTGTATGGCACCAAGGAGATTTGCATGCAGGACATGTGTGTTCAAGGTTCTGACCCACCCAGTGTGTGTGTGATCAAAGTTCGCACATGTATACATGTGTAGGACCGAGTTCTTGCATATACATGCGCTTTTGTCTGGGTTCTTTAGAATATGGGCTGTAGATAGTGGTCAAGGTTCTTAGATCCACAGTTTGTATGGCACCAAGGAGATTTGCATGCAGGACATGTGTGTTCAAGGTTCTGACCCACCCAGTGTGTGTGTGATCAAAGTTCGCGCATGTATACATGTGTAGGACCGAGTTCTTGCATATACATGCGCTTTTGTCTGGGTTCTTTAGAATATGGGCTGTAGATAGTGGTCAAGGTTCTTAGATCCACAGTTTGTATGGCACCAAGGAGATTTGCATGCAGGACATGTGTGTTCAAGGTTCTGACCCACCCAGTGTGTGTGTGATCAAAGTTCGCGCATGTATACATGTGTAGGACCGAGTTCTTGCATATACATGCGCTTTTGTCTGGGTTCTTTAGAATATGGGCTGTAGATAGTGGTCAAGGTTCTTAGATCCACAGTTTGTATGGCACCAAGGAGATTTGCATGCAGGACATGTGTGTTCAAGGTTCTGACCCACCCAGTGTGTGTGTGATCAAAGTTCGCGCATGTATACATGTGTAGGACCGAGTTCTTGCATATACATGCGCTTTTGTCTGGGTTCTTTAGAATATGGGCTGTAGATAGTGGTCAAGGTTCTTAGATCCACAGTTTGTATGGCACCAAGGAGATTTGCATGCAGGACATGTGTGTTCAAGGTTCTGACCCACCCAGTGTGTGTGTGATCAAAGTTCGCGCATGTATACATGTGTAGGACCGAGTTCTTGCATATACATGCGCTTTTGTCTGGGTTCTTTAAAATATGGGCTGTAGATAGTGGTCAAGGTTCTTAGATCCACAGTTTGTATGGCACCAAGGAGATTTGCATGCAGGACATGTGTGTTCAAGGTTCTGACCCACCCAGTGTGTGTGTGATCAAAGTTCGCGCATGTATACATGTGTAGGACCGAGTTCTTGCATATACATGCGCTTTTGTCTGGGTTCTTTAGAATATGGGCTGTAGATAGTGGTCAAGGTTCTTAGATCCACAGTTTGTATGGCACCAAGGAGATTTGCATGCAGGACATGTGTGTTCAAGGTTCTGACCCACCCAGTGTGTGTGTGATCAAAGTTCGCGCATGTATACATGTGTAGGACCGAGTTCTTGCATATACATGCGCTTTTGTCTGGGTTCTTTAGAATATGGGCTGTAGATAGTGGTCAAGGTTCTTAGATCCACAGTTTGTATGGCACCAAGGAGATTTGCATGCAGGACATGTGTGTTCAAGGTTCTTAACCAACCAAGTGTGTGTGTGATCAAAGTTCGCGCATGTATACATGTGTTGGACCGAGTTCTTGCATATACATGCGCTTTTGTCTGGGTTCTTTAGAATATGGGCTTTAGATAGTGGTCAAGGTTCTTAGATCCACAGTTTGTATGGCACCAAGGAGATTTGCATGCAGGACATGTGTGTTCAAGGTTCTGACCCACCCAGTGTGTGTGTGATCAAAGTTCGCGCATGTATACATGTGTAGGACCGAGTTCTTGCATATACATGCGCTTTTGTCTGGGTTCTTTAGAATATGGGCTGTAGATAGTGGTCAAGGTTCTTAGATCCACAGTTTGTATGGCACCAAGGAGATTTGCATGCAGGACATGTGTGTTCAAGGTTCTGACCCACCCAGTGTGTGTGTGATCAAAGTTCGCGCATGTATACATGTGTAGGACCGAGTTCTTGCATATACATGCGCTTTTGTCTGGGTTCTTTAGAATATGGGCTGTAGATAGTGGTCAAGGTTCTTAGATCCACAGTTTGTATGGCACCAAGGAGATTTGCATGCAGGACATGTGTGTTCAAGGTTCTGACCCACCCAGTGTGTGTGTGATCAAAGTTCGCGCATGTATACATGTGTAGGACCGAGTTCTTGCATATACATGCGCTTTTGTCTGGGTTCTTTAGAATATGGGCTGTAGATAGTGGTCAAGGTTCTTAGATCCACAGTTTGTATGGCACCAAGGAGATTTGCATGCAGGACATGTGTGTTCAAGGTTCTGACCCACCCAGTGTGTGTGTGATCAAAGTTCGCGCATGTATACATGTGTAGGACCGAGTTCTTGCATATACATGCGCTTTTGTCTGGGTTCTTTAGAATATGGGCTGTAGATAGTGGTCAAGGTTCTTAGATCCACAGTTTGTATGGCACCAAGGAGATTTGCATGCAGGACATGTGTGTTCAAGGTTCTGACCCACCCAGTGTGTGTGTGATCAAAGTTCGCGCATGTATACATGTGTTGGACCGAGTTCTTGCATATACATGCGCTTTTGTCTGGGTTCTTTAGAATATGGGCTTTAGATAGTGGTCAAGGTTCTTAGATCCACAGTTTGTATGGCACCAAGGAGATTTGCATGCAGGACATGTGTGTTCAAGGTTCTGACCCACCCAGTGTGTGTGTGATCAAAGTTCGCGCATTTATACATGTGTAGGACCGAGTTCTTGCATATACATGCGCTTTTGTCTGGGTTCTTTAGAATATGGTCTGTAGATAGTGGTCAAGGTTCTTAGATCCACAGTTTGTATGGCACCAAGGAGATTTGCATGCAGGACATGTGTGTTCAAGGTTCTGACCCACCCAGTGTGTGTGTGATCAAAGTTCGCGCATGTATACATGTGTAGGACCGAGTTCTTGCATATACATGCGCTTTTGTCTGGGTTCTTTAGAATATGGGCTGTAGATAGTGGTCAAGGTTCTTAGATCCACAGTTTGTATGGCACCAAGGAGATTTGCATGCAGGACATGTGTGTTCAAGGTTCTGACCCACCCAGTGTGTGTGTGATCAAAGTTCGCGCATGTATACATGTGTAGGACCGAGTTCTTGCATATACATGCGCTTTTGTCTGGGTTCTTTAGAATATGGGCTGTAGATAGTGGTCAAGGTTCTTAGATCCACAGTTTGTATGGCACCAAGGAGATTTGCATGCAGGACATGTGTGTTCAAGGTTCTGACCCACCCAGTGTGTGTGTGATCAAAGTTCGCGCATGTATACATGTGTAGGACCGAGTTCTTGCATATACATGCGCTTTTGTCTGGGTTCTTTAGAATATGGGCTGTAGATAGTGGTCAAGGTTCTTAGATCCACAGTTTGTATGGCACCAAGGAGATTTGCATGCAGGACATGTGTGTTCAAGGTTCTGACCCACCCAGTGTGTGTGTGATCAAAGTTCGCGCATGTATACATGTGTAGGACCGAGTTCTTGCATATACATGCGCTTTTGTCTGTGTTCTTTAGAAAATGGGCTGTAGATAGTGGTCAAGGTTCTTAGATCCACAGTTTGTATGGCACCAAGGAGATTTGCATGCAGGACATGTGTGTTCAAGGTTCTGACCCACCCAGTGTGTGTGTGATCAAAGTTCGCACATGTATACATGTGTAGGATCGAGTTCTTGCATATACATGCGCTTTTGTCTGGGTTCTTTAGAATATGGGCTGTAGATAGTGGTCAAGGTTCTTAGATCCACAGTTTGTATGGCACCAAGGAGATTTGCATGCAGGACATGTGTGTTCAAGGTTCTGACCCACCCAGTGTGTGTGTGATCAAAGTTCGCGCATGTATACATGTGTAGGACCGAGTTCTTGCATATACATGCGCTTTTGTCTGGGTTCTTTAGAATATGGGCTGTAGATAGTGGTCAAGGTTCTTAGATCCACAGTTTGTATGGCACCAAGGAGATTTGCATGCAGGACATGTGTGTTCAAGGTTCTTAACCAACCAAGTGTGTGTGTGATCAAAGTTCGCGCATGTATACATGTGTTGGACCGAGTTCTTGCATATACATGCGCTTTTGTCTGGGTTCTTTAGAATATGGGCTTTAGATAGTGGTCAAGGTTCTTAGATCCACAGTTTGTATGGCACCAAGGAGATTTGCATGCAGGACATGTGTGTTCAAGGTTCTGACCCACCCAGTGTGTGTGTGATCAAAGTTCGCGCATGTATACATGTGTAGGACCGAGTTCTTGCATATACATGCGCTTTTGTCTGGGTTCTTTAGAATATGGGCTGTAGATAGTGGTCAAGGTTCTTAGATCCACAGTTTGTATGGCACCAAGGAGATTTGCATGCAGGACATGTGTGTTCAAGGTTCTGACCCACCCAGTGTGTGTGTGATCAAAGTTCGCGCATGTATACATGTGTAGGACCGAGTTCTTGCATATACATGCGCTTTTGTCTGGGTTCTTTAGAATATGGGCTGTAGATAGTGGTCAAGGTTCTTAGATCCACAGTTTGTATGGCACCAAGGAGATTTGCATGCAGGACATGTGTGTTCAAGGTTCTGACCCACCCAGTGTGTGTGTGATCAAAGTTCGCGCATGTATACATGTGTAGGACCGAGTTCTTGCATATACATGCGCTTTTGTCTGGGTTCTTTAGAATATGGGCTGTAGATAGTGGTCAAGGTTCTTAGATCCACAGTTTGTATGGCACCAAGGAGATTTGCATGCAGGACATGTGTGTTCAAGGTTCTGACCCACCCAGTGTGTGTGTGATCAAAGTTCGCGCATGTATACATGTGTAGGACCGAGTTCTTGCATATACATGCGCTTTTGTCTGGGTTCTTTAGAATATGGGCTGTAGATAGTGGTCAAGGTTCTTAGATCCACAGTTTGTATGGCACCAAGGAGATTTGCATGCAGGACATGTGTGTTCAAGGTTCTGACCCACCCAGTGTGTGTGTGATCAAAGTTCGCGCATGTATACATGTGTTGGACCGAGTTCTTGCATATACATGCGCTTTTGTCTGGGTTCTTTAGAATATGGGCTTTAGATAGTGGTCAAGGTTCTTAGATCCACAGTTTGTATGGCACCAAGGAGATTTGCATGCAGGACATGTGTGTTCAAGGTTCTGACCCACCCAGTGTGTGTGTGATCAAAGTTCGCGCATTTATACATGTGTAGGACCGAGTTCTTGCATATACATGCGCTTTTGTCTGGGTTCTTTAGAATATGGTCTGTAGATAGTGGTCAAGGTTCTTAGATCCACAGTTTGTATGGCACCAAGGAGATTTGCATGCAGGACATGTGTGTTCAAGGTTCTGACCCACCCAGTGTGTGTGTGATCAAAGTTCGCGCATGTATACATGTGTAGGACCGAGTTCTTGCATATACATGCGCTTTTGTCTGGGTTCTTTAGAATATGGGCTGTAGATAGTGGTCAAGGTTCTTAGATCCACAGTTTGTATGGCACCAAGGAGATTTGCATGCAGGACATGTGTGTTCAAGGTTCTGACCCACCCAGTGTGTGTGTGATCAAAGTTCGCGCATGTATACATGTGTAGGACCGAGTTCTTGCATATACATGCGCTTTTGTCTGGGTTCTTTAGAATATGGGCTGTAGATAGTGGTCAAGGTTCTTAGATCCACAGTTTGTATGGCACCAAGGAGATTTGCATGCAGGACATGTGTGTTCAAGGTTCTGACCCACCCAGTGTGTGTGTGATCAAAGTTCGCGCATGTATACATGTGTAGGACCGAGTTCTTGCATATACATGCGCTTTTGTCTGGGTTCTTTAGAATATGGGCTGTAGATAGTGGTCAAGGTTCTTAGATCCACAGTTTGTATGGCACCAAGGAGATTTGCATGCAGGACATGTGTGTTCAAGGTTCTGACCCACCCAGTGTGTGTGTGATCAAAGTTCGCGCATGTATACATGTGTAGGACCGAGTTCTTGCATATACATGCGCTTTTGTCTGTGTTCTTTAGAAAATGGGCTGTAGATAGTGGTCAAGGTTCTTAGATCCACAGTTTGTATGGCACCAAGGAGATTTGCATGCAGGACATGTGTGTTCAAGGTTCTGACCCACCCAGTGTGTGTGTGATCAAAGTTCGCACATGTATACATGTGTAGGATCGAGTTCTTGCATATACATGCGCTTTTGTCTGGGTTCTTTAGAATATGGGCTGTAGATAGTGGTCAAGGTTCTTAGATCCACAGTTTGTATGGCACCAAGGAGATTTGCATGCAGGACATGTGTGTTCAAGGTTCTGACCCACCCAGTGTGTGTGTGATCAAAGTTCGCGCATGTATACATGTGTAGGACCGAGTTCTTGCATATACATGCGCTTTTGTCTGGGTTCTTTAGAATATGGGCTGTAGATAGTGGTCAAGGTTCTTAGATCCACAGTTTGTATGGCACCAAGGAGATTTGCATGCAGGACATGTGTGTTCAAGGTTCTGACCCACCCAGTGTGTGTGTGATCAAAGTTCGCGCATGTATACATGTGTTGGACCGAGTTCTTGCATTTACATGCGCTTTTGTCTGGGTTCTTTAGAATATGGGCTGTAGATAGTGGTCAAGGTTCTTAGATCCACAGTTTGTATGGCACCAAGGAGATTTGCATGCAGGACATGTGTGTTCAAGGTTCTGACCCACCCAGTGTGTGTGTGATCAAAGTTCGCGCATGTATACATGTGTAGGACCGAGTTCTTGCATATACATGCGCTTTTGTCTGGGTTCTTTAGAATATGGGCTGTAGATAGTGGTCAAGGTTCTTAGATCCACAGTTTGTATGGCACCAAGGAGATTTGCATGCAGGACATGTGTGTTCAAGGTTCTGACCCACCCAGTGTGTGTGTGATCAAAGTTCGCGCACGTATACATGTGTAGGACCGAGTTCTTGTATATACATGCGCTTTTGTCTGGGTTCTTTAGAATATGGGCTGTAGATAGTGGTCAAGGTTCTTAGATCCACAGTTTGTATGGCACCAAGGAGATTTGCATGCAGGACATGTGTGTTCAAGGTTCTGACCCACCCAGTGTGTGTGTGATCAAAGTTCGCGCATGTATACATGTGTAGGACCGAGTTCTTGCATATACATGCGCTTTTGTCTGGGTTCTTTAGAATATGGGCTGTAGATAGTGGTCAAGGTTCTTAGATCCACAGTTTGTATGGCACCAAGGAGATTTGCATGCAGGACATGTGTGTTCAAGGTTCTGACCCACCCAGTGTGTGTGTGATCAAAGTTCGCGCATGTATACATGTGTAGGACCGAGTTCTTGCATATACATGCGCTTTTGTCTGGGTTCTTTAGAATATGGGCTGTAGATAGTGGTCAAGGTTCTTAGATCCACAGTTTGTATGGCACCAAGGAGATTTGCATGCAGGACATGTGTGTTCAAGGTTCTTAACCAACCAAGTGTGTGTGTGATCAAAGTTCGCGCATGTATACATGTGTTGGACCGAGTTCTTGCATATACATGCGCTTTTGTCTGGGTTCTTTAGAATATGGGCTTTAGATAGTGGTCAAGGTTCTTAGATCCACAGTTTGTATGGCACCAAGGAGATTTGCATGCAGGACATGTGTGTTCAAGGTTCTGACCCACCCAGTGTGTGTGTGATCAAAGTTCGCGCATGTATACATGTGTAGGACCGAGTTCTTGCATATACATGCGCTTTTGTCTGGGTTCTTTAGAATATGGGCTGTAGATAGTGGTCAAGGTTCTTAGATCCACAGTTTGTATGGCACCAAGGAGATTTGCATGCAGGACATGTGTGTTCAAGGTTCTGACCCACCCAGTGTGTGTGTGATCAAAGTTCGCGCATGTATACATGTGTAGGACCGAGTTCTTGCATATACATGCGCTTTTGTCTGGGTTCTTTAGAATATGGGCTGTAGATAGTGGTCAAGGTTCTTAGATCCACAGTTTGTATGGCACCAAGGAGATTTGCATGCAGGACATGTGTGTTCAAGGTTCTGACCCACCCAGTGTGTGTGTGATCAAAGTTCGCGCATGTATACATGTGTAGGACCGAGTTCTTGCATATACATGCGCTTTTGTCTGGGTTCTTTAGAATATGGGCTGTAGATAGTGGTCAAGGTTCTTAGATCCACAGTTTGTATGGCACCAAGGAGATTTGCATGCAGGACATGTGTGTTCAAGGTTCTGACCCACCCAGTGTGTGTGTGATCAAAGTTCGCGCATGTATACATGTGTAGGACCGAGTTCTTGCATATACATGCGCTTTTGTCTGGGTTCTTTAGAATATGGGCTGTAGATAGTGGTCAAGGTTCTTAGATCCACAGTTTGTATGGCACCAAGGAGATTTGCATGCAGGACATGTGTGTTCAAGGTTCTGACCCACCCAGTGTGTGTGTGATCAAAGTTCGCGCATGTATACATGTGTTGGACCGAGTTCTTGCATATACATGCGCTTTTGTCTGGGTTCTTTAGAATATGGGCTTTAGATAGTGGTCAAGGTTCTTAGATCCACAGTTTGTATGGCACCAAGGAGATTTGCATGCAGGACATGTGTGTTCAAGGTTCTGACCCACCCAGTGTGTGTGTGATCAAAGTTCGCGCATTTATACATGTGTAGGACCGAGTTCTTGCATATACATGCGCTTTTGTCTGGGTTCTTTAGAATATGGTCTGTAGATAGTGGTCAAGGTTCTTAGATCCACAGTTTGTATGGCACCAAGGAGATTTGCATGCAGGACATGTGTGTTCAAGGTTCTGACCCACCCAGTGTGTGTGTGATCAAAGTTCGCGCATGTATACATGTGTAGGACCGAGTTCTTGCATATACATGCGCTTTTGTCTGGGTTCTTTAGAATATGGGCTGTAGATAGTGGTCAAGGTTCTTAGATCCACAGTTTGTATGGCACCAAGGAGATTTGCATGCAGGACATGTGTGTTCAAGGTTCTGACCCACCCAGTGTGTGTGTGATCAAAGTTCGCGCATGTATACATGTGTAGGACCGAGTTCTTGCATATACATGCGCTTTTGTCTGGGTTCTTTAGAATATGGGCTGTAGATAGTGGTCAAGGTTCTTAGATCCACAGTTTGTATGGCACCAAGGAGATTTGCATGCAGGACATGTGTGTTCAAGGTTCTGACCCACCCAGTGTGTGTGTGATCAAAGTTCGCGCATGTATACATGTGTAGGACCGAGTTCTTGCATATACATGCGCTTTTGTCTGGGTTCTTTAGAATATGGGCTGTAGATAGTGGTCAAGGTTCTTAGATCCACAGTTTGTATGGCACCAAGGAGATTTGCATGCAGGACATGTGTGTTCAAGGTTCTGACCCACCCAGTGTGTGTGTGATCAAAGTTCGCGCATGTATACATGTGTAGGACCGAGTTCTTGCATATACATGCGCTTTTGTCTGTGTTCTTTAGAAAATGGGCTGTAGATAGTGGTCAAGGTTCTTAGATCCACAGTTTGTATGGCACCAAGGAGATTTGCATGCAGGACATGTGTGTTCAAGGTTCTGACCCACCCAGTGTGTGTGTGATCAAAGTTCGCACATGTATACATGTGTAGGATCGAGTTCTTGCATATACATGCGCTTTTGTCTGGGTTCTTTAGAATATGGGCTGTAGATAGTGGTCAAGGTTCTTAGATCCACAGTTTGTATGGCACCAAGGAGATTTGCATGCAGGACATGTGTGTTCAAGGTTCTGACCCACCCAGTGTGTGTGTGATCAAAGTTCGCGCATGTATACATGTGTAGGACCGAGTTCTTGCATATACATGCGCTTTTGTCTGGGTTCTTTAGAATATGGGCTGTAGATAGTGGTCAAGGTTCTTAGATCCACAGTTTGTATGGCACCAAGGAGATTTGCATGCAGGACATGTGTGTTCAAGGTTCTGACCCACCCAGTGTGTGTGTGATCAAAGTTCGCGCATGTATACATGTGTAGGACCGAGTTCTTGCATATACATGCGCTTTTGTCTGGGTTCTTTAGAATATGGGCTGTAGATAGTGGTCAAGGTTCTTAGATCCACAGTTTGTATGGCACCAAGGAGATTTGCATGCAGGACATGTGTGTTCAAGGTTCTGACCCACCCAGTGTGTGTGTGATCAAAGTTCGCGCACGTATACATGTGTAGGACCGAGTTCTTGTATATACATGCGCTTTTGTCTGGGTTCTTTAGAATATGGGCTGTAGATAGTGGTCAAGGTTCTTAGATCCACAGTTTGTATGGCACCAAGGAGATTTGCATGCAGGACATGTGTGTTCAAGGTTCTGACCCACCCAGTGTGTGTGTGATCAAAGTTCGCACATGTATACATGTGTAGGACCGAGTTCTTGCATATACATGCGCTTTTGTCTGGGTTCTTTAAAATATGGGCTGTAGATAGTGGTCAAGGTTCTTAGATCCACAGTTTGTATGGCACCAAGGAGATTTGCATGCAGGACATGTGTGTTCAAGGTTCTGACCCACCCAGTGTGTGTGTGATCAAAGTTCGCGCATGTATACATGTGTAGGACCGAGTTCTTGCATATACATGCGCTTTTGTCTGGGTTCTTTAGAATATGGGCTGTAGATAGTGGTCAAGGTTCTTAGATCCACAGTTTGTATGGCACCAAGGAGATTTGCATGCAGGACATGTGTGTTCAAGGTTCTGACCCACCCAGTGTGTGTGTGATCAAAGTTCGCGCATGTATACATGTGTAGGACCGAGTTCTTGCATATACATGCGCTTTTGTCTGGGTTCTTTAGAATATGGGCTGTAGATAGTGGTCAAGGTTCTTAGATCCACAGTTTGTATGGCACCAAGGAGATTTGCATGCAGGACATGTGTGTTCAAGGTTCTGACCCACCCAGTGTGTGTGTGATCAAAGTTCGCGCATGTATACATGTGTAGGACCGAGTTCTTGCATATACATGCGCTTTTGTCTGGGTTCTTTAGAATATGGGCTGTAGATAGTGGTCAAGGTTCTTAGATCCACAGTTTGTATGGCACCAAGGAGATTTGCATGCAGGACATGTGTGTTCAAGGTTCTGACCCACCCAGTGTGTGTGTGATCAAAGTTCGCGCATGTATACATGTGTAGGACCGAGTTCTTGCATATACATGCGCTTTTGTCTGGGTTCTTTAGAATATGGGCTGTAGATAGTGGTCAAGGTTCTTAGATCCACAGTTTGTATGGCACCAAGGAGATTTGCATGCAGGACATGTGTGTTCAAGGTTCTGACCCACCCAGTGTGTGTGTGATCAAAGTTCGCGCATGTATACATGTGTAGGACCGAGTTCTTGCATATACATGCGCTTTTGTCTGGGTTCTTTAGAATATGGGCTGTAGATAGTGGTCAAGGTTCTTAGATCCACAGTTTGTATGGCACCAAGGAGATTTGCATGCAGGACATGTGTGTTCAAGGTTCTGACCCACCCAGTGTGTGTGTGATCAAAGTTCGCGCATGTATACATGTGTAGGACCGAGTTCTTGCATATACATGCGCTTTTGTCTGGGTTCTTTAGAATATGGGCTGTAGATAGTGGTCAAGGTTCTTAGATCCACAGTTTGTATGGCACCAAGGAGATTTGCATGCAGGACATGTGTGTTCAAGGTTCTGACCCACCCAGTGTGTGTGTGATCAAAGTTCGCGCATGTATACATGTGTAGGACCGAGTTCTTGCATATACATGCGCTTTTGTCTGGGTTCTTTAGAATATGGGCTGTAGATAGTGGTCAAGGTTCTTAGATCCACAGTTTGTATGGCACCAAGGAGATTTGCATGCAGGACATGTGTGTTCAAGGTTCTGACCCACCCAGTGTGTGTGTGATCAAAGTTCGCGCACGTATACATGTGTAGGACCGAGTTCTTGCATATACATGCGCTTTTGTCTGGGTTCTTTAGAATATGGGCTGTAGATAGTGGTCAAGGTTCTTAGATCCACAGTTTGTATGGCACCAAGGAGATTTGCATGCAGGACATGTGTGTTCAAGGTTCTGACCCACCCAGTGTGTGTGTGATCACAGTTCGCGCATGTATACATGTGTAGGACCGAGTTCTTGCATATACATGCGCTTTTGTCTGGGTTCTTTAGAATATGGGCTGTAGATAGTGGTCAAGGTTCTTAGATCCACAGTTTGTATGGCACCAAGGAGATTTGCATGCAGGACATGTGTGTTCAAGGTTCTGACCCACCCAGTGTGTGTGTGATCAAAGTTCGCGCATGTATACATGTGTAGGACCGAGTTTTTGCATATACATGCGCTTTTGTCTGGGTTCTTTAGAATATGGGCTGTAGATAGTGGTCAAGGTTCTTAGATCCCCAGTTTGTATGGCACCAAGGAGATTTGCATGCAGGACATGTGTGTTCAAGGTTCTGACCCACCCAGTGTGTGTGTGATCAAAGTTCGCGCATGTATACATGTGTAGGACCGAGTTCTTGCATATACATGCGCTTTTGTCTGGGTTCTTTAGAATATGGGCTGTAGATAGTGGTCAAGGTTCTTAGATCCACAGTTTGTATGGCACCAAGGAGATTTGCATGCAGGACATGTGTGTTCAAGGTTCTGACCCACCCAGTGTGTGTGTGATCACAGTTCGCGCATGTATACATGTGTAGGACCGAGTTCTTGCATATACATGCGCTTTTGTCTGGGTTCTTTAGAATATGGGCTGTAGATAGTGGTCAAGGTTCTTAGATCCACAGTTTGTATGGCACCAAGGAGATTTGCATGCAGGACATGTGTGTTCAAGGTTCTGACCCACCCAGTGTGTGTGTGATCAAAGTTCGCGCATGTATACATGTGTAGGACCGAGTTCTTGCATATACATGCGCTTTTGTCTGTGTTCTTTAGAATATGGGCTGTAGATAGTGGTCAAGGTTCTTAGATCCACAGTTTGTATGGCACCAAGGAGATTTGCATGCAGGACATGTGTGTTCAAGGTTCTGACCCACCCAGTGTGTGTGTGATCAAAGTTCGCGCACGTATACATGTGTAGGACCGAGTTCTTGCATATACATGCGCTTTTGTCTGGGTTCTTTAGAATATGGGCTGTAGATAGTGGTCAAGGTTCTTAGATCCACAGTTTGTATGGCACCAAGGAGATTTGCATGCAGGACATGTGTGTTCAAGGTTCTGACCCACCCAGTGTGTGTGTGATCAAAGTTCGCGCACGTATACATGTGTAGGACCGAGTTCTTGCATATACATGCGCTTTTGTCTGGGTTCTTTAGAATATGGGCTGTAGATAGTGGTCAAGGTTCTTAGATCCACAGTTTGTATGGCACCAAGGAGATTTGCATGCAGGACATGTGTGTTCAAGGTTCTGACCCACCCAGTGTGTGTGTGATCAAAGTTCGCGCATGTATACATGTGTAGGACCGAGTTCTTGCATATACATGCGCTTTTGTCTGGGTTCTTTAGAATATGGGCTGTAGATAGTGGTCAAGGTTCTTAGATCCACAGTTTGTATGGCACCAAGGAGATTTGCATGCAGGACATGTGTGTTCAAGGTTCTGACCCACCCAGTGTGTGTGTGATCAAAGTTCGCGCACGTATACATGTGTAGGACCGAGTTCTTGCATATACATGCGCTTTTGTCTGTGTTCTTTAGAATATGGGCTGTAGATAGTGGTCAAGGTTCTTAGATCCACAGTTTGTATGGCACCAAGGAGATTTGCATGCAGGACATGTGTGTTCAAGGTTCTGACCCACCCAGTGTGTGTGTGATCAAAGTTCGCGCATGTATACATGTGTAGGACCGAGTTCTTGCATATACATGCGCTTTTGTCTGGGTTCTTTAGAATATGGGCTGTAGATAGTGGTCAAGGTTCTTAGATCCACAGTTTGTATGGCACCAAGGAGATTTGCATGCAGGACATGTGTGTTCAAGGTTCTGACCCACCCAGTGTGTGTGTGATCAAAGTTCGCGCATGTATACATGTGTAGGACCGAGTTCTTGCATATACATGCGCTTTTGTCTGGGTTCTTTAGAATATGGGCTGTAGATAGTGGTCAAGGTTCTTAGATCCACAGTTTGTATGGCACCAAGGAGATTTGCATGCAGGACATGTGTGTTCAAGGTTCTGACCCACCCAGTGTGTGTGTGATCAAAGTTCGCGCATGTATACATGTGTAGGACCGAGTTCTTGCATATACATGCGCTTTTGTCTGGGTTCTTTAGAATATGGGCTGTAGATAGTGGTCAAGGTTCTTAGATCCACAGTTTGTATGGCACCAAGGAGATTTGCATGCAGGACATGTGTGTTCAAGGTTCTGACCCACCCAGTGTGTGTGTGATCAAAGTTCGCGCATGTATACATGTGTAGGACCGAGTTCTTGCATATACATGCGCTTTTGTCTGGGTTCTTTAGAATATGGGCTGTAGATAGTGGTCAAGGTTCTTAGATCCACAGTTTGTATGGCACCAAGGAGATTTGCATGCAGGACATGTGTGTTCAAGGTTCTGACCCACCCAGTGTGTGTGTGATCAAAGTTCGCGCATGTATACATGTGTAGGACCGAGTTCTTGCATATACATGCGCTTTTGTCTGGGTTCTTTAGAATATGGGCTGTAGATAGTGGTCAAGGTTCTTAGATCCACAGTTTGTATGGCACCAAGGAGATTTGCATGCAGGACATGTGTGTTCAAGGTTCTGACCCACCCAGTGTGTGTGTGATCAAAGTTCGCGCATGTATACATGTGTAGGACCGAGTTCTTGCATATACATGCGCTTTTGTCTGGGTTCTTTAGAATATGGGCTGTAGATAGTGGTCAAGGTTCTTAGATCCACAGTTTGTATGGCACCAAGGAGATTTGCATGCAGGACATGTGTGTTCAAGGTTCTGACCCACCCAGTGTGTGTGTGATCAAAGTTCGCGCATGTATACATGTGTAGGACCGAGTTCTTGCATATACATGCGCTTTTGTCTGGGTTCTTTAGAATATGGGCTGTAGATAGTGGTCAAGGTTCTTAGATCCACAGTTTGTATGGCACCAAGGAGATTTGCATGCAGGACATGTGTGTTCAAGGTTCTGACCCACCCAGTGTGTGTGTGATCAAAGTTCGCGCATGTATACATGTGTAGGACCGAGTTCTTGCATATACATGCGCTTTTGTCTGGGTTCTTTAGAATATGGGCTGTAGATATTGGTCAAGGTTCTTAGATCCACAGTTTGTATGGCACCAAGGAGATTTGCATGCAGGACATGTGTGTTCAAGGTTCTGACCCACCCAGTGTGTGTGTGATCAAAGTTCGCGCATGTATACATGTGTTGGACCGAGTTCTTGCATATACATGCGCTTTTGTCTGGGTTCTTTAGAATATGGGCTGTAGATAGTGGTCAAGGTTCTTAGATCCACAGTTTGTATGGCACCAAGGAGATTTGCATGCAGGACATGTGTGTTCAAGGTTCTGACCCACCCAGTGTGTGTGTGATCAAAGTTCGCGCATGTATAC
Organism: Magallana nippona; assembly: GCA_033439105.1. NCBI lineage: Eukaryota > Metazoa > Mollusca > Bivalvia > Ostreida > Ostreidae > Magallana > Magallana nippona. The sequence goes on from CM065925.1 coordinate 49,562,915, forward strand.
ATGTGTAGGACCGAGTTCTTGCATATACATGCGCTTTTGTCTGGGTTCTTTAGAATATGGTCTGTAGATAGTGGTCAAGGTTCTTAGATCCACAGTTTGTATGGCACCAAGGAGATTTGCATGCAGGACATGTGTGTTCAAGGTTCTGACCCACCCAGTGTGTGTGTGATCAAAGTTCGCGCATGTATACATGTGTAGGACCGAGTTCTTGCATATACATGCGCTTTTGTCTGGGTTCTTTAGAATATGGGCTGTAGATAGTGGTCAAGGTTCTTAGATCCACAGTTTGTATGGCACCAAGGAGATTTGCATGCAGGACATGTGTGTTCAAGGTTCTGACCCACCCAGTGTGTGTGTGATCAAAGTTCGCGCATGTATACATGTGTAGGACCGAGTTCTTGCATATACATGCGCTTTTGTCTGGGTTCTTTAGAATATGGGCTGTCGATAGTGGTCAAGGTTCTTAGATCCACAGTTTGTATGGCACCAAGGAGATTTGCATGCAGGACATGTGTGTTCAAGGTTCTGACCCACCCAGTGTGTGTGTGATCAAAGTTCGCGCACGTATACATGTGAAGGACCGAGTTCTTGCATATACATGCGCTTTTGTCTGGGTTCTTTAGAAAATGGGCTGTAGATAGTGGTCAAGGTTCTTAGATCCACAGTTTGTATGGCACCAAGGAGATTTGCATGCAGGACATGTGTGTTCAAGGTTCTGACCCACCCAGTGTGTGTGTGATCAAAGTTCGCGCACGTATACATGTGTAGGACCGAGTTCTTGCATATACATGCGCTTTTGTCTGGGTTCTTTAGAATATGGGCTGTAGATAGTGGTCAAGATTCTTAGATCCACAGTTTGTATGGCACCAAGGAGATTTGCATGCAGGACATGTGTGTTCAAGGTTCTGACCCACCCAGTGTGTGTGTGATCAAAGTTCGCGCATGTATACATGTGTAGGACCGAGTTCTTGCATATACATGCGCTTTTGTCTGGGTTCTTTAGAATATGGGCTGTAGATAGTGGTCAAGGTTCTTAGATCCACAGTTTGTATGGCACCAAGGAGATTTGCATGCAGGACATGTGTGTTCAAGGTTCTGACCCACCCAGTGTGTGTGTGATCAAAGTTCGCGCATGTATACATGTGTAGGACCGAGTTCTTGCATATACATGCGCTTTTGTCTGGGTTCTTTAGAATATGGGCTGTAGATAGTGGTCAAGGTTCTTAGATCCACAGTTTGTATGGCACCAAGGAGATTTGCATGCAGGACATGTGTGTTCAAGGTTCTGACCCACCCAGTGTGTGTGTGATCAAAGTTCGCGCATGTATACATGTGTAGGACCGAGTTCTTGCATATACATGCGCTTTTGTCTGGGTTCTTTAGAATATGGGCTGTAGATAGTGGTCAAGGTTCTTAGATCCACAGTTTGTATGGCACCAAGGAGATTTGCATGCAGGACATGTGTGTTCAAGGTTCTGACCCACCCAGTGTGTGTGTGATCAAAGTTCGCGCATGTATACATGTGTAGGACCGAGTTCTTGCATATACATGCGCTTTTGTCTGGGTTCTTTAGAATATGGGCTGTAGATAGTGGTCAAGGTTCTTAGATCCACAGTTTGTATGGCACCAAGGAGATTTGCATGCAGGACATGTGTGTTCAAGGTTCTGACCCACCCAGTGTGTGTGTGATCAAAGTTCGCGCATGTATACATGTGTAGGACCGAGTTCTTGCATATACATGCGCTTTTGTCTGGGTTCTTTAGAATATGGGCTGTAGATAGTGGTCAAGGTTCTTAGATCCACAGTTTGTATGGCACCAAGGAGATTTGCATGCAGGACATGTGTGTTCAAGGTTCTGACCCACCCAGTGTGTGTGTGATCAAAATTCGCGCATGTATACATGTGTAGGACCGAGTTCTTGCATATACATGCGCTTTTGTCTGGGTTCTTTAGAATATGGGCTGTAGATAGTGGTCAAGGTTCTTAGATCCACAGTTTGTATGGCACCAAGGAGATTTGCATGCAGGACATGTGTGTTCAAGGTTCTGACCCACCCAGTGTGTGTGTGATCAAAGTTCGCGCATGTATACATGTGTAGGACCGAGTTCTTGCATATACATGCGCTTTTGTCTGGGTTCTTTAGAATATGGGCTGTAGATAGTGGTCAAGGTTCTTAGATCCACAGTTTGTATGGCACCAAGGAGATTTGCATGCAGGACATGTGTGTTCAAGGTTCTGACCCACCCAGTGTGTGTGTGATCAAAGTTCGCGCACGTATACATGTGTAGGACCGAGTTCTTGCATATACATGCGCTTTTGTCTGGGTTCTTTAGAATATGGGCTGTAGATAGTGGTCAAGGTTCTTAGATCCACAGTTTGTATGGCACCAAGGAGATTTGCATGCAGGACATGTGTGTTCAAGGTTCTGACCCACCCAGTGTGTGTGTGATCAAAGTTCGCGCATGTATACATGTGTAGGACAGAGTTCTTGCATATACATGCGCTTTTGTCTGGGTTCTTTAGAATATGGGCTGTAGATAGTGGTCAAGGTTCTTAGATCCACAGTTTGTATGGCAACAAGGAGATTTGCATGCAGGACATGTGTGTTCAAGGTTCTGACCCACCCAGTGTGTGTGTGTGATCAAAGTTCGTGCATGTATACATGTGTAGGACCGAGTTCTTGCATATACATGCGCTTTTGTCTGGGTTCTTTAGAAAATGGGCTGTAGATAGTGGTCAAGGTTCTTAGATCCACAGTTTGTATGGCACCAAGGAGATTTGCATGCAGGACATGTGTGTTCAAGGTTCTGACCCACCCAGTGTGTGTGTGATCAAAGTTCGCGCATGTATACATGTGTAGGACCGAGTTCTTGCATATACATGCGCTTTTGTCTGGGTTCTTTAGAATATGGGCTGTAGATAGTGGTCAAGGTTCTTAGATCCACAGTTTGTATGGCACCAAGGAGATTTGCATGCAGGACATGTGTGTTCAAGGTTCTGACCCACCCAGTGTGTGTGTGATCAAAGTTCGCGCATGTATACATGTGTAGGACCGAGTTCTTGCATATACATGCGCTTTTGTCTGTGTTCTTTAGAAAATGGGCTGTAGATAGTGGTCAAGGTTCTTAGATCCACAGTTTGTATGGCACCAAGGAGATTTGCATGCAGGACATGTGTGTTCAAGGTTCTGACCCACCCAGTGTGTGTGTGATCAAAGTTCGCGCATGTATACATGTGTAGGACCGAGTTCTTGCATATACATGCGCTTTTGTCTGGGTTCTTTAGAATATGGGCTGTAGATAGTGGTCAAGGTTCTTAGATCCACAGTTTGTATGGCACCAAGGAGATTTGCATGCAGGACATGTGTGTTCAAGGTTCTGACCCACCCAGTGTGTGTGTGATCAAAGTTCGCGCATGTATACATGTGTAGGACCGAGTTCTTGCATATACATGCGCTTTTGTCTGGGTTCTTTAGAATATGGGCTGTAGATAGTGGTCAAGGTTCTTAGATCCACAGTTTGTATGGCACCAAGGAGATTTGCATGCAGGACATGTGTGTTCAAGGTTCTGACCCACCCAGTGTGTGTGTGATCAAAGTTCGCGCATGTATACATGTGTAGGACCGAGTTCTTGCATATACATGCGCTTTTGTCTGGGTTCTTTAGAATATGGGCTGTAGATAGTGGTCAAGGTTCTTAGATCCACAGTTTGTATGGCACCAAGGAGATTTGCATGCAGGACATGTGTGTTCAAGGTTCTGACCCACCCAGTGTGTGTGTGATCAAAGTTCGCGCATGTATACATGTGTAGGACCGAGTTCTTGCATATACATGCGCTTTTGTCTGGGTTCTTTAGAATATGGGCTGTAGATAGTGGTCAAGGTTCTTAGATCCACAGTTTGTATGGCACCAAGGAGATTTGCATGCAGGACATGTGTGTTCAAGGTTCTGACCCACCCAGTGTGTGTGTGATCAAAGTTCGCGCATGTATACATGTGTAGGACCGAGTTCTTGCATATACATGCGCTTTTGTCTGGGTTCTTTAGAATATGGGCTCTAGATAGTGGTCAAGGTTCTTAGATCCCCAGTTTGTATGGCACCAAGGAGATTTGCATGCAGGACATGTGTGTTCAAGGTTCTGACCCACCCAGTGTGTGTGTGATCAAAGTTCGCGCATGTATACATGTGTAGGACCGAGTTCTTGCATATACATGCGCTTTTGTCTGGGTTCTTTAGAATATGGGCTGTAGATAGTGGTCAAGGTTCTTAGATCCACAGTTTGTATGGCACCAAGGAGATTTGCATGCAGGACATGTGTGTTCAAGGTTCTGACCCACCCAGTGTGTGTGTGATCAAAGTTCGCGCATGTATACATGTGTAGGACCGAGTTCTTGCATATACATGCGCTTTTGTCTGGGTTCTTTAGAATATGGGCTGTAGATAGTGGTCAAGGTTCTTAGATCCACAGTTTGTATGGCACCAAGGAGATTTGCATGCAGGACATGTGTGTTCAAGGTTCTGACCCACCCAGTGTGTGTGTGATCAAAGTTCGCGCATGTATACATGTGTAGGACCGAGTTCTTGCATATACATGCGCTTTTGTCTGTGTTCTTTAGAATATGGGCTGTAGATAGTGGTCAAGGTTCTTAGATCCACAGTTTGTATGGCACCAAGGAGATTTGCATGCAGGACATGTGTGTTCAAGGTTCTGACCCACCCAGTGTGTGTGTGATCAAAGTTCGCGCATGTATACATGTGTAGGACCGAGTTCTTGCATATACATGCGCTTTTGTCTGGGTTCTTTAGAATATGGGCTGTAGATAGTGGTCAAGGTTCTTAGATCCACAGTTTGTATGGCACCAAGGAGATTTGCATGCAGGACATGTGTGTTCAAGGTTCTGACCCACCCAGTGTGTGTGTGATCAAAGTTCGCGCACGTATACATGTGTAGGACCGAGTTCTTGCATATACATGCGCTTTTGTCTGGGTTCTTTAGAATATGGGCTGTAGATAGTGGTCAAGGTTCTTAGATCCACAGTTTGTATGGCACCAAGGAGATTTGCATGCAGGACATGTGTGTTCAAGGTTCTGACCCACCCAGTGTGTGTGTGATCAAAGTTCGCGCACGTATACATGTGTAGGACCGAGTTCTTGCATATACATGCGCTTTTGTCTGGGTTCTTTAGAATATGGGCTGTAGATAGTGGTCAAGGTTCTTAGATCCACAGTTTGTATGGCACCAAGGAGATTTGCATGCAGGACATGTGTGTTCAAGGTTCTGACCCACCCAGTGTGTGTGTGATCAAAGTTCGCGCACGTATACATGTGTAGGACCGAGTTCTTGCATATACATGCGCTTTTGTCTGTGTTCTTTAGAATATGGGCTGTAGATAGTGGTCAAGGTTCTTAGATCCACAGTTTGTATGGCACCAAGGAGATTTGCATGCAGGACATGTGTGTTCAAGGTTCTGACCCACCCAGTGTGTGTGTGATCAAAGTTCGCGCATGTATACATGTGTAGGACCGAGTTCTTGCATATACATGCGCTTTTGTCTGGGTTCTTTAGAATATGGGCTGTAGATAGTGGTCAAGGTTCTTAGATCCACAGTTTGTATGGCACCAAGGAGATTTGCATGCAGGACATGTGTGTTCAAGGTTCTGACCCACCCAGTGTGTGTGTGATCAAAGTTCGCGCATGTATACATGTGTAGGACCGAGTTCTTGCATATACATGCGCTTTTGTCTGGGTTCTTTAGAATATGGGCTGTAGATAGTGGTCAAGGTTCTTAGATCCACAGTTTGTATGGCACCAAGGAGATTTGCATGCAGGACATGTGTGTTCAAGGTTCTGACCCACCCAGTGTGTGTGTGATCAAAGTTCGCGCATGTATACATGTGTAGGACCGAGTTCTTGCATATACATGCGCTTTTGTCTGGGTTCTTTAGAATATGGGCTGTAGATAGTGGTCAAGGTTCTTAGATCCACAGTTTGTATGGCACCAAGGAGATTTGCATGCAGGACATGTGTGTTCAAGGTTCTGACCCACCCAGTGTGTGTGTGATCAAAGTTCGCGCATGTATACATGTGTAGGACCGAGTTCTTGCATATACATGCGCTTTTGTCTGGGTTCTTTAGAATATGGGCTGTAGATAGTGGTCAAGGTTCTTAGATCCACAGTTTGTATGGCACCAAGGAGATTTGCATGCAGGACATGTGTGTTCAAGGTTCTGACCCACCCAGTGTGTGTGTGATCAAAGTTCGCGCATGTATACATGTGTAGGACCGAGTTCTTGCATATACATGCGCTTTTGTCTGGGTTCTTTAGAATATGGGCTGTAGATAGTGGTCAAGGTTCTTAGATCCCCAGTTTGTATGGCACCAAGGAGATTTGCATGCAGGACATGTGTGTTCAAGGTTCTGACCCACCCAGTGTGTGTGTGATCAAAGTTCGCGCATGTATACATGTGTAGGACCGAGTTCTTGCATATACATGCGCTTTTGTCTGGGTTCTTTAGAATATGGGCTGTAGATAGTGGTCAAGGTTCTTAGATCCACAGTTTGTATGGCACCAAGGAGATTTGCATGCAGGACATGTGTGTTCAAGGTTCTGACCCACCCAGTGTGTGTGTGATCAAAGTTCGCGCATGTATACATGTGTAGGACTGAGATCTTGCATATACATGCGCTTTTGTCTGGGTTCTTTAGAATATGGGCTGTAGATAGTGGTCAAGGTTCTTAGATCCACAGTTTGTATGGCACCAAGGAGATTTGCATGCAGGACATGTGTGTTCAAGGTTCTGACCCACCCAGTGTGTGTGTGATCAAAGTTCGCGCATGTATACATGTGTAGGACCGAGTTCTTGCATATACATGCGCTTTTGTCTGGGTTCTTTAGAATATGGGCTGTAGATAGTGGTCAAGGTTCTTAGATCCCCAGTTTGTATGGCACCAAGGAGATTTGCATGCAGGACATGTGTGTTCAAGGTTCTGACCCACCCAGTGTGTGTGTGATCAAAGTTCGCGCATGTATACATGTGTAGGACCGAGTTCTTGCATATACATGCGCTTTTGTCTGGGTTCTTTAGAATATGGGCTGTAGATAGTGGTCAAGGTTCTTAGATCCACAGTTTGTATGGCACCAAGGAGATTTGCATGCAGGACATGTGTGTTCAAGGTTCTGACCCACCCAGTGTGTGTGTGATCAAAGTTCGCGCATGTATACATGTGTTGGACCGAGTTCTTGCATATACATGCGCTTTTGTCTGGGTTCTTTAGAATATGGGCTTTAGATAGTGGTCAAGGTTCTTAGATCCACAGTTTGTATGGCACCAAGGAGATTTGCATGCAGGACATGTGTGTTCAAGGTTCTGACCCACCCAGTGTGTGTGTGATCAAAGTTCGCGCATGTATACATGTGTAGGACCGAGTTCTTGCATATACATGCGCTTTTGTCTGGGTTCTTTAGAATATGGGCTGTAGATAGTGGTCAAGGTTCTTAGATCCACAGTTTGTATGGCACCAAGGAGATTTGCATGCAGGACATGTGTGTTCAAGGTTCTGACCCACCCAGTGTGTGTGTGATCAAAGTTCGCGCATGTATACATGTGTAGGACCGAGTTCTTGCATATACATGCGCTTTTGTCTGGGTTCTTTAGAATATGGGCTGTAGATAGTGGTCAAGGTTCTTAGATCCACAGTTTGTATGGCACCAAGGAGATTTGCATGCAGGACATGTGTGTTCAAGGTTCTGACCCACCCAGTGTGTGTGTGATCAAAGTTCGCGCATGTATACATGTGTAGGACCGCGTTCTTGCATATACATGCGCTTTTGTCTGGGTTCTTTAGAATATGGGCTGTAGATAGTGGTCAAGGTTCTTAGATCCACAGTTTGTATGGCACCAAGGAGATTTGCATGCAGGACATGTGTGTTCAAGGTTCTGACCCACCCAGTGTGTGTGTGATCAAAGTTCGCGCATGTATACATGTGTAGGACCGAGTTCTTGCATATACATGCGCTTTTGTCTGTGTTCTTTAGAAAATGGGCTGTAGATAGTGGTCAAGGTTCTTAGATCCACAGTTTGTATGGCACCAAGGAGATTTGCATGCAGGACATGTGTGTTCAAGGTTCTGACCCACCCAGTGTGTGTGTGATCAAAGTTTGCGCATGTATACATGTGTAGGACCGAGTTCTTGCATATACATGCGCTTTTGTCTGGGTTCTTTAGAATATGGGCTGTAGATAGTGGTCAAGGTTCTTAGATCCACAGTTTGTATGGCACCAAGGAGATTTGCATGCAGGACATGTGTGTTCAAGGTTCTGACCCACCCAGTGTGTGTGTGATCAAAGTTCGCGCATGTATACATGTGTAGGACTGAGTTCTTGCATATACATGCGCTTTTGTCTGGGTTCTTTAGAATATGGGCTGTAGATAGTGGTCAAGGTTCTTAGATCCACAGTTTGTATGGCACCAAGGAGATTTGCATGCAGGACATGTGTGTTCAAGGTTCTGACCCACCCAGTGTGTGTGTGATCAAAGTTCGCGCATGTATACATGTGTAGGACCGAGTTCTTGCATATACATGCGCTTTTGTCTGGGTTCTTTAGAATATGGGCTGTAGATAGTGGTCAAGGTTCTTAGATCCACAGTTTGTATGGCACCAAGGAGATTTGCATGCAGGACATGTGTGTTCAAGGTTCTGACCCACCCAGTGTGTGTGTGATCAAAGTTCGCGCATGTATACATGTGTAGGACCGAGTTCTTGCATATACATGCGCTTTTGTCTGTGTTCTTTAGAATATGGGCTGTAGATAGTGGTCAAGGTTCTTAGATCCACAGTTTGTATGGCACCAAGGAGATTTGCATGCAGGACATGTGTGTTCAAGGTTCTGACCCACCCAGTGTGTGTGTGATCAAAGTTCGCGCATGTATACATGTGTAGGACCGAGTTCTTGCATATACATGCGCTTTTGTCTGGGTTCTTTAGAATATGGGCTTTAGATAGTGGTCAAGGTTCTTAGATCCACAGTTTGTATGGCACCAAGGAGATTTGCATGCAGGACATGTGTGTTCAAGGTTCTGACCCACCCAGTGTGTGTGTGATCAAAGTTCGCGCATGTATACATGTGTAGGACCGAGTTCTTGCATATACATGCGCTTTTGTCTGGGTTCTTTAGAATATGGGCTGTAGATAGTGGTCAAGGTTCTTAGATCCACAGTTTGTATGGCACCAAGGAGATTTGCATGCAGGACATGTGTGTTCAAGGTTCTGACCCACCCAGTGTGTGTGTGATCAAAGTTCGCGCATGTATACATGTGTAGGACCGAGTTCTTGCATATACATGCGCTTTTGTCTGTGTTCTTTAGAAAATGGGCTGTAGATAGTGGTCAAGGTTCTTAGATCCACAGTTTGTATGGCACCAAGGAGATTTGCATGCAGGACATGTGTGTTCAAGGTTCTGACCCACCCAGTGTGTGTGTGATCAAAGTTCGCGCATGTATACATGTGTAGGACCGAGTTCTTGCATATACATGCGCTTTTGTCTGGGTTCTTTAGAATATGGGCTGTAGATAGTGGTCAAGGTTCTTAGATCCACAGTTTGTATGGCACCAAGGAGATTTGCATGCAGGACATGTGTGTTCAAGGTTCTGACCCACCCAGTGTGTGTGTGATCAAAGTTCGCGCATGTATACATGTGTAGGACCGAGTTCTTGCATATACATGCGCTTTTGTCTGGGTTCTTTAGAATATGGGCTGTAGATAGTGGTCAAGGTTCTTAGATCCACAGTTTGTATGGCACCAAGGAGATTTGCATGCAGGACATGTGTGTTCAAGGTTCTGACCCACCCAGTGTGTGTGTGATCAAAGTTCGCGCATGTATACATGTGTAGGACCGAGTTCTTGCATATACATGCGCTTTTGTCTGGGTTCTTTAGAATATGGGCTGTAGATAGTGGTCAAGGTTCTTAGATCCACAGTTTGTATGGCACCAAGGAGATTTGCATGCAGGACATGTGTGTTCAAGGTTCTGACCCACCCAGTGTGTGTGTGATCAAAGTTCGCGCATGTATACATGTGTAGGACCGAGTTCTTGCATATACATGCGCTTTTGTCTGGGTTCTTTAGAATATGGGCTGTAGATAGTGGTCAAGGTTCTTAGATCCACAGTTTGTATGGCACCAAGGAGATTTGCATGCAGGACATGTGTGTTCAAGGTTCTGACCCACCCAGTGTGTGTGTGATCAAAGTTCGCGCATGTATACATGTGTAGGACCGAGTTCTTGCATATACATGCGCTTTTGTCTGTGTTCTTTAGAAAATGGGCTGTAGATAGTGGTCAAGGTTCTTAGATCCACAGTTTGTATGGCACCAAGGAGATTTGCATGCAGGACATGTGTGTTCAAGGTTCTGACCCACCCAGTGTGTGTGTGATCAAAGTTCGCGCATGTATACATGTGTAGGACCGAGTTCTTGCATATACATGCGCTTTTGTCTGGGTTCTTTAGAATATGGGCTGTAGATAGTGGTCAAGGTTCTTAGATCCACAGTTTGTATGGCACCAAGGAGATTTGCATGCAGGACATGTGTGTTCAAGGTTCTGACCCACCCAGTGTGTGTGTGATCAAAGTTCGCGCATGTATACATGTGTAGGACCGAGTTCTTGCATATACATGCGCTTTTGTCTGGGTTCTTTAGAATATGGGCTGTAGATAGTGGTCAAGGTTCTTAGATCCACAGTTTGTATGGCACCAAGGAGATTTGCATGCAGGACATGTGTGTTCAAGGTTCTGACCCACCCAGTGTGTGTGTGATCAAAGTTCGCGCATGTATACATGTGTAGGACCGAGTTCTTGCATATACATGCGCTTTTGTCTGGGTTCTTTAGAATATGGGCTGTAGATAGTGGTCAAGGTTCTTAGATCCACAGTTTGTATTGCACCAAGGAGATTTGCATGCAGTACATGTGTGTTCAAGGTTCTGACCCACCCAGTGTGTGTGTGATCAAAGTTCGCGCATGTATACATGTGTAGGACCGAGTTCTTGCATATACATGCGCTTTTGTCTGGGTTCTTTAGAATATGGGCTGTAGATAGTGGTCAAGGTTCTTAGATCCACAGTTTGTATGGCACCAAGGAGATTTGCATGCAGGACATGTGTGTTCAAGGTTCTGACCCACCCAGTGTGTGTGTGATCAAAGTTCGCACATGTATACATGTGTAGGACCGAGTTCTTGCATATACATGCGCTTTTGTCTGGGTTCTTTAGAATATGGGCTGTAGATAGTGGTCAAGGTTCTTAGATCCACAGTTTGTATGGCACCAAGGAGATTTGCATGCAGGACATGTGTGTTCAAGGTTCTGACCCACCCAGTGTGTGTGTGATCAAAGTTCGCGCACGTATACATGTGTAGGACCGAGTTCTTGCATATACATGCGCTTTTGTCTGGGTCCTTTAGAATATGGGCTGTAGATAGTGGTCAAGGTTCTTAGATCCACAGTTTGTATGGCACCAAGGAGATTTGCATGCAGGACATGTGTGTTCAAGGTTCTGACCCACCCAGTGTGTGTGTGATCAAAGTTCGCACATGTATACATGTGTAGGACCGAGTTCTTGCATATACATGCGCTTTTGTCTGGGTTCTTTAGAATATGGGCTGTAGATAGTGGTCAAGGTTCTTAGATCCACAGTTTGTATGGCACCAAGGAGATTTGCATGCAGGACATGTGTGTTCAAGGTTCTGACCCACCCAGTGTGTGTGTGATCAAAGTTCGCGCATGTATACATGTGTAGGACCGAGTTCTTGCATATACATGCGCTCTTGTCTGGGTTCTTTAGAATATGGGCTGTAGATAGTGGTCAAGGTTCTTAGATCCACAGTTTGTATGGCACCAAGGAGATTTGCATGCAGGACATGTGTGTTCAAGGTTCTGACCCACCCAGTGTGTGTGTGATCAAAGTTCGCGCATGTATACATGTGTAGGACCGAGTTCTTGCATATACATGCGCTTTTGTCTGGGTTCTTTAGAATATGGGCTGTAGATAGTGGTCAAGGTTCTTAGATCCACAGTTTGTATGGCACCAAGGAGATTTGCATGCAGGACATGTGTGTTCAAGGTTCTGACCCACCCAGTATGTGTGTGATCAAAGTTCGCGCATGTATACATGTGTAGGACCGAGTTCTTGCATATACATGCGCTTTTGTCTGGGTTCTTTAGAATATGGGCTGTAGATAGTGGTCAAGGTTCTTAGATCCACAGTTTGTATGGCACCAAGGAGATTTGCATGCAGGACATGTGTGTTCAAGGTTCTGACCCACCCAGTGTGTGTGTGATCAAAGTTCGCGCACGTATACATGTGTTGGACCGAGTTCTTGCATATGCATGCGCTTTTGTCTGGGTTCTTTAGAATATGGGCTGTAGATAGTGGTCAAGGTTCTTAGATCCACAGTTTGTATGGCACCAAGGAGATTTGCATGCAGGACATGTGTGTTCAAGGTTCTGACCCACCCAGTGTGTGTGTGATCAAAGTTCGCGCATGTATACATGTGTAGGACCGAGTTCTTGCATATACATGCGCTTTTGTCTGGGTTCTTTAGAATATGGGCTGTAGATAGTGGTCAAGGTTCTTAGATCCACAGTTTGTATGGCACCAAGGAGATTTGCATGCAGGACATGTGTGTTCAAGGTTCTGACCCACCCAGTGTGTGTGTGATCAAAGTTCGCGCATGTATACATGTGTAGGACCGAGTTCTTGCATATACATGCGCTTTTGTCTGGGTTCTTTAGAATATGGGCTGTAGATAGTGGTCAAGGTTCTTAGATCCACAGTTTGTATGGCACCAAGGAGATTTGCATGCAGGACATGTGTGTTCAAGGTTCTGACCCACCCAGTGTGTGTGTGATCAAAGTTCGCGCATGTATACATGTGTAGGACCGAGTTCTTGCATATACATGCGCTTTTGTCTGGGTTCTTTAGAATATGGGCTGTAGATAGTGGTCAAGGTTCTTAGATCCACAGTTTGTATGGCACCAAGGAGATTTGCATGCAGGACATGTGTGTTCAAGGTTCTGACCCACCCAGTGTGTGTGTGATCAAAGTTCGCGCATGTATACATGTGTAGGACCGAGTTCTTGCATATACATGCGCTTTTGTCTGGGTTCTTTAGAATATGGGCTGTAGATAGTGGTCAAGGTTCTTAGATCCACAGTTTGTATGGCAACAAGGAGATTTGCATGCAGGACATGTGTGTTCAAGGTTCTGACCCACCCAGTGTGTGTGTGATCAAAGTTCGCGCATGTATACATGTGTAGGACCGAGTTCTTGCATATACATGCGCTTTTGTCTGGGTTCTTTAGAATATGGGCTGTAGATAGTGGTCAAGGTTCTTAGATCCACAGTTTGTATGGCACCAAGGAGATTTGCATGCAGGACATGTGTGTTCAAGGTTCTGACCCACCCAGTGTGTGTGTGATCAAAGTTCGCACATGTATACATGTGTAGGACCGAGTTCTTGCATATACATGCGCTTTTGTCTGGGTTCTTTAGAATATGGGCTGTAGATAGTGGTCAAGGTTCTTAGATCCACAGTTTGTATGGCACCAAGGAGATTTGCATGCAGGACATGTGTGTTCAAGGTTCTGACCCACCCAGTGTGTGTGTGATCAAAGTTCGCGCATGTATACATGTGTAGGACCGAGTTCTTGCATATACATGCGCTTTTGTCTGGGTTCTTTAGAATATGGGCTGTAGATAGTGGTCAAGGTTCTTAGGTCCACAGTTTGTATGGCACCAAGGAGATTTGCATGCAGGACATGTGTGTTCAAGGTTCTGACCCACCCAGTGTGTGTGTGATCAAAGTTCGCGCATGTATACATGTGTAGGACCGAGTTCTTGCATATACATGCGCTTTTGTCTGGGTTCTTTAGAATATGGGCTGTAGATAGTGGTCAAGGTTCTTAGATCCACAGTTTGTATGGCACCAAGGAGATTTGCATGCAGGACATGTGTGTTCAAGGTTCTGACCCACCTAGTGTGTGTGTGATCAAAGTTCGCGCATGTATACATGTGTAGGACCGAGTTCTTGCATATACATGCGCTTTTGTCTGGGTTCTTTAGAATATGGGCTGTAGATAGTGGTCAAGGTTCTTAGATCCACAGTTTGTATGGCACCAAGGAGATTTGCATGCAGGACATGTGTGTTCAAGGTTCTGACCCACCCAGTGTGTGTGTGATCAAAGTTCGCGCACGTTTACATGTGTTGGACCGAGTTCTTGCATATACATGCGCTTTTGTCTGGGTTCTTTAGAATATGGGCTGTAGATAGTGGTCAAGGTTCTTAGATCCACAGTTTGTATGGCACCAAGGAGATTTGCATGCAGGACATGTGTGTTCAAGGTTCTGACCCACCCAGTGTGTGTGTGATCAAAGTTCGCACATGTATACATGTGTAGGACCGAGTTCTTGCATATACATGCGCTTTTGTCTGGGTTCTTTAGAATATGGGCTGTAGATAGTGGTCAAGGTTCTTAGATCCACAGTTTGTATGGCACCAAGGAGATTTGCATGCAGGACATGTGTGTTCAAGGTTCTGACCCACCCAGTGTGTGTGTGATCAAAGTTCGCGCATGTATACATGTGTAGGACCGAGTTCTTGCATATACATGCGCTTTTGTCTGGGTTCTTTAGAATATGGGCTGTAGATAGTGGTCAAGGTTCTTAGATCCACAGTTTGTATTGCACCAAGGAGATTTGCATGCAGGACATGTGTGTTCAAGGTTCTGACCCACCTAGTGTGTGTGTGATCAAAGTTCGCGCATGTATACATGTGTAGGACCGAGTTCTTGCATATACATGCGCTTTTGTCTGGGTTCTTTAGAATATGGGCTGTAGATAGTGGTCAAGGTTCTTAGATCCACAGTTTGTATGGCACCAAGGAGATTTGCATGCAGGACATGTGTGTTCAAGGTTCTGACCCACCCAGTGTGTGTGTGATCAAAGTTCGCGCATGTATACATGTGTAGGACCGAGTTCTTGCATATACATGCGCTTTTGTCTGGGTTCTTTAGAATATGGGCTGTAGATAGTGGTCAAGGTTCTTAGATCCACAGTTTGTATGGCAACAAGGAGATTTGCATGCAGGACATGTGTGTTCAAGGTTCTGACCCACCCAGTGTGTGTGTGTGATCAAAGTTCGCGCATGTATACATGTGTAGGACCGAGTTCTTGCATATACATGCGCTTTTGTCTGGGTTCTTTAGAATATGGGCTGTAGATAGTGGTCAAGGTTCTTAGATCCACAGTTTGTATGGCACCAAGGAGATTTGCATGCAGGACATGTGTGTTCAAGGTTCTGACCCACCCAGTGTGTGTGTGATCAAAGTTCGCACATGTATACATGTGTAGGACCGAGTTCTTGCATATACATGCGCTTTTGTCTGGGTTCTTTAGAATATGGGCTGTAGATAGTGGTCAAGGTTCTTAGATCCACAGTTTGTATGGCACCAAGGAGATTTGCATGCAGGACATGTGTGTTCAAGGTTCTGACCCACCCAGTGTGTGTGTGATCAAAGTTCGCGCATGTATACATGTGTAGGACCGAGTTCTTGCATATACATGCGCTTTTGTCTGGGTTCTTTAGAATATGGGCTGTAGATAGTGGTCAAGGTTCTTAGATCCACAGTTTGTATGGCACCAAGGAGATTTGCATGCAGGACATGTGTGTTCAAGGTTCTGACCCACCTAGTGTGTGTGTGATCAAAGTTCGCGCATGTATACATGTGTAGGACCGAGTTCTTGCATATACATGCGCTTTTGTCTGGGTTCTTTAGAATATGGGCTGTAGATAGTGGTCAAGGTTCTTAGATCCACAGTTTGTATGGCACCAAGGAGATTTGCATGCAGGACATGTGTGTTCAAGGTTCTGACCCACCCAGTGTGTGTGTGATCAAAGTTCGCGCACGTTTACATGTGTAGGACCGAGTTCTTGCATATACATGCGCTCTTGTCTGGGTTCTTTAGAATATGGGCTGTAGATAGTGGTCAAGGTTCTTAGATCCACAGTTTGTATGGCACCAAGGAGATTTGCATGCAGGACATGTGTGTTCAAGGTTCTGACCCACCCAGTGTGTGTGTGATCAAAGTTCGCGCATGTATACATGTGTAGGACCGAGTTCTTGCATATACATGCGCTTTTGTCTGGGTTCTTTAGAATATGGGCTGTAGATAGTGGTCAAGGTTCTTAGATCCACAGTTTGTATGGCACCAAGGAGATTTGCATGCAGGACATGTGTGTTCAAGGTTCTGACCCACCCAGTGTGTGTGTGATCAAAGTTCGCGCATGTATACATGTGTAGGACCGAGTTCTTGCATATACATGCGCTCTTGTCTGGGTTCTTTAGAATATGGGCTGTAGATAGTGGTCAAGGTTCTTAGATCCACAGTTTGTATGGCACCAAGGAGATTTGCATGCAGGACATGTGTGTTCAAGGTTCTGACCCACCCAGTGTGTGTGTGATCAAAGTTCGCACATGTATACATGTGTAGGACCGAGTTCTTGCATATACATGCGCTTTTGTCTGGGTTCTTTAGAATATGGGCTGTAGATAGTGGTCAAGGTTCTTAGATCCACAGTTTGTATGGCACCAAGGAGATTTGCATGCAGGACATGTGTGTTCAAGGTTCTGACCCACCCAGTGTGTGTGTGATCAAAGTTTGCGCATGTATACATGTGTAGGACCGAGTTCTTGCATATACATGCGCTTTTGTCTGGGTTCTTTAGAATATGGGCTGTAGATAGTGGTCAAGGTTCTTAGATCCACAGTTTGTATGGCACCAAGGAGATTTGCATGCAGGACATGTGTGTTCAAGGTTCTGACCCACCCAGTGTGTGTGTGATCAAAGTTCGCGCATGTATACATGTGTAGGACCGAGTTCTTGCATATACATGCGCTTTTGTCTGGGTTCTTTAGAATATGGGCTGTAGATAGTGGTCAAGGTTCTTAGATCCACAGTTTGTATGGCACCAAGGAGATTTGCATGCAGGACATGTGTGTTCAAGGTTCTGACCCACCCAGTGTGTGTGTGATCAAAGTTCGCGCATGTATACATGTGTAGGACCGAGTTCTTGCATATACATGCGCTTTTGTCTGGGTTCTTTAGAATATGGGCTGTAGATAGTGGTCAAGGTTCTTAGATCCACAGTTTGTATGGCACCAAGGAGATTTGCATGCAGGACATGTGTGTTCAAGGTTCTGACCCACCCAGTGTGTGTGTGATCAAAGTTCGCGCATGTATACATGTGTAAGACCGCGTTCCTGCATATACATGCGCTTTTGTCTGGGTTCTTTAGAATATGGGCTGTAGATAGTGGTCAAGGTTCTTAGATCCACAGTTTGTATGGCACCAAGGAGATTTGCATGCAGGACATGTGTGTTCAAGGTTCTGACCCACCCAGTGTGTGTGTGATCAAAGTTCGCGCATGTATACATGTGTAGGACCGAGTTCTTGCATATACATGCGCTTTTGTCTGGGTTCTTTAGAATATGGGCTGTAGATAGTGGTCAAGGTTCTTAGATCCACAATTTGTATGGCACCAAGGAGATTTGCATGCAGGACATGTGTGTTCAAGGTTCTGACCCACCCAGTGTGTGTGTGATCAAAGTTCGCGCATGTATACATGTGTAGGACCGAGTTCTTGCATATACAGGCGCTTTTGTCTGGGTTCTTTAGAATATGGGCTGTAGATAGTGGTCAAGGTTCTTAGATCCACAGTTTGTATGGCACCAAGGAGATTTGCATGCAGGACATGTGTGTTCAAGGTTCTGACCCACCCAGTGTGTGTGTGATCAAAGTTCGCGCATGTATACATGTGTAGGACCGAGTTCTTGCATATACATCTGCTTTTGTCTGGGTTCTTTAGAATATGGGCTGTAGATAGTGGTCAAGGTTCTTAGATCCACAGTTTGTATGGCACCAAGGAAATTTGCATGCAGGACATGGGTGTTCAAGGTTCTGACCCACCCAGTGTGTGTGTGATCAAAGTTCGCGCATGTATACATGTGTAGGACCGAGTTCTTGCATATACATGCGCTTTTGTCTGGGTTCTTTAGAATATGGGCTGTAGATAGTGGTCAAGGTTCTTAGATCCACAGTTTGTATGGCACCAAGGAGATTTGCATGCAGGACATGGGTGTTCAAGGTTCTGACCCACCCAGTGTGTGTGTGATCAAAGTTCGCGCATGTATACATGTGTAGGACCGAGTTCTTGCATATACATGCGCTTTTGTCTGGGTTCTTTAGAATATGGGCTGTAGATAGTGGTCAAGGTTCTTAGATCCACAGTTTGTATGGCACCAAGGAGATTTGCATGCAGGACATGTGTGTTCAAGGTTCTGACCCACCCAGTGTGTGTGTGATCAAAGTTCGCGCATGTATACATGTGTAGGACCGAGTTCTTGCATATACATGCGCTTTTGTCTGGGTTCTTTAGAATATGGGTTGTAGATAGTGGTCAAGGTTCTTAGATCCACAGTTTGTATGGCACCAAGGAGATTTGCATGCAGGACATGTGTGTTCAAGGTTCTGACCCACCCAGTGTGTGTGTGATCAAAGTTCGCGCATGTATACATGTGTAGGACCGAGTTCTTGCATATACATGCGCTTTTGTCTGGGTTCTTTAGAATATGGGCTGTAGATAGTGGTCAAGGTTCTTAGATCCACAGTTTGTATGGCACCAAGGAGATTTGCATGCAGGACATGTGTGTTCAAGGTTCTGACCCACCCAGTGTGTGTGTGTGATCAAAGTTCGCGCATGTATACATGTGTAGGACCGAGTTCTTGCATATACATGCGCTTTTGTCTGGGTTCTTTAGAATATGGGCTGTAGATAGTGGTCAAGGTTCTTAGATCCACAGTTTGTATGGCACCAAGGAGATTTGCATGCAGGACATGTGTGTTCAAGGTTCTGACCCACCCAGTGTGTGTGTGATCAAAGTTCGCGCATGTATACATGTGTAGGACCAAGTTCTTGCATATACATGCGCTTTTGTCTGGGTTCTTTAGAATATGGGCTGTAGATAGTGGTCAAGGTTCTTAGATCCACAGTTTGTATGGCACCAAGGAGATTTGCATGCAGGACATGTGTGTTCAAGGTTCTGACCCACCCAGTGTGTGTGTGATCAAAGTTCGCGCATGTATACATGTGTAGGACCGAGTTCTTGCATATACATGCGCTTTTGTCTGGGTTCTTTAGAATATGGGCTGTAGATAGTGGTCAAGGTTCTTAGATCCACAGTTTGTATGGCACCAAAGAGATTTGCATGCAGGACATGTGTGTTCAAGGTTCTGACCCACCCAGTGTGTGTGTGATCAAAGTTCGCGCATGTATACATGTGTAAGACCGAGTTCTTGCATATACATGCGCTTTTGTCTGGGTTCTTTAGAATATGGGCTGTAGATAGTGGTCAAGGTTCTTAGATCCACAGTTTGTATGGCACCAAGGAGATTTGCATGCAGGACATGTGTGTTCAAGGTTCTGACCCACCCAGTGTGTGTGTGATCAAAGTTCGCGCATGTATACATGTGTAGGACCGAGTTCTTGCATATACATGCGCTTTTGTCTGGGTTCTTTAGAATATGGGCTGTAGATAGTGGTCAAGGTTCTTAGATCCACAGTTTGTATGGCACCAAGGAGATTTGCATGCAGGACATGTGTGTTCAAGGTTCTGACCCACCCAGTGTGTGTGTGATCAAAGTTCGCGCATGTATACATGTGTAGGACCGAGTTCTTGCATATACATGCGCTTTTGTCTGGGTTCTTTAGAATATGGGCTGTAGATAGTGGTCAAGGTTCTTAGATCCACAGTTTGTATGGCACCAAGGAGATTTGCATGCAGGACATGTGTGTTCAAGGTTCTGACCCACCCAGTGTGTGTGTGATCAAAGTTCGCGCACGTTTACATGTGTTGGACCGAGTTCTTGCATATACATGCGCTTTTGTCTGGGTTCTTTAGAATATGGGCTGTAGATAGTGGTCAAGGTTCTTAGATCCACAGTTTGTATGGCACCAAGGAGATTTGCATGCAGGACATGTGTGTTCAAGGTTCTGACCCACCCAGTGTGTGTGTGTTATCAAAGTTCGCGCATGTATACATGTGTAGGACCGAGTTCTTGCATATACATGCGCTTTTGTCTGGGTTCTTTAGAATATGGGCTGTAGATAGTGGTCAAGGTTCTTAGATCCACAGTTTGTATGGCACCAAGGAGATTTGCATGCAGGACATGTGTGTTCAAGGTTCTGACCCACCCAGTGTGTGTGTGATCAAAGTTCGCGCATGTATACATGTGTAGGACCGAGTTCTTGCATATACATGCGCTTTTGTCTGGGTTCTTTAGAATATGGGCTGTAGATAGTGGTCAAGGTTCTTAGATCCACAGTTTGTATGGCACCAAGGAGATTTGCATGCAGGACATGTGTGTTCAAGGTTCTGACCCACCCAGTGTGTGTGTGATCAAAGTTCGCGCATGTATACATGTGTAGGACCGAGTTCTTGCATATACATGCGCTTTTGTCTGGGTTCTTTAGAATATGGGCTGTAGATAGTGGTCAAGGTTCTTAGGTCCACAGTTTGTATGGCACCAAGGAGATTTGCATGCAGGACATGTGTGTTCAAGGTTCTGACCCACCCAGTGTGTGTGTGATCAAAGTTCGCGCATGTATACATGTGTAGGACCGAGTTCTTGCATATACATGCGCTTTTGTCTGGGTTCTTTAGAATATGGGCTGTAGATAGTGGTCAAGGTTCTTAGATCCACAGTTTGTATGGCACCAAGGAGATTTGCATGCAGGACATGTGTGTTCAAGGTTCTGACCCACCCAGTGTGTGTGTGATCAAAGTTCGCACATGTATACATGTGTAGGACCGAGTTCTTGCATATACATGCACTTTTGTCTGGGTTCTTTAGAATATGGGCTGTAGATAGTGGTCAAGGTTCTTAGATCCACAGTTTGTATGGCACCAAGGAGATTTGCATGCAGGACATGTGTGTTCAAGGTTCTGACCCACCCAGTGTGTGTGTGATCAAAGTTCGCGCATGTATACATGTGTAGGACCGAGTTCTTGCATATACATGCGCTTTTGTCTGGGTTCTTTAGAATATGGGCTGTAGATAGTGGTCAAGGTTCTTAGATCCACAGTTTGTATGGCACCAAGGAGATTTGCATGCAGGACATGTGTGTTCAAGGTTCTGACCCACCTAGTGTGTGTGTGATCAAAGTTCGCGCATGTATACATGTGTAGGACCGAGTTCTTGCATATACATGCGCTTTTGTCTGGGTTCTTTAGAATATGGGCTGTAGATAGTGGTCAAGGTTCTTAGATCCACAGTTTGTATGGCACCAAGGAGATTTGCATGCAGGACATGTGTGTTCAAGGTTCTGACCCACCCAGTGTGTGTGTGATCAAAGTTCGCGCATGTATACATGTGTAGGACCGAGTTCTTGCATATACATGCGCTTTTGTCTGGGTTCTTTAGAATATGGGCTGTAGATAGTGGTCAAGGTTCTTAGATCCACAGTTTGTATGGCACCAAGGAGATTTGCATGCAGGACATGTGTGTTCAAGGTTCTGACCCACCCAGTGTGTGTGTGATCAAAGTTCGCACATGTATACATGTGTAGGACCGAGTTCTTGCATATACATGCACTTTTGTCTGGGTTCTTTAGAATATGGGCTGTAGATAGTGGTCAAGGTTCTTAGATCCACAGTTTGTATGGCACCAAGGAGATTTGCATGCAGGACATGTGTGTTCAAGGTTCTGACCCACCCAGTGTGTGTGTGATCAAAGTTCGCGCATGTATACATGTGTAGGACCGAGTTCTTGCATATACATGCGCTTTTGTCTGGGTTCTTTAGAATATGGGCTGTAGATAGTGGTCAAGGTTCTTAGATCCACAGTTTGTATGGCACCAAGGAGATTTGCATGCAGGACATGTGTGTTCAAGGTTCTGACCCACCTAGTGTGTGTGTGATCAAAGTTCGCGCATGTATACATGTGTAGGACCGAGTTCTTGCATATACATGCGCTTTTGTCTGGGTTCTTCAGAATATGGGCTGTAGATAGTGGTCAAGGTTCTTAGATCCACAGTTTGTATGGCACCAAGGAGATTTGCATGCAGGACATGGGTGTTCAAGGTTCTGACCCACCCAGTGTGTGTGTGATCAAAGTTCGCGCATGTATACATGTGTAGGACCGAGTTCTTGCATATACATGCGCTTTTGTCTGGGTTCTTTAGAATATGGGCTGTAGATAGTGGTCAAGGTTCTTAGATCCACAGTTTGTATGGCACCAAGGAGATTTGCATGCAGGACATGTGTGTTCAAGGTTCTGACCCACCCAGTGTGTGTGTGATCAAAGTTCGCGCATGTATACATGTGTAGGACCGAGTTCTTGCATATACATGCGCTTTTGTCTGGGTTCTTTAGAATATGGGTTGTAGATAGTGGTCAAGGTTCTTAGATCCACAGTTTGTATGGCACCAAGGAGATTTGCATGCAGGACATGTGTGTTCAAGGTTCTGACCCACCCAGTGTGTGTGTGATCAAAGTTCGCGCATGTATACATGTGTAGGACCGAGTTCTTGCATATACATGCGCTTTTGTCTGGGTTCTTTAGAATATGGGCTGTAGATAGTGGTCAAGGTTCTTAGATCCACAGTTTGTATGGCACCAAGGAGATTTGCATGCAGGACATGTGTGTTCAAGGTTCTGACCCACCCAGTGTGTGTGTGATCAAAGTTCGCGCACGTTTACATGTGTTGGACCGAGTTCTTGCATATACATGCGCTTTTGTCTGGGTTCTTTAGAATATGGGCTGTAGATAGTGGTCAAGGTTCTTAGATCCACAGTTTGTATGGCACCAAGGAGATTTGCATGCAGGACATGTGTGTTCAAGGTTCTGACCCACCCAGTGTGTGTGTGATCAAAGTTCGCGCATGTATACATGTGTAGGACCGAGTTCTTGCATATACATGCGCTTTTGTCTGGGTTCTTTAGAATATGGGCTGTAGATAGTGGTCAAGGTTCTTAGATCCACAGTTTGTATGGCACCAAGGAGATTTGCATGCAGGACATGTGTGTTCAAGGTTCTGACCCACCCAGTGTGTGTGTGATCAAAGTTCGCGCATGTATACATGTGTAGGACCGAGTTCTTGCATATACATGCGCTTTTGTCTGGGTTCTTTAGAATATGGGCTGTAGATAGTGGTCAAGGTTCTTAGATCCACAGTTTGTATGGCACCAAGGAGATTTGCATGCAGGACATGTGTGTTCAAGGTTCTGACCCACCCAGTGTGTGTGTGATCAAAGTTCGCACATGTATACATGTGTAGGACCGAGTTCTTGCATATACATGCGCTTTTGTCTGGGTTCTTTAGAATATGGGCTGTAGATAGTGGTCAAGGTTCTTAGATCCACAGTTTGTATGGCACCAAGGAGATTTGCATGCAGGACATGTGTGTTCAAGGTTCTGACCCACCCAGTGTGTGTGTGATCAAAGTTCGCGCATGTATACATGTGTAGGACCGAGTTCTTGCATATACATGCGCTTTTGTCTGGGTTCTTTAGAATATGGGCTGTAGATAGTGGTCAAGGTTCTTAGATCCACAGTTTGTATGGCAACAAGGAGATTTGCATGCAGGACATGTGTGTTCAAGGTTCTGACCCACCCAGTGTGTGTGTGTGATCAAAGTTCGCGCATGTATACATGTGTAGGACCGAGTTCTTGCATATACATGCGCTTTTGTCTGGGTTCTTTAGAATATGGGCTGTAGATAGTGGTCAAGGTTCTTAGATCCACAGTTTGTATGGCACCAAGGAGATTTGCATGCAGGACATGTGTGTTCAAGGTTCTGACCCACCCAGTGTGTGTGTGATCAAAGTTCGCACATGTATACATGTGTAGGACCGAGTTCTTGCATATACATGCGCTTTTGTCTGGGTTCTTTAGAATATGGGCTGTAGATAGTGGTCAAGGTTCTTAGATCCACAGTTTGTATGGCACCAAGGAGATTTGCATGCAGGACATGTGTGTTCAAGGTTCTGACCCACCCAGTGTGTGTGTGATCAAAGTTCGCGCATGTATACATGTGTAGGACCGAGTTCTTGCATATACATGCGCTTTTGTCTGGGTTCTTTAGAATATGGGCTGTAGATAGTGGTCAAGGTTCTTAGATCCACAGTTTGTATGGCACCAAGGAGATTTGCATGCAGGACATGTGTGTTCAAGGTTCTGACCCACCCAGTGTGTGTGTGATCAAAGTTCGCGCATGTATACATGTGTAGGACCGAGTTCTTGCATATACATGCGCTTTTGTCTGGGTTCTTTAGAATATGGGCTGTAGATAGTGGTCAAGGTTCTTAGATCCACAGTTTGTATGGCACCAAGGAGATTTGCATGCAGGACATGTGTGTTCAAGGTTCTGACCCACCCAGTGTGTGTGTGATCAAAGTTCGCGCACGTTTACATGTGTTGGACCGAGTTCTTGCATATACATGCGCTTTTGTCTGGGTTCTTTAGAATATGGGCTGTAGATAGTGGTCAAGGTTCTTAGATCCACAGTTTGTATGGCACCAAGGAGATTTGCATGCAGGACATGTGTGTTCAAGGTTCTGACCCACCCAGTGTGTGTGTGATCATAGTTCGCGCATGTATACATGTGTAGGACCGAGTTCTTGCATATACATGCGCTTTTGTCTGGGTTCTTTAGAATATGGGCTGTAGATAGTGGTCAAGGTTCTTAGATCCACAGTTTGTATGGCACCAAGGAGATTTGCATGCAGGACATGTGTGTTCAAGGTTCTGACCCACCCAGTGTGTGTGTGATCAAAGTTCGCGCATGTATACATGTGTAGGACCGAGTTCTTGCATATACATGCGCTTTTGTCTGGGTTCTTTAGAATATGGGCTGTAGATAGTGGTCAAGGTTCTTAGATCCACAGTTTGTATGGCACCAAGGAGATTTGCATGCAGGACATGTGTGTTCAAGGTTCTGACCCACCCAGTGTGTGTGTGATCAAAGTTCGCGCATGTATACATGTGTAGGACCGAGTTCTTGCATATACATGCGCTTTTGTCTGGGTTCTTAAGAATATGGGCTGTAGATAGTGGTCAAGGTTCTTAGATCCACAGTTTGTATGGCACCAAGGAGATTTGCATGCAGGACATGTGTGTTCAAGGTTCTGACCCACCTAGTGTGTGTGTGATCAAAGTTCGCGCATGTATACATGTGTAGGACCGAGTTCTTGCATATACATGCGCTTTTGTCTGGGTTCTTTAGAATATGGGCTGTAGATAGTGGTCAAGGTTCTTAGATCCACAGTTTGTATGGCAACAAGGAGATTTGCATGCAGGACATGTGTGTTCAAGGTTCTGACCCACCCAGTGTGTGTGTGTGATCAAAGTTCGCGCATGTATACATGTGTAGGACCGAGTTCTTGCATATACATGCGCTTTTGTCTGGGTTCTTTAGAATATGGGCTGTAGATAGTGGTCAAGGTTCTTAGATCCACAGTTTGTATGGCACCAAGGAGATTTGCATGCAGGACATGTGTGTTCAAGGTTCTGACCCACCCAGTGTGTGTGTGATCAAAGTTCGCACATGTATACATGTGTAGGACCGAGTTCTTGCATATACATGCGCTTTTGTCTGGGTTCTTTAGAATATGGGCTGTAGATAGTGGTCAAGGTTCTTAGATCCACAGTTTGTATGGCACCAAGGAGATTTGCATGCAGGACATGTGTGTTCAAGGTTCTGACCCACCCAGTGTGTGTGTGATCAAAGTTCGCGCATGTATACATGTGTAGGACCGAGTTCTTGCATATACATGCGCTTTTGTCTGGGTTCTTTAGAATATGGGCTGTAGATAGTGGTCAAGGTTCTTAGATCCACAGTTTGTATGGCACCAAGGAGATTTGCATGCAGGACATGTGTGTTCAAGGTTCTGACCCACCTAGTGTGTGGTGTGTGTGATCAAAGTTCGCGCATGTATACATGTGTAGGACCGAGTTCTTGCATATACATGCGCTTTTGTCTGGGTTCTTTAGAATATGGGCTGTAGATAGTGGTCAAGGTTCTTAGATCCACAGTTTGTATGGCACCAAGGAGATTTGCATGCAGGACATGTGTGTTCAAGGTTCTGACCCACCTAGTGTGTGTGTGATCAAAGTTCGCGCATGTATACATGTGTAGGACCGAGTTCTTGCATATACATGCGCTTTTGTCTGGGTTCTTTAGAATATGGGCTGTAGATAGTGGTCAAGGTTCTTAGATCCACAGTTTGTATGGCACCAAGGAGATTTGCATGCAGGACATGTGTGTTCAAGGTTCTGACCCACCCAGTGTGTGTGTGATCAAAGTTCGCGCACGTTTTCATGTGTTGGACCGAGTTCTTGCATATACATGCGCTTTTGTCTGGGTTCTTTAGAATATGGGCTGTAGATAGTGGTCAAGGTTCTTAGATCCACAGTTTGTATGGCACCAAGGAGATTTGCATGCAGGACATGTGTGTTCAAGGTTCTGACCCACCCAGTGTGTGTGTGATCAAAGTTCGCGCATGTATACATGTGTAGGACCGAGTTCTTGCATATACATGCGCTTTTGTCTGGGTTCTTTAGAATATGGGCTGTAGATAGTGGTCAAGGTTCTTAGATCCACAGTTTGTATGGCACCAAGGAGATTTGCATGCAGGACATGTGTGTTCAAGGTTCTGACCCACCCAGTGTGTGTGTGATCAAAGTTCGCGCATGTATACATGTGTAGGACCGAGTTCTTGCATATACATGCGCTTTTGTCTGGGTTCTTTAGAATATGGGCTGTAGATAGTGGTCAAGGTTCTTAGATCCACAGTTTGTATGGCACCAAGGTGATTTGCATGCAGGACATGTGTGTTCAAGGTTCTGACCCACCCAGTGTGTGTGTGATCAAAGTTCGCACATGTATACATGTGTAGGACCGAGTTCTTGCATATACATGCGCTTTTGTCTGGGTTCTTTAGAATATGGGCTGTAGATAGTGGTCAAGGTTCTTAGATCCACAGTTTGTATGGCACCAAGGAGATTTGCATGCAGGACATGTGTGTTCAAGGTTCTGACCCACCCAGTGTGTGTGTGATCAAAGTTCGCGCACGTATACATGTGTAGGACCGAGTTCTTGCATATACATGCGCTTTTGTCTGGGTCCTTTAGAATATGGGCTGTAGATAGTGGTCAAGGTTCTTAGATCCACAGTTTGTATGGCACCAAGGAGATTTGCATGCAGGACATGTGTGTTCAAGGTTCTGACCCACCCAGTGTGTGTGTGATCAAAGTTCGCACATGTATACATGTGTAGGACCGAGTTCTTGCATATACATGCGCTTTTGTCTGGGTTCTTTAGAATATGGGCTGTAGATAGTGGTCAAGGTTCTTAGATCCACAGTTTGTATGGCACCAAGGAGATTTGCATGCAGGACATGTGTGTTCAAGGTTCTGACCCACCCAGTGTGTGTGTGATCAAAGTTCGCGCATGTATACATGTGTAGGACCGAGTTCTTGCATATACATGCGCTCTTGTCTGGGTTCTTTAGAATATGGGCTGTAGATAGTGGTCAAGGTTCTTAGATCCACAGTTTGTATGGCACCAAGGAGATTTGCATGCAGGACATGTGTGTTCAAGGTTCTGACCCACCCAGTGTGTGTGTGATCAAAGTTCGCGCATGTATACATGTGTAGGACCGAGTTCTTGCATATACATGCGCTTTTGTCTGGGTTCTTTAGAATATGGGCTGTAGATAGTGGTCAAGGTTCTTAGATCCACAGTTTGTATGGCACCAAGGAGATTTGCATGCAGGACATGTGTGTTCAAGGTTCTGACCCACCCAGTATGTGTGTGATCAAAGTTCGCACATGTATACATGTGTAGGACCGAGTTCTTGCATATACATGCGCTTTTGTCTGGGTTCTTTAGAATATGGGCTGTAGATAGTGGTCAAGGTTCTTAGATCCACAGTTTGTATGGCACCAAGGAGATTTGCATGCAGGACATGTGTGTTCAAGGTTCTGACCCACCCAGTGTGTGTGTGATCAAAGTTCGCGCACGTATACATGTGTTGGACCGAGTTCTTGCATATGCATGCGCTTTTGTCTGGGTTCTTTAGAATATGGGCTGTAGATAGTGGTCAAGGTTCTTAGATCCACAGTTTGTATGGCACCAAGGAGATTTGCATGCAGGACATGTGTGTTCAAGGTTCTGACCCACCCAGTGTGTGTGTGATCAAAGTTCGCGCATGTATACATGTGTAGGACCGAGTTCTTGCATATACATGCGCTTTTGTCTGGGTTCTTTAGAATATGGGCTGTAGATAGTGGTCAAGGTTCTTAGATCCACAGTTTGTATGGCACCAAGGAGATTTGCATGCAGGACATGTGTGTTCAAGGTTCTGACCCACCCAGTGTGTGTGTGATCAAAGTTCGCGCATGTATACATGTGTAGGACCGAGTTCTTGCATATACATGCGCTCTTGTCTGGGTTCTTTAGAATATGGGCTGTAGATAGTGGTCAAGGTTCTTAGATCCACAGTTTGTATGGCACCAAGGAGATTTGCATGCAGGACATGTGTGTTCAAGGTTCTGACCCACCCAGTGTGTGTGTGATCAAAGTTCGCACATGTATACATGTGTAGGACCGAGTTCTTGCATATACATGCGCTTTTGTCTGGGTTCTTTAGAATATGGGCTGTAGATAGTGGTCAAGGTTCTTAGGTCCACAGTTTGTATGGCACCAAGGAGATTTGCATGCAGGACATGTGTGTTCAAGGTTCTGACCCACCCAGTGTGTGTGTGATCAAAGTTCGCGCATGTATACATGTGTAAGACCGAGTTCTTGCATATACATGCGCTTTTGTCTGGGTTCTTTAGAATATGGGCTGTAGATAGTGGTCAAGGTTCTTAGATCCACAGTTTGTATGGCACCAAGGAGATTTGCATGCAGGACATGTGTGTTCAAGGTTCTGACCCACCCAGTGTGTGTGTGATCAAAGTTCGCGCATGTATACATGTGTCGGACCGAGTTCTTGCATATACATGCGCTTTTGTCTGGGTTCTTTAGAATATGGGCTGTAGATAGTGGTCAAGGTTCTTAGATCCACAGTTTGTATGGCACCAAGGAGATTTGCATGCAGGACATGTGTGTTCAAGGTTCTGACCCACCCAGTGTGTGTGTGATCAAAGTTCGCGCATGTATACATGTGTAGGACCGAGTTCTTGCATATGCATGCGCTTTTGTCTGGGTTCTTTAGAATATGGGCTGTAGATAGTGGTCAAGGTTCTTAGATCCACAGTTTGTATGGCACCAAGGAGATTTGCATGCAGGACATGTGTGTTCAAGGTTCTGACCCACCCAGTGTGTGTGTGATCAAAGTTCGCGCATGTATACATGTGTAGGACCGAGTTCTTGCATATACATGCGCTTTTGTCTGGGTTCTTTAGAATATGGGCTGTAGATAGTGGTCAAGGTTCTTAGATCCACAGTTTGTATGGCACCAAGGAGATTTGCATGCAGGACATGTGTGTTCAAGGTTCTGACCCACCCAGTGTGTGTGTGATCAAAGTTCGCGCATGTATACATGTGTAGGACCGAGTTCTTGCATATACATGCGCTTTTGTCTGGGTTCTTTAGAATATGGGCTGTAGATAGTGGTCAAGGTTCTTAGATCCACAGTTTGTATGGCACCAAGGAGATTTGCATGCAGGACATGTGTGTTCAAGGTTCTGACCCACCCAGTGTGTGTGTGATCAAAGTTCGCGCATGTATACATGTGTAGGACCGAGTTCTTGCATATACATGCGCTTTTGTCTGGGTTCTTTAGAATATGGGCTGTAGATAGTGGTCAAGGTTCTTAGATCCACAGTTTGTATGGCACCAAGGAGATTTGCATGCAGGACATGTGTGTTCAAGGTTCTGACCCACCCAGTGTGTGTGTGATCAAAGTTCGCGCATGTATACATGTGTAGGACCGAGTTCTTGCATATACATGCGCTTTTGTCTGGGTTCTTTAGAATATGGGCTGTAGATAGTGGTCAAGGTTCTTAGATCCACAGTTTGTATGGCACCAAGGAGATTTGCATGCAGGACATGTGTGTTCAAGGTTCTGACCCACCCAGTGTGTGTGTGATCAAAGTTCGCGCATGTATACATGTGTAGGACCGAGTTCTTGCATATACATGCGCTTTTGTCTGGGTTCTTTAGAATATGGGCTGTAGATAGTGGTCAAGGTTCTTAGATCCACAGTTTGTATGGCACCAAGGAGATTTGCATGCAGGACATGTGTGTTCAAGGTTCTGACCCACCCAGTGTGTGTGTGATCAAAGTTCGCGCATGTATACATGTGTAGGACCGAGTTCTTGCATATACATGCGCTTTTGTCTGGGTTCTTTAGAATATGGGCTGTAGATAGTGGTCAAGGTTCTTAGATCCACAGTTTGTATGGCACCAAGGAGATTTGCATGCAGGACATGTGTGTTCAAGGTTCTGACCCACCCAGTGTGTGTGTGATCAAAGTTCGCGCATGTATACATGTGTAGGACCGAGTTCTTGCATATACATGCGCTTTTGTCTGGGTTCTTTAGAATATGGGCTGTAGATAGTGGTCAAGGTTTTTAGATCCACAGTTTGTATGGCACCAAGGAGATTTGCATGCAGGACATGTGTGTTCAAGGTTCTGACCCACCCAGTGTGTGTGTGATCAAAGTTCGCGCATGTATACATGTGTAGGACCGAGTTCTTGCATATACATGCGCTTTTGTCTGGGTTCTTTAGAATATGGGCTGTAGATAGTGGTCAAGGTTCTTAGATCCACAGTTTGTATGGCACCAAGGAGATTTGCATGCAGGACATGTGTGTTCAAGGTTCTGACCCACCCAGTGTGTGTGTGATCAAAGTTCGCGCATGTATACATGTGTAGGACCGAGTTCTTGCATATACATGCGCTTTTGTCTGGGTTCTTTAGAATATGGGCTGTAGATAGTGGTCAAGGTTCTTAGATCCACAGTTTGTATGGCACCAAGGAGATTTGCATGCAGGACATGTGTGTTCAAGGTTCTGACCCACCCAGTGTGTGTGTGATCAAAGTTCGCGCATGTATACATGTGTAGGACCGAGTTCTTGCATATACATGCGCTTTTGTCTGGGTTCTTTAGAATATGGGCTGTAGATAGTGGTCAAGGTTCTTAGATCCACAGTTTGTATGGCACCAAGGCGATTTGCATGCAGGACATGTGTGTTCAAGGTTCTGACCCACCCAGTGTGTGTGTGATCAAAGTTCGCGCATGTATACATGTGTAGGACCGAGTTCTTGCATATACATGCGCTTTTGTCTGGGTTCTTTAGAATATGGGCTGTAGATAGTGGTCAAGGTTCTTAGATCCACAGTTTGTATGGCACCAAGGAGATTTGCATGCAGGACATGTGTGTTCAAGGTTCTGACCCACCCAGTGTGTGTGTGATCAAAGTTCGCGCATGTATACATGTGTAGGACCGAGTTCTTGCATATACATGCGCTTTTGTCTGGGTTCTTTAGAATATGGGCTGTAGATAGTGGTCAAGGTTCTTAGATCCACAGTTTGTATGGCACCAAGGAGATTTGCATGCAGGACATGTGTGTTCAAGGTTCTGACCCACCCAGTGTGTGTGTGATCAAAGTTCGCGCATGTATACATGTGTAGGACCGAGTTCTTGCATATACATGCGCTTTTGTCTGGGTTCTTTAGAATATGGGCTGTAGATAGTGGTCAAGGTTCTTAGATCCACAGTTTGTATGGCACCAAGGCGATTTGCATGCAGGACATGTGTGTTCAAGGTTCTGACCCACCCAGTGTGTGTGTGATCAAAGTTCGCGCATGTATACATGTGTAGGACCGAGTTCTTGCATATACATGCGCTTTTGTCTGGGTTCTTTAGAATATGGGCTGTAGATAGTGGTCAAGGTTCTTAGATCCACAGTTTGTATGGCACCAAGGAGATTTGCATGCAGGACATGTGTGTTCAAGGTTCTGACCCACCCAGTGTGTGTGTGATCAAAGTTCGCGCATGTATACATGTGTAGGACCGAGTTCTTGCATATACATGCGCTTTTGTCTGGGTTCTTTAGAATATGGGCTGTAGATAGTGGTCAAGGTTCTTAGATCCACAGTTTGTATGGCACCAAGGAGATTTGCATGCAGGACATGTGTGTTCAAGGTTCTGACCCACCCAGTGTGTGTGTGATCAAAGTTCGCGCATGTATACATGTGTAGGACCGAGTTCTTGCATATACATGCGCTTTTGTCTGGGTTCTTTAGAATATGGGCTGTAGATAGTGGTCAAGGTTCTTAGATCCACAGTTTGTATGGCACCAAGGAGATTTGCATGCAGGACATGTGTGTTCAAGGTTCTGACCCACCCAGTGTGTGTGTGATCAAAGTTCGCGCATGTATACATGTGTAGGACCGAGTTCTTGCATATACATGCGCTTTTGTCTGGGTTCTTTAGAATATGGGCTGTAGATAGTGGTCAAGGTTCTTAGATCCACAGTTTGTATGGCACCAAGGAGATTTGCATGCAGGACATGTGTGTTCAAGGTTCTGACCCACCCAGTGTGTGTGTGATCAAAGTTCGCGCATGTATACATGTGTAGGACCGAGTTCTTGCATATACATGCGCTTTTGTCTGGGTTCTTTAGAATATGGGCTGTAGATAGTGGTCAAGGTTCTTAGATCCACAGTTTGTATGGCACCAAGGAGATTTGCATGCAGGACATGTGTGTTCAAGGTTCTGACCCACCCAGTGTGTGTGTGATCAAAGTTCGCGCATGTATACATGTGTAGGACCGAGTTCTTGCATATACATGCGCTTTTGTCTGGGTTCTTTAGAATATGGGCTGTAGATAGTGGTCAAGGTTCTTAGATCCACAGTTTGTATGGCACCAAGGAGATTTGCATGCAGGACATGTGTGTTCAAGGTTCTGACCCACCCAGTGTGTGTGTGATCAAAGTTCGCGCATGTATACATGTGTAGGACCGAGTTCTTGCATATACATGCGCTTTTGTCTGGGTTCTTTAGAATATGGGCTGTAGATAGTGGTCAAGGTTCTTAGATCCACAGTTTGTATGGCACCAAGGAGATTTGCATGCAGGACATGTGTGTTCAAGGTTCTGACCCACCCAGTGTGTGTGTGATCAAAGTTCGGGCATGTATACATGTGTAGGACCGAGTTCTTGCATATACATGCGCTTTTGTCTGGGTTCTTTAGAATATGGGCTGTAGATAGTGGTCAAGGTTCTTAGATCCACAGTTTGTATGGCACCAAGGAGATTTGCATGCAGGACATGTGTGTTCAAGGTTCTGACCCACCCAGTGTGTGTGTGATCAAAGTTCGCGCATGTATACATGTGTAGGACCGAGTTCTTGCATATACATGCGCTTTTGTCTGGGTTCTTTAGAATATGGGCTGTAGATAGTGGTCAAGGTTCTTAGATCCACAGTTTGTATGGCACCAAGGAGATTTGCATGCAGGACATGTGTGTTCAAGGTTCTGACCCACCCAGTGTGTGTGTGATCAAAGTTCGCGCATGTATACATGTGTAGGACCGAGTTCTTGCATATACATGCGCTTTTGTCTGGGTTCTTTAGAATATGGGCTGTAGATAGTGGTCAAGGTTCTTAGATCCACAGTTTGTATGGCACCAAGGAGATTTGCATGCAGGACATGTGTGTTCAAGGTTCTGACCCACCCAGTGTGTGTGTGATCAAAGTTCGCGCATGTATACATGTGTAGGACCGAGTTCTTGCATATACATGCGCTTTTGTCTGGGTTCTTTAGAATATGGGCTGTAGATAGTGGTCAAGGTTCTTAGATCCACAGTTTGTATGGCACCAAGGAGATTTGCATGCAGGACATGTGTGTTCAAGGTTCTGACCCACCCAGTGTGTGTGTGATCAAAGTTCGCGCATGTATACATGTGTAGGACCGAGTTCTTGCATATACATGCGCTTTTGTCTGGGTTCTTTAGAATATGGGCTGTAGATAGTGGTCAAGGTTCTTAGATCCACAGTTTGTATGGCACCAAGGAGATTTGCATGCAGGACATGTGTGTTCAAGGTTCTGACCCACCCAGTGTGTGTGTGATCAAAGTTCGCGCATGTATACATGTGTAGGACCGAGTTCTTGCATATACATGCGCTTTTGTCTGGGTTCTTTAGAATATGGGCTGTAGATAGTGGTCAAGGTTTTTAGATCCACAGTTTGTATGGCACCAAGGAGATTTGCATGCAGGACATGTGTGTTCAAGGTTCTGACCCACCCAGTGTGTGTGTGATCAAAGTTCGCGCATGTATACATGTGTAGGACCGAGTTCTTGCATATACATGCGCTTTTGTCTGGGTTCTTTAGAATATGGGCTGTAGATAGTGGTCAAGGTTCTTAGATCCACAGTTTGTATGGCACCAAGGAGATTTGCATGCAGGACATGTGTGTTCAAGGTTCTGACCCACCCAGTGTGTGTGTGATCAAAGTTCGCGCATGTATACATGTGTAGGACCGGGTAGTTGCATATACATGCGCTTTTGTCTGGGTTCTTTAGAATATGGGCTGTAGATAGTGGTCAAGGTTCTTAGATCCACAGTTTGTATGGCACCAAGGAGATTTGCATGCAGGACATGTGTGTTCAAGGTTCTGACCCACCCAGTGTGTGTGTGATCAAAGTTCGGGCATGTATACATGTGTAGGACCGAGTTCTTGCATATACATGCGCTTTTGTCTGGGTTCTTTAGAATATGGGCTGTAGATAGTGGTCAAGGTTCTTAGATCCACAGTTTGTATGGCACCAAGGCGATTTGCATGCAGGACATGTGTGTTCAAGGTTCTGACCCACCCAGTGTGTGTGTGATCAAAGTTCGCGCATGTATACATGTGTAGGACCGAGTTCTTGCATATACATGCGCTTTTGTCTGGGTTCTTTAGAATATGGGCTGTAGATAGTGGTCAAGGTTCTTAGATCCACAGTTTGTATGGCACCAAGGAGATTTGCATGCAGGACATGTGTGTTCAAGGTTCTGACCCACCCAGTGTGTGTGTGATCAAAGTTCGCGCATGTATACATGTGTAGGACCGAGTTCTTGCATATACATGCGCTTTTGTCTGGGTTCTTTAGAATATGGGCTGTAGATAGTGGTCAAGGTTCTTAGATCCACAGTTTGTATGGCACCAAGGAGATTTGCATGCAGGACATGTGTGTTCAAGGTTCTGACCCACCCAGTGTGTGTGTGATCAAAGTTCGCGCATGTATACATGTGTAGGACCGAGTTCTTGCATATACATGCGCTTTTGTCTGGGTTCTTTAGAATATGGGCTGTAGATAGTGGTCAAGGTTCTTAGATCCACAGTTTGTATGGCACCAAGGAGATTTGCATGCAGGACATGTGTGTTCAAGGTTCTGACCCACCCAGTGTGTGTGTGATCAAAGTTCGCGCATGTATACATGTGTAGGACCGAGTTCTTGCATATACATGCGCTTTTGTCTGGGTTCTTTAGAATATGGGCTGTAGATAGTGGTCAAGGTTCTTAGATCCACAGTTTGTATGGCACCAAGGAGATTTGCATGCAGGACATGTGTGTTCAAGGTTCTGACCCACCCAGTGTGTGTGTGATCAAAGTTCGCGCATGTATACATGTGTAGGACCGAGTTCTTGCATATACATGCGCTTTTGTCTGGGTTCTTTAGAATATGGGCTGTAGATAGTGGTCAAGGTTCTTAGATCCACAGTTTGTATGGCACCAAGGAGATTTGCATGCAGGACATGTGTGTTCAAGGTTCTGACCCACCCAGTGTGTGTGTGTGATCAAAGTTCGTGCATGTATACATGTGTAGGACCGAGTTCTTGCATATACATGCGCTTTTGTCTGGGTTCTTTAGAATATGGGCTGTAGATAGTGGTCAAGGTTCTTAGATCCACAGTTTGTATGGCACCAAGGAGATTTGCATGCAGGACATGTGTGTTCAAGGTTCTGACCCACCCAGTGTGTGTGTGATCAAAGTTCGCGCATGTATACATGTGTAGGACCGAGTTCTTGCATATACATGCGCTTTTGTCTGGGTTCTTTAGAATATGGGCTGTAGATAGTGGTCAAGGTTCTTAGATCCACAGTTTGTATGGCACCAAGGAGATTTGCATGCAGGACATGTGTGTTCAAGGTTCTGACCCACCCAGTGTGTGTGTGATCAAAGTTCGCGCATGTATACATGTGTAGGACCGAGTTCTTGCATATACATGCGCTTTTGTCTGGGTTCTTTAGAATATGGGCTGTAGATAGTGGTCAAGGTTCTTAGATCCACAGTTTGTATGGCACCAAGGAGATTTGCATGCAGGACATGTGTGTTCAAGGTTCTGACCCACCCAGTGTGTGTGTGATCAAAGTTCGCGCATGTATACATGTGTAGGACCGAGTTCTTGCATATACATGCGCTTTTGTCTGGGTTCTTTAGAATATGGGCTGTAGATAGTGGTCAAGGTTCTTAGATCCACAGTTTGTATGGCACCAAGGAGATTTGCATGCAGGACATGTGTGTTCAAGGTTCTGACCCACCCAGTGTGTGTGTGATCAAAGTTCGGGCATGTATACATGTGTAGGACCGAGTTCTTGCATATACATGCGCTTTTGTCTGGGTTCTTTAGAATATGGGCTGTAGATAGTGGTCAAGGTTCTTAGATCCACAGTTTGTATGGCACCAAGGAGATTTGCATGCAGGACATGTGTGTTCAAGGTTCTGACCCACCCAGTGTGTGTGTGATCAAAGTTCGCGCATGTATACATGTGTAGGACCGAGTTCTTGCATATACATGCGCTTTTGTCTGGGTTCTTTAGAATATGGGCTGTAGATAGTGGTCAAGGTTCTTAGATCCACAGTTTGTATGGCACCAAGGAGATTTGCATGCAGGACATGTGTGTTCAAGGTTCTGACCCACCCAGTGTGTGTGTGATCAAAGTTCGCGCATGTATACATGTGTAGGACCGAGTTCTTGCATATACATGCGCTTTTGTCTGGGTTCTTTAGAATATGGGCTGTAGATAGTGGTCAAGGTTCTTAGATCCACAGTTTGTATGGCACCAAGGAGATTTGCATGCAGGACATGTGTGTTCAAGGTTCTGACCCACCCAGTGTGTGTGTGATCAAAGTTCGCGCATGTATACATGTGTAGGACCGAGTTCTTGCATATACATGCGCTTTTGTCTGGGTTCTTTAGAATATGGGCTGTAGATAGTGGTCAAGGTTCTTAGATCCACAGTTTGTATGGCACCAAGGAGATTTGCATGCAGGACATGTGTGTTCAAGGTTCTGACCCACCCAGTGTGTGTGTGATCAAAGTTCGCGCATGTATACATGTGTAGGACCGAGTTCTTGCATATACATGCGCTTTTGTCTGGGTTCTTTAGAATATGGGCTGTAGATAGTGGTCAAGGTTCTTAGATCCACAGTTTGTATGGCACCAAGGAGATTTGCATGCAGGACATGTGTGTTCAAGGTTCTGACCCACCCAGTGTGTGTGTGATCAAAGTTCGCGCATGTATACATGTGTAGGACCGAGTTCTTGCATATACATGCGCTTTTGTCTGGGTTCTTTAGAATATGGGCTGTAGATAGTGGTCAAGGTTCTTAGATCCACAGTTTGTATGGCACCAAGGAGATTTGCATGCAGGACATGTGTGTTCAAGGTTCTGACCCACCCAGTGTGTGTGTGATCAAAGTTCGCGCATGTATACATGTGTAGGACCGAGTTCTTGCATATACATGCGCTTTTGTCTGGGTTCTTTAGAATATGGGCTGTAGATAGTGGTCAAGGTTCTTAGATCCACAGTTTGTATGGCACCAAGGAGATTTGCATGCAGGACATGTGTGTTCAAGGTTCTGACCCACCCAGTGTGTGTGTGATCAAAGTTCGCGCATGTATACATGTGTAGGACCGAGTAGTTGCATATACATGCGCTTTTGTCTGGGTTCTTTAGAATATGGGCTGTAGATAGTGGTCAAGGTTCTTAGATCCACAGTTTGTATGGCACCAAGGAGATTTGCATGCAGGACATGTGTGTTCAAGGTTCTGACCCACCCAGTGTGTGTGTGATCAAAGTTCGGGCATGTATACATGTGTAGGACCGAGTTCTTGCATATACATGCGCTTTTGTCTGGGTTCTTTAGAATATGGGCTGTAGATAGTGGTCAAGGTTCTTAGATCCACAGTTTGTATGGCACCAAGGCGATTTGCATGCAGGACATGTGTGTTCAAGGTTCTGACCCACCCAGTGTGTGTGTGATCAAAGTTCGCGCATGTATACATGTGTAGGACCGAGTTCTTGCATATACATGCGCTTTTGTCTGGGTTCTTTAGAATATGGGCTGTAGATAGTGGTCAAGGTTCTTAGATCCACAGTTTGTATGGCACCAAGGAGATTTGCATGCAGGACATGTGTGTTCAAGGTTCTGACCCACCCAGTGTGTGTGTGATCAAAGTTCGCGCATGTATACATGTGTAGGACCGAGTTCTTGCATATACATGCGCTTTTGTCTGGGTTCTTTAGAATATGGGCTGTAGATAGTGGTCAAGGTTCTTAGATCCACAGTTTGTATGGCACCAAGGAGATTTGCATGCAGGACATGTGTGTTCAAGGTTCTGACCCACCCAGTGTGTGTGTGATCAAAGTTCGCGCATGTATACATGTGTAGGACCGAGTTCTTGCATATACATGCGCTTTTGTCTGGGTTCTTTAGAATATGGGCTGTAGATAGTGGTCAAGGTTCTTAGATCCACAGTTTGTATGGCACCAAGGAGATTTGCATGCAGGACATGTGTGTTCAAGGTTCTGACCCACCCAGTGTGTGTGTGATCAAAGTTCGCGCATGTATACATGTGTAGGACCGAGTTCTTGCATATACATGCGCTTTTGTCTGGGTTCTTTAGAATATGGGCTGTAGATAGTGGTCAAGGTTCTTAGATCCACAGTTTGTATGGCACCAAGGAGATTTGCATGCAGGACATGTGTGTTCAAGGTTCTGACCCACCCAGTGTGTGTGTGATCAAAGTTCGCGCATGTATACATGTGTAGGACCGAGTTCTTGCATATACATGCGCTTTTGTCTGGGTTCTTTAGAATATGGGCTGTAGATAGTGGTCAAGGTTCTTAGATCCACAGTTTGTATGGCACCAAGGAGATTTGCATGCAGGACATGTGTGTTCAAGGTTCTGACCCACCCAGTGTGTGTGTGTGATCAAAGTTCGTGCATGTATACATGTGTAGGACCGAGTTCTTGCATATACATGCGCTTTTGTCTGGGTTCTTTAGAATATGGGCTGTAGATAGTGGTCAAGGTTCTTAGATCCACAGTTTGTATGGCACCAAGGAGATTTGCATGCAGGACATGTGTGTTCAAGGTTCTGACCCACCCAGTGTGTGTGTGATCAAAGTTCGCGCATGTATACATGTGTAGGACCGAGTTCTTGCATATACATGCGCTTTTGTCTGGGTTCTTTAGAATATGGGCTGTAGATAGTGGTCAAGGTTCTTAGATCCACAGTTTGTATGGCACCAAGGAGATTTGCATGCAGGACATGTGTGTTCAAGGTTCTGACCCACCCAGTGTGTGTGTGATCAAAGTTCGCGCATGTATACATGTGTAGGACCGAGTTCTTGCATATACATGCGCTTTTGTCTGGGTTCTTTAGAATATGGGCTGTAGATAGTGGTCAAGGTTCTTAGATCCACAGTTTGTATGGCACCAAGGAGATTTGCATGCAGGACATGTGTGTTCAAGGTTCTGACCCACCCAGTGTGTGTGTGATCAAAGTTCGCGCATGTATACATGTGTAGGACCGAGTTCTTGCATATACATGCGCTTTTGTCTGGGTTCTTTAGAATATGGGCTGTAGATAGTGGTCAAGGTTCTTAGATCCACAGTTTGTATGGCACCAAGGAGATTTGCATGCAGGACATGTGTGTTCAAGGTTCTGACCCACCCAGTGTGTGTGTGATCAAAGTTCGCGCATGTATACATGTGTAGGACCGTGTTCTTGCATATACATGCGCTTTTGTCTGGGTTCTTTAGAATATGGGCTGTAGATAGTGGTCAAGGTTCTTAGATCCACAGTTTGTATGGCACCAAGGAGATTTGCATGCAGGACATGTGTGTTCAAGGTTCTGACCCACCCAGTGTGTGTGTGTGTGATCAAAGTTCGTGCATGTATACATGTGTAGGACCGAGTTCTTGCATATACATGCGCTTTTGTCTGGGTTCTTTAGAATATGGGCTGTAGATAGTGGTCAAGGTTCTTAGATCCACAGTTTGTATGGCACCAAGGAGATCTGCATGCAGGACATGTGTGTTCAAGGTTCTGACCCACCCAGTGTGTGTGTGATCAAAGTTCGCGCATGTATACATGTGTAGGACCGAGTTCTTGCATATACATGCGCTTTTGTCTGGGTTCTTTAGAATATGGGCTGTAGATAGTGGTCAAGGTTCTTAGATCCACAGTTTGTATGGCACCAAGGAGATTTGCATGCAGGACATGTGTGTTCAAGGTTCTGACCCACTCAGTGTGTGTGTGATCAAAGTTCGCGCATGTATACATGTGTAGGACCGAGTTCTTGCATATACATGCGCTTTTGTCTGGGTTCTTTAGAATATGGGCTGTAGATAGTGGTCAAGGTTCTTAGATCCACAGTTTGTATGGCACCAAAGAGATTTGCATGCAGGACATGTGTGTTCAAGGTTCTGACCCACCCAGTGTGTGTGTGATCAAAGTTCGCGCATGTATACATGTGTAGGACTGAGTTCTTGCATATACATGCGCTTTTGTCTGGGTTCTTTAGAATATGGGCTGTAGA
Source organism: Magallana nippona (assembly GCA_033439105.1). Taxonomy (NCBI): domain Eukaryota; kingdom Metazoa; phylum Mollusca; class Bivalvia; order Ostreida; family Ostreidae; genus Magallana; species Magallana nippona. The sequence continues at coordinate 49,603,858 of CM065925.1, forward strand.
TAGTGGTCAAGGTTCTTAGATCCACAGTTTGTATGGCACCAAGGAGATCTGCATGCAGGACATGTGTGTTCAAGGTTCTGACCCACCCAGTGTGTGTGTGATCAAAGTTCGCGCATGTATACATGTGTAGGACCGAGTTCTTGCATATACATGCGCTTTTGTCTGGGTTCTTTAGAATATGGGCTGTAGATAGTGGTCAAGGTTCTTAGATCCACAGTTTGTATGGCACCAAGGAGATTTGCATGCAGGACATGTGTGTTCAAGGTTCTGACCCACCCAGTGTGTGTGTGATCAAAGTTCGCGCATGTATACATGTGTAGGACCGAGTTCTTGCATATACATGCGCTTTTGTCTGGGTTCTTTAGAATATGGGCTGTAGATAGTGGTCAAGGTTCTTAGATCCACAGTTTGTATGGCACCAAGGAGATTTGCATGCAGGACATGTGTGTTCAAGGTTCTGACCCACCCAGTGTGTGTGTGATCAAAGTTCGCGCATGTATACATGTGTAGGACCGAGTTCTTGCATATACATGCGCTTTTGTCTGGGTTCTTTAGAATATGGGCTGTAGATAGTGGTCAAGGTTCTTAGATCCACAGTTTGTATGGCACCAAGGAGATTTGCATGCAGGACATGTGTGTTCAAGGTTCTGACCCACCCAGTGTGTGTGTGATCAAAGTTCGCGCATGTATACATGTGTAGGACCGAGTTCTTGCATATACATGCGCTTTTGTCTGGGTTCTTTAGAATATGGGCTGTAGATAGTGGTCAAGGTTCTTAGATCCACAGTTTGTATGGCACCAAGGAGATTTGCATGCAGGACATGTGTGTTCAAGGTTCTGACCCACCCAGTGTGTGTGTGATCAAAGTTCGCGCATGTATACATGTGTAGGACCGAGTTCTTGCATATACATGCGCTTTTGTCTGGGTTCTTTAGAATATGGGCTGTAGATAGTGGTCAAGGTTCTTAGATCCACAGTTTGTATGGCACCAAGGAGATTTGCATGCAGGACATGTGTGTTCAAGGTTCTGACCCACCCAGTGTGTATGTGATCAAAGTTCGCGCATGTATACATGTGTAGGACCGAGTTCTTGCATATACATGCGCTTTTGTCTGGGTTCTTTAGAACATGGGCTGTAGATAGTGGTCAAGGTTCTTAGATCCACAGTTTGTATGGCACCAAGGAGATTTGCATGCAGGACATGTGTGTTCAAGGTTCTGACCCACCCAATGTGTGTGTGATCAAAGTTCGCGCATGTATACATGTGTAGGACCGAGTTCTTGCATATACATGCGCTTTTGTCTGGGTTCTTTAGAATATGGGCTGTAGATAGTGGTCAAGGTACTAAGATCCACAGTTTGTATGGCACCAAGGAGATTTGCATGCAGGACATGTGTGTTCAAGGTTCTGACCCACCCAGTGTGTGTGTGATCAAAGTTCGCGCATGTATACATGTGTAGGACCGAGTTCTTGCATATACATGCGCTTTTGTCTGGGTTCTTTAGAATATGGGCTGTAGATAGTGGTCAAGGTTCTTAGATCCACAGTTTGTATGGCACCAAGGAGATTTGATGCAGGACATGTGTGTTCAAGGTTCTGACCCACCCAGTGTGTGTGTGATCAAAGTTCGCGCATGTATACATGTGTAGGACCGAGTTCTTGCATATACATGCGCTTTTGTCTGGGTTCTTTAGAACATGGGCTGTAGATAGTGGTCAAGGTTCTTAGATCCACAGTTTGTATGGCACCAAGGAGATTTGCATGCAGGACATGTGTGTTCAAGGTTCTGACCCACCCAGTGTGTGTGTGATCAAAGTTCGCGCATGTATACATGTGTAGGACCGAGTTCTTGCATATACATGCGCTTTTGTCTGGGTTCTTTAGAATATGGGCTGTAGATAGTGGTCAAGGTTCTTAGATCCACAGTTTGTATGGCACCAAGGCGATTTGCATGCAGGACATGTGTGTTCAAGGTTCTGACCCACACAGTGTGTGTGTGATCAAAGTTCGCGCATGTATACATGTGTAGGACCGAGTTCTTGCATATACATGCGCTTTTGTCTGGGTTCTTTAGAATATGGGCTGTAGATAGTGGTCAAGGTTCTTAGATCCACAGTTTGTATGGCACCAAGGAGATTTGCATGCAGGACATGTGTGTTCAAGGTTCTGACCCACCCAGTGTGTGTGTGATCAAAGTTCGCGCATGTATACATGTGTAGGACCGAGTTCTTGCATATACATGCGCTTTTGTCTGGGTTCTTTAGAATATGGGCTGTAGATAGTGGTCAAGGTTCTTAGATCCACAGTTTGTATGGCACCAAGGAGATTTGCATGCAGGACATGTGTGTTCAAGGTTCTGACCCACCCAGTGTGTGTGTGATCAAAGTTCGCGCATGTATACATGTGTAGGACCGAGTTCTTGCATATACATGCGCTTTTGTCTGGGTTCTTTAGAATATGGGCTGTAGATAGTGGTCAAGGTTCTTAGATCCACAGTTTGTATGGCACCAAGGAGATTTGCATGCAGGACATGTGTGTTCAAGGTTCTGACCCACCCAGTGTGTGTGTGATCAAAGTTCGCGCATGTATACATGTGTAGGACCGAGTAGTTGCATATACATGCGCTTTTGTCTGGGTTCTTTAGAATATGGGCTGTAGATAGTGGTCAAGGTTCTTAGATCCACAGTTTGTATGGCACCAAGGAGATTTGCATGCAGGACATGTGTGTTCAAGGTTCTGACCCACCCAGTGTGTGTGTGATCAAAGTTCGGGCATGTATACATGTGTAGGACCGAGTTCTTGCATATACATGCGCTTTTGTCTGGGTTCTTTAGAATATGGGCTGTAGATAGTGGTCAAGGTTCTTAGATCCACAGTTTGTATGGCACCAAGGCGATTTGCATGCAGGACATGTGTGTTCAAGGTTCTGACCCACCCAGTGTGTGTGTGATCAAAGTTCGCGCATGTATACATGTGTAGGACCGAGTTCTTGCATATACATGCGCTTTTGTCTGGGTTCTTTAGAATATGGGCTGTAGATAGTGGTCAAGGTTCTTAGATCCACAGTTTGTATGGCACCAAGGAGATTTGCATGCAGGACATGTGTGTTCAAGGTTCTGACCCACCCAGTGTGTGTGTGATCAAAGTTCGCGCATGTATACATGTGTAGGACCGAGTTCTTGCATATACATGCGCTTTTGTCTGGGTTCTTTAGAATATGGGCTGTAGATAGTGGTCAAGGTTCTTAGATCCACAGTTTGTATGGCACCAAGGAGATTTGCATGCAGGACATGTGTGTTCAAGGTTCTGACCCACCCAGTGTGTGTGTGATCAAAGTTCGCACATGTATACATGTGTAGGACCGAGTTCTTGCATATACATGCGCTTTTGTCTGGGTTCTTTAGAATATGGGCTGTAGATAGTGGTCAAGGTTCTTAGATCCACAGTTTGTATGGCACCAAGGAGATTTGCATGCAGGACATGTGTGTTCAAGGTTCTGACCCACCCAGTGTGTGTGTGATCAAAGTTCGCGCATGTATACATGTGTAGGACCGAGTTCTTGCATATACATGCGCTTTTGTCTGGGTTCTTTAGAATATGGGCTGTAGATAGTGGTCAAGGTTCTTAGATCCACAGTTTGTATGGCACCAAGGAGATTTGCATGCAGGACATGTGTGTTCAAGGTTCTGACCCACCCAGTGTGTGTGTGATCAAAGTTCGCGCATGTATACATGTGTAGGACCGAGTTCTTGCATATACATGCGCTTTTGTCTGGGTTCTTTAGAATATGGGCTGTAGATAGTGGTCAAGGTTCTTAGATCCACAGTTTGTATGGCACCAAGGAGATTTGCATGCAGGACATGTGTGTTCAAGGTTCTGACCCACCCAGTGTGTGTGTGTGATCAAAGTTCGTGCATGTATACATGTGTAGGACCGAGTTCTTGCATATACATGCGCTTTTGTCTGGGTTCTTTAGAATATGGGCTGTAGATAGTGGTCAAGGTTCTTAGATCCACAGTTTGTATGGCACCAAGGAGATTTGCATGCAGGACATGTGTGTTCAAGGTTCTGACCCACCCAGTGTGTGTGTGATCAAAGTTCGCGCATGTATACATGTGTAGGACCGAGTTCTTGCATATACATGCGCTTTTGTCTGGGTTCTTTAGAATATGGGCTGTAGATAGTGGTCAAGGTTCTTAGATCCACAGTTTGTATGGCACCAAGGAGATTTGCATGCAGGACATGTGTGTTCAAGGTTCTGACCCACCCAGTGTGTGTGTGATCAAAGTTCGCGCATGTATACATGTGTAGGACCGAGTTCTTGCATATACATGCGCTTTTGTCTGGGTTCTTTAGAATATGGGCTGTAGATAGTGGTCAAGGTTCTTAGATCCACAGTTTGTATGGCACCAAGGAGATTTGCATGCAGGACATGTGTGTTCAAGGTTCTGACCCACCCAGTGTGTGTGTGATCAAAGTTCGCGCATGTATACATGTGTAGGACCGAGTTCTTGCATATACATGCGCTTTTGTCTGGGTTCTTTAGAATATGGGCTGTAGATAGTGGTCAAGGTTCTTAGATCCACAGTTTGTATGGCACCAAGGAGATTTGCATGCAGGACATGTGTGTTCAAGGTTCTGACCCACCCAGTGTGTGTGTGATCAAAGTTCGCGCATGTATACATGTGTAGGACCGTGTTCTTGCATATACATGCGCTTTTGTCTGGGTTCTTTAGAATATGGGCTGTAGATAGTGGTCAAGGTTCTTAGATCCACAGTTTGTATGGCACCAAGGAGATTTGCATGCAGGACATGTGTGTTCAAGGTTCTGACCCACCCAGTGTGTGTGTGTGTGATCAAAGTTCGTGCATGTATACATGTGTAGGACCGAGTTCTTGCATATACATGCGCTTTTGTCTGGGTTCTTTAGAATATGGGCTGTAGATAGTGGTCAAGGTTCTTAGATCCACAGTTTGTATGGCACCAAGGAGATCTGCATGCAGGACATGTGTGTTCAAGGTTCTGACCCACCCAGTGTGTGTGTGATCAAAGTTCGCGCATGTATACATGTGTAGGACCGAGTTCTTGCATATACATGCGCTTTTGTCTGGGTTCTTTAGAATATGGGCTGTAGATAGTGGTCAAGGTTCTTAGATCCACAGTTTGTATGGCACCAAGGAGATTTGCATGCAGGACATGTGTGTTCAAGGTTCTGACCCACTCAGTGTGTGTGTGATCAAAGTTCGCGCATGTATACATGTGTAGGACCGAGTTCTTGCATATACATGCGCTTTTGTCTGGGTTCTTTAGAATATGGGCTGTAGATAGTGGTCAAGGTTCTTAGATCCACAGTTTGTATGGCACCAAAGAGATTTGCATGCAGGACATGTGTGTTCAAGGTTCTGACCCACCCAGTGTGTGTGTGATCAAAGTTCGCGCATGTATACATGTGTAGGACTGAGTTCTTGCATATACATGCGCTTTTGTCTGGGTTCTTTAGAATATGGGCTGTAGATAGTGGTCAAGGTTCTTAGATCCACAGTTTGTATGGCACCAAGGAGATCTGCATGCAGGACATGTGTGTTCAAGGTTCTGACCCACCCAGTGTGTGTGTGATCAAAGTTCGCGCATGTATACATGTGTAGGACCGAGTTCTTGCATATACATGCGCTTTTGTCTGGGTTCTTTAGAATATGGGCTGTAGATAGTGGTCAAGGTTCTTAGATCCACAGTTTGTATGGCACCAAGGAGATTTGCATGCAGGACATGTGTGTTCAAGGTTCTGACCCACCCAGTGTGTGTGTGATCAAAGTTCGCGCATGTATACATGTGTAGGACCGAGTTCTTGCATATACATGCGCTTTTGTCTGGGTTCTTTAGAATATGGGCTGTAGATAGTGGTCAAGGTTCTTAGATCCACAGTTTGTATGGCACCAAGGAGATTTGCATGCAGGACATGTGTGTTCAAGGTTCTGACCCACCCAGTGTGTGTGTGATCAAAGTTCGCGCATGTATACATGTGTAGGACCGAGTTCTTGCATATACATGCGCTTTTGTCTGGGTTCTTTAGAATATGGGCTGTAGATAGTGGTCAAGGTTCTTAGATCCACAGTTTGTATGGCACCAAGGAGATTTGCATGCAGGACATGTGTGTTCAAGGTTCTGACCCACCCAGTGTGTGTGTGATCAAAGTTCGCGCATGTATACATGTGTAGGACCGAGTTCTTGCATATACATGCGCTTTTGTCTGGGTTCTTTAGAATATGGGCTGTAGATAGTGGTCAAGGTTCTTAGATCCACAGTTTGTATGGCACCAAGGAGATTTGCATGCAGGACATGTGTGTTCAAGGTTCTGACCCACCCAGTGTGTGTGTGATCAAAGTTCGCGCATGTATACATGTGTAGGACCGAGTTCTTGCATATACATGCGCTTTTGTCTGGGTTCTTTAGAATATGGGCTGTAGATAGTGGTCAAGGTTCTTAGATCCACAGTTTGTATGGCACCAAGGAGATTTGCATGCAGGACATGTGTGTTCAAGGTTCTGACCCACCCAGTGTGTATGTGATCAAAGTTCGCGCATGTATACATGTGTAGGACCGAGTTCTTGCATATACATGCGCTTTTGTCTGGGTTCTTTAGAACATGGGCTGTAGATAGTGGTCAAGGTTCTTAGATCCACAGTTTGTATGGCACCAAGGAGATTTGCATGCAGGACATGTGTGTTCAAGGTTCTGACCCACCCAATGTGTGTGTGATCAAAGTTCGCGCATGTATACATGTGTAGGACCGAGTTCTTGCATATACATGCGCTTTTGTCTGGGTTCTTTAGAATATGGGCTGTAGATAGTGGTCAAGGTACTAAGATCCACAGTTTGTATGGCACCAAGGAGATTTGCATGCAGGACATGTGTGTTCAAGGTTCTGACCCACCCAGTGTGTGTGTGATCAAAGTTCGCGCATGTATACATGTGTAGGACCGAGTTCTTGCATATACATGCGCTTTTGTCTGGGTTCTTTAGAATATGGGCTGTAGATAGTGGTCAAGGTTCTTAGATCCACAGTTTGTATGGCACCAAGGAGATTTGATGCAGGACATGTGTGTTCAAGGTTCTGACCCACCCAGTGTGTGTGTGATCAAAGTTCGCGCATGTATACATGTGTAGGACCGAGTTCTTGCATATACATGCGCTTTTGTCTGGGTTCTTTAGAACATGGGCTGTAGATAGTGGTCAAGGTTCTTAGATCCACAGTTTGTATGGCACCAAGGAGATTTGCATGCAGGACATGTGTGTTCAAGGTTCTGACCCACCCAGTGTGTGTGTGATCAAAGTTCGCGCATGTATACATGTGTAGGACCGAGTTCTTGCATATACATGCGCTTTTGTCTGGGTTCTTTAGAATATGGGCTGTAGATAGTGGTCAAGGTTCTTAGATCCACAGTTTGTATGGCACCAAGGCGATTTGCATGCAGGACATGTGTGTTCAAGGTTCTGACCCACACAGTGTGTGTGTGATCAAAGTTCGCGCATGTATACATGTGTAGGACCGAGTTCTTGCATATACATGCGCTTTTGTCTGGGTTCTTTAGAATATGGGCTGTAGATAGTGGTCAAGGTTCTTAGATCCACAGTTTGTATGGCACCAAGGAGATTTGCATGCAGGACATGTGTGTTCAAGGTTCTGACCCACCCAGTGTGTGTGTGATCAAAGTTCGCGCATGTATACATGTGTAGGACCGAGTTCTTGCATATACATGCGCTTTTGTCTGGGTTCTTTAGAATATGGGCTGTAGATAGTGGTCAAGGTTCTTAGATCCACAGTTTGTATGGCACCAAGGAAATTTGCATGCAGGACATGTGTGTTCAAGGTTCTGACCCACCCAGTGTGTGTGTGATCAAAGTTCGCGCATGTATACATGTGTAGGACCGAGTTCTTGCATATACATGCGCTTTTGTCTGGGTTCTTTAGAATATGGGCTGTAGATAGTGGTCAAGGTTCTTAGATCCACAGTTTGTATGGCACCAAGGAGATTTGCATGCAGGACATGTGTGTTCAAGGTTCTGACCCACCCAGTGTGTGTGTGATCAAAGTTCGCGCATGTATACATGTGTAGGACCGAGTTCTTGCATATACATGCGCTTTTGTCTGGGTTCTTTAGAATATGGGCTGTAGATAGTGGTCAAGGTTCTTAGATCCACAGTTTGTATGGCACCAAGGAAATTTGCATGCAGGACATGTGTGTTCAAGGTTCTGACCCACCCAGTGTGTGTGTGATCAAAGTTCGCGCATGTATACATGTGTAGGACCGAGTTCTTGCATATACATGCGCTTTTGTCTGGGTTCTTTAGAATATGGGCTGTAGATAGTGGTCAAGGTTCTTAGATCCACAGTTTGTATGGCACCAAGGAGATTTGCATGCAGGACATGTGTGTTCAAGGTTCTGACCCACCCAGTGTGTGTGTGATCAAAGTTCGCGCATGTATACATGTGTAGGACCGAGTTCTTGCATATACATGCGCTTTTGTCTGGGTTCTTTAGAATATGGGCTGTAGATAGTGGTCAAGGTTCTTAGATCCACAGTTTGTATGGCACCAAGGAGATTTGCATGCAGGACATGTGTGTTCAAGGTTCTGACCCACCCAGGGTGTGTGTGTGTGATCAATGTTCGCGCATGTATACATGTGTAGGACCGAGTTCTTGCATATACATGCGCTTTTGTCTGGGTTCTTTAGAATATGGGCTGTAGATAGTGGTCAAGGTTCTTAGATCCACAGTTTGTATGGCACCAAGGAGATTTGCATGCAGGACATGTGTGTTCAAGGTTCTGACCCACCCAGTGTGTGTGTGATCAAAGTTCGCGCATGTATACATGTGTAGGACCGAGTTCTTGCATATACATGCGCTTTTGTCTGGGTTCTTTAGAACATGGGCTGTAGATAGTGGTCAAGGTTCTTAGATCCACAGTTTGTATGGCACCAAGGAGATTTGCATGCAGGACATGTGTGTTCAAGGTTCTGACCCACCCAGTGTGTGTGTGATCAAAGTTCGCGCATGTATACATGTGTAGGACCGAGTTCTTGCATATACATGCGCTTTTGTCTGGGTTCTTTAGAATATGGGCTGTAGATAGTGGTCAAGGTTCTTAGATCCACAGTTTGTATGGCACCAAGGAGATTTGCATGCAGGACATGTGTGTTCAAGGTTCTGACCCACCCAGTGTGTGTGTGTGATCAATGTTCGCGCATGTATACATGTGTAGGACCGAGTTCTTGCATATACATGCGCTTTTGTCTGGGTTCTTTAGAATATGGGCTGTAGATAGTGGTCAAGGTTCTTAGATCCACAGTTTGTATGGCACCAAGGAGATTTGCATGCAGGACATGTGTGTTCAAGGTTCTGACCCACCCAGTGTGTGTGTGATCAAAGTTCGCGCATGTATACATGTGTAGGACCGAGTTCTTGCATATACATGCGCTTTTGTCTGGGTTCTTTAGAACATGGGCTGTAGATAGTGGTCAAGGTTCTAAGATCCACAGTTTGTATGGCACCAAGGAGATTTGCATGCAGGACATGTGTGTTCAAGGTTCTGACCCACCCAGTGTGTGTGTGATCAAAGTTCGCGCATGTATACATGTGTAGGACCGAGTTCTTGCATATACATGCGCTTTTGTCTGGGTTCTTTAGAATATGGGCTGTAGATAGTGGTCAAGGTTCTTAGATCCACAGTTTGTATGGCACCAAGGAGATTTGCATGCAGGACATGTGTGTTCAAGGTTCTGACCCACACAGTGTGTGTGTGATCAAAGTTCGCGCATGTATACATGTGTAGGACCGAGTTCTTGCATATACATGCGCTTTTGTCTGGGTTCTTTAGAATATGGGCTGTAGATAGTGGTCAAGGTTCTTAGATCCACAGTTTATATGGCACCAAGGAGATTTGCATGCAGGACATGTGTGTTCAAGGTTCTGACCCACCCAGTGTGTGTGTGATCAAAGTTCGCGCATGTATACATGTGTAGGACCGAGTTCTTGCATATACATGCGCTTTTGTCTGGGTTCTTTAGAATATGGGCTGTAGATAGTGGTCAAGGTTCTTAGATCCACAGTTTGTATGGCACCAAGGAGATTTGCATGCAGGACATGTGTGTTCAAGGTTCTGACCCACCCAGTGTGTGTGTGATCAAAGTTCGCGCATGTATACATGTGTAGGACCGAGTTCTTGCATATACATGCGCTTTTGTCTGGGTTCTTTAGAATATGGGCTGTAGATAGTGGTCAAGGTTCTTAGATCCACAGTTTGTATGGCACCAAGGAGATTTGCATGCAGGACATGTGTGTTCAAGGTTCTGACCCACCCAGTGTGTGTGTGATCAAAGTTCGCGCATGTATACATGTGTAGGACCGAGTTCTTGCATATACATGCGCTTTTGTCTGGGTTCTTTAGAATATGGGCTGTAGATAGTGGTCAAGGTTCTTAGATCCACAGTTTGTATGGCACCAAGGAGATTTGCATGCAGGACATGTGTGTTCAAGGTTCTGACCCACCCAGTGTGTGTGTGATCAAAGTTCGCGCATGTATACATGTGTAGGACCGAGTTCTTGCATATACATGCGCTTTTGTCTGGGTTCTTTAGAACATGGGCTGTAGATAGTGGTCAAGGTTCTTAGATCCACAGTTTGTATGGCACCAAGGAGATTTGCATGCAGGACATGTGTGTTCAAGGTTCTGACCCACCCAGTGTGTGTGTGATCAAAGTTCGCGCATGTATACATGTGTAGGACCGAGTTCTTGCATATACATGCGCTTTTGTCTGGGTTCTTTAGAATATGGGCTGTAGATAGTGGTCAAGGTTCTTAGATCCACAGTTTGTATGGCACCAAGGAGATTTGCATGCAGGACATGTGTGTTCAAGGTTCTGACCCACCCAGGGTGTGTGTGTGTGATCAAAGTTCGCGCATGTATACATGTGTAGGACCGAGTTCTTGCATATACATGCGCTTTTGTCTGGGTTCTTTAGAATATGGGCTGTAGATAGTGGTCAAGGTTCTTAGATCCACAGTTTGTATGGCACCAAGGAGATTTGCATGCAGGACATGTGTGTTCAAGGTTCTGACCCACCCAGTGTGTGTGTGATCAAAGTTCGCGCATGTATACATGTGTAGGACCGAGTTCTTGCATATACATGCGCTTTTGTCTGGGTTCTTTAGAACATTGGCTGTAGATAGTGGTCAAGGTTCTTAGATCCACAGTTTGTATGGCACCAAGGAGATTTGCATGCAGGACATGTGTGTTCAAGGTTCTGACCCACCCAGTGTGTGTGTGATCAAAGTTCGCGCATGTATACATGTGTAGGACCGAGTTCTTGCATATACATGCGCTTTTGTCTGGGTTCTTTAGAATATGGGCTGTAGATAGTGGTCAAGGTTCTTAGATCCACAGTTTGTATGGCACCAAGGAGATTTGCATGCAGGACATGTGTGTTCAAGGTTCTGACCCACCCAGTGTGTGTGTGATCAAAGTTCGCGCATGTATACATGTGTAGGACCGAGTTCTTGCATATACATGCGCTTTTGTCTGGGTTCTTTAGAACATGGGCTGTAGATAGTGGTCAAGGTTCTAAGATCCACAGTTTGTATGGCACCAAGGAGATTTGCATGCAGGACATGTGTGTTCAAGGTTCTGACCCACCCAGTGTGTGTGTGATCAAAGTTCGCGCATGTATACATGTGTAGGACCGAGTTCTTGCATATACATGCGCTTTTGTCTGGGTTCTTTAGAATATGGGCTGTAGATAGTGGTCAAGGTTCTTAGATCCACAGTTTGTATGGCACCAAGGAGATTTGCATGCAGGACATGTGTGTTCAAGGTTTTGACCCACCCAGTGTGTGTGTGATCAAAGTTCGCGCATGTATACATGTGTAGGACCGAGTTCTTGCATATACATGCGCTTTTGTCTGGGTTCTTTAGAATATGGGCTGTAGATAGTGGTCAAGGTTCTTAGATCCACAGTTTGTATGGCACCAAGGAGATTTGCATGCAGGACATGTGTGTTCAAGGTTCTGACCCACCCAGTGTGTGTGTGATCAAAGTTCGCGCATGTATACATGTGTAGGACCGAGTTCTTGCATATACATGCGCTTTTGTCTGGGTTCTTTAGAATATGGGCTGTAGATAGTGGTCAAGGTTCTTAGATCCACAGATTGTATGGCACCAAGGAGATTTGCATGCAGGACATGTGTGTTCAAGGTTCTGACCCACCCAGTGTGTGTGTGTGATCAAAGTTCGCGCATGTATACATGTGTAGGACCGAGTTCTTGCATATACATGCGCTTTTGTCTGGGTTCTTTAGAATATGGGCTGTAGATAGTGGTCAAGGTTCTTAGATCCACAGTTTGTATGGCACCAAGGAGATTTGCATGCAGGACATGTGTGTTCAAGGTTCTGACCCACCCAGTGTGTGTGTGATCAAAGTTCGCGCATGTATACATGTGTAGGACCGAGTTCTTGCATATACATGCGCTTTTGTCTGGGTTCTTTAGAATATGGGCTGTAGATAGTGGTCAAGGTTCTTAGATCCACAGTTTGTATGGCACCAAGGAGATTTGCATGCAGGACATGTGTGTTCAAGGTTCTGACCCACCCAGTGTGTGTGTGATCAAAGTTCGCGCATGTATACATGTGTAGGACCGAGTTCTTGCATATACATGCGCTTTTGTCTGGGTTCTTTAGAATATGGGCTGTAGATAGTGGTCAAGGTTCTTAGATCCACAGTTTGTATGGCACCAAGGAGATTTGCATGCAGGACATGTGTGTTCAAGGTTCTGACCCACCCAGTGTGTGTGTGATCAAAGTTCGCGCATGTATACATGTGTAGGACCGAGTTCTTGCATATACATGCGCTTTTGTCTGGGTTCTTTAGAATATGGGCTGTAGATAGTGGTCAAGGTTCTTAGATCCACAGTTTGTATGGCACCAAGGAGATTTGCATGCAGGACATGTGTGTTCAAGGTTCTGACCCACCCAGTGTGTGTGTGATCAAAGTTCGCGCATGTATACATGTGTAGGACCGAGTTCTTGCATATACATGCGCTTTTGTCTGGGTTCTTTAGAATATGGGCTGTAGATAGTGGTCAAGGTTCTTAGATCCACAGATTGTATGGCACCAAGGAGATTTGCATGCAGGACATGTGTGTTCAAGGTTCTGACCCACCCAGTGTGTGTGTGATCAAAGTTCGCGCATGTATACATGTGTAGGACCGAGTTCTTGCATATACATGCGCTTTTGTCTGGGTTCTTTAGAATATGGGCTGTAGATAGTGGTCAAGGTTCTTAGATCCACAGTTTGTATGGCACCAAGGCGATTTGCATGCAGGACATGTGTGTTCAAGGTTCTGACCCACACAGTGTGTGTGTGATCAAAGTTCGCGCATGTATACATGTGTAGGACCGAGTTCTTGCATATACATGCGCTTTTGTCTGGGTTCTTTAGAATATGGGCTGTAGATAGTGGTCAAGGTTCTTAGATCCACAGTTTGTATGGCACCAAGGAGATTTGCATGCAGGACATGTGTGTTCAGGGTTCTGACCCACCCAGTGTGTGTGTGATCAAAGTTCGCGCATGTATACATGTGTAGGACCGAGTTCTTGCATATACATGCGCTTTTGTCTGGGTTCTTTAGAATATGGGCTGTAGATAGTGGTCAAGGTTCTTAGATCCACAGTTTGTATGGCACCAAGGAGATTTGCATGCAGGACATGTGTGTTCAAGGTTCTGACCCACCCAGTGTGTGTGTGATCAAAGTTCGCGCATGTATACATGTGTAGGACCGAGTTCTTGCAAATACATGCGCTTTTGTCTGGGTTCTTTAGAATATGGGCTGTAGATAGTGGTCAAGGTTCTTAGATCCACAGTTTGTATGGCACCAAGGAGATTTGCATGCAGGACATGTGTGTTCAAGGTTCTGACCCACCCAGTGTGTGTGTGATCAAAGTTCGCGCATGTATACATGTGTAGGACCGAGTTCTTGCATATACATGCGCTTTTGTCTGGGTTCTTTAGAATATGGGCTGTAGATAGTGGTCAAGGTTCTTAGATCCACAGTTTGTATGGCACCAAGGAAATTTGCATGCAGGACATGTGTGTTCAAGGTTCTGACCCACCCAGTGTGTGTGTGATCAAAGTTCGCGCATGTATACATGTGTAGGACCGAGTTCTTGCATATACATGCGCTTTTGTCTGGGTTCTTTAGAATATGGGCTGTAGATAGTGGTCAAGGTTCTTAGATCCACAGTTTGTATGGCACCAAGGAGATTTGCATGCAGGACATGTGTGTTCAAGGTTCTGACCCACCCAGTGTGTGTGTGATCAAAGTTCGCGCATGTATACATGTGTAGGACCGAGTTCTTGCATATACATGCGCTTTTGTCTGGGTTCTTTAGAATATGGGCTGTAGATAGTGGTCAAGGTTCTTAGATCCACAGTTTGTATGGCACCAAGGAGATTTGCATGCAGGACATGTGTGTTCAAGGTTCTGACCCACCCAGGGTGTGTGTGTGTGATCAATGTTCGCGCATGTATACATGTGTAGGACCGAGTTCTTGCATATACATGCGCTTTTGTCTGGGTTCTTTAGAATATGGGCTGTAGATAGTGGTCAAGGTTCTTAGATCCACAGTTTGTATGGCACCAAGGAGATTTGCATGCAGGACATGTGTGTTCAAGGTTCTGACCCACCCAGTGTGTGTGTGATCAAAGTTCGCGCATGTATACATGTGTAGGACCGAGTTCTTGCATATACATGCGCTTTTGTCTGGGTTCTTTAGAATATGGGCTGTAGATAGTGGTCAAGGTTCTTAGATCCACAGATTGTATGGCACCAAGGAGATTTGCATGCAGGACATGTGTGTTCAAGGTTCTGACCCACCCAGTGTGTGTGTGATCAAAGTTCGCGCATGTATACATGTGTAGTACCGAGTTCATGCATATACATGCGCTTTTGTCTGGGTTCTTTAGAATATGGGCTGTAGATAGTGGTCAAGGTTCTTAGATCCACAGTTTGTATGGCACCAAGGCGATTTGCATGCAGGACATGTGTGTTCAAGGTTCTAACCCACACAGTGTGTGTGTGATCAAAGTTCGCGCATGTATACATGTGTAGGACCGAGTTCTTGCATATACATGCGCTTTTGTCTGGGTTCTTTAGAATATGGGCTGTAGATAGTGGTCAAGGTTCTTAGATCCACAGTTTGTATGGCACCAAGGAGATTTGCATGCAGGACATGTGTGTTCAGGGTTCTGACCCACCCAGTGTGTGTGTGATCAAAGTTCGCGCATGTATACATGTGTAGGACCGAGTTCTTGCATATACATGCGCTTTTGTCTGGGTTCTTTAGAATATGGGCTGTAGATAGTGGTCAAGGTTCTTAGATCCACAGTTTGTATGGCACCAAGGAGATTTGCATGCAGGACATGTGTGTTCAAGGTTCTGACCCACCCAGTGTGTGTGTGATCAAAGTTCGCGCATGTATACATGTGTAGGACCGAGTTCTTGCATATACATGCGCTTTTGTCTGGGTTCTTTAGAATATGGGCTGTAGATAGTGGTCAAGGTTCTTAGATCCACAGTTTGTATGGCACCAAGGAGATTTGCATGCAGGACATGTGTGTTCAAGGTTCTGACCCACCCAGTGTGTGTGTGATCAAAGTTCGCGCATGTATACATGTGTAGGACCGAGTTCTTGCATATACATGCGCTTTTGTCTGGGTTCTTTAGAATATGGGCTGTAGATAGTGGTCAAGGTTCTTAGATCCACAGTTTGTATGGCACCAAGGAGATTTGCATGCAGGACATGTGTGTTCAAGGTTCTGACCCACCCAGTGTGTGTGTGATCAAAGTTCGCGCATGTATACATGTGTAGGACCGAGTTCTTGCATATACATGCGCTTTTGTCTGGGTTCTTTAGAATATGGGCTGTAGATAGTGGTCAAGGTTCTTAGATCCACAGTTTGTATGGCACCAAGGAGATTTGCATGCAGGACATGTGTGTTCAAGGTTCTGACCCACCCAGGGTGTGTGTGTGTGATCAATGTTCGCGCATGTATACATGTGTAGGACCGAGTTCTTGCATATACATGCGCTTTTGTCTGGGTTCTTTAGAATATGGGCTGTAGATAGTGGTCAAGGTTCTTAGATCCACAGTTTGTATGGCACCAAGGAGATTTGCATGCAGGACATGTGTGTTCAAGGTTCTGACCCACCCAGTGTGTGTGTGATCAAAGTTCGCGCATGTATACATGTGTAGGACCGAGTTCTTGCATATACATGCGCTTTTGTCTGGGTTCTTTAGAACATGGGCTGTAGATAGTGGTCAAGGTTCTTAGATCCACAGTTTGTATGGCACCAAGGAGATTTGCATGCAGGACATGTGTGTTCAAGGTTCTGACCCACCCAGTGTGTGTGTGATCAAAGTTCGCGCATGTATACATGTGTAGGACCGAGTTCTTGCATATACATGCGCTTTTGTCTGGGTTCTTTAGAATATGGGCTGTAGATAGTGGTCAAGGTTCTTAGATCCACAGTTTGTATGGCACCAAGGAGATTTGCATGCAGGACATGTGTGTTCAAGGTTCTGACCCACCCAGTGTGTGTGTGTGATCAATGTTTGCGCATGTATACATGTGTAGGACCGAGTTCTTGCATATACATGCGCTTTTGTCTGGGTTCTTTAGAATATGGGCTGTAGATAGTGGTCAAGGTTCTTAGATCCACAGTTTGTATGGCACCAAGGAGATTTGCATGCAGGACATGTGTGTTCAAGGTTCTGACCCACCCAGTGTGTGTGTGATCAAAGTTCGCGCATGTATACATGTGTAGGACCGAGTTCTTGCATATACATGCGCTTTTGTCTGGGTTCTTTAGAACATGGGCTGTAGATAGTGGTCAAGGTTCTAAGATCCACAGTTTGTATGGCACCAAGGAGATTTGCATGCAGGACATGTGTGTTCAAGGTTCTGACCCACCCAGTGTGTGTGTGATCAAAGTTCGCGCATGTATACATGTGTAGGACCGAGTTCTTGCATATACATGCGCTTTTGTCTGGGTTCTTTAGAATATGGGCTGTAGATAGTGGTCAAGGTTCTTAGATCCACAGTTTGTATGGCACCAAGGAGATTTGCATGCAGGACATGTGTGTTCAAGGTTCTGACCCACACAGTGTGTGTGTGATCAAAGTTCGCGCATGTATACATGTGTAGGACCGAGTTCTTGCATATACATGCGCTTTTGTCTGGGTTGTTTAGAATATGGGCTGTAGATAGTGGTCAAGGTTCTTAGATCCACAGTTTGTATGGCACCAAGGAGATTTGCATGCAGGACATGTGTGTTCAAGGTTCTGACCCACCCAGTGTGTGTGTGATCAAAGTTCGCGCATGTATACATGTGTAGGACCGAGTTCTTGCATATACATGCGCTTTTGTCTGGGTTCTTTAGAATATGGGCTGTAGATAGTGGTCAAGGTTCTTAGATCCACAGTTTGTATGGCACCAAGGAGATTTGCATGCAGGACATGTGTGTTCAAGGTTCTGACCCACCCAGTGTGTGTGTGATCAAAGTTCGCGCATGTATACATGTGTAGGACCGAGTTCTTGCATATACATGCGCTTTTGTCTGGGTTCTTTAGAATATGGGCTGTAGATAGTGGTCAAGGTTCTTAGATCCACAGTTTGTATGGCACCAAGGAGATTTGCATGCAGGACATGTGTGTTCAAGGTTCTGACCCACCCAGTGTGTGTGTGATCAAAGTTCGCGCATGTATACATGTGTAGGACCGAGTTCTTGCATATACATGCGCTTTTGTCTGGGTTCTTTAGAATATGGGCTGTAGATAGTGGTCAAGGTTCTTAGATCCACAGTTTGTATGGCACCAAGGAGATTTGCATGCAGGACATGTGTGTTCAAGGTTCTGACCCACCCAGTGTGTGTGTGATCAAAGTTCGCGCATGTATACATGTGTAGGACCGAGTTCTTGCATATACATGCGCTTTTGTCTGGGTTCTTTAGAACATGGGCTGTAGATAGTGGTCAAGGTTCTTAGATCCACAGTTTGTATGGCACCAAGGAGATTTGCATGCAGGACATGTGTGTTCAAGGTTCTGACCCACCCAGTGTGTGTGTGATCAAAGTTCGCGCATGTATACATGTGTAGGACCGAGTTCTTGCATATACATGCGCTTTTGTCTGGGTTCTTTAGAATATGGGCTGTAGATAGTGGTCAAGGTTCTTAGATCCACAGTTTGTATGGCACCAAGGAGATTTGCATGCAGGACATGTGTGTTCAAGGTTCTGACCCACCCAGTGTGTGTGTGATCAAAGTTCGCGCATGTATACATGTGTAGGACCGAGTTCTTGCATATACATGCGCTTTTGTCTGGGTTCTTTAGAATATGGGCTGTAGATAGTGGTCAAGGTTCTTAGATCCACAGTTTGTATGGCACCAAGGAGATTTGCATGCAGGACATGTGTGTTCAAGGTTCTGACCCACCCAGGGTGTGTGTGTGTGATCAAAGTTCGCGCATGTATACATGTGTAGGACCGAGTTCTTGCATATACATGCGCTTTTGTCTGGGTTCTTTAGAATATGGGCTGTAGATAGTGGTCAAGGTTCTTAGATCCACAGTTTGTATGGCACCAAGGAGATTTGCATGCAGGACATGTGTGTTCAAGGTTCTGACCCACCCAGTGTGTGTGTGATCAAAGTTCGCGCATGTATACATGTGTAGGACCGAGTTCTTGCATATACATGCGCTTTTGTCTGGGTTCTTTAGAACATTGGCTGAAGATAGTGGTCAAGGTTCTTAGATCCACAGTTTGTATGGCACCAAGGAGATTTGCATGCAGGACATGTGTGTTCAAGGTTCTGACCCACCCAGTGTGTGTGTGATCAAAGTTCGCGCATGTATACATGTGTAGGACCGAGTTCTTGCATATACATGCGCTTTTGTCTGGGTTCTTTAGAATATGGGCTGTAGATAGTGGTCAAGGTTCTTAGATCCACAGTTTGTATGGCACCAAGGAGATTTGCATGCAGGACATGTGTGTTCAAGGTTCTGACTCACCCAGTGTGTGTGTGTGATCAATGTTCGCGCATGTATACATGTGTAGGACCGAGTTCTTGCATATACATGCGCTTTTGTCTGGGTTCTTTAGAATATGGGCTGTAGATAGTGGTCAAGGTTCTTAGATCCACAGTTTGTATGGCACCAAGGAGATTTGCATGCAGGACATGTGTGTTCAAGGTTCTGACCCACCCAGTGTGTGTGTGATCAAAGTTCGCGCATGTATACATGTGTAGGACCGAGTTCTTGCATATACATGCGCTTTTGTCTGGGTTCTTTAGAACATGGGCTGTAGATAGTGGTCAAGGTTCTAAGATCCACAGTTTGTATGGCACCAAGGAGATTTGCATGCAGGACATGTGTGTTCAAGGTTCTGACCCACCCAGTGTGTGTGTGATCAAAGTTCGCGCATGTATACATGTGTAGGACCGAGTTCTTGCATATACATGCGCTTTTGTCTGGGTTCTTTAGAATATGGGCTGTAGATAGTGGTCAAGGTTCTTAGATCCACAGTTTGTATGGCACCAAGGAGATTTGCATGCAGGACATGTGTGTTCAAGGTTCTGACCCACCCAGTGTGTGTGTGATCAAAGTTCGCGCATGTATACATGTGTAGGACCGAGTTCTTGCATATACATGCGCTTTTGTCTGGGTTCTTTAGAATATGGGCTGTAGATAGTGGTCAAGGTTCTTAGATCCACAGTTTGTATGGCACCAAGGAGATTTGCATGCAGGACATGTGTGTTCAAGGTTCTGACCCACCCAGTGTGTGTGTGATCAAAGTTCGCGCATGTATACATGTGTAGGACCGAGTTCTTGCATATACATGCGCTTTTGTCCGGGTTCTTTAGAATATGGGCTGTAGATAGTGGTCAAGGTTCTTAGATCCACAGATTGTATGGCACCAAGGAGATTTGCATGCAGGACATGTGTGTTCAAGGTTCTGACCCACCCAGTGTGTGTGTGATCAAAGTTCGCGCATGTATACATGTGTAGGACCGAGTTCTTGCATATACATGCGCTTTTGTCTGGGTTCTTTAGAATATGGGCTGTAGATAGTGGTCAAGGTTCTTAGATCCACAGTTTGTATGGCACCAAGGAGATTTGCATGCAGGACATGTGTGTTCAAGGTTCTGACCCACCCAGTGTGTGTGTGATCAAAGTTCGCGCATGTATACATGTGTAGGACCGAGTTCTTGCATATACATGCACTTTTGTCTGGGTTCTTTAGAATATGGGCTGTAGATAGTGGTCAAGGTTCTTAGATCCACAGTTTGTATGGCACCAAGGAGATTTGCATGCAGGACATGTGTGTTCAAGGTTCTGACCCACCCAGTGTGTGTGTGATCAAAGTTCGCGCATGTATACATGTGTAGGACCGAGTTCTTGCATATACATGCGCTTTTGTCTGGGTTCTTTAGAATATGGGCTGTAGATAGTGGTCAAGGTTCTTAGATCCACAGTTTGTATGGCACCAAGGAGATTTGCATGCAGGACATGTGTGTTCAAGGTTCTGACCCACCCAGTGTGTGTGTGATCAAAGTTCGCGCATGTATACATGTGTAGAACCGAGTTCTTGCATATACATGCGCTTTTGTCTGGGTTCTTTAGAATATGGGCTGTAGATAGTGGTCAAGGTTCTTAGATCCACAGTTTGTATGGCACCAAGGAGATTTGCATGCAGGACATGTGTGTTCAAGGTTCTGACCCACCCAGTGTGTGTGTGATCAAAGTTCGCGCATGTATACATGTGTAGGACCGAGTTCTTGCATATACATGCGCTTTTGTCTGGGTTCTTTAGAATATGGGCTGTAGATAGTGGTCAAGGTTCTTAGATCCACAGTTTGTATGGCACCAAGGAGATTTGCATGCAGGACATGTGTGTTCAAGGTTCTGACCCACCCAGTGTGTGTGTGATCAAAGTTCGCGCATGTATACATGTGTAGGACCGAGTTCTTGCATATACATGCGCTTTTGTCTGGGTTCTTTAGAATATGGGCTGTAGATAGTGGTCAAGGTTCTTAGATCCACAGATTGTATGGCACCAAGGAGATTTGCATGCAGGACATGTGTGTTCAAGGTTCTGACCCACCCAGTGTGTGTGTGATCAAAGTTCGCGCATGTATACATGTGTAGGACCGAGTTCTTGCATATACATGCGCTTTTGTCTGGGTTCTTTAGAATATGGGCTGTAGATAGTGGTCAAGGTTCTTAGATCCACAGTTTGTATGGCACCAAGGCGATTTGCATGCAGGACATGTGTGTTCAAGGTTCTGACCCACACAGTGTGTGTGTGATCAAAGTTCGCGCATGTTTACATGTGTAGGACCGAGTTCTTGCATATACATGCGCTTTTGTCTGGGTTCTTTAGAATATGGGCTGTAGATAGTGGTCAAGGTTCTTAGATCCACAGTTTGTATGGCACCAAGGAGATTTGCATGCAGGACATGTGTGTTCAAGGTTCTGACCCACCCAGTGTGTGTGTGATCAAAGTTCGCGCATGTATACATGTGTAGGACCGAGTTCTTGCATATACATGCGCTTTTGTCTGGGTTCTTTAGAATATGGGCTGTAGATAGTGGTCAAGGTTCTTAGATCCACAGTTTGTATGGCACCAAGGAGATTTGCATGCAGGACATGTGTGTTCAAGGTTCTGACCCACCCAGTGTGTGTGTGATCAAAGTTCGCGCATGTATACATGTGTAGGACCGAGTTCTTGCATATACATGCGCTTTTGTCTGGGTTCTTTAGAATATGGGCTGTAGATAGTGGTCAAGGTTCTTAGATCCACAGTTTGTATGGCACCAAGGAGATTTGCATGCAGGACATGTGTGTTCAAGGTTCTGACCCACCCAGTGTGTGTGTGATCAAAGTTCGCGCATGTATACATGTGTAGGACCGAGTTCTTGCATATACATGCGCTTTTGTCTGGGTTCTTTAGAATATGGGCTGTAGATAGTGGTCAAGGTTCTTAGATCCACAGTTTGTATGGCACCAAGGAGATTTGCATGCAGGACATGTGTGTTCAAGGTTCTGACCCACCCAGTGTGTGTGTGATCAAAGTTCGCGCATGTATACATGTGTAGGACCGAGTTCTTGCATATACATGCGCTTTTGTCTGGGTTCTTTAGAATATGGGCTGTAGATAGTGGTCAAGGTTCTTAGATCCACAGTTTGTATGGCACCAAGGAGATTTGCATGCAGGACATGTGTGTTCAAGGTTCTGACCCACCCAGTGTGTGTGTGATCAAAGTTCGCGCATGTATACATGTGTAGGACCGAGTTCTTGCATATACATGCGCTTTTGTCTGGGTTCTTTAGAATATGGGCTGTAGATAGTGGTCAAGGTTCTTAGATCCACAGTTTGTATGGCACCAAGGAGATTTGCATGCAGGACATGTGTGTTCAAGGTTCTGACCCACCCAGTGTGTGTGTGATCAAAGTTCGCGCATGTATACATGTGTAGGACCGAGTTCTTGCATATACATGCGCTTTTGTCTGGGTTCTTTAGAATATGGGCTGTAGATAGTGGTCAAGGTTCTTAGATCCACAGTTTGTATGGCACCAAGGAGATTTGCATGCAGGACATGTGTGTTCTAGGTTCTGACCCACCCAGTGTGTGTGTGATCAAAGTTCGCGCATGTATACATGTGTAGGACCGAGTTCTTGCATATACATGTGCTTTTGTCTGGGTTCTTTAGAATATGGGCTGTAGATAGTGGTCAAGGTTCTTAGATCCACAGTTTGTATGGCACCAAGGAGATTTGCATGCAGGACATGTGTGTTCAAGGTTCTGACCCACCCAGTGTGTGTGTGATCAAAGTTCGCGCATGTATACATGTGTAGGACCGAGTTCTTGCATATACATGCGCTTTTGTCTGGGTTCTTTAGAATATGGGCTGTAGATAGTGGTCAAGGTTCTTAGATCCACAGTTTGTATGGCACCAAGGAGATTTGCATGCAGGACATGTGTGTTCAAGGTTCTGACCCACCCAGTGTGTGTGTGATCAAAGTTCGCGCATGTATACATGTGTAGGACCGAGTTCTTGCATATACATGCGCTTTTGTCTGGGTTCTTTAGAATATGGGCTGTAGATAGTGGTCAAGGTTCTTAGATCCACAGATTGTATGGCACCAAGGAGATTTGCATGCAGGACATGTGTGTTCAAGGTTCTGACCCACCCAGTGTGTGTGTGATCAAAGTTCGCGCATGTATACATGTGTAGGACCGAGTTCTTGCATATACATGCGCTTTTGTCTGGGTTCTTTAGAATATGGGCTGTAGATAGTGGTCAAGGTTCTTAGATCCACAGTTTGTATGGCACCAAGGCGATTTGCATGCAGGACATGTGTGTTCAAGGTTCTGACCCACACAGTGTGTGTGTGATCAAAGTTCGCGCATGTTTACATGTGTAGGACCGAGTTCTTGCATATACATGCGCTTTTGTCTGGGTTCTTTAGAATATGGGCTGTAGATAGTGGTCAAGGTTCTTAGATCCACAGTTTGTATGGCACCAAGGAGATTTGCATGCAGGACATGTGTGTTCAAGGTTCTGACCCACCCAGTGTGTGTGTGATCAAAGTTCGCGCATGTATACATGTGTAGGACCGAGTTCTTGCATATACATGCGCTTTTGTCTGGGTTCTTTAGAATATGGGCTGTAGATAGTGGTCAAGGTTCTTAGATCCACAGTTTGTATGGCACCAAGGAGATTTGCATGCAGGACATGTGTGTTCAAGGTTCTGACCCACCCAGTGTGTGTGTGATCAAAGTTCGCGCATGTATACATGTGTAGGACCGAGTTCTTGCATATACATGCGCTTTTGTCTGGGTTCTTTAGAATATGGGCTGTAGATAGTGGTCAAGGTTCTTAGATCCACAGTTTGTATGGCACCAAGGAGATTTGCATGCAGGACATGTGTGTTCAAGGTTCTGACCCACCCAGTGTGTGTGTGATCAAAGTTCGCGCATGTATACATGTGTAGGACCGAGTTCTTGCATATACATGCGCTTTTGTCTGGGTTCTTTAGAATATGGGCTGTAGATAGTGGTCAAGGTTCTTAGATCCACAGTTTGTATGGCACCAAGGAGATTTGCATGCAGGACATGTGTGTTCAAGGTTCTGACCCACCCAGTGTGTGTGTGATCAAAGTTCGCGCATGTATACATGTGTAGGACCGAGTTCTTGCATATACATGCGCTTTTGTCTGGGTTCTTTAGAATATGGGCTGTAGATAGTGGTCAAGGTTCTTAGATCCACAGTTTGTATGGCACCAAGGAGATTTGCATGCAGGACATGTGTGTTCAAGGTTCTGACCCACCCAGTGTGTGTGTGATCAAAGTTCGCGCATGTATACATGTGTAGGACCGAGTTCTTGCATATACATGCGCTTTTGTCTGGGTTCTTTAGAATATGGGCTGTAGATAGTGGTCAAGGTTCTTAGATCCACAGTTTGTATGGCACCAAGGAGATTTGCATGCAGGACATGTGTGTTCAAGGTTCTGACCCACCCAGTGTGTGTGTGATCAAAGTTCGCGCATGTATACATGTGTAGGACCGAGTTCTTGCATATACATGCGCTTTTGTCTGGGTTCTTTAGAATATGGGCTGTAGATAGTGGTCAAGGTTCTTAGATCCACAGTTTGTATGGCACCAAGGAGATTTGCATGCAGGACATGTGTGTTCTAGGTTCTGACCCACCCAGTGTGTGTGTGATCAAAGTTCGCGCATGTATACATGTGTAGGACCGAGTTCTTGCATATACATGTGCTTTTGTCTGGGTTCTTTAGAATATGGGCTGTAGATAGTGGTCAAGGTTCTTAGATCCACAGTTTGTATGGCACCAAGGAGATTTGCATGCAGGACATGTGTGTTCAAGGTTCTGACCCACCCAGTGTGTGTGTGATCAAAGTTCGCGCATGTATACATGTGTAGGACCGAGTTCTTGCATATACATGCGCTTTTGTCTGGGTTCTTTAGAATATGGGCTGTAGATAGTGGTCAAGGTTCTTAGATCCACAGTTTGTATGGCACCAAGGAGATTTGCATGCAGGACATGTGTGTTCAAGGTTCTGACCCACCCAGTGTGTGTGTGATCAAAGTTCGCGCATGTATACATGTGTAGGACCGAGTTCTTGCATATACATGCGCTTTTGTCTGGCACTGGATGAAAAATCCAGTTTCAGCAAAACTAAAACTATATGGAAACCTTGCTGAAACTTGAAGTTGAAGTTTCCTGTATAGTTTCCGCAATGCGGAAACCATTATATCGATTCAGCAAGTATCCGTAAGGTTTCAGTCAGCAGAAACTTTAGTCTAAGATTCCTTATGGTTTCCGCAATGCGGAAACCAAAATTGAAATGTATGAAAAGTGGTTTAAATTATTATGGAATTATCAATCAGTTTCAGCACATTTCCGCTAGGTTTCAGGATGCTGAAACTTTAAGTTAAGATTCCAAATAGTTTACGCACAGCTGAAACCATTATTAATTTATTTTTTAGTTTTAATGGTTATATCAATTATTTTCAACAGGTTTAAAATTAATTCTAGCCTCATGATCATGAATCCGTACATGCTTATATGTACAGTAGGTCTCAGCGTGACTGAAACTGTATGTATACATACATGTAACTATCTTTAAATGTGGAAAATAAGGCGATTAACAAATTTACTAAGTAATTAATTTTAAATGAAAAGAAAAACTGATGTCTCTCTTGTTCAATAATCAAATTATTAATCTTAGGTACTGGGGCACGTGTATACATGTGTATACATTCTTTGTCCAGGTGACCTCCTCTTTGTTATTTTCCTGTATATTCTGTGTGGATTGCAGGGTTTTTCTGTCAGGAGTGAACAAAAGACTGTTACATAACATATACACAGAACTAAGCATGAGTTTATACCTGTAGCCCGGCAGGAATTTGTTTTTCAATTTGTGTGTATCTCAGTTAGTAAAATTAATTAGTTACTTTAATTAATGATTAATTGGTAAAAAAAAAAAAAAAAGGAAGACTCTAGCTGTATATGGCAGACATGGTATGATGAAGTAGTTTACTTACACTCATTTAATTATAAGAGCTAGCAATATACCTATTTTGTTAGACTCCTTCTTAAATCCTTTACAGATAACGTCACTTTGATAAATAAATTAATCAATCTTGGTATACTAATTAAGCAAACAAATTAAAGTACATGTAAGGTCATTGTAAATGCAACATTATTACAAACCATACCAAAAAATCGTACAACCGGAACTTTAGAGTTAATTTTTTAAAATCCCACGCTAATACATGTACACAGAAGAAAAAAACATTTTAAGTCTTCAGTTAATATATGATATTAAGTAAAAACCACTTAGGGTCTGAATCTGATATTGTTTATTTAGAATACATGCATTTTTGACTTTACTATGTGTGACTGTATCAGATTCGTGCATTTCTATACTATTTACATTCTGTACTGTAAACACAAATATGGATCCATGTATATGAAACATGTAGACTACATGCATGTTTCTGTGATAAGATATAATAAGCATTAACTTAAGTTACACGTTATATTACAAAATCTGTTTAAAATTGAATCCAGCACTAGTCATGTGGTGCAGGTGATTTCAATCCCAGTTGTTTAATTTGATGATACATTCGATTACATATGATGTAGAAAGTATACCAAATAATTAAGTAACTATTAGCACAAAACACTCATGTCCACTACATATAAATTATTTAATACTTCTTTAAACTATAGCATGTAAAGTTATGTATTTACAATGCTCATTTTATTTATATGTAGGTGGGTAAGGGTCAAGTTCCAATTAACTCGTCAAAATCCATTGCAGTTGGCGTAATGGTTTGCAATATATTCAGTTATTGACAAAATATTTAAAAGTTTATATATCAGTCACATATTGTGTGAAGTCACACAAGTCTTACTTCCCGGCTTGTTTAATGTTTAATGCTTTTGTATTTTACGAATATTTTTTAACGTTCTGTTCAACGTGATCAAACAGTGGACTTGACTGTAAAATAATTGCCATCAATTCATCGTAGTTGTAAATTGACCGTACGGGTAAACCCCGTTAACCAGCCTACCGTCTAGACCACCGTTAATTGATGGGCATTTAATTATACTTGTGATTTCTTGTTCAAGTGGAAATTGCTCTGTGTTGAACATAATATTTTCACACCTCTATATTTTGAATAAGGCAATGACTGTGCTTAGAATCGCGGTGAAAATTGGACAAGTTAAGATTACGTTGTCAGTAAACTATACCGCTTTCTCATACATGTATTAAGTTTGGCAAAATCATGTGTACATATATAAAGTTATAGACAAAATCTGAAACATATTTCACAATCAAATTAGTTTAATTACAACGTTAAGCCATTAAACATTTGTAAACAAACGGTCGGCCATTTTTTGTTTGTTTATCACGTGTTACAATTGTAACAAAAAAACCAGTAATTTTCGTACTTAATCAGAAAATACTGTCTCCAACAGTTCATATTTAAAATAAATATATGTAAAAAAAATTATACTCAGTAAAAAATGATAATTTTGATTAAACATTATTTATTTTAAACTATCCCATGATGCACTTCGCCAAGATTTAGCAGGTTCTGATTGGTCAGTATTGGCGCACTTGATAATTCCGAGCGAAGGTTGAAATGGACAAGAAGGTGCTGTTGTAAAATGGAGAATTGAGAAACATGTTTAGCCTCTACAACAAGGAGATAATACAGGAACGAAGAACTGATATCCAGGTAACTTAGTTTACAATATAGATACTCCCGATAACATTTTCAAAGCTCTAGTAAGTTACACGTATCTCTAATTTGCAAACGAGATCTCGCGACATCAAAATGGCGTCATTTTTTTCAAACTTGGTTCGGCATTTTATTCCCACATCTCTTTAAAATATAAGTTTTGACCAAATCATTAACAAAGTTTATATGCATGATTCTCAAGATAGGGTTTGTTAGAATATCCAGGGACGTATATACGTCCCTAAAATATCTGGATGCCTGGTTGGTAAACAAGAACAATGAATATTTTTCACACATTACACAATTTACAAACTCTAAATGTAACATAAGTATTTAAAAAAAACATTTTTTATTATTAAATCCGGAAAATGAAATCTTTTACGCTTTTCTTTTTTCAGCAGACACCATACAAAGTCAATGTTTCCGGTGATTAGTTGCATCTTTTCTTCGGTGAATGTTTTGACCAGCTGGACGATGTGATCGCAAGGTATTGCCTTTGAAATTGATTATTTTCACCCTTAACTTATACACGTGTTAGATTTTTATAATTTTATTGTAGTAATTCGGGGGAAATTAAGGTCGAAGTTCTGGGAAAGGAAGTTGGGGGGGGGGGGATGAAACACATTCTTCTTCCATTGTTCAACAAACAATTATTGAATCAAAATGAAAATAACCTAGTTTCAAACATAAAATGAAACATTTTACATCAGATGGTACCGAAGTCATTGTATGACATAATTTAATCAGCAACTGGCAACTGTAAAGTAGCTTCTTAGAGAACTATATTCAGAATGCATTTTATGCTTTTATTACATCTACCTGTATATGTAAGACTGAATGTTCATCGTTTAATCATTTAAATGAAACTTTATTAAATTTGTTTAAGATAAAAAGAACAGACATAAAGTACAGACCAGTGAAAGAAACAAGTTCATCACAAGAAGAAATTAAATGCTACCACTGTCCAGAATACCAAGTGTAATCTTATGTGAGTGCTTCACAAGCCTGGAGAATGCTCAAAAATCCCCCAGAAAGGCCTATTTCCATAAACTATGACTCAGGTTACATCAACAACAGCCAAGAATACTCCTTTTTCGTTCTAATGGACACATCTCTACGACCTGATTAAACCTATGCAGAACAAAGACTTGGTGGCTGTAAAGTATTCCCATTTCAAAGAACCTATTAACTATAAAAGAGCTTTTTATATAATCAAATACCAGTAAATTGCAATGTCTGTAAGCTAAAATCTAAGAAAATCACATGGTTTTTACTTATATAATCAAATGATTG
This sequence comes from Magallana nippona, assembly GCA_033439105.1. Lineage (NCBI taxonomy): Eukaryota > Metazoa > Mollusca > Bivalvia > Ostreida > Ostreidae > Magallana > Magallana nippona. The sequence continues at coordinate 49,633,038 of CM065925.1, forward strand.
ATTAGACCTTGATATGAACTTTCATTTTCTGAAAAAAATGTTATATTTGCAAATATTCCATAAAATATTAGACTCCAGGTAACATGTATCCACATATCTCCCAGTGTTAATGATGTTGTTGATACCAAGTAGTAGATTCATATACATGTTCACAATCCAAACACAACCCTGAATGTTAATTTTTATTTTACCGGTATGATGAGTACTTTTTAAATAGAGAACTGAAAAGGCATATTTACTTATACTAACCAACCGTTGTCTGAAAAATCATAATATAAATCCTGAATCAGATATTTATATCTAGATATTTAGTACATTGTGTTTTTTTTATTTTCTGTGTTTACATTTATTGATAATTAAGTTCTTATTTGCAGCAATATATGAATAATTCAGAAACCATCTTAATACATGTAAAAACACTGCATTAGGAGAGAAATGTATGTATCAAAAATACACCAAACAATATTCAATTATGTCGAATATGAAAATATATAAAGATAACATGTACCCCATTTATTACAATTTTTATTTAACAAAATTACTTGCACTGAAAGTTGTTAACAATAGCATTTCCATGTGGATTTTTTTTTATGTCTTATGTAACTAATATTGGAATTAGCTTTTATATCATAAGTAAAATACTGGTATTGATGAGAAGCGTATAGTGAATGATCCGTGTGACAGTTTGTATTTTATACATTCAGGCAACAATAAGCAAGTACATGTAGTAACATTAGACATATATAAGCAATGTATTTTTTACTTGGACTTAAAAATACCAATGTAGGTAAAATAGTGAATTGTAGGAAGGTAAACTGTGTGTAAAGAACAATATTCATCAGGAATGAAGAGTGTTGCATAATTATATAAATGTGTATATCATATTTTTGCACATGATTTGACGGACTTGCTCCATTGTTTAATAGCTTTCCATCGGTCCGCAAGCTTTTCATATCTCACTCTGGGTCATCTCTTAAATACTGATAAGCTTATGACAATCAAATCTGATCAGTTGGTACATCATGGGGAAAATGAGAAGTTCACTTTGGGCTTTCTGGAATATCTTATAATATGCTGTCAAATCCTGTTCTAATGTAAGACATTAGATTATATAAATAACAAAGAAAAGATTTGTCCCAACTCGAAAGTAGGTCACTCTAGCCTCATTTTGGAATTTATGGACATGCATATTCAAATCATATCTGGGTCATACCTCTATAGTCAATTACTATCTTTTAGTGTATGTTTTTCACAAAAGATGGACACTTTAGCCTCTAGAAAAATATTTTATGGTGTACATATTCATTGTAGTCCAAGACAAATTGAGAAAAGTGTACCATGTTCATGTAATAGTGAAGGTTTTTTTCGTTAATTCATGTAGTTATTTTGTAAATTGCATTCATATTTTTAAAAAACTAACATCTTTTGCATTATTCAGGGAGGTTTGGTATGCATATGATCAAGAAGAAAACAAGTATGAGTACAAAAGTATAAATTTTTTTGGGAAGTTTTTTTGATGTGCAATTTTATCATTTTGTAAAGAAATGTTCCTGATAAGGGAATTTCCATACGAATGTTTTTCCATTATTGTATCTTGGCTGTATTTTATTTATTATTGAAAACATTTTAAGTTTTGTGATCAAAATAAATTTGGAACTGCTTGAAATTGTGTTGTTTTTACATGTATTAGAAACCATGCTGAGTTTTTTGAAAGCAAAAAAAAAAAAATAAATTTTCAGTAAGTTTCAGTTGCGGAAACCATTTGTAAACAATATGTATTCAAACAGTTTATGGAGGTAATAACTACGCAGAAAGTTCAAGTTTCAGTAAGTTTCCGTTGCGGAAACCATTTGTATACAATATGTATCCCAATCATATATGAAGGTTGAAACTATGCAGAAACTTCAAGTTTCAGTAAGTTTCCGTTGCGGAAACCATTTGGATTCGTGGACAGCCTAAGTTTCAGCACTGCGGAAACTTAATGAAACTTGAAGTTTCCGTGCTGAAACCTGTCGGAAACTTAAAGTAACCTTAAGTTTCCGCAAAGTTTCCAAAGGGTTTCCGCAGCGCTGAAACCAGATATTTCATCCAGTGTGGGTTCTTTAGAATATGGGCTGTAGATAGTGGTCAAGGTTCTTAGATCCACAGTTTGTATGGCACCAAAAAGATTTGCATGCAGGACATGTGTGTTCAAGGTTCTGACCCACCCAGTGTGTGTGTGATCAAAGTTCGCGCATGTATACATGTGTAGGACCGAGTTCTTGCATATACATGCGCTTTTGTCTGGGTTCTTTAGAATATGGGCTGTAGATAGTGGTCAAGGTTCTTAGATCCACAGTTTGTATGGCACCAAGGAGATTTGCATGCAGGACATGTGTGTTCAAGGTTCTGACCCACCCAGTGTGTGTGTGATCAAAGTTCGCGCATGTATACATGTGTAGGACCGAGTTCTTGCATATACATGCGCTTTTGTCTGGGTTCTTTAGAATATGGGCTGTAGATAGTGGTCAAGGTTCTTAGATCCACAGTTTGTACGGCACCAAGGAGATTTGCATGCAGGACATGTGTGTTCAAGGTTCTGACCCACCCAGTGTGTGTGTGATCAAAGTTCGCGCATGTATACATGTGTAGGACCGAGTTCTTGCATATACATGCGCTTTTGTCTGGGTTCTTTAGAATATGGGCTGTAGATAGTGGTCAAGGTTCTTAGATCCACAGTTTGTATGGCACCAAGGAGATTTGCATGCAGGACATGTGTGTTCAAGGTTCTGACCCACCCAGTGTGTGTGTGATCAAAGTTCGCGCATGTATACATGTGTAGGACCGAGTTCTTGCATATACATGCGCTTTTGTCTGGGTTCTTTAGAATATGGGCTGTAGATAGTGGTCAAGGTTCTTAGATCCACAGTTTGTATGGCACCAAGGAGATTTGCATGCAGGACATGTGTGTTCAAGGTTCTGACCCACCCAGTGTGTGTGTGATCAAAGTTCGCGCATGTATACATGTGTAGGACCGAGTTCTTGCATATACATGCGCTTTTGTCTGGGTTCTTTAGAACATGGGCTGTAGATAGTGGTCAAGGTTCTTAGATCCACAGTTTGTATGGCACCAAGGAGATTTGCATGCAGGACATGTGTGTTCAAGGTTCTGACCCACCCAGTGTGTGTGTGATCAAAGTTCGCGCATGTATACCTGTGTAGGACCGAGTTCTTGCATATACATGCGCTTTTGTCTGGGTTCTTTAGAATATGGGCTGTAGATAGTGGTCAAGGTTCTTAGATCCACAGTTTGTATGGCACCAAGGAGATTTGCATGCAGGACATGTGTGTTCAAGGTTCTGACCCACCCAGTGTGTGTGTGATCAAAGTTCGCGCATGTATACATGTGTAGGACCGAGTTCTTGCATATACATGCGCTTTTGTCTGGGTTCTTTAGAATATGGGCTGTAGATAGTGGTCAAGGTTCTTAGATCCACAGTTTGTATGGCACCAAGGAGATTTGCATGCAGGACATGTGTGTTCAAGGTTCTGACCCACCCAGGGTGTGTGTGTGTGATCAATGTTCGCGCATGTATACATGTGTAGGACCGAGTTCTTGCATATACATGCGCTTTTGTCTGGGTTCTTTAGAATATGGGCTGTAGATAGTTGTCAAGGTTCTTAGATCCACAGTTTGTATGGCACCAAGGAGATTTGCATGCAGGACATGTGTGTTCAAGGTTCTGACCCACCCAGTGTGTGTGTGATCAAAGTTCGCGCATGTATACATGTGTAGGACCGAGTTCTTGCATATACATGCGCTTTTGTCTGGGTTCTTTAGAACATGGGCTGTAGATAGTGGTCAAGGTTCTTAGATCCACAGTTTGTATGGCACCAAGGAGATTTGCATGCAGGACATGTGTGTTCAAGGTTCTGACCCACCCAGTGTGTGTGTGATCAAAGTTCGCGCATGTATACATGTGTAGGACCGAGTTCTTGCATATACATGCGCTTTTGTCTGGGTTCTTTAGAATATGGGCTGTAGATAGTGGTCAAGGTTCTTAGATCCACAGTTTGTATGGCACCAAGGAGATTTGCATGCAGGACATGTGTGTTCAAGGTTCTGACCCACCCAGTGTGTGTGTGTGATCAATGTTCGCGCATGTATACATGTGTAGGACCGAGTTCTTGCATATACATGCGCTTTTGTCTGGGTTCTTTAGAATATGGGCTGTAGATAGTGGTCAAGGTTCTTAGATCCACAGTTTGTATGGCACCAAGGAGATTTGCATGCAGGACATGTGTGTTCAAGGTTCTGACCCACCCAGTGTGTGTGTGATCAAAGTTCGCGCATGTATACATGTGTAGGACCGAGTTCTTGCATTTACATGCGCTTTTGTCTGGGTTCTTTAGAATATGGGCTGTAGATAGTGGTCAAGGTTCTTAGATCCACAGATTGTATGGCACCAAGGAGATTTGCATGCAGGACATGTGTGTTCAAGGTTCTGACCCACCCAGTGTGTGTGTGATCAAAGTTCGCGCATGTATACATGTGTAGGACCGAGTTCTTGCATATACATGCGCTTTTGTCTGGGTTCTTTAGAATATGGGCTGTAGATAGTGGTCAAGGTTCTTAGATCCACAGTTTGTATGGCACCAAGGAGATTTGCATGCAGGACATGTGTGTTCAAGGTTCTGACCCACCCAGTGTGTGTGTGATCAAAGTTCGCGCATGTATACATGTGTAGGACCGAGTTCTTGCATATACATGCGCTTTTGTCTGGGTTCTTTAGAATATGGGCTGTAGATAGTGGTCAAGGTTCTTAGATCCACAGTTTGTATGGCACCAAGGAGATTTGCATGCAGGACATGTGTGTTCAAGGTTCTGACCCACCCAGTGTGTGTGTGATCAAAGTTCGCGCATGTATACATGTGTAGGACCGAGTTCTTGCATATACATGCGCTTTTGTCTGGGTTCTTTAGAACATGGGCTGTAGATAGTGGTCAAGGTTCTTAGATCCACAGTTTGTATGGCACCAAGGAGATTTGCATGCAGGACATGTGTGTTCAAGGTTCTGACCCACCCAGTGTGTGTGTGATCAAAGTTCGCGCATGTATACATGTGTAGGACCGAGTTCTTGCATATACATGCGCTTTTGTCTGGGTTCTTTAGAATATGGGCTGTAGATAGTGGTCAAGGTTCTTAGATCCACAGTTTGTATGGCACCAAGGAGATTTGCATGCAGGACATGTGTGTTCAAGGTTCTGACCCACCCAGTGTGTGTGTGATCAAAGTTCGCACATGTATACATGTGTAGGACCGAGTTCTTGCATATACATGCGCTTTTGTCTGGGTTCTTTAGAATATGGGCTGTAGATAGTGGTCAAGGTTCTTAGATCCACAGTTTGTATGGCACCAAGGAGATTTGCATGCAGGACATGTGTGTTCAAGGTTCTGACCCACCCAGTGTGTGTGTGATCAAAGTTCGCGCATGTATACATGTGTAGGACCGAGTTCTTGCATATACATGCGCTTTTGTCTGCGTTCTTTAGAATATGGGCTGTAGATAGTGGTCAAGGTTCTTAGATCCACAGTTTGTATGGCACCAAGGAGATTTGCATGCAGGACATGTGTGTTCAAGGTTCTGACCCACCCAGTGTGTGTGTGATCAAAGTTCGCGCATGTATACATGTGTAGGACCGAGTTCTTGCATATACATGCGCTTTTGTCTGGGTTCTTTAGAATATGGGCTGTAGATAGTGGTCAAGGTTCTTAGATCCACAGTTTGTATGGCACCAAGGAGATTTGCATGCAGGACATGTGTGTTCAAGGTTCTGACCCACCCAGTGTGTGTGTGATCAAAGTTCGCGCATGTATACATGTGTAGGACCGAGTTCTTGCATATACATGCGCTTTTGTCTGGGTTCTTTAGAATATGGGCTGTAGATAGTGGTCAAGGTTCTTAGATCCACAGTTTGTATGGCACCAAGGAGATTTGCATGCAGGACATGTGTGTTCAAGGTTCTGACCCACCCAGTGTGTGTGTGATCAAAGTTCGCGCATGTATACATGTGTAGGACCGAGTTCTTGCATATACATGCGCTTTTGTCTGGGTTCTTTAGAATATGGGCTGTAGATAGTGGTCAAGGTTCTTAGATCCACAGTTTGTATGGCACCAAGGAGATTTGCATGCAGGACATGTGTGTTCAAGGTTCTGACCCACCCAGTGTGTGTGTGATCAAAGTTCGCGCATGTATACATGTGTAGGACCGAGTTCTTGCATATACATGCGCTTTTGTCTGGGTTCTTTAGAATATGGGCTGTAGATAGTGGTCAAGGTTCTTAGATCCACAGTTTGTATGGCACCAAGGAGATTTGCATGCAGGACATGTGTGTTCAAGGTTCTGACCCACCCAGTGTGTGTGTGATCAAAGTTCGCGCATGTATACATGTGTAGGACCGAGTTCTTGCATATACATGCGCTTTTGTCTGGGTTCTTTAGAATATGGGCTGTAGATAGTGGTCAAGGTTCTTAGATCCACAGTTTGTATGGCACCAAGGAGATTTGCATGCAGGACATGTGTGTTCAAGGTTCTGACCCACCCAGTGTGTGTGTGATCAAAGTTCGCGCATGTATACATGTGTAGGACCGAGTTCTTGCATATACATGCGCTTTTGTCTGGGTTCTTTAGAATATGGGCTGTAGATAGTGGTCAAGGTTCTTAGATCCACAGTTTGTATGGCACCAAGGAGATTTGCATGCAGGACATGTGTGTTCTAGGTTCTGACCCACCCAGTGTGTGTGTGATCAAAGTTCGCGCATGTATACATGTGTAGGACCGAGTTCTTGCATATACATGTGCTTTTGTCTGGGTTCTTTAGAATATGGGCTGTAGATAGTGGTCAAGGTTCTTAGATCCACAGTTTGTATGGCACCAAGGAGATTTGCATGCAGGACATGTGTGTTCAAGGTTCTGACCCACCCAGTGTGTGTGTGATCAAAGTTCGCGCATGTATACATGTGTAGGACCGAGTTCTTGCATATACATGCGCTTTTGTCTGGGTTCTTTAGAATATGGGCTGTAGATAGTGGTCAAGGTTCTTAGATCCACAGTTTGTATGGCACCAAGGAGATTTGCATGCAGGACATGTGTGTTCAAGGTTCTGACCCACCCAGTGTGTGTGTGATCAAAGTTCGCGCATGTATACATGTGTAGGACCGAGTTCTTGCATATACATGCGCTTTTGTCTGGGTTCTTTAGAATATGGGCTGTAGATAGTGGTCAAGGTTCTTAGATCCACAGTTTGTATGGCACCAAAAAGATTTGCATGCAGGACATGTGTGTTCAAGGTTCTGACCCACCCAGTGTGTGTGTGATCAAAGTTCGCGCATGTATACATGTGTAGGACCGAGTTCTTGCATATACATGCGCTTTTGTCTGGGTTCTTTAGAATATGGGCTGTAGATAGTGGTCAAGGTTCTTAGATCCACAGTTTGTATGGCACCAAGGAGATTTGCATGCAGGACATGTGTGTTCAAGGTTCTGACCCACCCAGTGTGTGTGTGATCAAAGTTCGCGCATGTATACATGTGTAGGACCGAGTTCTTGCATATACATGCGCTTTTGTCTGGGTTCTTTAGAATATGGGCTGTAGATAGTGGTCAAGGTTCTTAGATCCACAGTTTGTACGGCACCAAGGAGATTTGCATGCAGGACATGTGTGTTCAAGGTTCTGACCCACCCAGTGTGTGTGTGATCAAAGTTCGCGCATGTATACATGTGTAGGACCGAGTTCTTGCATATACATGCGCTTTTGTCTGGGTTCTTTAGAATATGGGCTGTAGATAGTGGTCAAGGTTCTTAGATCCACAGTTTGTATGGCACCAAGGAGATTTGCATGCAGGACATGTGTGTTCAAGGTTCTGACCCACCCAGTGTGTGTGTGATCAAAGTTCGCGCATGTATACATGTGTAGGACCGAGTTCTTGCATATACATGCGCTTTTGTCTGGGTTCTTTAGAATATGGGCTGTAGATAGTGGTCAAGGTTCTTAGATCCACAGTTTGTATGGCACCAAGGAGATTTGCATGCAGGACATGTGTGTTCAAGGTTCTGACCCACCCAGTGTGTGTGTGATCAAAGTTCGCGCATGTATACATGTGTAGGACCGAGTTCTTGCATATACATGCGCTTTTGTCTGGGTTCTTTAGAATATGGGCTGTAGATAGTGGTCAAGGTTCTTAGATCCACAGTTTGTATGGCACCAAGGAGATTTGCATGCAGGACATGTGTGTTCAAGGTTCTGACCCACCCAGTGTGTGTGTGATCAAAGTTCGCGCATGTATACATGTGTAGGACCGAGTTCTTGCATATACATGCGCTTTTGTCTGGGTTCTTTAGAATATGGGCTGTAGATAGTGGTCAAGGTTCTTAGATCCACAGTTTGTATGGCACCAAGGAGATTTGCATGCAGGACATGTGTGTTCAAGGTTCTGACCCACCCAGTGTGTGTGTGATCAAAGTTCGCGCATGTATACATGTGTAGGACCGAGTTCTTGCATATACATGCGCTTTTGTCTGGGTTCTTTAGAATATGGGCTGTAGATAGTGGTCAAGGTTCTTAGATCCACAGTTTGTATGGCACCAAGGAGATTTGCATGCAGGACATGTGTGTTCAAGGTTCTGACCCACCCAGTGTGTGTGTGATCAAAGTTCGCGCATGTATACATGTGTAGGACCGAGTTCTTGCAAATACATGCGCTTTTGTCTGGGTTCTTTAGAATATGGGCTGTAGATAGTGGTCAAGGTTCTTAGATCCACAGTTTGTATGGCACCAAGGAGATTTGCATGCAGGACATGTGTGTTCAAGGTTCTGACCCACCCAGTGTGTGTGTGATCAAAGTTCGCGCATGTATACATGTGTAGGACCGAGTTCTTGCATATACATGCGCTTTTGTCTGGGTTCTTTAGAATATGGGCTGTAGATAGTGGTCAAGGTTCTTAGATCCACAGTTTGTATGGCACCAAGGAGATTTGCATGCAGGACATGTGTGTTCAAGGTTCTGACCCACCCAGTGTGTGTGTGATCAAAGTTCGCGCATGTATACATGTGTAGGACCGAGTTCTTGCATATACATGCGCTTTTGTCTGGGTTCTTTAGAATATGGGCTGTAGATAGTGGTCAAGGTTCTTAGATCCACAGTTTGTATGGCACCAAGGAGATTTGCATGCAGGACATGTGTGTTCAAGGTTCTGACCCACCCAGTGTGTGTGTGATCAAAGTTCGCGCATGTATACATGTGTAGGACCGAGTTCTTGCATATACATGCGCTTTTGTCTGGGTTCTTTAGAATATGGGCTGTAGATAGTGGTCAAGGTTCTTAGATCCACAGTTTGTATGGCACCAAGGAGATTTGCATGCAGGACATGTGTGTTCAAGGTTCTGACCCACCCAGTGTGTGTGTGATCAAAGTTCGCGCATGTATACATGTGTAGGACTGAGTTCTTGCATATACATGCGCTTTTGTCTGGGTTCTTTAGAATATGGGCTGTAGATAGTGGTCAAGGTTCTTAGATCCACAGTTTGTATGGCACCAAGGAGATTTGCATGCAGGACATGTGTGTTCAAGGTTCTGACCCACCCAGTGTGTGTGTGATCAAAGTTCGCGCATGTATACATGTGTAGGACCGAGTTCTTGCATATACATGCGCTTTTGTCTGGGTTCTTTAGAATATGGGCTGTAGATAGTGGTCAAGGTTCTTAGATCCACAGTTTGTATGGCACCAAGGAGATTTGCATGCAGGACATGTGTGTTCAAGGTTCTGACCCACCCAGTGTGTGTGTGATCAAAGTCCGCACATGTATACATGTGTAGGACCGAGTTCTTGCATATACATGCGCTTTTGTCTGGGTTCTTTAGAATATGGGCTGTAGATAGTGGTCAAGGTTCTTAGATCCACAGTTTGTATGGCACCAAGGAGATTTGCATGCAGGACATGTGTGTTCAAGGTTCTGACCCACCCAGTGTGTGTGTGATCAAAGTTCGCGCATGTATACATGTGTAGGACCGAGTTCTTGCATATACATGCGCTTTTGTCTGGGTTCTTTAGAATATGGGCTGTAGATAGTGGTCAAGGTTCTTAGATCCACAGTTTGTATGGCACCAAGGAGATTTGCATGCAGGACATGTGTGTTCAAGGTTCTGACCCACCCAGTGTGTGTGTGATCAAAGTTCGCACATGTATACATGTGTAGGACCGAGTTCTTGCATATACATGCGCTTTTGTCTGGGTTCTTTAGAATATGGGCTGTAGATAGTGGTCAAGGTTCTTAGATCCACAGTTTGTATGGCACCAAGGAGATTTGCATGCAGGACATGTGTGTTCAAGGTTCTGACCCACCCAGTGTGTGTGTGATCAAAGTTCGCGCATGTATACATGTGTAGGACCGAGTTCTTGCATATACATGCGCTTTTGTCTGCGTTCTTTAGAATATGGGCTGTAGATAGTGGTCAAGGTTCTTAGATCCACAGTTTGTATGGCACCAAGGAGATTTGCATGCAGGACATGTGTGTTCAAGGTTCTGACCCACCCAGTGTGTGTGTGATCAAAGTTCGCGCATGTATACATGTGTAGGACCGAGTTCTTGCATATACATGCGCTTTTGTCTGGGTTCTTTAGAATATGGGCTGTAGATAGTGGTCAAGGTTCTTAGATCCACAGTTTGTATGGCACCAAGGAGATTTGCATGCAGGACATGTGTGTTCAAGGTTCTGACCCACCCAGTGTGTGTGTGATCAAAGTTCGCGCATGTATACATGTGTAGGACCGAGTTCTTGCATATACATGCGCTTTTGTCTGGGTTCTTTAGAATATGGGCTGTAGATAGTGGTCAAGGTTCTTAGATCCACAGTTTGTATGGCACCAAGGAGATTTGCATGCAGGACATGTGTGTTCAAGGTTCTGACCCACCCAGTGTGTGTGTGATCAAAGTTCGCGCATGTATACATGTGTAGGACCGAGTTCTTGCATATACATGCGCTTTTGTCTGGGTTCTTTAGAATATGGGCTGTAGATAGTGGTCAAGGTTCTTAGATCCACAGTTTGTATGGCACCAAGGAGATTTGCATGCAGGACATGTGTGTTCAAGGTTCTGACCCACCCAGTGTGTGTGTGATCAAAGTTCGCGCATGTATACATGTGTAGGACCGAGTTCTTGCATATACATGCGCTTTTGTCTGCGTTCTTTAGAATATGGGCTGTAGATAGTGGTCAAGGTTCTTAGATCCACAGTTTGTATGGCACCAAGGAGATTTGCATGCAGGACATGTGTGTTCAAGGTTCTGACCCACCCAGTGTGTGTGTGATCAAAGTTCGCGCATGTATACATGTGTAGGACCGAGTTCTTGCATATACATGCGCTTTTGTCTGGGTTCTTTAGAATATGGGCTGTAGATAGTGGTCAAGGTTCTTAGATCCACAGTTTGTATGGCACCAAGGAGATTTGCATGCAGGACATGTGTGTTCAAGGTTCTGACCCACCCAGTGTGTGTGTGATCAAAGTTCGCGCATGTATACATGTGTAGGACCGAGTTCTTGCATATACATGCGCTTTTGTCTGGGTTCTTTAGAATATGGGCTGTAGATAGTGGTCAAGGTTCTTAGATCCACAGTTTGTATGGCACCAAGGAGATTTGCATGCAGGACATGTGTGTTCTAGGTTCTGACCCACCCAGTGTGTGTGTGATCAAAGTTCGCGCATGTATACATGTGTAGGACCGAGTTCTTGCATATACATGAGCTTTTGTCTGGGTTCTTTAGAATATGGGCTGTAGATAGTGGTCAAGGTTCTTAGATCCACAGTTTGTATGGCACCAAGGAGATTTGCATGCAGGACATGTGTGTTCAAGGTTCTGACCCACCCAGTGTGTGTGTGATCAAAGTTCGCGCATGTATACATGTGTAGGACCGAGTTCTTGCATATACATGCGCTTTTGTCTGGGTTCTTTAGAATATGGGCTGTAGATAGTGGTCAAGGTTCTTAGATCCACAGTTTGTATGGCACCAAGGAGATTTGCATGCAGGACATGTGTGTTCAAGGTTCTGACCCACCCAGTGTGTGTGTGATCAAAGTTCGCGCATGTATACATGTGTAGGACCGAGTTCTTGCATATACATGCGCTTTTGTCTGGGTTCTTTAGAATATGGGCTGTAGATAGTGGTCAAGGTTCTTAGATCCACAGTTTGTATGGCACCAAGGAGATTTGCATGCAGGACATGTGTGTTCAAGGTTCTGACCCACCCAGTGTGTGTGTGATCAAAGTTCGCGCATGTATACATGTGTAGGACCGAGTTCTTGCATATACATGCGCTTTTGTCTGGGTTCTTTAGAATATGGGCTGTAGATAGTGGTCAAGGTTCTTAGATCCACAGTTTGTATGGCACCAAGGAGATTTGCATGCAGGACATGTGTGTTCAAGGTTCTGACCCACCCAGTGTGTGTGTGATCAAAGTTCGCGCATGTATACATGTGTAGGACCGAGTTCTTGCATATACATGCGCTTTTGTCTGGGTTCTTTAGAATATGGGCTGTAGATAGTGGTCAAGGTTCTTAGATCCACAGTTTGTATGGCACCAAGGAGATTTGCATGCAGGACATGTGTGTTCAAGGTTCTGACCCACCCAGTGTGTGTGTGATCAAAGTTCGCGCATGTATACATGTGTAGGACCGAGTTCTTGCATATACATGCGCTTTTGTCTGGGTTCTTTAGAATATGGGCTGTAGATAGTGGTCAAGGTTCTTAGATCCACAGTTTGTATGGCACCAAGGAGATTTGCATGCAGGACATGTGTGTTCAAGGTTCTGACCCACCCAGTGTGTGTGTGATCAAAGTTCGCGCATGTATACATGTGTAGGACCGAGTTCTTGCATATACATGCGCTTTTGTCTGGGTTCTTTAGAATATGGGCTGTAGATAGTGGTCAAGGTTCTTAGATCCACAGTTTGTATGGCACCAAGGAGATTTGCATGCAGGACATGTGTGTTCAAGGTTCTGACCCACCCAGTGTGTGTGTGATCAAAGTTCGCGCATGTATACATGTGTAGGACCGAGTTCTTGCATATACATGCGCTTTTGTCTGGGTTCTTTAGAATATGGGCTGTAGATAGTGGTCAAGGTTCTTAGATCCACAGTTTGTATGGCACCAAGGAGATTTGCATGCAGGACATGTGTGTTCAAGGTTCTGACCCACCCAGTGTGTGTGTGATCAAAGTTCGCGCATGTATACATGTGTAGGACCGAGTTCTTGCATATACATGCGCTTTTGTCTGGGTTCTTTAGAATATGGGCTGTAGATAGTGGTCAAGGTTCTTAGATCCACAGTTTGTATGGCACCAAGGAGATTTGCATGCAGGACATGTGTGTTCAAGGTTCTGACCCACCCAGTGTGTGTGTGATCAAAGTTCGCGCATGTATACATGTGTAGGACCGAGTTCTTGCATATACATGCGCTTTTGTCTGGGTTCTTTAGAATATGGGCTGTAGATAGTGGTCAAGGTTCTTAGATCCACAGTTTGTATGGCACCAAGGAGATTTGCATGCAGGACATGTGTGTTCAAGGTTCTGACCCACCCAGTGTGTGTGTGATCAAAGTTCGCGCATGTATACATGTGTAGGACCGAGTTCTTGCATATACATGCGCTTTTGTCTGGGTTCTTTAGAATATGGGCTGTAGATAGTGGTCAAGGTTCTTAGATCCACAGTTTGTATGGCACCAAGGAGATTTGCATGCAGGACATGTGTGTTCAAGGTTCTGACCCACCCAGTGTGTGTGTGATCAAAGTTCGCGCATGTATACATGTGTAGGACCGAGTTCTTGCATATACATGCGCTTTTGTCTGGGTTCTTTAGAATATGGGCTGTAGATAGTGGTCAAGGTTCTTAGATCCACAGTTTGTATGGCACCAAGGAGATTTGCATGCAGGACATGTGTGTTCTAGGTTCTGACCCACCCAGTGTGTGTGTGATCAAAGTTCGCGCATGTATACATGTGTAGGACCGAGTTCTTGCATATACATGTGCTTTTGTCTGGGTTCTTTAGAATATGGGCTGTAGATAGTGGTCAAGGTTCTTAGATCCACAGTTTGTATGGCACCAAGGAGATTTGCATGCAGGACATGTGTGTTCAAGGTTCTGACCCACCCAGTGTGTGTGTGATCAAAGTTCGCGCATGTATACATGTGTAGGACCGAGTTCTTGCATATACATGTGCTTTTGTCTGGGTTCTTTAGAATATGGGCTGTAGATAGTGGTCAAGGTTCTTAGATCCACAGTTTGTATGGCACCAAGGAGATTTGCATGCAGGACATGTGTGTTCAAGGTTCTGACCCACCCAGTGTGTGTGTGATCAAAGTTCGCGCATGTATACATGTGTAGGACCGAGTTCTTGCATATACATGCGCTTTTGTCTGGGTTCTTTAGAATATGGGCTGTAGATAGTGGTCAAGGTTCTTAGATCCACAGTTTGTATGGCACCAAGGAGATTTGCATGCAGGACATGTGTGTTCAAGGTTCTGACCCACCCAGTGTGTGTGTGATCAAAGTTCGCGCATGTATACATGTGTAGGACCGAGTTCTTGCATATACATGCGCTTTTGTCTGGGTTCTTTAGAATATGGGCTGTAGATAGTGGTCAAGGTTCTTAGATCCACAGTTTGTATGGCACCAAAAAGATTTGCATGCAGGACATGTGTGTTCAAGGTTCTGACCCACCCAGTGTGTGTGTGATCAAAGTTCGCGCATGTATACATGTGTAGGACCGAGTTCTTGCATATACATGCGCTTTTGTCTGGGTTCTTTAGAATATGGGCTGTAGATAGTGGTCAAGGTTCTTAGATCCACAGTTTGTATGGCACCAAGGAGATTTGCATGCAGGACATGTGTGTTCAAGGTTCTGACCCACCCAGTGTGTGTGTGATCAAAGTTCGCGCATGTATACATGTGTAGGACCGAGTTCTTGCATATACATGCGCTTTTGTCTGGGTTCTTTAGAATATGGGCTGTAGATAGTGGTCAAGGTTCTTAGATCCACAGTTTGTATGGCACCAAGGAGATTTGCATGCAGGACATGTGTGTTCAAGGTTCTGACCCACCCAGTGTGTGTGTGATCAAAGTTCGCGCATGTATACATGTGTAGGACCGAGTTCTTGCATATACATGCGCTTTTGTCTGGGTTCTTTAGAATATGGGCTGTAGATAGTGGTCAAGGTTCTTAGATCCACAGTTTGTATGGCACCAAGGAGATTTGCATGCAGGACATGTGTGTTCAAGGTTCTGACCCACCCAGTGTGTGTGTGATCAAAGTTCGCGCATGTATACATGTGTAGGACCGAGTTCTTGCATATACATGCGCTTTTGTCTGGGTTCTTTAGAATATGGGCTGTAGATAGTGGTCAAGGTTCTTAGATCCACAGTTTGTATGGCACCAAGGAGATTTGCATGCAGGACATGTGTGTTCAAGGTTCTGACCCACCCAGTGTGTGTGTGATCAAAGTTCGCGCATGTATACATGTGTAGGACCGAGTTCTTGCATATACATGCGCTTTTGTCTGGGTTCTTTAGAATATGGGCTGTAGATAGTGGTCAAGGTTCTTAGATCCACAGTTTGTATGGCACCAAGGAGATTTGCATGCAGGACATGTGTGTTCAAGGTTCTGACCCACCCAGTGTGTGTGTGATCAAAGTTCGCGCATGTATACATGTGTAGGACCGAGTTCTTGCATATACATGCGCTTTTGTCTGGGTTCTTTAGAATATGGGCTGTAGATAGTGGTCAAGGTTCTTAGATCCACAGTTTGTATGGCACCAAGGAGATTTGCATGCAGGACATGTGTGTTCAAGGTTCTGACCCACCCAGTGTGTGTGTGATCAAAGTTCGCGCATGTATACATGTGTAGGACCGAGTTCTTGCATATACATGCGCTTTTGTCTGGGTTCTTTAGAATATGGGCTGTAGATAGTGGTCAAGGTTCTTAGATCCACAGTTTGTATGGCACCAAGGAGATTTGCATGCAGGACATGTGTGTTCAAGGTTCTGACCCACCCAGTGTGTGTGTGATCAAAGTTCGCGCATGTATACATGTGTAGGACCGAGTTCTTGCATATACATGCGCTTTTGTCTGGGTTCTTTAGAATATGGGCTGTAGATAGTGGTCAAGGTTCTTAGATCCACAGTTTGTATGGCACCAAGGAGATTTGCATGCAGGACATGTGTGT
Organism: Magallana nippona; assembly: GCA_033439105.1. NCBI lineage: Eukaryota > Metazoa > Mollusca > Bivalvia > Ostreida > Ostreidae > Magallana > Magallana nippona. The sequence continues at coordinate 49,649,294 of CM065925.1, forward strand.
TCAAGGTTCTGACCCACCCAGTGTGTGTGTGATCAAAGTTCGCGCATGTATACATGTGTAGGACCGAGTTCTTGCATATACATGCGCTTTTGTCTGGGTTCTTTAGAATATGGGCTGTAGATAGTGGTCAAGGTTCTTAGATCCACAGTTTGTATGGCACCAAGGAGATTTGCATGCAGGACATGTGTGTTCTAGGTTCTGACCCACCCAGTGTGTGTGTGATCAAAGTTCGCGCATGTATACATGTGTAGGACCGAGTTCTTGCATATACATGTGCTTTTGTCTGGGTTCTTTAGAATATGGGCTGTAGATAGTGGTCAAGGTTCTTAGATCCACAGTTTGTATGGCACCAAGGAGATTTGCATGCAGGACATGTGTGTTCAAGGTTCTGACCCACCCAGTGTGTGTGTGATCAAAGTTCGCGCATGTATACATGTGTAGGACCGAGTTCTTGCATATACATGTGCTTTTGTCTGGGTTCTTTAGAATATGGGCTGTAGATAGTGGTCAAGGTTCTTAGATCCACAGTTTGTATGGCACCAAGGAGATTTGCATGCAGGACATGTGTGTTCAAGGTTCTGACCCACCCAGTGTGTGTGTGATCAAAGTTCGCGCATGTATACATGTGTAGGACCGAGTTCTTGCATATACATGCGCTTTTGTCTGGGTTCTTTAGAATATGGGCTGTAGATAGTGGTCAAGGTTCTTAGATCCACAGTTTGTATGGCACCAAGGAGATTTGCATGCAGGACATGTGTGTTCAAGGTTCTGACCCACCCAGTGTGTGTGTGATCAAAGTTCGCGCATGTATACATGTGTAGGACCGAGTTCTTGCATATACATGCGCTTTTGTCTGGGTTCTTTAGAATATGGGCTGTAGATAGTGGTCAAGGTTCTTAGATCCACAGTTTGTATGGCACCAAAAAGATTTGCATGCAGGACATGTGTGTTCAAGGTTCTGACCCACCCAGTGTGTGTGTGATCAAAGTTCGCGCATGTATACATGTGTAGGACCGAGTTCTTGCATATACATGCGCTTTTGTCTGGGTTCTTTAGAATATGGGCTGTAGATAGTGGTCAAGGTTCTTAGATCCACAGTTTGTATGGCACCAAGGAGATTTGCATGCAGGACATGTGTGTTCAAGGTTCTGACCCACCCAGTGTGTGTGTGATCAAAGTTCGCGCATGTATACATGTGTAGGACCGAGTTCTTGCATATACATGCGCT